>CM022302.1:544357150-544957150 GCA_011799875.1 Thinopyrum elongatum
TGAAAATGTCTGAATCAGTAAATTTGACAGTTTACTACGGCCCTGGTAATGTTCGATATAATGAGTTGGGGGTTGATCTTAGCGAGTTTAAAAATAGCGTCATGACACTTTCAGACCCGAACAGAATGGACATTAGACAGTTGAAGTACTGGTTGACTACTAGTTTTGGGCTGGATCCTGAAGTATGTTCCGTCAGTATTCATGCATTGTGGACGAAATCCTGTAAAAATGTGAAGTGGGAGTTGATCCCGATAGATAGGAGCCAGCATTGGTTGACCCTGTTAAGTCGTTGCCGAGACAGAAGAATCCACCCATATGCCCTAGTGCAACCTGTGGCGAAGGAGGAGAATACCGTACAACTCCACGTGGGGTATGAACCCGGGCAGGGTAGTCAAGTGGCTAACGAGATTTATTTATCCGGGTCACAGCCACAGGATGTGGATGCTAGCCAAGAGTCAGACTACATGCCACACAATGTTTATGGTCATGATACTGGGCAGAGTCAGTCGATAATATTAGCTGGTTCTTGTGTTGCTGATGGGGATGAGGAAGGCGATGAAATGCAGAGGGTGATGGAGGAAGAGGACGAGGATGGATTTGCGGAGGATCTGGATTCTGAAAATTCCGAGGATGAAGTGGAGGTACCGATTCCTTCTGCATGGGATCAGGACATATCCACCGGCCTTACGGTCAACGATGGCCATGAGACTCCATGGCAGTATAATCTGAACCAAGTCCAGATAGGGGCTATGTTTGATACAAAGAAAAAATTGAAGTATGCGGTGATAAAGTGGGCTATGTCTACGCAGAGGATTTTCCGGACACACATATCAAGTCCAACAAACTATACAGTGAAGTGTGCTGAAACAGGTTGTGCTGCGAAGGTGCACGGGCACGTGCCGAAGTATAACATCCACTGGGTTGTCACCAATGTGGTCCCACATAATTGTGTGAGAAAAACCTGTTGGTTCGTCATCCAAACCTGACTTCAACTCTCATTGCGCACCTCATGTATACTGAGATAGTGGAGAAGAAAGATATGGAAGCAAAACACATCCAGACAGCAGTGAAGGTCAGATGGAATTATGAGATTCCTTATGGGAAGGCTTGGAGGGCTAAGCAGAAGGCTATGGAGGAAAGGTTTGGGACGTTCTTCGACTCATATGATAATGTTGTCCGTCTCCTTGACATACTGAAGGAGAGGAATCCCGGCACTAATGTTAACATACAACACACGAGGTTGGAAAGTATACCAGATTTCAAGGTGTTGAAACGAGTATTCTTCTCTTTCGCTATGTGCATCGAAGCTTTCCGGCAGTGTCCTCCTGTGATGTTTGTGGATGGTACATTCCTGACTGGTATTCTAAGATAGGAAAGAGTGGATACCGAGCCGGACACGTTTATGAGCCGGCCGGGATTCTGTGAACCGCCGGGCGTCAACCTGTGTATATAAAGGGACGACCCGGCGGCGGTTTAGGGTTAAGAGACAACAGATCGAGAGCCAGGTTAAGCGTATTCGCTCCCTGGTCGTCGAAACCCTAGCAATACCACCTCAAACTGGATTAGGCCTTCACCTTCACCGCAAGGGGCCGAACAGTATAAACTCCCCGTGTCCTTTGTCCTGATTAACCCCTTTAAACTAACCTCATTGCGATGGCTCCGCGACTAAGTCCTCACACTAGGACATCTGCCGTGACTATTCCATGACAGTTGGCGCCCACCGTGGGGCCAGCGCACGGTGGTTTCGAGTTCTTGAAGGGCAACTTCGAAGGGATCAAGGGATACGCTGTGGGCCGGATGACCAAGAGTCATCGCGGCAAGCTCTACATCGACGACGAAGGCTAGGGCCCCGAGGCCGGCTCAATTGAGTACGGGTACCGGGTCCCCTTCGGTGGAATTCACGTCTTCATTATCAAGATCGGCGAACCGGGCCCTGAGCCGGACACCTGCACCGACATCATCGAGACGGCTCAGCGTGCAAAACCCGCCCGAGTTCAGCCCGCCATGAGTCGTGCCTTCGTGGGATTCATCAATGGTGTGGAATCTGAGGATAAATCGGTATTTGATGGTGAGACAGTTGTCTATTCTGATGGCGAGTCATCCACCGGTGAAACCGATTCATTGTACTGACTGCAAGACGGTCGGCTTGGGGGCTGTTCTGATGGCGATAGTATTCCGGACCCCTACGAGCCGCCGAACCGGGTTGCAATCTTCATGGCCGGTACGCAGCCAGTGCGGCACTCTTCAACTGCAGCGGCATTGATTTTCGGGTCACCAGCGGCGACGGCAGCCAAGGCAGGAGGCCCTGCGCGCCCGCCGGCTCAAGTCTTGTCCAGTTTACTAGACGCCTTGGCAACACTGCTGACGACGGAGGTTAACCTGGATAATCAAGATCAGCATAACGAGGAAGTCGTGAAATTGCGAGATCATAAAGCTCAAGTTAAGGAAGACCTGGCAGCTGAAGATGCCAGGATGGCTGTGGAGCAGGTTACGTTGGATGCTCAGGCGCAGCGGATTCAGTCGTAGTCTTACCGGCTCATGCTAGATCAGAACGCTTCAAACGAAGTCATGAGGAGGAGGCATCAGTCTCGCCTGCCACCGGTTTACGAGGCAAGGAACCTCTTTAACACGCCAGGAGAAGGAACCAGTAACCCGCCAGTGGCGGACCGGGTTGAAGCGCCTGGGACGGGAGCGCCCGTTCAGCCGCGCACCATGGATCCGCCTCGTCAGAACAATATCCCGCCGCAACACATGCCAACACCACTAGGTCATTACTCTAACCCTTTGGATAACATGATCGCTGCGGCGTCACGATTGGCGGCTATCCCGGTTGAAGGCGAGTCTCCAATGGCGGTTGAGATGCGGAGGGCTACAGAGCTCCTTCAGACAGCATTGGTTCAGCAGCAGGCTTATTCTTACAGTCGAAGCCGGATTCATTCCACCCCTCGCCCAAGCCGGAGATACAGTAGGCATATTGATGAACCAGCTGTGTCAATCAGTGGGCGGAACCATAACCTGCCTCATGGACATAACCCGGCGGGCGGTGGTGCTGATGCTCAGAACGTGGTGGATCAAGGTAGAGCACGTCGAGAGGCCGAGATGGCGGCGCAATATGTGGCCCGTCAACCTTCTCTGGTTCGTCTGACAACTTCGGTGGAGCCAGGTGTAACCTTTAGGAATTTGGGCGTGCCATGTTTAGTGCCGGCCATACGTAATGAGTGTCTGCCCAAGGATTTTAAGGGTCCTCGCAAGGTGCCTAACTATACAGCCGATTTACCTCCTGAGGCATGGATTGAGAGTTATGAGATGGCCATGGAATTGCTAAATGTTAGCGATGCGGCATGTGCTAAATATATCCCCCTGATGTTGGATGGAATGGCTTGCAGTTGGTTGAAGGGGCTCCCTGCCAACTCCATTGGGTCATGGGCCGAGTTAAAGGCCCGGTTTATCCAGAATTTCAAAGATACGTGCAAGCAGCCGATGTCAATTGTGGATCTGGATGCCTGTGTCCAAGAAGAGGGTGAGTCCACAACCCATTGGGTGCGCCAGGTTTCGACCATCTTACACTCATCGGATCGCATCAATGCCGGTTCAGCACTCATAATGTTGGAGAAGAATTGCCGGTTTACGCCTCTTAAGCAGAAGTTGGGTCGGCTCAAGCGCCACTGCAATGACATGGGAGAGCTGATGGCGGCTCTGGTTAAGTACGCTGACTCTGATGGTACCAAGGGCCCCGAGTCTGATGACGACAAGCCGGGAAAGGGAAAAAAGAGCAGCAGCACCAGAGGACAGCAGCATAATCCGGCGAATCAGGGAGGCAATGGTAAGCGCAAAGCTGCTAATAGTTTGGACTTCGTGGCTAACACCAACGCACAGAATAATGGCCAGCGTCGTAAAGGTAAACCGCCCCCACGGGCCGGAGGGTCAGGCTTTAATCTTGAGCAGATGCTAAATCAACCCTGCCCAAGGCATGGGACGCGAGAAAGACCGTCTGGCCACCTCTGGAAGGATTGCTACATCATGAAGGAGTATAAAAACTCCAATCTTTTTCAAGACAATCATGGACCGGGTGGTGGTTCAGGGTTTGGTTCTCATGGGCCGGGTTCCGGCGGTGGCGGTTCTAGTTCTGGATTCCAAGGTAATCAGGGAAATCAAGGCAATCAGGGTGGCTACCATCAACAGTCAGGTCAGGGGAATCAGCAGTAGCAATCTGGGTATCAGAGTAACCCAAAGCAATTGAATAGTGGGCAGTACCACGTCTTCACCACAAATTTATGCAAACGGGATCAGAAGCTTCATAAAAGGGCAGTGAACGCCGTTGAACCGGTGGTTCCCCGTTAATTGCGTTGGTCTGAGCAGCCCATCGTATGGAGTCGGGAAGATCACCCGGCCCGGGTTGATAATCCGGGTCACCTAGCATTGGTGGTTGCACCCCAGGTTGGAGGGTATAAGTTTACCAAGGTACTCATGGACGGAGGGAGCAGCATCAATATCCTTTATTACGAAACTTTCCGTCGCATGGGGTTGACAGATAAAAATCTTAAACCATCGAATACAGTTTTCCATGGTGTGGTGCCTGGTAAGTCGGCGTACCCTGTTGGTAAGATAGCTCTGGAAGTTGCCTTTGGAGATGATCATGACTCTAGGTCAGAGACATTGACCTTTGAAGTAGTCAAGATTCACAGCCCGTATCACGCTCTGTTTGGACGGCCGGCTTATGCCAAATTCATGGCACGGCCTTGTTATGTTTATCTGCAGCTCAAGATGCCGGGTTACAAGGGGACCATCATAGTACATGGGAGCCGAAAGATAGCCTTGGAATGTGAAGAAGGTGATGCGGCTTATGCTGAGTCGGTTTGTGCCACGGAGGAGTTAAAATTTTACAAGGACAATGTTGATCCGGCGGATATGATGTCTTTGAAAAAGCCAACTATAGAGCATGATCCGGTTTTGAAGTTTAAATCGGCAGATGACACTAAGATGGTTGATTTTGTTCCTGGCGATTCATCCAAGCAGTTCAGCATCAGTGCTAATATGGATCCGAAATAGGAAAGCGCGCTCATCGAGTTCATCCGTGAGAACTGGGACATCTTTGCATGGAAACCTTCTGACATGCCAGGTGTACCGAGGGAACTCGCTGAGCACACTCTCAATATTAATCCCAAGTTTAAACTGGTCAAGCAGTTTCTTCGTCGTTTCAATGAAGAAAGGCGTAAGGCCATTGGTGAGGAGGTAGCCCGGCTCTTGGCGGCTGGGTTTATTGTTGAAGTTTTTCATCCTGAGTGGTTGGCTAACCCGGTGCTAGTACTTAAGAAGAATGGCACTTGGCGCATGTGTGTGAACTACATGGATTTAAACAAGGCTTGTCCGGCTGATCCTTTTGCTCTCCCTCGTATTGATCAAATAATTGATGCTACGGCGGGTTGTGAGCGTTTGAGTTTTTTGGATGCTTATTCTGGTTATCATCATATCAAGATGGCAGTTAAGGACTAGGAGAAGATAGCTTTCATAACTCCCTTTGGAGCCTTCTGCTATGTGTCTATGCCTTTTGGGCTCAAGAGTGCCCAGGCGACTTACCAGCGATGTGTGCAGAATTGTCTTCATAATCAGATTGGACGCAATGTTCATGCTTATGTGGATGATATTGTGGTGAAATCCAGAAACAAGGAGATGTTGATAGACGACTTGAAGGAAACCTTTGATAATCTCCGAGTTTATAAGATGATGCTTAATCCGGCCAAGTGTGTTTTTGGTGTGCCAGCGGGTAAGCTTTTGGGCTTTCTGGTGTCTAACAGGGGCATTGAAGCTAATCCGGAGAAGATCAAAGCCGTTACTTCTCTGGCTAAACCGGCGTGTATCAATGATGTTCAACGTCTGGCGGGTCGTATTGCGGCGCTAAGCCGGTTCATAAGCCGCCTCGGTGAGAAGGCCATCCCTTTGTATCAGATGATGAAAAAGACAGATGACTTCGTCTGGAGTGACGCTGCTAATGAGGCATTTGAGGCGCTTAAGAAGCAGCTGGCTGAGCCGCCGGTCCTAGCTGCGCCCGTTGATAAGGAGTCGCTGTTGTTATATGTGGCTACTAATAGCCGGGCTGTCAGTGTGGCTATTGTGGTTGAAAGGAAAGAGGCAGGCAAGGAATATCTGATTCAACGGCCGGTTTATTACATCAGCGAAGTGCTTATTGAGTCCAAGCAGAGATACCCACATTGGCAGAAGCTTGTATATGGGGTTTTCATGGCAAGCCGGAAGCTTAAGCAATATTTTCAGGGTCACCCCATTACTGTGGTTAGCTCTGCTCCTTTAGGAGATATCATCCAAAACAGGGAAGCAACAGGCCGGGTTGCTAAATGGGCCATTGAACTTGGGCCTCATGGTTTGAAGTATATGCCTCGCACGGCCATCAAGTCTCAAGCACTGGTGGATTTCATCAATGACTAGACAGAGCTGCAGATGCTTGAGGAAAAACCAGATAACACGTATTGGACTATTCACTTTGATGGGTCCAGGCAATTGGAGGGCTCGGGGGCTGGAGTTGTGCTAGCTTACCCTCGAGGTGATAAATTTTGTTATGTTCTCCGTTTGATGTTCCCTTGCACTAACAATGCAGCTGAATATGAGGCCTTGCTCCACGGTCTTCGGATGGCTAAGGAGATGAACTTAAGCCGGGTAAGGTGCTTTGGTGACTCAGATTTGGTGGCTCAACAAGTCTCTGGTACTTGGGATTCTAAGGATCCCCTCATGGCGGCTTATCGATGAGAGGTGGATGTTATTGCTGGTCACTTCAAGGGTTATCAAGTTGAGCATGTTGATCGGAGGAAAAATGAAGCGGTTGATGCCTTAAGCAGGTTGGGTTCTCAACGTAAACCGGTGCCACCTAATGTCTTTCTTGACGTTTTGCATAACCCGTCGGTCAAGTTACCTACAGAGGAGGATTTGGCTATTCCTGACCCGGAAGCTCAGTTGGTGGCGGCTCTTCATGTTATTCCTGATTGGACAGTTCCATATTTGGCATATATGACCCGGGGCGAGTTACCTGAGGATGATACCTTGGCCAGGCAAATAACCCGGCGGTCCAAGTCAATGACAATTGTCAATGGAGAGCTGCACAATTGCAGTGTTACCGGGGCGTTTCAGCGTTGTGTTTCTCCTGAAGAAGGCTGTGAGATTCTGCGTGAGATCCATGAAGGAGATTGTGGTCATCACGCCGGCTCTAAATCTCTTGTAGCCAAGGCTTTTCGTCACGGTTTTTATTGGCTGACGGCTCATGCTGATGCTGAGGACTTGGTCAAAAAATGTGACGGTTGTCAGAAGTTTTCACGTCGGGCTCATGTTCCGGCTCAGGAGTTGAGAATGATTCCAATCACTTGGCCATTTGCAGTTTGGGGGCTTGATATGGTTGGACCTTTTCAGAGGTCCAAGGATAAGAAGACCCACCTCTTGGTGGCGGTTGATAAATTCACTAAGTGGGTAGAGGCAGAGCCAGTCAGTAAGTGTGATGCAGCAACGGCGGTTCAATTCATGAAGAAGGTGATCTTCCGTTTTGGCTTTCCACACAGTATTGTAACAGACAATGGCACTAATCTCTCCAAGGGTGCTATGAAAGAATTTTGTCAACGTGAGCATATCCGGCTTGATGTATCGTCGGTGGCTCACCCCCAATCTAATGGTCAAGCTGAGAGAGCCAATCAAGAGATCCTGAGAGGCATCAAGCCCTGGCTTATGGTTCCCTTACAGAGGACGCCGGGTTGTTGGGTAGAGGAGTTACCCTCGGTGCTATGGAGCATCAACACAACACCCAAAAGATCTACGGGTTACACGCCTTTTTTCATGGTTTATGGAGCAGAGGCGGTTCTCCCCAGTGACATCCATCACGACTCACCCCGTGTGGCGGCTTACGTTGAAGCTGATAATGAAAAGGCACGTCAGATGCACTTAACCTGTTAGGCGAGGCGCATGATCTCGCAGCGGCTCGTTCGGCGATTTACCAGCAAGATCTACGTTGTTATCACAGCCGCCGGGTCAAGACCAGAAGCTTTCAAGAAGGCGACTTAGTGCTCTGGCTTATCCAGGATCAGACTGATATGCACAAGTTATCCCCACCTCGGGAAGGACCCTTTGTGGTCAGCAAGAATCTGAACAACGAGTCATACTACCTTATTGATGTTCGAGACCACAAGGACTCACGCACGTCGGAGGAAGAGACTCGCCGGCCGTGGAATATTGCTCATCTTCGGCCTTACTACACCTGAGCCATTGGCTCTTCTGATGTACATATTTTTGACAATGTATATATTGTGAGCAATATAATAAACCGGCACCCTTGCTAAAGCAGGGCCTCTGTGGTTTTTTCTTAATGAGTCTTTGGTTACTTGGGGGCTTCCGGCTTATGAGCGAAGTTATGATTACCCTTTGAACCGGCTTATAAGCCAATTAAAAAAAACTTGGGGGCTTGCTACACAGGTTAAAGGTACCAAAGAGAGTCTGTTGCAAAATCACAGCTCAAACATAGGTGCCCCTTGAGCACAGCTCAAAAATATTACTTGGGTGCTCCTTGATTGTAAAGAACAAAGAGTTTGTATAACCCTTGTAATAGGCTTAAAAGCCAGGCTTGGAAGCCAGGTGTATTCGCCTAAAACCCCGGGTTATCCTGCCTTTTTAAGTAAGCCACACCGCCCAGGTATTCCTGGAATGACCCGCCGAATGTTTGATAATTCAATCTTATACAGACCCTGAACTTGTCAAAGTTAAAACGACGATTGGTTATGTGAGGTCCATCTTATAAGGTTTGTATATAGGTTTAACTCAGTGGCTGTGCGGCCCATGAAAGCACTCGATTTTCGGCCTGGCAGCCCATGAAAAGCCTCGTTTTTTCGTTTGTTTTATTCCACAGTTTTTTTGAGGTTTATTTGATGAGGCTTATAATGCTTTATGATCATAATTCATCCGGGGTTTATTAACCCCGCCTAGTTTTTGACTATAAGTCACCAGTATGAGATAAGATAACATTCGGTGTTTATTAACCCGGACTGGCTTTTGACTATAAGTCGCCAGTATGAGATAAGATAATATCCGGTGTTTATTAACCCGGCCTGGTTTTGTTCATAAGCCAAGCAATCTATGATAATTACCAGTGCTCAAAGTTTGGGTTATCCCCCTTACTACACCGATTGGTAAACCAACAGTGTGATCAAATATCACAGGTATGATATATTTCAAATTTGGTTATTCTTAAAGTCCAGCCTTGGGTATAAGCTATGTTAGTTCCCATGGTTTTATATTGGGCGTTATGACCCGTCCAGCGGTAAACCGCCAGGACACTTTTAATCCGTTGCATGCAGGAGCAGATTCCACAGTGTTAATATTATAAGCATAAGTGGCATATCTTAACATGGTGGATTAGCAGTGGCATGCAAAGTAAATATATACGATGGCATAGCAGAACAAGAGTTTAAGCTAGCCTATTACAAGGCGTTTGGTGCCCAAAAGAATAACTATTTTAACAAGTCTTAAAGAAAGCAGCTGCTAAACTGGCCCCCGGTTTACGAGTCCTGGCCTGGCTGACTTGAAGGTTGCGGATCGTCCAGCGCCGGTTCATCTTCCTCCTCTCTACCCAGTGGCTGGAAGTTAATGGTGGTCCAATCAATCCCAGTTAAGGCCTTGAATACAGCTTCATCACTTATAAGTGTGGAGGGGTCAACATCAGGGGCATAGGTATGCTTACGGATTGGAGGAATAAGATTTGGAGCATCATAAGTTGGCGCATTAACTCTCTTGTTGTTGGCATCATAAACCGACTGATAATGTGAAAGATCGGTTTCTTCGGCCAATTTGCTAGCCAATGGGCGCATTTCCCTCGTCAAGGCTCTGAGGTCATCGTTATTAAATTCTGACCCATCCTCCTTTATGCTCGGGTAACCGTTTCCCACATCGGCTGGATCAAGATCAGATATCCAAGCTTTGGCCCGAGTCAGTGCAGTAAGAGCACCCGCCCTGGCAGCTGGCTTCTTTAGCTCTTCAAACCGTGCAGGCATCATCGCCAGCCTTTCCAACGTCTCCTTGATCAAGGTTGGGGGCGGTTTATTATGGGAAGCTATGCAGATAACCCGTTGTACGCCGATATACATTTGCTCTATAAGTGTATAGGCGGCTTTCAGTTTTTGCCGCATATCTGAGCCAAGATGAGCAATGCAAGTTCCTGCATCATCAAAAACATCGGTAAACCGGCAGTCTCTTACATAATACATGTTCAAAGCTTATGAAGAAGTTATTTACCAAATACGGCAGCGGTCATGGCATTTATTTGTTGTTTCAAGCCAGTCAGCTCCTCAGCTACCGGATTAAGGGCAGCCTCAGCATCCTCAGCCCTCTTCAGCAGAGTTGACTTTTCTGTATCCCAACCTGCCCGCTCGTTCTTGAAGCTCTCCTTCAGTTTTTCCATTGCTGTTAAGGCACTGGTCAGTTCCTCCTTGGCTTTGGAGGTCTCGGCTTGTTGCGACTTGATATTTTCTTGAAGGTCGGCGATTTGAGATTCCTTCTTGTTAAGATCAGCCTGCAAGAGACATGTAATTAATTAGATGGCAGTGCATATTCAAAGTCCCAAGCACATAACAAGTAATATACTTGGCACTTGGGGGCTAATGTCTATTGCTTCTTATCAAAAAAAATTTACAAGTCCCAAGCACATAACAACTATCAGCTTGATGGTCAACCGGATTATAAAGGTCCTAAGTAAGAATTTTGAGCCTTACAGCATAATTAGTCTCAACTTAACATATTTGTTAAGTCGACCCTTGGGGGCTACACAGGCGAAATTGAAGAGTTATTATTCTAAAGTCCCGGTTCATATTGACATTTATAAACCGGCCCTTGCGGGCTAGTGGAGTTGATCTATATGGTTCTTGCAGAACATTCTATTCTTTTATGTGCAGTAAACTTGGCGGCTAAGGGAAGAATATTTATGCAGAGTTAACAGCATTTACCTCATATCGCTCCTTCATCATGTTCAGTAAACCGGCTTCATAATCACGGCTTGTGTGCAAATGGTTTAAAAACCCAGAATGAATATCTTGGGCGCTGAGGTGGGCATAGCTTTCCAAGTCCACCTTCCACTTGCCCTTGTCAACAGCAGAAAATTCTTCTTTGGCACTATGTTTTGACAGACCAGTGGGGTTGCCTGGGGCTGTATACCCGACACCGGTACCTACAACATCGTCAGCTTTATCATCAGCAGCATTAGTTGGGCTTGGCGGTTTATCAGCATGACCCATCGGATCAATTTCCGTCTGTTCAACAAAGGTTTCATGATCTTGCGGTGGCGGATCATCAAGAATAGCTTCAGTATTTGGTTCAAACTGTTTCGGGTTATTTTCCGGATCAGTTGGCGCGCTGTCATCAGCCGGTTTGTTCAATTTAGCCTTTTTACTGGGTCTGGCCTTGGCTCTGACAGAGACGCAAATAACAGGTTAGTATAATAATCAAGCATAAGGTATAAGGGGTTAGTTAAAAATGCTCACCCAGGAATAGTTTTGAGGGTTGGAATTTGTGTCCTGTGGACTCGCTAGAGGATGAAAGGGAAGTTCCCTGATAGTTTGAATCAGACGGATTAAGAGGTTGTCGGAAATAACCTGCCTTGGGATAAGATGTGTCAGAAATAGAAGAGACCTCTGGGCGGCGTTTACGAACTGGCGAGTTCGGTAAACCGGAAGAAGTGACCACATGGCCGCTATGCCGGGTTGTGCTGCGAGCTTTGTGTTGCTGCTTCTTCAAAAGAAAGTTTGGATCCAAGTAAGCTAGGGGGTGAGAAAATTTTACTTTCCGGCTTGCTTGTCGGGTTTTCTGTGTGGGCAGAGCTTCTGAACCGGATGAGAGAATAGTTACCTCTACGTCATTTGCGCGGCTAGCTTCTGCGTCGTCCTGATAAAAATCATCGTCAATGAGATGTATGAAAAAAGAGCCAAGTGAATCAAGTTCTACCTCTGACTCCGGATTATCATCGTCAATGTTTAACTCGGTAGGCTCGGTGTTTTTCTTCTTAGCGGGCTTCTTGTTGACCTTGGTCTTGACACGAAGTGTTTTGGCCGGTTTATCCTGCGGTTTCTTCTTCCAGAACGGATCTTCACCCTGTTTAAAGATTGAAAAGATCATAAGGGAGTATTAAGAATATGGATTAAAGCAGGAGTGGGGCAATTCTTACAGCTGGCAGTTTATTTGAAGCGCAGAAAGGACTAAGTCCTGTTTTGCTACAGTCGGTCACCGGTTCATCCAACATCTTCTTGACAGATTCAGTAATTTCAGCATCAGTCAGCTGAATATCAGTGTGGCGTTGAGGGTCTTTCACATCCCCTGTGTACTCACACATTAAACCGGGGCGACGGCTTAAAGGTAAAATGCTCCAAGATACCCAGCGACGGACAAAATCAATGCCTCTCAAACCGTTTGCCATAAAGGCTCTAAGCTTTGAAAGCTGTGGTGCATATTTGGACCATTCCTTTGCATTGAGTCTTTGGGGGAATGGATGTGCATCGGTAAGCCGGTGAGCACGGTAACCCGACAGAGGATTCTCGCTAGCTGGAGATGTATCTTGGCAATAGAACCAAGTTTGATTCCAATCTTTGGGATGGCTATAATGCCTAGCGTGAGGGAAGCTGACGTCTTTTCTCTTCTCAATTGAAACCCCGCCAAGTTCTGTATTGGGCCCATCCGTAAATTTAATATGGCGGTTTAAATAGAAGAAATCTCTGAACAGGTCGACTGTGGGCTCTTCTTGCAGGTAGGCTTCACAAAACACTAGAAAATTGCAAATATTGGACACGGAGTTAGGCCCAATATCTTCAGGGTGAAGTTGGAAGAAGTGAAGCACATCACGGAAATTTTTTGATCCGGGAGGGCTGAACACTCGACTCAGATGATCAACAAAAAAGATCACTTCCCCATCCTTGGGCTCAGGAGGATTTTCTGGACCGGGGGCTCTCCAGTGGATATCTTCCTTTTTCGCTAAAGCGCCGGTTGCAACACACCCGTTCAGTTCTTCTTCTGTAACCCAGGATGGAACCCAGTTACAGGAATAAAAGGATTTGGCCATTTATACGATAACCTGGAAAAGATTTGTGCCGGTTTAAGGTTCATGGTTAACAGGCAGAAAGTGTTGAAGCATGCATAAATGTTAAACCGGACAGTGACGTTATTAAATTACAAAGACGAGCACTTGGCGGTTTAAGAGGGGACTAATGGTACCTGGCAGGTTATTATTTTCTGAAGTTAAACCGCCTACACGGATATTGAAAGTATAGATCTGAAGTTGGAAAATGGCTAAGTGATGAAAAACAGGTTTCACAGATTGGTATTGCAATTTTGGATCTACCGCGTGTCAGAAAATGAAAATATATTCAGACCTAAAATGCTGGTACTTGAGCAGTTTATGAAGGTCTAGATCGGATTTTTCTACCTAAAAGGGATGCTCTGATGAGGAAAAAGGGACTAGGGTTATTGCCGCACAGGATAAATATTAAGCTTGAATCAAACTTCATGCTACAGCGAAGAACAGGTGAAGAACAGTGCCGAACCTCCATGAATCCGTTCGAACCCTAATGAGATCTATGGAGGGGGAAGGAGGAAGAACTTACCAAGGCTGTTAAACGGCGGAGGCACGTGAGCAAACTCTAGACCAAGTCGGGTTGATGCAGCGGCCAAGGGTGATGCAGAGGAGAGGGTCGATGGCGGTGGCTGGACTCGAGAGCAGTGCATTGCGAGGAAGACGAGGAAAACGAAGAGGTCGAGAGGGGAAAGTGAAAAGGACCCCTGGCCCTATTTATAAGGTGAATGGATAAGTGGCATGCGCAGGAATCGAGGAGCTCCAATTTGGATATGTGACAGGGCTTACGCCTCGATTTTCGGAGGTTCATTAAAAAGGAGATGCATATATGATTTCTGGATGTTTATAAAATTAATGACAGGTGACGTCATGGCGGGTTATCATGATCTCGGAAGATGACGTCACGGCGAGTTACAAATTTTTGCGAAGGTAATGAAGAAGGAATTTTCCTAAGTGTTGAAGATTGACATGAACAAGTTCAAATCAACATGGGGCCTAATGTTGGGGATATAACTATTGAGTATAAACCGCCCAGGAGGGGCCGGGTTATGCTCATAGTGATTTACCTGTATTGAAGCCCATGAAGACATAGAAGATGGCGACTTACAAAGGAGACTTAATAAGAAGGCCCAAAGCCCAAAGGCGAGTTAGGGCCCATAGATGTAAACCACCATAAGTATATGACTTGTATTCTAAGATAGGAAAGAGTGGATACCGAGCCGGACACGTTTATGAGCCGGCCGGGATTCTGTGAACCGCCGGGCGTCAACCTGTGTATATAAAGGGACGACCCGGCGGCGGTTTAGGGACAAGAGACAACATATCGAGAGCCAGGTTAAGCGTATTCACTCCATGGTCGTCGAAATCCTAGCAATACTACCTCAAACTAGATTAGACCTTCACCTTCACCGCAAGGGGCCGAACCAGTATAAACTCCCCGTGTTCTTTGTCCTGATTAACCCCTTTAAACTAGATTTTTTTTTAAAGTATGACAAATTTTATAGCAAATTTGAAAACTAGCGGGCTGAAACAAAAAAACCACAAATAGCACCCTGTCGGCCTCCCGTGGGCCAAGGGGGGGCCTGTTGGCCTCCCGTGGGCCGAGGGGGGGCCTGTCGGTCTCCCGTGGGCCGAGGGGGGCTAGTCGGCCGGCCGTGGGCCGAGGGGGGACTAGTCGGCCTCGTGGCGGCCGAGGGGAGGCCTGTCGGCCTAGTGGAGGCCGAGGGGGGCCTGTCGGCCTCCAGGAAGCCGACGAGCTCCTGGATAAGGCCGACAGCTCCTTTCTTCTTCCTCCCTTCGCTGCTTCTCCTCTCTCTCTCTCTCGTTTCTCCACCCCCGCGCCGATCTCTTCCCTCGTCCACCCATTTTCATATCCAACCCGCAGAAACAATAGATCATAGCATTCTCCGTCGGTGTACGTAATTTTTTTTTTGCTGAGGTGTAGTTTTTTGTGCGTGGTGGTGAGGAGGAGGTGGTGGTGGTGAGGAGGCTGTGGTGGTGAGGAGGTGGTGGTGGTGGTGAGGAGGATGTGGTGGTGAGTTGGAGTTCCGGTGGTGCAAGTAGTCCGCGAGGTGGCCGGTGCCGCTGAGTTGAAGAGAGGACGAAGAAGAAGGGGACACACGCGTCAAAGGTATACCATTGTCGTCACAAATATTTTTGTAGCCGGTAATATTTTTAGTTAGTGTAGCCGGTAATATTTGTAGTTAGTGTAGCCGGTAATATTTTTTTTAGTGTAGCCGGTAATATTTTTAGTTAGTGTAGCCGGTAATATTTTTTTAGTTAGTGTAGCCGTAATATTTTTTTTAGTGTAGCCGGTAATATTTTTAGTTAGTGTTAGCCGGTAATATTTTTTTTAGTGCAGCCGGTAAGATTGTTAGTTAGTGTTGCCGGTAATATTTTTTTT
Organism: Thinopyrum elongatum; assembly: GCA_011799875.1. Classification (NCBI taxonomy): domain Eukaryota; kingdom Viridiplantae; phylum Streptophyta; class Magnoliopsida; order Poales; family Poaceae; genus Thinopyrum; species Thinopyrum elongatum. Next base: position 544,372,648 of record CM022302.1, read on the forward strand.
AGTGCAGCCGGTAATATTTTTAGTTAGTGTTGCCGGTAATATTTTTTTATTGTAGCCGGTAATATTTTAAGTTAGTGTAGCCGGTAATATTTTTTTTCATTGCGATTAATGAGTAGGTGGCAATGTCTGACAGGTGAAAATGTCTGAATCAGTAAATTTGACTGTTTACTACGGCCCTGGTAATGTTCGATATAATGAGTTGGGGGTTGATCTTAGCGAGTTTAAAAATAGCGTCATGACACTTTCAGACCCGAACAGAATGGACATTAGACAGTTGAAGTACTTGTTGACTACTAGTTTTGGGCTGGATCCTGAAGTATGTTCCGTCAGTATTCATGCATTGTGGACGAAATCCTGTAAAAATGTGAAGTGGGAGTTGATCCCGATAGATAGGAGCCAGCATTGGTTGACCCTGTTAAGTCGTTGCCGAGACAGAAGAATCCACCCATATGCCCTAGTGCAACCTGTGGCGAAGGAGGAGAATACCGTACAACTCCACGTGGGGTATGAACCCGGGCAGGGTAGTCAAGTGGCTAACGAGATTTATTTATTCGGGTCACAGCCACAGGATGTGGATGCTAGCCAAGAGTCAGACTACGTGCCACACAATGTTTATGGTCATGATACTGGGCAGAGTCAGTCGATAATATTAGCTGGTTCTTGTGTTGCTGATGGGGATGAGGAAGGCGATGAAATGCAGAGGGTGATGGAGGAAGAGGACGAGGATGGATTTGCGGAGGATCTGGATTCTGAAAATTCCGAGGATGAAGTGGAGGTACCGATTCCTTCTGCATGGGATCAGGACATATCCACCGGCCTTACGGTCAACGATGGCCATGAGACTCCATGGCAGTATAATCTGAACCAAGTCCAGATAGGGGCTATGTTTGATACAAAGAAAAAATTGAAGTATGCGGTGATAAAGTGGGCTATGTCTACGCAGAGGATTTTCCGGACACACATATCAAGTCCAACAAACTATACCGTGAAGTGTGCTGAAACAGGTTGTCCTGCGAAGGTGCACGGGCACGTGCCGAAGTATAACATCCACTGGGTTGTCACCAATGTGGTCCCACATAATTGTGTGAGGAAAAACCTGTTGGTTCGTCATCCAAACCTGACTTCAACTCTCATTGCGCACCTCATGTATACTGAGATAGTGGAGAAGAAAGATATGGAAGCAAAACACATCCAGACAGCAGTGAAGGTCAGATGGAATTATGAGATTCCTTATGGGAAGGCTTGGAGGGCTAAGCAGAAGGCTATGGAGGAAAGGTTTGGGACGTTCTTCGACTCATATGATAATGTTGTCCGTCTCCTTGACATACTGAAGGAGAGGAATCCCGGCACTTATGTTAACATACAACACACGAGGTTGGAAAGTATACCAGATTTCAAGGTGTTGAAATGAGTATTCTTCTCTTTCGCTATGTGCATCGAAGCTTTCCGGCATTGTCCTCCTGTGATGTTTGTGGATGGTACATTCCTGACTGGTCAGTACAAAGGGCAAATCCTGACTGCTATTGGTGTGGACGGGAACAATCAAATCATCCCACTTGCCATGGCATTTGTGGAGGGTGAGAACTTTCCGAGCTGGGTATGGTTCTTCCGTCAAGTTAAAATTGCGATCGTGAAAGACCGACCAAACGTCTGTGTCATTCATGACAGACATGCTAGTATATTGAAGGCCGTGAAGATACTAAGGAATCCAACAGCTGACGAACCAACACCTTGGAAGGACTTGCAGAGCCGGTGGTGCATGCGCCATCTTGGGGCTAATTTTTTCTCACAGTTTAAGAACAAACGGTTGATGAACTTGTTTAAAAAATTATGCAACCAGAACCAGCAGCGCAAATACGAATTTATTTGGTCAAAACTAGATGAGTTTACTAAGAAGCAGGTCCGTGCGAGGAAGAAAATGGAAAAAGATCAGGTTAAATTAGCAGCACTCATCGCGGAGCTAGAGGAGCCAGTAGGTCTTTGTGACTTGCCAGCAATTGACCCTCCTAATACTCAGAGAAAGAAGGGCAGGGCAATAAAGAATTTTTCTGAGTGGATAGAGAAAGAGCCTCCGGTGAATTGGTCTTTGCTGCATGACACCCATGGAGCTAGGTATGGCCACATGACAACCAATCTTGCAGAGGTGTATAAGTTTGTACTCAGAGGGAATAGAGCATTGCCACTCATAGCTATTGTAGAGGCTGTATTCCATGGCACTTTGAGATATTTCAGAGAAAGGCACGAGTTAGCAAAGAAGCATATTGCAGATAACCAGAACACACCTTATTGTAGCCGTGTCATGGAGTACATGGCAAAGAAGATAGAGAAAGCAAAGAAGCACACTGTCAGACTCATAGGTAATCAGGAAAGGAGGTATGAGGTTCAGCTTCCTACAGATGGTTTTGGTTCTGCAAATGAGGTGAAGGCGCACGAGGTAAAAATTGGAACGGAATTTTATCCAACTTGTGAGTGTACATGCAACAAACCGAAGTTGTTGCACCTGCCTTGCTCACATGTGTTGGCTGCCTGTGGCCAGATTGAGTTGGACGCTATCTCCTTCGTGTCCCCATACTATTTAAAAGATGCAGTACTCAATGGCTGGATAGGTGAGATGACAGGGTTTAGAGTCGTCGGCAATTTCAACAAGGTAAACGATGGGCAGAGAGTATACATTCCAGATCCAGAACTTCGGCGAACAAGCAGGGGCAGGCGTAAGGTAAAGCGCATCCGAAACGATATGGACCAATCTGAAGCTGGTGGAGCAACCAGACAATGTTTGCTATGCGCGGCTTATGGGCATAGGATGAAATATTGTCCCGACCTGAACAAAGACGGTGCTTCCACATCGACGAGTGCTTCTACATCGACGACTGCGACAACAGTAGGAAGAGGCGGACGTGGTCGTGGCAGTCGTGGTGGTCGTGGCAGTCGAGGCCGAAGGGGCGGACGAGGAAGAAATAACTCGCAAGCTATATAATGTGTTGGACTATGTTTTAATTTGTAATATGTGTTGGACTATGTTTTAATTTGTAATATTATTTGACTATGTTATAATTTGTAATATGTCTGGACTATGTTTTATTTTGTAATATTATTTGACTATGTTTTAATTTGTAATATGTCTGGACTATGTTTTAATTTTTAATATGTCTGGACTATGTTTTAATTTGCACCTGAGATTTGTTGTTTGAATTGCAGATATGGCTTCGTATCTGTTGCTTAATCGTAATATTGATAGAGGGCACCGGGCCGCACTTATGGAAGCGGGCAAGAACTTAGATGTGTTGGTCACTCGCACCCCAAAGTCTAACTGGATGATACACCATTCATGGGTTAATAGGTATGTGTCGGTATAATGACTTACTATGTTTGACATCATTTTAATAGCCGCTAACTGTATGCTACATTCTCTTTATTTTGTAGGTTAAGTTGGGCTGGACTTCTACCCTTGGCACGGCTGGTTGAGGATTCATTGGATGAGTGGGTTGAACATCCGCAATTGGATAAGGCAGGTGAACCAATGCAGTTACGCAAGAGGCAAGTGAAACGTTTCTCTTACGACAAGTCACTCATTACCTGCTTAGTAGATAGATGGAGACCAGAGACACATATGTTTCACTCTCCCTGGGGAGAGATGGCGCCTACTTTACAGGATGTGTCTTACTTGTTGGGATTACCTCTGGTCAGTGCTGCCATAGGTCCTTTAGAGGCAGAATCTGGTTGGCTAGCATCGATGCAGGGCCGTTTTTTGGCTGCGGTGCCAACTGCTAAGGTCCTAGACAACGATACTCACGGGCCTCGTTTTAAGTGGTTGACCCAGTTTCAGGTAACCTTCATGGCAAGTTTAAAAACTGATGTTTTCATTGTTGTCCTCATTGCATAGTTCAAACAATCTTTGGTTTCTATGTAGATTGTCTCCTTTGGATATCCCAATGTTCAGTTGTCAGAGGCACAGATTGACCGATCCCTAGAGGCATATATTTTGTGGTTGTTCGGCAAGACGATGTTCACGGAGAACCACGTGACCACTGTCGATGCACGACTCATCGGTATTGCACGAGAGATAGCTAACGCACGTTGCCCTGGGGACATTCTGCAGAGGAGTTTTGGTTCTGCTGTGTTAGCGGCTACGTACAGAGGCCTGTGCAAAGCTTGCTCGTTGAAGGCTAGAAAATCAGGTATTACAGGATGTCCACTATTGTTGCAGCTCTGGTCATACGAGAGATTCCCTATTGGTCGACCCTATGTCTACGTTGATAGACCTTTTTGTTTGGAGGACATGGCTGGGACTTACGTGCCTGCTATCGGTGACTTGCCTACTATGGGATCTGTTTGGACACGGAGAGAGGTATTTTCATATTAAGTAACAACATGAATTACTAATGCTTATTTCTTGCCATTCAATAGTATTACTAATGCTTATTTCTTGTCATGCACAGAGACAGTTCGCGCATAGCCAGGTGAGGGGCTGCTACCCCTCCTTCACGGCGCAGTTTGATAGTTTGCACGAGGATCAAGTTATCTGGGAGCCATACTCCCATCAGGCTATATTATCCAGGTGTCTAGTTGGGATTTCTGGATTGTGCACTAGAGATCGGCACTATTGGATGACCAAGGCCAAGTTGGTGTTCGACGTGACGGTTGAGGAGATGGCTCTTCATAGGGTGATGAGACAGTTCGGCCTAGCCTGACATTCCAGTTATTCCACACTTACCAGATCACATGCACAAGTAAGTAATACTATTTTAGTTCTCAGGTCTGCATTCAGAATATCACTAATCATGTAACGCGCATGTCAATCTCAGGTACAGTCGCGCAGGAGGAAACAAGTCCCACGATTCTTGGCTTCGCGACATTAGCCCTTACGTGGACGAATGGACTACTGCGCCGACAAATATCTGGGATGAGGTTCGGCCCTTTGACTGGGACAAGTTCGGGTTGTATCTGCAGAGTTACCGGCATAGCACTAGGATGTACTTGGTTCCATCAGCAGCTCCTGATCAGATCGAAGCCCCTCTCACCAGCGATATGTACCCAACTGCCTCTGTTATGGGAACCAGACACCACGCGGTACGTGCTATGGTTCTCACATGTTAAGTTTTTTCTTAACCTGAACATATACAATTGGTTGACTATTCGTGTTGTCTGCCATACAACAATGATCTAATTGGTTAACTCTCTGTGTACAGGGTGACTTGACAAGCGAGGCGCTAGAGGAGGTTTCCGCTTTAATGCAACGCTTTGAGAGGGGAGATAATATCCCACCACGAGAGAACGTCTCATGGTTGAGGCGTCTTGATGAGAAGCTACGGGGGATTTACGCAGCTGTTACATGTAGACGATCTTCGGATGTTGCTATTCCTCGTCCAGTACATCGTCCGCCACGCCACTCTCTGCAGCGTTCAGAACCTCGACCCTCTGTGCAGCGTTCAGAACCACGACCCTCTGTGCAGCGTTCACAACCAGGGAGCTCTTCCTGGCAGCAGACACCTCCTTCACAACCAGGGAGCTCTTTCTTCCAGCAGCCACCTCCTTCAGAACCAGGGGGCTCTTCCTGGCATCATCAGATGGACCTAGGTAACACTACTTTGTACATTCTTTTAAACATTGTAGGTTCGCAAATCAATTTTACATGTTTTACTTTACCGCAGTCGGCAGCCAGTCGCAGCCGTTCATGCATTCAGTCCAGTCACCGATGCTTAGTGGTGCTGGTTCGTTCTTAGCCGGCGACGACGACGATGATGACCGAGCTGCAAACACCTATGAGTTCTCGCAGACAGTTCTTCACACTCCACCACCACCATTGACGCAGGAGACACAGACAGACGAGGTTATCTATGGTCGTGGTAATCGTCAGCGTCATCCACCGGCTGATCGCTTATCGCCTTCCGGTCCTCGTCCGAGGAAGACCCAGATTCGTCGTCGTCGTCCCCAGTGATATCGTTATCTATGTATGAGTCGTTAAATATATTAGTTTCAGACTATTCGCATATGTTACTATCGCACTTGCTTCTATCTGATCAGGATACATATATTGTTTTATGTATGCGAGAGACATATTACTATTAATCCGCATTGTTATTCGAGTTACATTTCCAAAGAGACTGCAACCGATAATTAAGATACAAGTACATCTCACATAAACGGTAGGACTGAACTTACAAAATACAGCTTACATACTACATGAAGGCATCATCGTCATCCTCCGTCGCTGCAGCACTCTTGCCCTTCGACGATGCGGTACTCTTGCCCTTCGACGATGCGGTACTCTTGCCCTTTGACGATGAGGTACTCTTGGCCTTGGTGCTCGGCATGAAGATATCGTCTTCGTCTTCGCTGTCGGCAGTCCATAAATATGTATGCTCTGCTGCAATCCTTATAAAATTTTCACTCTTCGTCTGCACTACCTTCTTCCACCTTTCATGCAACCTAAGAAGTTCTTTACGTACCTCCTCATAGGTCCTTTCAGGCCACCCAGACCTACGTAATGCGTGAGCCAATTCATTCTGTATGGTGTCACTACAGATGAGTTCGTCCCATGGAACTATCCTATTGTCCATCCTGAAATTTGTGGTTAGCCTAAGAAGACATTTGCTCATCTCAGGGTGAAAACTACGATCGAAAGGATAATCGGACATCTCGACTACACTAAAATGGACTGCTTATCCAACTCCGTGTGAAGGGGGTTTTATAGGTAGAGAGGAGAAAATGGCGGGAAAGAACGACTGCGGTATGGAGGGAAAGGTGCCGGGAACATATGGCGGGAAGGGGTTGGCGGGAAACGGGTGGCGGGAAGGGGTTGGCGGGAAACGGGTGGCGGGAAGGGGTTGGTGGGAAACGGGTTGCGGGAACATATATCGGCACAGAGTTGGCAGGAAAATATTGAGGGAAATGAGGGGGAATGGTTGTGCAGCAATTATAATGAATTTATTTGTAAAAAAAAACACTTAGAACCCCTCGGCCCACAACACTGCCTACTACACTACACTGCACTGCCTACCCACCTTACTGTCAAGGGGGTTTTATAGGAAGAGAGTAGAAAATGGCGGGAAAGGGTTGACGAGAAAGGATGGCGGGAAAGGTAGCATAAATAATATTTATACAATATTTATAAGACGGGCAATCGTTGTACATCATTAATAAGTCAAATTTCACAACAAAAAAACATTTCGGCTTACCATGAGCTAACAGGAGCCCACTCGGCCGTGTGGAGGACTCGTCGGCTTCGTGTAGGCCAACAGGCCAGTAGTCGGCCTACTGGTGGCCGACAGGCCCCCCATCGGCTTACTGGTGGCCGACAGGCCCCCATCGGCCCACCCTAGGCCGACACCCCCCCCCCCCCCGGTCGGCCCAGCCCAGGCCGACAGGGTGCTATTTCTGATATTTTTGCATTCTGCCCAATAATTTTCAAAAAAGGCTATAAATTTAGTCATAGTTTTGAAAAAAAATCTTTAAACTAATCTCATTGCGATGGCTCCACGACTAAGTCCTCACACTAGGACATCTGCCGTGACTATTCCACGACAGGCACTAAAGGCCTTTACGAACCGGGACTAAAGCCTGATTCTGCACCAGTGAGATTTGAGCAAAAACTTCTAATGGATTCAATTGATTTCTAATTAAATCCTTTCCAAGATCGAAGATCACCGACCCATTGTAGTTTCTTGAGACTGTGAAGGCAAATGCGACAGACGAAAAGAAAAAATTCAGAACCATTTTGTAACTCACCTTTCTTTGTTTTAGAAGTAATTGTCTCACGTTTTCCAATGCCTTTTATTACACTTGGCAGGCTTGTTTAACAGAAACCGTAGGGGTTCAATATTTTTGGGTAGTTCACGATCTCAGCATTACCGCTTAATTAAGTTTCTGCTCGATTCCTTTGTACTTCTTTCTTCTTTTCAATTTTACTGTTTACTGCAAAGGATGTGCTTGACAGCTTGAGTCACCTGATACAAGCTGGTTTCCTTCTTTTCTTTTTGATTTTTTCAACACTGGTACTCCGTCTTGGAAGGCCCCTTGTTGAAACAGAGGATATGAAGAGTTGACTCACTTTCTGCTGAGTCTTCATACTTGTCCTTACCAATGCCTACATAGTTTCCAACCCTTTCGGATTCATCTACGTGAATTGCTATGCGAAGGCCGAAGGGTACCTGTCGTGTTCAGTGTTTTTATGACCTCCTGCAAGGCGAGCAGTACTTGAATCATGTCATGGGCAGAAAAGCAACAAGAAAGGGACAGATAAACTGGAGTTCTAATGTGTAACTGTTGTAGCATTACTGGCTTTCTAGAAAAGAATTTAACGACACCTGCCAACAAAATCACCATACTTCTGATAAACATAAAGAGTGAAACCAATTTCTGAAAGGAGTGGCATGCTAAAGATTAATCAATAGCCACCAGTGCTACACATCAAGCCGCTTCAAATGGCTATTATACATGAGAATGACCATTGGGTATGGTACGTGTAGAACCAAAAGAATGACAAAAATTATATCCTGAAATCTTGATGAGCAGCAATGAATGGGACGGCTATATACAAATCATCAATACTACTATATTCTACGTCCCTGGGAAGTTACCAGCCTCAAGAAGTCACCATGCTTTCTGTCTTCTGCGTCAATTGCTCTATCCAGTATCCCGCCAGATGATGCACTGGCCACAACATGTCAAAGGGCAAGTTTCAGATGTCAGTAATCTTAAGCTATGGTTAGATTAACACAGATTAACGGCAAAATGTTGAATGCACTGTTTTTTAAAGACATGTTAAGTGTGCTGTCTTCATCGTACATTGCAAATACTACATGTTTTGCAGATGAACTAACCTATGACCTATGACGAAACGGATGATGATGCCCTTCTCCTCTTCCATCTTCCTCCTTTTCTCCCCTGTAGTAAATCCAGCAAAACAGGTCAGGGACACAAGGTCGGCGCCGAGGCAGGGAACAACAGTGTAATTTATGTCACGAAGAAGTATCTTAAAGCAGGAACAGGGAACTGCAAAACCTTGAGGCATCCATGTAGCACGAACTGAATCTCGTCGCTTCCGGCTGCTGAACGCGATGTTGATGGCGATGACCATGAAGTACTTCTGTTTCGCCTTGAATCAGTCAATGTCGTAGAGGGCCGCGCCGGCGTGCATCATCTAGGGCTAGGCACACCAGCCCGAACATCATCGGCCAAATCGAACGTACTAACTCCCCCGCGCGCTGATTCACGAGGTCAGCCGCCTTCGAGAGCAGGAACTCTGCCGCCATTGTGACTCCTTGTCAGAAGGAAACGCGATGGAGAGGATCGGCGACCGCACTATCACTGGATGCACATCCCCTCCGCTACCCAGACCGCTCCATTCATGCCCAGCAGGATAGCCCCCGGCGCAAGGGCGAGCACCACGACGACGGCGAGGATCGCAGCGGTGATGTGCCGGCGCGATGGGTCCGCGCTGACGCGGTGGTCGCCATCCGGATCGGGTGCGAAGCGAGGCGAGGAGGGATATACATGGTGGGAGCAAAAACCGGTTTGCGTGGGTGTGTTTTGTATGTGAAAAAAATCGGTGAGGTGGGGTGATTAATTCCTTTGATCGGTTGGTGTGGGGGACGAATGAAACGAGCGAACTACGACCTACGTCCTGAGACTTTAAGAGTGGAGATTGATTGCGTGTGAAGAGCAAGCGAGGTATACAGCTCAAATTTGGGGGCCACAACGGAAGGAAGGGACACGCATGGGGCATGCGCGCCGGGGACACACACACACACATGAAGAACACGTCCCGGTGGTGCTCGCCGGCGCCGGCCGACAACGCCGGCAGGCCACGCCTCGCGCCGTAACATGAGTGGAGCACGTCCCTCGTGTAAATCTCTCACGTTGTTAGGCGTACAGACCACTCTATGTTCAGAGACGAACGCTTCAAGTGCCATTTGCTCCACATTTTCCGTTTTATTAGGCAAGCCATTTGCTGACCTTTTTCTTCGCCATTTGTACTTTAGACAAACGTCATATTTAGAGCAACTGATGTCATTTGTACTAAAGTATAGCCACAGTACCGCCCTGCTCATCTATGGTGATTTGTTGCCATGGACAGGGCAAAAAGCAGAGAAGGGCAACAAGGAGAACATGAGAGCAGAGTGCACGTTGCACAGACTTTGGGCAGCTACTATTCCCTAAGGCAGTGACAAATCAACCAGTGATTCAAAAGGGAGAATCAATAAAATCTTAGTGCGATTTATCGTAGCCGATGACTCTCATGATCACGACAGCCATCCTACAATTGGTGAGAGCATGTAGTAGTTCTCAAAACAGGCTTTCGCCCCGCTTTATTAATAGTCACAACCGAACTAGGTACACGGCCGAACGATAAAAGGTGATGAAGTAGCCCTCTTACAAACCCGAACCCGGGATAACCGGCATACGTAGAACACTACGCAATCGAAAGAGAAAATAGGCAGATCTGAACACAACATCACACTAAGCCCTAGCACATCTAAGCTCCACAACAATGCCCTCAGGAGGGAGAACAGCGCAAAGCGTCGCTGCTGCCGAGTCCGCAACGAACAAAGGTCTTCACCCGGAGCCCTGACACGGAGAGAAGAACCAAGACGACGTCTCACAAGCGTCGCCGTCGTCGGCGCCGAGGCGCAAAACTTTCGCTCGGCAGCTAACCCATGCCACTACGAGGTCTCTAGGACAAGCTCGGTGAGGACAGATCGCCAGATCCGGATTGGAGCATCGCCACTGTGAAGACAGAGAGGACGCCCGAGCCACCCGCCTCCACCCGTCCTGTCACCCACACGACCAAGATGGAGAGTCACCACCGCCGCGATGTTGCCCGCCAGAGAGCATGTAGTAGTTGATCACAGATGCGGCAACTCTCTATCTTTCTGAATCCACGTCGCCACTTAGCAAAAAGGAGAGAGAGAGAGAGAGAGATCGTCGCGTACGTGCACATATATATAACTGAGAAATTAGTTTATCAATGGCAATAAGGCAGGTGAGAATCATTACAGATCAAAGGAGATCCAATAACATTTCCAAAGCAACAATACTGTGCCTACACATTTGGGGGAAGCAGCTAAACAAATCATTTTTGTAGCCAAGAGCAACATCCTCTTGGCCTTTCAGTTCTTCTACTTCTTCGGGGCAATTTTTATGGCCTTCACACCCCCTCCGGCCCACCGCCGCCGACTGTAGGCGCTGTCGGGTGAAGCCTGGCCAGCGGCAACGGGGCGAGGTTGTTGATAGCGGAATTTGTGTTTTGGATCGTATGAAAAAAAGAATTAAAAAATCCATTTAAATGTAATTTTTCGGTCCATATACCGTAGCGTCACGGCGTGCAGTTACTCGCGCATCCTAATTGGATGTTCACATTCTTGAGTTTGTATATTGCATGAAGTTTGCATGCTCTCCTTCCCTTTATTCTGAGATCTTCTTAACAGATTTATGCCAAACTATAGTTATGTCATTTGTACTTTATTAGACAAACTATATATACTTAGAGCAACTGATGTCATTTGTACTTTAAACAAACGAATATCTGAAGTCTTATTAATCATGTCACTACTTTGGACATAATTCCTCGTAGGGTAAGGCGGAGTTGAAGGCTGTGACAGGCTTAAGAAGCACTCTACATGGGGGTATATAGGCGACGGTGGTAGTAGTCGACAACTTATCTAGGGACGGTGGACGATGGCTTCTCACAATAAGAATGAGACATTGGCCATGCTCCCGTTCTCCGGCTCGTGGCCAGCATCCACGTGGATGGAAGCCATTGTTGTGCTCTAACTGTCGTTATGTGTTGCGTACTACAACTTCGTCCTCACAACTCACCAGGCAGCAACTTGAGCCAACTAGCAGGAAAGGGGAGGCCGCAAGCAAAGAGTCGTGGACCGTCGGACGAGTGGGAGGCAACTGCGTACGTGTTTTCAAAAAAATAAGCCCCAGGAAAGAGTATGATGCTTGTAAAGATGCTTAGAGAAATGAATCGATTTTATTTAAGCACCGATGTTTATTTATAGAGGATACATTTAATTAGACACATTTTATATAGATAAGCATTTTTATACCGAGCATCTCTCTAAGCACCGGCCATGTTTTTGTACCCAAGAGCAACATCCTCTTGGCCTTCCAGTTTTGTGGCCTTCACCCCCCCGGTCGTCCTTTCCCACCAACGCAGGCGTGTTTGTTAGGCGTTGTCGGGCGAAGCCTGGTCGGTGGCAGTGGGGTGTGCTTGTTTTTGCTTGACATCAGAATTTGTTTTTTGGATTATATGGAAAAAGAAGATCAAAATTCCGTTTAAATGTAGTTTTTCGGTTCATATACCGTAGCGTCACGACGTGCAGCTACTCGCACATCCTAATTGGATGGAGCAGCCGACATCGGCAAATTTCGCTATGCCATCTGCCACCGGTGCGGTTCCAACGCCAGCATCGTGACAGTGGCGGCTTAAGAAGCTGACGTCCTTGTCATGGTGAGCTTCGACCGAAGACAATGCTGCCACGCCCGGCAATGCCTCGCCAAGCTCGGGCGCTGCTTGTGGCTTGCCATGCTCTCATGCTTCGGCTCGTGGCGAGCATCGACATGCATAGATGCCATTGTTGTGCTCCAACTATCGGTATGTGTTGCATACTGCATCCTCGTCCTCACAACTCACAAGGCACCAACTTGAGCGAACTAGTAGGACAGGGGATGCGGCATGTGAAGAGTCATGGCCTGTGGGAGGACCGGAGGGAGGCAACTGCATACGTGTTTTTCAAAAATAAACTTCCTCTAGGCACAATCCCTGATGCTTGTGAAGATGCTTAGAGAAGTAAATCAGTTTTCTTTACACCGATGCTTATTTGTAGAGAATAGACACTTAACTAGTCACCCTTATGTAGAGATAAGGATTCATTTTATTTTACTAAGCATATCCCAGGCACCCTGTACTATTGTACAAGAGCATCTACAACCGGACCCCCCATACGCGCCCCAAACGTCCGGACGGGCTACCCGGTCAGCGTCCGGACGCAAAAACGCAACCCAACCGGGCACCCCATTTCCGGCCCAAACGCCCGGACTTACCGGCACTCCCCATATCTGGCACATATTTGGGGCGGATATAGGGAGACCTGGACACGTCCTGGCCCGCCCGCCACATCGGCTATGTCAAGGCGGACCCATCCCAAATCGGGGCCAAATTGACTAGTACTCTGCATCAACCGAACTCCTCCCGCCTCCCTGCTCCATTTCCCCCACCGCCGCGCAGCTGCCCACCCCGTCCTTGCTAGCTGTCATCGCCCACCTTCACGATATCGTCGCCGACGGTTCTGTCCGCCTCCATGGGTACAGATGATGCCTCGACGGAATCAGTCAGGGCCCCGGCTTGGCTTTGGATCCTTGCAAGGCAGAGAATCTTGCTCAGAAGGAGCGCCGCCGGAGGCAGCGCAGGCGTGAGGCGGTGGAGAAGATAGCGGCGGTGAAGGCAGCTGCGGATGCGGCCTTGGTGGCAGCGAAGGCCGCTGCTGAAGACATGGACGCGACGCTCCCCAATCCATCAGTCGTGGCCATGCCCTCCCAGTCGTCGTTGCCCGGCTCCGTCACACCCTCCCAGTGGAAGGGCCTCCCGGATTTGAGCTTCTCTCAATCCTTCCCCAACAAGGACATGATGGCGGACTCGCTGAAGCTCGAAGTGCATCGGGCATCCTCGGGCAATGCCAGTGCCGGTCATGCCCACTTCGTGTTCGATGGAATGCTCGACCAAGAATCGGTATAAAATTTGACCCTTCCACATTTGCATTCATAGTTAATTTTGTTGCACATATCATCGAATCATATTAGTAGAACTTGCAATTTACTATGGAGGATACCAATTCCTCGGTGTTTGAAGTTTGGCAAGCATCACACACTAAAAAGAAGAACAAAACTGCGAAAATTTACAAGCCGAGGGGTTCGGCATTCATACAATTTGAGGATGTTTTGTTGTGTGAAAGTTGGTGCCACTCTAGAATGGATCCGATTTGTGGAACCGAGCAACAAAGAGAGAAATATTGAGAGAAAATTTGGAAACTTTATCATGAGCAAAAATACTATGTGCAACCACACTCAATGTGCAGCAACCGTGTCACGTGCTCTCTTCAACATAGATAGTCATCCATCCAAGAGGCCGTTAGCAAACATGTTGGTTATCACAAACAAGGTGTATGCTGAAACCAAAGCAGCATTCGAATTCAAACCCATGCGTCTTTCGTGGCGGCTTTGTACCGTCAAGTGGAGAAGAAGCCATTCAGTTTTTCACATTGTTGGTTGAAATGGTCGAGCTCGACTCAATCACTTGGATTGGATGAGGAAGGAGTAGAAGAGAGAGGTGCATACGACTTACAACCAACCGTGCCAAAAATAAACCGGCAAGTGATGGGGAAAGGTGGGAGAAGAAAAGGGTGGCATGTGAAGGTGCGTCAAGCAAAATACGCCACTTGGACGGAATTTTTTTATGCCAAGGAGGTGAAGAAGGAGGACAGGTACAAGATGTTCATTGATGGGCAAAGGGAGAAGATGGAGTTCAATCGGCAGAGGTTGGCCTTGGAGTAGGAGAACGTGGAATTGGAGAGGCAATATAATGTTGCCAGATTGGAGCTTGATCAAACGGTGACATTGTGTGGTCTTGACCTAGAGAAAGAGAGGTTGCGGCTTGTGAGAGAGAGTGAGGAGTTGAGGATCATGTTGTAGGACATCAACCTCTTGGATGAGGAAGGGAAGAAGTTGTTGCTCCGCATGAAAAAGAGGATCAATGAACGTGAGAACTGAAGTCATTGATTCATTCATGTATCGTTTATCTATGTATGAACTATTGAATTTTATTTTGGCATGTACCAAATTTATCTGGCTACATTATGTTTGTATCATTAAATGTATGATGAATTTGCGTTGTATGATCGTCATGCATGGATGTGGGTATCGAGATTTGGGGAGAAATTTTTGCATATTGTAGGAACAAATATTGCATGCCATGATAAATCATGGCCAAGAGTCTTTGCAATTTACTATGGAGGATACCAATTCCTTGGTGTTTGAAGTTGGGAAAACATCACACTCTAAAAAGAAGAAGAAAACTGCGAAAATTTACAAGCCGAGGGGTCCGGCATTCACACAATTTGAGGATGTTTTGTGTTAAAGTTGGTGCAACACTAGCATGGATCCGATTTGTGGAACCGAGCAAAAAGGACAGAAATATTGGGAGAAAATTTGGAAACTTTATCATGAGCAAAAATACTATGTGCAACCACACTCAATATGCAGCAACCGTGTTGTGGGCTCTCTTCAACATAGATGGTCATCCATCGAAGAGTTCGTTAGCAAATTTGTTGGTTATCACAAACAAGTTGTAAGCCGGAACCAAAGCGGCATCGGAATTCAAGCCCGTGCGGCTTTGGCGGCGGCTTTGTACCATCAAGTGGACAAAAAGCCATTCACTTTTGCACATTGTTGGTTGAAATGGTCGAGCCCGGCTCAATCAATTGGATTGGATGAGCAAGAAGAAGAAGAGAATGGTGCGTCCGACTTACAACCAACCGTGCCAAAAAGAAACCGGCAAGTGACGGGGAACAAGTGGGAGAAGAAAAGGGTGGCACGTGAAGGTGCGGCAAGCAAAATATCCGCCACTTGGACGGGCATTTTTTATGCCAGGGAGGTGAAGAAGGAGGAGAGGTACAAGATGTTTATTCATGGGAAAAGGTAGAAGATGGAGTTCGACCGGCAGAGGTTAGACTTGGAGCAGGAGAAGGTGGATTGGAGAGGCAAGAGAATGTTGGCAAATTGGAGCTTTAGCAAACGGTGACATTGTGTGGTCTTGACCTCGAGAAAGACAGGTGGCGGCTTGTGAGAGAGACGGAGGAGTCGAGGATCATGTTACAGGACATCAAACTCTTGGATGAGAAAGGGAAGAAGTGGTTGGTTCGCATGAAGAAGAGGATCAATAAACGCGAGGACTGAAGTTGTTGACTCATTCATGTCTCATTTATCTATGTATGAACTATTGATTTTTTTTTCAAAAAAATGAACAAGTGAATTTTATTTTGGCATGTACTAAATTTATTTGGGCTACATTATCTCTGTATCATCAAATGTATGATGAATTTGCGTTGTATGATCGTGATGCATGGATATAGGTATCGGGATTTGGAGAGTGTGGTTGTGGAGAGGGCCAAATGAAGACCTGTTTGGTGCTGTCTGCGGGCGTATAGTGATCCGAATTAGGAAATTCCGGTTGTAGATGATCTAAGGGCTTGGATGCTTAAACCCGTGGTGCGCCGTTGTATACCACTAGTAGAAAACAGGGTACTAGTCCCGGTTCCAGAGGGCCTTTAGTCCCGGTTCTGGAAACCGGGACAAATCAAACGGGACTAATGCCCAAAACCTTTAGTCCCGATTTGCTTACGAACCGGGACCAAAGGAGGGCCACGTGGCCGCTCTGTGGCGCCCAGGGAGGAGGATCTTTAGTCCCGGTTGGTCAACCGAGACTAAAGGGCAGCCACGCGTCAGTAGCTCCCAGGCTTTGGGGTTTTTTTTTGAAAGAGGGGTTTATTAGGGGTTTTGGATGGTTTAATTAGAGGTTTCATATTGTGTTACCTATAGCTACTACATATAGAGAGAAGTGACCTCTCTTTCTCTGTGCTTGGTCGACGCTAGCTACTACATATAGAGAGAACTCGACGCTACTAAGCAAATGAAGGAACCATTAATTACACAAGATCGTCATGAACATATACAGAGAGAAGTGACCTCTCTTTCTCCGAGATTGGTCGAACAACAAGTTTTCGTATTTCTATCCGACACTACTACATATATACAATATAACATATCTTACGATCCCTGCCATCATCTACCGAAAGTCAGCTTTAATTTCCACATGGTATTCTCCGTCTTTATGTATGACGTGGTCAAGAAAGAATCCCGCCAATTCCTCTTGAATTGCTCGTATGCGATCATGTGGTAGGAGTTCATCCCGCATCTGCCACATCTAATTTAAAGAAGGGGGTCAATACATATATATATGAATGAAACTCAACACAATTGATGGTAATAAAATAAAATTGTGAATATTATTGTTTACGTACTTCATATTGTTTGTCAGAGTAGCCCCGCTCAGAGGTCGAGCTGCGCATGAACTCGCAAACGTAGTATCCACATGAATGATTCCCGCCTTCCTGCCAGAAGAACTTTACGAGAATATAGTTCAATCAAACTGATAATCAAGCATGATAAATGGTATTGATGAAACTAGAATCAATGAGAGATGCGCGGAACTAGCTAGTACTACTTACTTTGGGATGTGTAAATCGCAGCTCCTTCTGCAGACCCAGAACCATTCCGGTGAACTTTTTCCAAACCCTGCCAGGCAAAGGAAATGATTACTTGATATCAGGAAATGAACGAAAGTTGCCGATATTGTTCGATAATGATTAAACTTACTTCTGGAGCATTGCAGTCATGCCCGCATACTCCTGGGGATCTTTACGTCTCGAGTCTAAGACAGTTATTACTCCCCCGTTAAGCTTAATCTCTAGCAGAATGAAGTGGAAGCTGCGCACGCATAACTCATCAATTACATTACTTAACCTCGAGTAAGCAAAATCGAATATGCACAAGACAGTAACACTCACTTGAAGTTGTAAGGAAAGAGTATTTTCCCTTTGTTTTGATGTCGAAGGAACGATTGTAGCAAGTTTTCCTCAGTATCTTTGACTCTCTCTTTTACCGACCATTCATTTACGATATTTGGGCTAACGAACCCAATGTCATAGATTTGTCCTTTTTTGCATTCGACGATCTTCATTCTGCATAATATAGTGAGGATAATTATATATACATGCAATGAACGAGCTGAGCTAGAGACTTAATTAAAGAAGTAATACTTACAGACAGTAGCAAGTGATGAGTTGTTTGTCGAGGGCCTCTTGATTGAATAACTGAAATAACTTCACAAATTCAACAGGCAACACCTCAACTTCAATGAGGTCGTGCTCCTCTTTAATTCTCAGCAACATACTGTCGGCCCCACTCTTCCTGCAGGTATCCATGTACCATTCATGCAATCTTCGCATCATCGTTGTTAGAGGAGGATGATCAGGTTTGAAGAGAGGCTTCCCGTGCTCGTATCTGAAGATCGCTACTATCTCTAACGTTTCAAGCTGTACATCATTGCCCAGGTAATCACCAAGATTGATACCGGGCAGTAGCCCCGGATGATTAGCGATGATATCGCTAGACACCTTGAGCGGGGGGCACGATTGCTTCGCCTGTTCGCCGAGCTGGGGAATTGTTTTACCACTTCTTCGTTTTGCTTCTCTTGCAGCACTGCAAGTACTTCCCGACCGCTGCGCTTCCTTATATGTCCTTTCAATAATGCGCTCATAGTTGGATTTTGCGGCGGAGACGGTGGTGGTCGCTTAAGGGCATACAGAGTGTGCTTCACTTTCACCTGATCTATTGTTTCCTTCGGAGGTGGAGGTTTCCGTGCAAAATGGGCCTCCACTTCGGCAGCACTGATTTCTGCGTTTTCCTCGTCGGTCCTCTCATATGGTAACTTTTCCAGAGGCTTGAGGCTTGGACCGTATTTGAATTTCTTCCCGACTCTTGTACTGCTAGCCGCCGGAGCGGCGCCGTCTCTCTTCCGCAGTTGCTGATGCGGCGGAGTCTGCTGACACGCCAGAGGAGGCGGAGTGCTCCGACACGCCGGAGGAGGCGGAGTGCCCTCATGCACCGGAGGAGGCGGAGGAGGAGGCAGAGTGCCCTGATCACTCGCCGGAGGAGGAGGAGGAGGAGGAGGAGGTGGAGTGCCCTGACGCGGCGGAGGAGGAGGAGGAGGCGTCCAGTTTGGAAGCTTGATGTACTCCTTTCTTCATAGACAGGTACTCCTTAAAGCATTTTCCAGACGAATCTCCGCTTCACCTGTAGTGTAGTCAAGCTCCAGCTCCTCAAATCCTTCCATCATTTCATCCACCGACACAATAGCATAGCCATGTGGAATCGGACGGCAATGGAAAGTTCCCTCAGCTTGAGGAGGTACAACATAGCCGACTGCCGCCTTCAAGGTCAGGTTATGGAATTTCGTCATTAGCTCGCAATGTTCAGCCTCCGTGATACTATCCACGGGGTAGCGAGGAGCCATGAAATCAGGCTGAACGAGCTCCGTGGAATCCACGCTGCTTCTCCGCTGAGATGGTGGGGTAGCTTCTGGGGCAGCGTCAAAGCAAGGATCTTCGTGCCGCTGAGATGGTTGGCCGGTAGCTCGCTGGCTCTCAAGTTCCTCTAGCTTTGCTATTCTTGCATTGAGCTTGCTTCCACTTTCCTCTTTCCCTCTTGGCTTCTGTAACCACCACTGTCTGGAAACCCATGCACCCACGGAACGGAGCCTGGTGTGCCTCGTGTTCATCCAGGGTGCTCAGGATTCCCGAGGGCCTCTGTCAGCTCGTCCTTCTCTCTGTCGGGAATGAACGTCCCTTCCTGCGCTGCCTTGCTTGCTACCTGAAGCTTCTTGATGGGTATTGCAAGTTGCTCGTCCGTCCAACGACACTCCCCTATTTTGGGGTCCAAAGTTCCCCCAACCCCGAAGAACCAAGTCCTTGAACGATCTGGCCAGTGCAATGTCGCTGGTTGGACCCCTTTAGCAAGCAGGTCTTGCTCAGCTTTGTCCCACAACGGCCGGGCTTTGTAGTAGGCACCTAACCCCGTGTGATGGTGATACAGCTTCTTTGCAGCATTTTTCTTGTTTGTCAGTGACCTTTTCGTACCCTTCTCGGATTTCTTGTAGGCCACAAATGCGGGCCAGTGATCTCTTATCTTCTCATATCGACCGATGAATTCTGGAGTCTTTTCTTTGCTGACAAACTTTGAGTTCAGCTCTTTCTTCTAGTTCCTGAATAGTTCTGCCATCTTCTTAAGAGCATACGCCTTGACCTTTGGCTCTATAACTGGGTTATTCGGCTCCTCCTCTGACGGGAGGCTGAAATTTGTCATCAGCGAGGTCCAAAGATCATCTTTCTGTCTATCCTGGACATAAGATACTTCAGGGTCATCCTTACTCTTATTCCATTGCACAATGCTGATCGGGATGCTGTCCCCAACAACAACTCTGCACTGATGTACAAATGCGTCCTTGGTCCTCTTGGGAGCAATCGGTTGGCCATCTTTCGCGATTTCTGTGATCGTGAACCTTTCATCCTGGCGCAACTTTTTCTTCGGGCCTCGTCTCCTTATGGAAGTTCGGCTCGATCCGGAGGGCTATAAAAGAAGAAAGAAGCGTTAATATATGTACATACCAAAAAAATTAATGCATCAAGTCAGCACAGGCTTAATTAATATATATACCTCGCCGGACTTTGCAACAGCTCCCTCCTCCATTCAGTCACTGGAGTCGTCATCATGATCGCCTTCATCCGCCATTCGGTCATTGGAGTCGTCACGATCTCCTTCCTCCTCCATTGTTGGATTACCGGAGCCGTCATCCTCTCCTTCCTGACCATCAGTGTCGTTGAGAAATGACAAGGGATCACCTCCGGCGAAGATTATATCCCCCAACAACTTTTCTTGTTCTAAGTCTCTTTCCATAGTTTCTGCAAATATTACAACATGGCAATATACAAACATGAGAGATGGATTAGTGGCAAACATAGACCTAGCTAATCACAACAAGGAATCATACGCATATATGAGCAATGGATTAGTTGCGGACCGCCTCTCTCATGCATGTCCGGCGTCCCCCCTCATGTCGAAGTTATCGGGGTTATACTTTCAGGAGAGGACACTTTGCAAAAAATAATCGCTATGCAGGGAGGGGGTAGATCGACAACGCTCTTTCTTCTAGGGTTTGGGTGGCCTCGAGAGTTGGTCGGGCGAGCGGACCGGGAGTAAATTAGTAACTTTTAACTTGGTAAATTTGGGTGGCCTCGACAACGCTCTTTTAACTCATTTAACTTGGTAAATTTGGGTGGCCTCGACAACGCTTCTAGGGTTTGGGGTGGCCTCGACAACGCTCTTTTAACTTGGTAAATTTGGGTGGCCTCGACAACGCTTCTAGGGTTTGGGGTGGCCTCGACAACGCTCTTTTAACTTGGTAAATTTGTGTGGCCTCGACAACTCTTCTAGGGTTTGGGGTGGCCTCGACAACGCTCTTTTAACTCATTTAACTTGGTAAATTTGGGTGGCCTCGACAATGCTTTTTCAGTCCTGGTTTGGGTGGACTCGAGAGTTGGTTGGGCGAGAGGGGGTTCATCAACGTCCCCCCCTCATGTCGAAGTTACCGGAGTTTTCAATGAACAAAAAAAAATTCCACATGACAACATCTCATCTCCACAAAAAATTCACACTAATTCACACTAACTCATTTAACTTGGTAAATATTCTATGAACAAAAAAAATATTCAAAAATATAGCATCATCAATCCATCCATCCATCCATATATACATACGTCAATCCATCCATCTATATATATGAAAAAAAATTAAGAATTTTTTTTCTATGAACATAAAAAAAAATCTATACACATCCATCCATCCATATATATACATACATCAATCCATCTATCTATATATATGAAAAAAATTAAAGAAAAAAATTCTATGAACCTCAAAATTTCTAAGCAGCAGGGGCAGGGGCAGCGGTGGCGGCAGCGCGTACGGCAGGGGCGGCGACGGCAGCACACAGGGCAGGGGCGGTGGCGCGCGACGGCGGCGCAGGGGAAGGGGGGTGGAGCTCACTGGGGGGCGGCGATGAGGAGCGTGCGGGCTCAGGGCAGGGCGTCGGCGTCGGGAGGGCGGCGCAGTAGCCTGGCGGCATCGGCGTCGGGGCAGGGCGGCGCAGCAGCAGCCTGGCGGCGTCGGCGTCGGCATCTATTTAGAGGAGAATGGGAGCTGGGGGAAATTTTCTAAGTGTTGGCTTATATAGCCAGCCCTTTAGTCCCGGTTTGTGGCACCAACCGGGACCAATGCCCCCCTTTAGTCCCAGTTCGTGCCACCAACCGGGACTAAAGGTCAGTTTTCGTCATCCCAAAGGGCGGGAAGCAGAGACCTTTCGTCCCGGTTGGTGGCACGAACCGGGACTAAAGGGGGGCATTGGTCCCGGTTGGTGCCACCAACCGGGACGAAAGGTTAGTATTGGTCCCGGTTGGTGCCACCAACCGGGACGAAAGGGCTACGGCTGGCACGGCGTCGGGCGGGTGGATGTTTAGTCCCACCTCGCTAGCTGAGAGGCGCTGATAGTTCTTTATAAGCGCTGCTGCGCCACCCATTTCGAGCTCCTCTCTTATGCAAGCCTACGGGACTAAACGCGTCTCTCTGCCTGTGGGCCTACTGGTCCTGCTGTGGGCCTGCATCCTGGCCCAACTAATGGGTTGAGTTTCTAGTCGTATGCAGGTCGTGGTGGCCCTGTAGGCGGCATTTTTTTTC
The DNA here is from genome assembly GCA_011799875.1 of Thinopyrum elongatum. NCBI lineage: Eukaryota > Viridiplantae > Streptophyta > Magnoliopsida > Poales > Poaceae > Thinopyrum > Thinopyrum elongatum. Next base: position 544,395,061 of record CM022302.1, read on the forward strand.
ATTTTTTCCCAGTTTTTTTATTTTATTTTTTGCTTTATTTATTTTCTTTTGTTTCTACTTACAGCTAAATACTTAGAGTTTTTGAGTGATTATTTTTGGTTTAGGTCACAAAAATTATAAACTTTCTGTTAGTGGCATTAGTTTTCAAATTTGAATAGTTTAAATTTGAATTCTTTGAAATTTGTGTGAATCACTAGTTTGTGAATAACTTTATTTTAAAAATAGATTTTTGAGTGATTCTTTTTCCTGCTATTTAATATTAGTGTGTTTTTCATTATATTCAATTTGGTAATTTTTAGGTATTTTTATGTTATTTTAAATGGGGTGTTTAATCAAAAACATATTTTGTTATTTTAGTTTGCTATTAAAGTTTCTAACAAAAAAATACTTTATGAAAATACTTTTTGCTATTAATGTTTTGAAGAAAAATACTTTGATAATTTTAGTTGCATAAATTTATATATTTAGTTTCAAAAATACTAGAGGTTTATAAAGCTTTTTAGTTGATTCTTTTTGCTGTTAAAGAATATTATAGTTTTGTTTTAGTTGATCATACCAGAATATTTTAATTGTTTCTTTTTAGTTCATTCTTTTTGCTATTAGAGTTTTATAAAAGTGTTCTAGTTCATTCTTTTTGCTATTAGTTCATTATTTGAGCTAAATGACCCTGAAATTGAAAAGCACTACAAATGAACTCTGAAAAGGTTGAAAGTTGGCATCGTATCATCATTTCACCCACATAGCATGTGCTAAAAAGTTGAGAGGGTTACGGCAAAAACTGGATGCACTTCATGTACAAAATGGACAATCTCTTTCGAAGTATCAGGGTTTCAGACGAAAACTCATCTGTTACAAAGAGATTTTCATATTTTGAACTCCAGAATTTTTGTGTGTTCAAAATGCACCATTCAAAGCCACATCATAAATTTTCAACCCTTTCTGACTTCATTCGGTATTTTTCATGCATTTACTGATTTTTTGAGCTAAATGACCCTGAAATTGAAAAGCACTACAAATGAATTCTGAAATGGTTGAAAGTTGGCATGGTATCATCATTTCACCCACATAGCATGTGCTAAAAAGTTAAGAGGGTTACGGCAAAAACTGGATGCACTTCGTGTACAAAATGGACAATCTCTTTCGAAGTATCAGGGTTTCAGACGAAAACTCATCTGTTACAAAAGGCATTTCATTTCTTGACATGTAACTGCAGTGATATTCTAGATCAAAGGCATCATCAGAATAGTTGTGGAGAGAAAGTCTTCACTTTTTCTTCGTGTGTGTCACTTGCTTATTGCGCCGTAACCATGGATAATCTTCATCATTTAACAGGGTGCTTGGGTCAGCCTTGACTTTGAAGGGTGGAATTTCATTAAACTTTTCATAATCTTCAGACATGTTTGTCTTGCCCTCCACTCCCATGATGTCTCTTTTCCCTAAAAGAACTATGTGGCGCTTTGGCTCATCGTATGATGTATTTGCTTCCTTATCTTTTTTTTTCTCGGTTTGGTAGACATGTCCTTCACATAGAAAACCTTCGCCACATCATTGGCTAGGACGAATGGTTCGTCTGTGTACCCAAGATTGTTGAGATCCATTGATGTCATTCCGTACTATGGGTCTACCTGTACCCCGCCTCCTGACAGATTAACCCATTTGCACCGAAACAAAGGGACCTTAAAATCGTGTCCATAGTCAAGTTCCCATATGTCCACTATGTAACCATAATATGTGTCCTTTCCCCTCTAGGTTGCTGCATCAAAGTGGACACCACTGTTTTGGTTGGTGCTCTTTTGATCTTGGGCGATCATGTAAAATGTATTCCCATTTATCACGTACCCTTTGTAAGTCAATACAGTAGAAGATGGTCCCCTGGCCAACGAGTACAGCTCATCTGCAACAGTGTTGTCACCCATGAGATGTGTTTGTAACCAACTGCCGAAAGTCCTGATGTGTTCACATGTAATCCAATCGTCACACTGCTCCGGGTGTTTGGAGCGCAGAAAATTCTTGTGTTCATTAACATACGGGGTCACCAAGGTAGAATTCTGTAGAACTGTGTAGTGTGCTTGAGACCAAGAATGCCCGTCCCTACATATTATTGAGTCCGCTCCTAGTGTGCCTTTTCCAGTCAGTCTCCCCTCATACCGCGATTGAGGGAGACCAATCTTATTAAGGCAGGAATGAAGTCAACACAAAACCCAATGACCTCCTATGTTTGATGGCCCGTGGAGATGCTTCCTTCTGGCCTAGCACGGTTACGAACATATTTCTTTAAGACTCCCATGAACCTCTCAAAGGGGAACATATTGTGTAGAAATACAGGGCCCAGAATGGCAATCTCGTCTACTAGATGAACTAGGACGTGCGTCATGATATTGAAGAAGGATGGTGGGAACACCAGCTCGAAACTGACAAGACATTGCATCAAATCACTCCTTAACCTTGGTAGGATTTTTGGATCGATTACCTTCTGAGAGATTGCATTGAGGAATGCACATAGCTTCACAATGGCTAATCGAACATTTTCCGGTAGAAGCCCCCTCAATGCAACCGGAAGCAGTTGTGTCATAATCACGTGGCAGTCATGAGACTTTAGGTTCTGGAACTTTTTCTCTGCCATATTTATTATTCCCTTTATATTCGACGAGAAGCCAAACGGGACCTTCATACTGAGCAAGCATTCAAAGAAGATTTCCTTCTCTTCTTTGGTAAGAGCGTAGCTGGCAGGCCCTTCATACTGCTTTGGATGCATGCCGTCTTTTTCGTGCACACGTTGCTGGTCCTCCCGTGCCTCCGGTGTATCTTTCGTCTTCCCATACACGCCTAAGAAGCCTAGCAGGTTCACGCAAAGATTCTTCGTCACGTGCATCACGTCGATTGCAGAGCGGACCTCTAGGTCTTTCCAATAGGGTAGGTCCCAAAATATAGATTTCTTCTTCCACATGGGTGCACGTCCCTTAGCGTCATTCGGAACAGATAGTCCGCCGAGACCCTTTCCAAAGATTACTTGTAAATCATTGACCATATCAAGTATGTGATCACCAGTACGGACGGCGGGCTTCTTCCGGTGATCTACCTCACCTTTGAAATGCTTGCCTTTCTTTCGACATTGATGGTTGGTCGGAAGAAATCGACGATGTCCCAGGTACACATTCTTCCTGCATTTGTCCAAATATATACTTTCGGTGTCATCTAAATAGTGCGTGCATGCGTGGTATCCCTTGTTTGTCTGTCCTGAAAGGTTACTGAGAGCAGGCCAATCATTGATGGTTAGAAACAGCAACGCATGTAGGTCAAATTCTTGCTCGTCGTGCTCATCCCACACACGTACTCCTTTGCCATTCCACAGCTGTAAAAGTTCTTCAACTAATGGCCTTAGGTACATATCAATGTCGTTGCCGGGTTGCTTAGGGCCTTGGATGAGCACTAGCATCATAATGAACTTCCGCTTCATGCACAACCAAGGAGGAAGGTTATAGATACATAGAGTCACGGGCCAGGTGCTATGATTGCTCTCTGCTCCCCAAAAGGATTAATGCCATCCGCGCTTAAACCAAACCATACATTCCTTGCATCACCTGCAAAGTCCCCCCACGTTCTCTCGATTTTTCTCCACAGCGACCCGTCAGTGGGTGCTCTCAACTACCCGTCTTTCTTACGGTCCTCTTTGTGCCATCGCATCAACTTGGCATGCTCTTTGTTTCTGAACAGACGTTTCAACCGTGGTATTATAGGAGAATACCACATCACCTTGGCATGAATCCTCTTCCTGGGGCGCTCGCCCTCAACATCACCAGGGTCATTTCGTCTGATCTTATACTGAAATGCACCGCATACCGGGCATGCATTCAAATCCTCGTACACACCGCAGTAGATGATGCAGTCATTAGGGCATGCATGTATCTTCTGCACCTCCAATCCTAGAGGGCATAGAACCTTCTTTGCTCCGTATGTACTGTCGGGCAATTCATTATCCTTTGGAAGCTTCTTCTTCAATATTTTCAGTAGCTTCTCAAATCCTGTAAGTGCATCTAGTGCCCCTTTGTGATTTTGGTGTATTGAAGACTTATAGGTTAAGGGACTAATGTGTTTATGAGTGTACACAGGTACTATAAGTCTATGAGGAGTTTGATATTTACAGTGAAAGTCGACCCCTAAAAATGAATGTCTTCAATTGAAGACTTTGGTTTTCTTGAAGACTTTGAAAGTGAGGAAATTGGTGTGACCTTGAAGACTTGATATTCATGCGAGGACTATGATGCGTGAAGACTTTTGTTTTCGTAGTTTCATTTTCTCTTTCTTGAGTCATAGGAAACATCGTACTGTTAAAGGGGGTCGAGGTAAAACTAAGGAAAAGTTTCCAAGTGATGCTCATCTCAAAATCCTACACCTACCCAATCTTTTCGAGTGAAGCCATTGGAAATCTCATACAGTTCAGTCAATTTCTTTAGTGACAGAGACGAAGATCTTCTGGTCTCTGAGGAATTTGTTCTGACTGAGGAGTTAGGAATTCGCCAGTGCGGATTGCCTACAAGTGAGGAACATGATAGCCCTAAGGAATTTGATACTCAAATTTCCGACCGTTGCTGTGCTAAGCGCCAGCTGGCCCAAAATATCTACTCACCTAATGGTCATATCATTATAGGTCATTTATGTCTTATCATGTCAGGCTGCTCCCTAGGCTATAAATAGCCGCCCCCTACAACCACTAGTTGGTTGGCTGCTTCGAGAGAAACTGACACTTGTCATTTAGAGCATCCCATCCTCCGAGGACTTTGAGCGAAAATCATCAGTGAGGAAAAACCCAAACCCAAACACCTACAAACACAAAGTGATTGAGCATCACTGAAGAGATTGTTCCTGTGTGGAACCGACGCTTGTTACCTTTGAGGACTGTGCATCCTCCAGATGGTTAGGCGTCATGGTCTAGAGCATCCAAGAGGAAATTGTGGATCATCGAGTGACCGAGTCTGTGAAGGTTTGCAAGTCACCTGAAGAATTACCACGAGTGATTGGGCAAGGTCTGTGTGATATTAGCTCAAGGAGAATACGGTGAGGACTGTGTGTCCGGGACTGTGTGTCCTCAGGTTTAAATACCTAGCCGCTCCAACCAGACGTACGACTGTCACAGCAGTTGGAACTGGTCTACCAAATCATCATCTTCACCAAGCTACTGGTTCTATTTTCTCAACCCTTTCATTTCCTCATTCATGTGTTGATGATCTTGATCGTTACTGTTTGAAGACTTTGATGAAGACTTTCTCAATTTCCTCATTCCTAATTCTTCAGTCACTTTGTCTTTAGCCTGCTTATCCTGTTTACACGCTACTTGTGCTCTGTTATGCTTGCACCTGAGTACTTATTCCGCTGCTAGTTGTTCATGACTTAGGAAATTCCTCACCTTGAATTTCCTCAGTGACGAATTTGTAAAAATCGTGTATTCACCCCCCCCCCCTCTAGTCGATATAACGCACTTTCAATTGGTATCAGAGCAAGGTACTCCCTTATTCTGTGTGATTTTGGTTTAACCACCTGGAGTTTCAATTATGTCGACTATAGGCATGATCAAGGTCCTGGCTGGGTGTCCTACCTTCGATGGGACGGACTACCCCTACTGGAAGAATAAGATGCGAATGCATGTTGAGGCAATTGACAACGATCTCTAGTACGTTGTGGAAAATGGCGTTCCCTCCATCACTCCTTCCATGAACACTGCTGATGTGAAGAGATTCAAGCAACTCGACTCTCAAGCGAAGAATATCATATGTGGCCATCTGAGCAAAGGACAGTACGGCATAGTGAGTGCTTTGGAGACTGCAAAGCTTATCTAGGATAGGTTGTCCAAGGTCAACGAAGGAGTCTCAACTCAACGTGACTCTCAAGTTGATGTTCTTCGCAATCTCTTCAACCGCTTCAAAAGACTCGACAACGAAAATGTTCAGCAAACCTTCGATCGCCTCACTGACATCTCAAATGAGCTTCAAGCACTTGGTGCCACTGACATCACCGACCATGAGGTGGTGAAGAAATTGCTGAGATCACTTGATTCCTCATTCGACACACTTGCACTGATGATTCAATAACATGGAGACTACAAGTCACTTGATCCTGCTGATATCCTCGAGAGGCTAAATACTCATGAGTTCCAACTTGCTGAGAGGAGAGACCTCTACGGACCTAGCTATGGAAGATCATGCACACTGAAGGCCAAGGCAGTTTCCGAATCTGAAGAAGAGGATTCTGGTAGCAACCTTGGTGATCCTGAAGAACTGAGCCAGGAGCTAGCAATGCTTGTGAGGAAATTCCAGAAGTTCTCAACACGTGATCGCTTTGGAAAATCTTCAATAGATGATGACATGAGATCAGATTCCTCATCCCGTGATTACAAGAAGAGGACTTGCCATAAATGCAAGAAACCTGGCCACTACATTATTGATTGTCCTCAGTGGGCGAAGGAATCAAAGAAGAAGAAGTACAAGGATGATAGTTCTGATGACTCGAAGAAGAAGAAGAAATATTCAAAGTCCTCATCGTCCAAATCTTCAAAGTCTTCATCTCAGAACAAGAGCAGTTCCAAAAAGGCTCGGGCATTCATTGGCAAGGAAATGGACTCTGAAGCTGAATCTGAGGAAAATGAGGAAGAGGAGGCATCAGAGGAGTCAGACTCTGGTGTGGCAAGCCTAGCCCTCGCTACTGCTTTCATCAGCAAGTACATCTTCAACTCTGAGGAAAATGACTTCCCCAACACTGCTGACAACGGCGACGATGTCTACGCTCCCACCTATTGCTTCATGGCAAAAGGTGCCAAGGTACTCAAATATTTCTCCTCTGAATCAAGTGAGGATGAATCTGATGAAAACCTCAAGCCTAGCTATTCCAAACTTGCTAAGATTGCTGTCAAACAACAAAAGGCTTTTGAAAAGGTTCAAAATTTGCTAGACAAAAGCGATGACCTGTTGGGGTGAGGAAATGGATCGAGCTCAAACTCTGATTGAAAATCTTCAGAGACTTCAGTCTAAGTTTGATAACCTTTAAAGTCATCATAACACTCTCTTAGCTAATCATGAGAAACTTTCTTATGAATTTCTTCAAAGAAAGCAAGATCTTGAAAAGCTAAGGGTGAGTTATGAAGATCTTCAGAAGGAACGTGATTCATTGCTTGCTCAACAGATCAGTTCCGTGTAACACCCCTATGTATTAGTCACTGTGATCTACTGCTAATAATGCCAAGTCATATCATTTGCAGTGCTTAGTCATAGTGGTTAACCAAAATAATTCAAACTCTATTCTGGAAAATCAACTCAAATTCAAAAGTGCAAAATCAACTTGCTCAATCACTATGGGAAAAATGTTCACTAAATAGCAAATATTCAAGAAGTACTCATAAAAATATAACCAATGATACTTGGATTGGTTAAATAACTCAAACCACATGAAACAGCACCAAAACAGAATTATTTAATCTAATTAAATTCATTTCAAATTTAAATAAAACCCAAATTTGCCCAAACCAATTTTTGGTGAAAGGTAATATTGCATTGCAATATTTGGGCCAAGTCTCACATTTTACAAAAATGCAAAAGTGCCCTAACTAATACAAAACAGAAAAGAAATAAAAGAGAAACACAAAACAGAAAACAGAATAGGGAAAATTGGAAAAGTCCTAAAGAGTTACTGTGCACTTAAGCCTGCGCTACAGTGGCCGGCCCAGCCCAACAGCCGGGTCGTCTCCCTCCTCGCGCACGCGTCAGCGCGCGCTCGCATCCGACCGGCGCTCGTCGTCGTGTCGTCGATCCCACGGCTCCCCGGCGTCTTTAAGTGCCCCTCCGAGCATCTCTCCCTCCCCCGCAACCCTATCCACTCTCAGATCTCTCCCCCTCGCTCGTTTCCTCCCTCCCGCACGAGTCACCCGATGCCGTCGACAAGGCCGAGCTCGCCGGCGTGGCCACAGGCCTCCCCGACGCCTGAGACCGGTCTCGTTCGCTCCGCCTGCCTCCTCTCCTTCCTCTCCGACTGCTGGTTCGAGCGCTGTGCCACCGCAGTGCGGGGATCGAGCGCTTCCCCATCTACGGTCGCCGGCGCAACTCCGACGAATGCCGGCGAACTGCTGCTCCTAAGCTACCACCGGGCCTACGTGTGCCTTCACGGTGAGCAACAGCTCCTTTCCCCTCTCCTTTCCATCCGTTTGCGCCACCGTAGTGCCGTTGCCATCGCCGCCCGAAAACGTCACCACCGTGGAGCTCGCCGCCGGTAATACACTCCATATCATGGTTGTGCGAGTGCAGGAACGCACTCAGCGTCTTCTCGCGGTTCCAGCGCTCCTAGCCTCATAGCTTGTCGTGCCCTATGGCGACCGATCCGCATTCACCCGAAGCACCTCGCCGCCGGCGAGGTCATAACGCTCGGCTTCGACTATTTCAGCTCGCGCTAGTAGGCCAGGACGACGTGGCACTCTCTCCTCGATCGAATGTGCCCGTCCACGCCGCCTGCTGAGCCCTCTAGCTCTGATTCCGACCACGGCCGATCGCCGGCGTCCGCCGCGCTGCTCGCCGCCGCCGCTACGGGCCATCTCAGGTTGCGCCACCGCTACCATCAGACGCGGCGCACCGCGCCCGTCCCGTAGGACAAAACCGCGAGCCGAATGGCCCCCTGTGAGCCGTTTCCGCGCGCCGCCGCCATCTCTGGTGGTCGCCGGAGCGCGGGCCGGTGCTGAACACCGGTGGGACGACGTGGCGCCCACGTGGCCTCCACGTGACCTCGAGGGTGATTCCTCCTTCGTTCACCTTGCCATTAACATCAGGTGGGACTCCATCGAGGGTGATTCCTCAGGGTTCCCCCTTGGTGTTAGACACACGGATACCGTTGTTACTATGACTTTACACTGAAACATGATACTAAAGACAGGTCGGCCCTGAGGGGTACCCGCGCGAGCATGAAGGCGAAGTGATGTGGAGTTGGGTTGACCTGAGAGGTGCCCGCGAGATAACTACGAGGCGTGGCCAGGCATTCCTCGCCCTTGCCGCAAGTCCTCGAGACGGGGCGACGGGGTCACATCGATCATGAGTCTATGCTCGTTACCGCACGCTCCTAATCCACTAACGGTTTGGATATTTGATCCGAGAGGCCTCTGGCCTGATAGCACTAACCATCACGTGGGCATAGTATGGGCGTTCTGTGTTGTATACTTCAGCCGAAGCTTAATGGACGTCAGCGACTGAGCGGCGCGCGCTGGATTAGACTGGTTACACAACCGCGCTTGTATTAAGGGGTTGCTAGGTCTGCTTCCGGCCGCCCACGCAACGCGCAGGAGTTCCCGGGGCGAAGGCCCAAGACCCCTGGGGGCATTGGTTAGTCCGCCGTGCTGATTAAGTATTTGGTCGGGTTGCGGCGTGCTGATTAAGAGTTACTGTGCACTTAAGCCTGCGCTACAGTGGCAGGCCCAGCCCAACAGCCGGGTCGTCTCCCTCCTCGCGCACGCGTCAGCGCGCGCTCGCATCCGACCGGCGCTCGTCGCCGTGTCGTCGATCCCACGGCTCCCCGGTGTCTTTAGGTGCCCCTCCGAGCATCTCTCCCTCCCCCGCAATGCTATCCACTCTCAGATCTCTCCCCCTCGCTCGTTTCCTCCCTCCCACATGAGTCACCCGACGCCATCGACATGGCCAAGCTCGCCGGCGTGGCCACAGGCCTCCCCGATGCCTGAGACCGGTCTCGTTCGCTCCGCCTGCCTTCTCTCCTTCCTCTCCGACTGCTGGTTCGAGCGCTGCGCCACCACAGCGCGGGGATCGAGCGCTTCCCCATCTACGGTCACCGGCGCAACTCCGACGAATGCCGGCGAACTGCTGCTCCTAAGCTACCACCGGGCCTACGTGTGCCTTCACGGTGAGCAAAAGCTCCTTTCCCCTCTCCTTTCCATCCGTTTGCGCCACCGTAGCGTCATTGCCATCGCCACTCAAAAATGTCACCGCCGTGGAGCTCGCCGCCGGCGATACACTCCATGTCATGGCTGTGCGAGAGCAGGAATGCACTCAGCGTCTCCTCGTGGTTACAGCGCGCCTAGCCTCGTAGCTCAACGCCACCGTCTCTGGTGGTCGCCGGAGCGCGCGCTGGCGCTGAACGCCGGTGGGACGACGTGGCGCCCACGTGGCCTCCTCTGTGAGGCTGACGGGTGGGCCCCGTGGATCCCGTTGACCAGTTGACCTGGTCAACGCGCGCACTATTCACTAGTGAGACTGACGTGTGGCCCCTGTTAATTAAATTAATTAAGACATTTTATTAATTAAAACATAATTAGTTGGACTAATTAGTGGCTGACAGGTGGGGCCTACTATCTAATTAATCCCTGTTAGTTTAATTAAACTCTGTTTAGTCCTAGAGGTTGACAGGTGGGACCCATAGGTCAGGTTTGACCAATCAGCGTCTCTGTTGACTGCTGACATCATCACCTAGTCATGCTGACGTCATAAATCTATTCTGTTAATAAAAATAAATCCAGAAAATCATTTAAACTTTGAAATTTAACAACTTTTAAATCGTACCTCAGATCGAAAAACTTAAAACATGAAAGTTGCTCAGAACGACGAGATGAATCTGATCGTGTCATCTGTTTCGATGCCGGAACCCCCTATGTAGGTGAAACCGCAACTTCGAGGCCGTATCCCGTAGATGAATAGTGCATAGCCACCGGTTAATGAATCCAACTTAATTCCTAAATAACTAAAAATGATTTAGGCATATTTCAGGCAACTCTGCACTGCATCTTAGCATAGCATGTCTCTATTGCAACGTTAGCTGTGTATTTATATGTTTCTTCCCCCCCTTCTCTCGGTAGACCCTGACGTCGACGTAGCTCCCGAGGCCGACGCTGCTCAGGAGCCCGACAACTCAGTTGACGACCTTGCCCTTGCCGTCGAGCAGACAGGCAAGCACCCCCCTTTTGAGCATTCTGATATCGCCCACTCTCTTGTCTCTTATGCTTGCATTAGAAGATACTGCTGCTACTGTTATCCTACTTCTGTTGCATAGCTTGTTTATTATAGCCTACTATTGATACCTGCCTACTATCCTAAACTGTTTAGTATAGAATGGGTAAAGCCCTATCAGAGACCCACTTGTCCTGACTGCCCCGCTGGATGATCAGTAGACCCGAGCATCGAGATTGAAGACTAGGCCCCGTCACCGCACATCACTTCCCCCTTAGTTGCCGACACTCCTGGGTTACTATCGAGTGCCGAGGGTGATACCTCGTCTTCACTTCTGATTATAACCTTGTAGGTTAGTTACGGTCATGGTAAGCGAGGGTGATTCCTCCTACACCACCCCCGATAACGACGTCGTCGTGCAACACTTCAAGTGTGGACCGTTGTTACTATGACTTTACACTGAAACATGATACTAAAGACGAGTCGGCCCTAAGGGGTACCCGCGCGAGCATGAATGCGAAGTGATGTGGTGTCGGGTTGACCTGAGAGGTGCCCGTGAGATAGCTACGAGGCGTGGCCAGGCATTCCTCGCCCTTGCCGCAAGTCCTCAAGACGGGGCGACGGGGTCACATCGATCGTGAGTCTCTGCTCGTTACCGCGCGCTCCTAATCCACTAATGGTTTGGATATTTGATCCGAGAGGCCTCTGGCCTGATAGCACTAACCATCACGTGGGCATAGTATGGGCGTTCTGCGTCGTATACTTCAGCCGAAGCTTAATGGACGTCAGCGACTGAGCGGGTTGCGCTGGATTGGACTGGTTACGCAACTGCGCTTGTATTAAGGGGTTGCTAGGTCTGTTTCCGGCCGCCCACGCAACGCGCAGGAGTTCCCGAGGCAAAGGCCCAAGACCCCTGGGGGCATAGGTTAGTCCGGCGTGCTGACCTCTCTGTTAAGTATTTGGTCGGGTTGCGGCGTGTTGCTTAGCCGAGGCCTGGCATGACCCAGAAAAGTGTGTCCGGCCGGAGTTAAGCGAGCGTGGTGGGTAAGTTGGTGCACCCCTGCAGGGAAGAACTAATCTATCGATAGCCTGTCCTACGGTAACGGACACTCGGAGTTGTATCCCGATCGGTACAACTAGAACTGGTGACTTGAGATGAAATGGATAGTATGGCTCTGGGATTGCTTTCTCACAGGGATTCGAGGAAGAATCTCTAGGCGAGGTTGATGTTACTACTACTACTACTACTTTACATTATGTTAATCTGCACTCTTCTTATGCTGCAAGACCGATGAAGATGCTTGAAGATGCTAGTCTTCGATAGCACTAGTAGAAAAAGGGCCTTTTGTCCCGGTTCATAAGGGCCTTTAGTCCCGGTTCTAGAACCGGGACTAAAGGGTCGGGACTAAAGCCTCCCCCTTTAGTCCCGGTTCTTACACGAACCGGGACAAAAGGCCGTCCACGTGGCCGCTGCCTAGAGCTCCACCTTTAGTCCCGGTTGGTAACACCAACCGGGACTAAAGGAAATTTTATGATTTTTTTTTTGAATTTTTTCCCGATTTTCAAATTTCTGAATTATTTTAACCTCTAATCTCTAATCACCCCTCATCACTGCTCAATTTAACCTCTAATCTCTAATCACCCCTCATCATTCCAAATCATCTAACTTCCCGGACGGTCACCCATCCTATCACTACCCCAGCCTGAGCACGCTTAACTTCCAGGTTCTATTCTCCCTCGTTTCCAAGTCTGCACTTGTTGTTTTCCTGACAATAGTAAGATGTCAATCCTATTAACCCTCAGGAGTTTAGCTTGAGCATGAAGTCACAAATTTCACTGTTTGAGTTTGAAACTATTGTTCTCAAAAACAATAATTATTTAGTAACACTAATATTTCTTGAATAGTAGTTTGACCACAGTTTGACCAGATTTGACCAAAATTCAAAAAAACTGAAATAATTATTTAGTTACACTAATATTCTTGAATAATTATTTAGTAACACTAATACTTCTTGAATAAGTAGTTTGACTAGATTTAATGAAAATTTAAAAAAAAACCGAAATTTGAGCATAACTTTTTTTCCTTTTAGAATTTGAGGATTCTAAAAATTTGCAAACAGGCCGTAGGCAGTCAAAATCGGATGCGGATTGTCGTGCTGAACATTTTGATATATTATACGTTTTTTTCTGACATCGTATGCAAAAGTTATAGCCGTTTTACATTTTCCCTACACTTTTTGCAAAACATGTCCAAATTTAAGTTTTTAAATTTTCCTAACTAGTAGATGTAGTAACATAACTACATCTCGAAGGATTTTAATTTTTGAAGTTTTTATCATTTTCTTTTGCTTTTTACAAAACTGAAAAGGCGATCCACCGGGGGGGGGGGTAGAGTTTGAAAATGGGACCTTCAGTACCGGTTTGAGACACTAACCGGGACTAAAGGGCATGGCACCCTTTAGTCCCGGTTCGTGTCTCAAACCGAAACTAAAGGTCTAATCTTTAGTCCCGGTTTGAGACACGAACCGGGACTAAAGGGCATCGCACCCTTTAGTCCCGGTTCGTATCTCAAACCGGGACTAAAGGGCTCAGGTGAACCGGGACTAATGCCTTAGCCGCACGAACCGGGACCAATGCTCACATTAGTCCCGGTTTGTGACTGAACCGGGACTAATGTGAATATTGCCCTGTGACCAAAGCCCTGTTTTCTACTAGTGTAGGACTAGGCTTTCCCCCTCTATTCTGGCATTTCTGCAGCCCAGTCCACATAAACAGCCCTCCTTTGAAAATGTTGCATATGTAGTGTAGATCCTTGCTTGCTGAGTACTTCGGATGAGTACTCACATTTGCTTTATTTTCTTTTTCTCCCCATATCCAATTGTCGCCGCCAGATGACGGAGCCCCTGAGATAGCTGGCCCCGTCGACGACTACGGCTACTACTACTACTACTACTACCCTCCCGGCGAGTACTACTACGAGGAGCCGACTGACATCCAGGAGTAGGATTCGGAGGGTCCTAGGCAGGAGGCCTACGCCTTTCGATCATAGTATTTTATTTTGCCTCGCCTCTCTAAAGGCTTATCTCTATTTCTGTAATATATCTGTACCCAGATATCTGATGCTTCCACTGACACTTGTATGCCATCGAGCTATGTATTCGAGCCCTCGAGGCCCTGGCTTGTAATATAAAGCTTGTATGACTTTATTTATGTTTTAGAGTTGTGTTGTGATATCTTCAAGTGAGTCCTTAGGCTTGATCGTGTGCATTTGCGTGTATGATTAGTGCATGATTAAGCCGGGGTCGTCACAGGTTGGTATCAGAGCCGACTGCCTCTAGGAATTCCCCTATCCAATTTTTTGGCCGAAGTTGAGTCTAGTGGTCGAAAACTGTTTTGCTAACTTGGCTGTGTGGCTTACGGGCCCATGTCGCCAACTGGGTGGTATTAGGATCTTTTATTCCTCGATCTTTACTCTGGGACTCTGATCTCTCTTCTATTCGGGTTTAATAAATTTGCTAACACCGACACTTAGGATCTCGTAAATTCCATCCATCCGGAGAGCTGGATTCTGTACGATTTCCCTGTCATTGATCTGATTAGTCTGATAATCATTTTCCTTTCCATTGTTTTGTTTAACCTTTCTTTCTGAGATCTGATATATTTCTCATTGTCATATGACAACCCTGGACTTCTTTGTTTCAGATGGACCGTCTGTTTCCCCCACGCCCTACGACGCAGCTTGTGCTTCGCACCTGGGCTTGAGACGTCCCTGGGTTTCCAGCTGTTCTGATCGCTCTCTTGATCAGGCTGGGATACCGCTGGTGCCCCAAGTACATGGTCTATGAGGTTTATCGTGAGTTCAACCAGGAGCAGTACTATGCTGATGTTCGCATCTACGATCAGCAGGATGACTCCGACACTGAGCTACACCTTTTCCACGGTATCGGTGTGACGATTGAGATGGCAGTCCATGATGCCGCCTACTCTGCTGTCGCACGTCTCCGAGGAGAGCACCATGCCAGCTTGGATGCTTCTGAGTATCGATACATTCCATATGCCCCTGCTGGAGATGCTACTAGATACTACACAGCTGTCTGTGCCCCGTACGAGCCTCGTCGCTACTATCAGCGAGTTCTGATTCAGCGTACTCAGGCTCTGGATCGCACTGTTCGTGCTCTTGCTGCCGAGTTGTTTGCCACTCGAACACGACTATACGAGGCTATGACGTAGTTGCTACCAGCTGTTCATGCAGGGATACATCCAGAGCATATTCTTTACCCGAGCAGGACCGAGATGCCATCAGGGATCGATTGGCCTGCTGTGGGAGGTCACACGCCTGCACGTGGACCTCTTCTTTCAGCTCGAGACCGGGTTCTGCATCAGAGTGCACATGGAGCGCAGGATCCTTCTGCGACGAACGTCCGTCGTCCGCACTTGTAGCTACCCCGTTTCAGTGGTTTTCTCCGACATTGATGTAGCCTTTGCTATGTCTCGTTGTGTACTTCTTTACCGCGTGCCTGCGCGCCGCCTAGTATGTCTAGCTTTTGAATTTGCGCCGTTATGCTGCCCGAATGTAACCGACTCTATATGGATCTGTATGACTTAATGACTATTATTAAGCATCTATTGTACTACTTAAATTCCGTCGTGTTACATCATGCTTGTTGCTAAACACTCGCAATGGCTTCTGCTAAACTATCCCTGTTGAATTGAGCAGGATGGGTGATAACAATCCACCACCTCGACCACCACCTGACTATATGGCTGCGATGAAGCAACAGTTTGAACTGAACCGCCAATTCATGACGGGAATTATGCAACAGTTCCCTCGACCAATGACAACCAGCAGCCACCTTCAATTACATTGCCAGAGTTTATGCGACTCAACCCGTCGTTCTTCCGCAACACCGTCAACCCGCTGGATGCTGATGACTGGCTGTCTGACATCTCCTATGAGATGGAGTCTGCTGATGTCGCCCTGGCCAATTATGTCACCTTTGCGACATACCTTCTGAAAGGTCCCACAGCACAATGGTGGGCCACTCACCGACAGACCCTACCTCCTGGAACTGTCGTTACCTGGGTGGAGTTCAAGATTGCCTTTCGCGCCCGCTATATCCCTCAAGCAGTCATAGCTCGGAAGAAGGCTGAGTTCCGTAGCCTCGTTCAGGGCAACAAGTCTGTGGAAGTTTATCAGCGCGAGTTCCTTGACTTGTCTCGCTACGCTGAAGAAGACATACCTACTGATGCTCGTAGATAGGAGAAATTTCGTGAAGGACTGCACCATGACATTCAGCTAGCCCTGCGTGTCCAAGATTTTCCTGACTTCGCCACTTTGGTGAACAAGGCTATCATGGTCGAGACTGGTCTCAAGAAGCACAAGGAAGCGACCAGACGCACTCGTAAAGCGGGCTCATCTTCTCGCTCGTCTTCCCAGAAGCACCGCATCTGGATCCCGCAAAGCATGTACAGTCTAGCAGCTCCCGGGTATAGGCCTGCATATGCCGCACCTCGTCTGCCTCCTCCACCACCGAGGCAGCCTCTTCGTGCTCCACCACCTCAAGCTCCTGCACCACGTCCTGACAGTGGGCTCTGCTTCAAGTGTGGCCAGCCAGGTCACCGTGCCAGAGATTGTTCTCAGAATCAGAATCAACTAGCTCTTCCTTCTGTCGGCCGTGGTAATGGCCGTGGGAATTCGCAGCCTCGCTACAGCAATGTCAGGCCTTCTTATGGCCGTGGATAGGTCTTCCATGTCAACATGAATGAAGACCCGGAACAACCAGCAACTATGATGGGTACACTTCTTGTTAATTCAGTACCTACAACTGTTTTATTTGATTCAGGAGCATCGCATTCATTCATGTCAGAACATTTTGCACTCTTGCATGACGTTAAGTGTGAAATGCTACAACATCCGTTAGTAGTAAACACTCCCGCGGGACGATGCCGAACTTCCATATTCAGCCCCCGAGTCACTGTTGAGATTGAAGGGTTGCACTTTCATGCAAACCCCATTATCCTGCAATCTTCAAAAATTGACCTTATTCTGGGAATGGATTGGTTGAAGGCTCACTACGCCTCAATCAATTGTGCCACTAAGGTTGTTCACCTCCTACACCCATCAGATGAGTTAGTGAATTACCGAGCTCATATCACTCAGAACGCCGAGGCTCAGATTTATGCCTTGAATGCGTTGAACGCTTCTCCGCTCGAGGGGATCGAAAACATTCCAGTCGTGTGCGACTTCCAGGATGTTTTTCCAGAAGAACTTCCAGGAATACCCCCTGCTAGAGCTGTCGACTTTGTCATTGACTTGAAGCCTGGCACCACTCCTATTGCGAAGCGTCCTTACAAGATGCCACCGCACCACCTTCTCGAGCTTAAGGAAGAAATCGATAAGTCACTTAACAAGGGCTTAATCCGTCCCAGTTCCTCTGCCTGGGGAGCACCGTCTCTCTTTGTCAAGAAGAAAGATGGTACGAATAGGTTGGTCCAAGATTACCGTCCTATCAACCAGGCAACCATTCAGAATAAATATCCGCTTCCCCGGATCAATGACTTATATGATCAACTTGCTGGATCTTCGGTGTTCTCTAAACTCGACTTGAGGTTGGGTTACCACCAGATCCGTGTCCGTGAAGAGGATATTCCGAAGACCGCCTTCGTTACTCTTTATGGCTCTTATGAATACACCGTCATGTCATTTGGCCTAACCAATGCTCCCGCTACATTCTCCCGCCTGATGAATTATATATTCATGGATTACCTTGACAAGTTCGTCGTGGTATATCTGGACGATATTCTGGTATATTCGAAGAATAAGGAAGAACATGCCGAACATCTTCTCCTTGTCCTGGAGAGGCTTCGAGAGCACAAGTTGTATGCCAAGTACTCTAAATGTGAATTCTGGCTTTCTGAAGTGACCTACCTTGGACATGTGATTTCCAAGGACGGTATTGCCGTTAACCCGGAGCGTGTTCTGGCTATCCTTGACTAGACTCCTCCGAAGAATGCCAAGCAAGTCCGAAGTTTTCTCGGCCTTGCAAGTTATTGTCGTCGATTCGTCGAGAACTTTTCCTAGATTGCCAAGCCTCTGACTAATCTGCTCCACAAAGGCGTTAAGTTTGAGTGGACAGACAAGTGTCAGGAGAGTTTCCAGACCCTCAAGGACAAGCTAACTTCTGCTCCAATGCTTGCCCCTCCCGATTCTCGCAAGGACTTTGTCATATATTGCGACGCCTCTCGTCAGGGATTACGCTGTGTCCTAATGCAAGAACGAAGAGTAATTGCGTATGCTTCATGTCAATTGCGTCCACATGAAGAAAATTATCCAGTGCATGATCTTGAACTTGCTGCAGTGATCTATGCATTAAAGTTATGGCGACATTATCTACTTGGTAATCGGTGTGAGATTTATACCGATCATCAGAGTCTGAAATACTTGTTCACTCAACTGGATCTTAATCTCCGTCAGCAACGATGGTTGGAAACAATTACGGACTATGACTGTGGTATTTC
The DNA here is from genome assembly GCA_011799875.1 of Thinopyrum elongatum. Taxonomy (NCBI): domain Eukaryota; kingdom Viridiplantae; phylum Streptophyta; class Magnoliopsida; order Poales; family Poaceae; genus Thinopyrum; species Thinopyrum elongatum. The sequence continues at coordinate 544,413,501 of CM022302.1, forward strand.
ATATACCCCTGGCATGGCTAACGTGATGGCTGATGCCTTAAGCCGCAAGTCCTATTGCAACAACCTCATGGTTAGGCGAGCTCAACCTCGTCTTTATGCATAATTGATTCAGCTGAATCTGCGAATTGTTCCCCATGGTTCTCTTAATAACCTTGTGGTACAGCCAGACCTTCAGAAGGTTGTTAAGGAAGCGCAAGCCAAAGATGCTGAAATTGACTTGTTGAAGAAAGAGCTTCACCTTGAGAAGTATAGGGATTTCTCGGTTGCTGAAGATGGAACTTTATATTTCTGAGACCGCATTGTAGTACCTCGCTTCGAGCTTATGACTGACAAGGTCATGAAGGAGGCTCATGATACACCGTTGTCTATCCATCCGGGTAGTACCAAGATGTATCGCGATCTTCGACAGAGGTACTGGTGGTCTAGAATGAAGCAGGACATTGCTCGATATGTTACTGAATGTGACGTATGTCGTCGCGTGAAAGCAGAACATCAGAAACCTGCTGGAATTCTTCAACCACTCCCTATTCCTTTGTGGAAGTGGGATAAAGTGCAAATGGATTTCATTACTGGTCTTCCCAAGTCTCAGAAAGGTCACGATGCGATTCTTGTCGTCGTCGACCAACTTTCCAAGGTTGCTCATTTCCTGCCTGTCAAGGAGACTATCACCGCTAGCCAGCTAGCAGAGCTGTATATCTCCAAAATCGTTTCACTCCATGGAATTCCGAAGAAGATCAGTTCGGACCATGGCGGTCTTTTCACGTCCAAGTTCTGGGAAAGTTTCCAAGAAGCTATGGGAACTCACATTACATGGAGTTCAGCTTATCATCCTCAGTCCCAAGGCCAAGTCGAGCGAGTAAATCAAGTGCTTGATGATATGCTTCGCGCTTGTGTTATATCATTCAGTAAGAAGTGGGAAGAATCTCTCCCGTATGCCGAATTCTCTTATAATAACAGTTATCAAGCCAGTTTGAAGATGGCTCCATTCGACGTGCTATATGGCCGTAAGTGTCGAACCCCTCTGAATTGGTCAGAAACTGGGGAACGACCTCTCATGGGACCGGACATTATCCAACACGCTGAAGAACAAGTCTGAATTGTCCGAGAAAATCTCAAGGTGGCTTAGGACCGCCAAAAGAGTAATTATGATCGCAAGCGATGGGGTCTGACTTATCAACTAGGTGATCAAGCTTATCTTCGTGTCACTCCGATGAAGGGCACTCGTCGTTTCGGAATCAAGGGCAAGCTAGCTCCTCGCTATATTGGTCCTTTTCGCATTGTTGCCAGACATGGACATGTGGCATATAAATTGGAGTTGCCGCCACAATTCTCTCATATCCACGACGTCTTCCACGTGTCGCAGCTCCGAAAATGCTTCAAGGAATCTCCGCACCGCGCAGTGGATCACGAGATGCTTGAATTGCAAGATGACTTATCTTATAAGGAGCATCCGATCCGCATCCGGGATGAAGCTGAACGTCGAACTCGTCAGAAGACGACCAAGTTCCTGAAAGTGCAGTGGTCGAATCACACCGAAGATGAAGCCACTTGGGAACGCGAGGATCATCTTCGGGAAGAATATCCCGACCTCTTTCCTTCTACCTCCTAAATTCTCGGGACGAGAATTTCTTTTAGAGAAGGAGAACTTGTAACACCCCTATGTATTAGTCACTGTGACCTACTTCTAATAATGCCAAGTCATATCATTTGCAGTGCTTAGTCATAGTGGTTAACCAAAATAATTCAAACTCTATTCTGGAAAATCAACTCAAATTCAAAAGTGCAAAATCAACTTGCTCAATCACTATGGAAAAAATGTTCACTAAATAGCAAATATTCCAGAAGTACTCATAAAAATATAACCAATGATACCTGGATTGGTTAAATGATTCAAACCACATGAAACAGCACCAAAACAGAATTATTTAATCTAATTAAATTCATTTCAAATTTAAATAAAACCCAAATTTGCCCAAACCAATTTTTGGTGAAAGGTAATATTGCATTGCAATATTTGGGCCAAGTCTCACATTTTACAAAAATGCAAAAGTGTCCTAACTAATACAAAACAGAAAAGAAATAAAAGAGAAACACAAAACAGAAAACAGAATAGGGAAAATTGAAAAAGGCCTAAAGAGTTACTGTGCACTTAAGCCTGCGCTACAGTGGATGGCCCAGCCCAACAGCCGGGTCGTCTCCCTCCTCGCGCACGCGTCAGCGCGCGCTCGCATCCGACCGGCGCTCGTCGCCGTGTCGTCGATCCCACGGCTCCCCGGCGTCTTTAATTGCCCCTCCGAGCATCTCTCCCTCCCCCGCAATGCTATCCACTCTCAGATCTCTCCCCCTCGCTCGTTTCCTCCCTCCCACACGAGTCACCCGACGCCATCGACATGGCCAAGCTCGCCGGCGTGGCCACAGGCCTCCCCGACGCCTGAGACCGGTCTCGTTCGCTCCGCCTGCCTTCTCTCCTTCCTCTCCGACTGCTGGTTCGAGCGCTGCGCCACCACAGCGCGGGGATCGAGCGCTTCCCTATCTACGGTCGCCGGCGTAACTCCGACGAATGCCGGCGAACTGCTACTCCTAAGCTACCACCGGGCCTACGTGTGCCTTCACGGTGAGCAACAGCTCCTTTCCCCTCTCCTTTCCATCCGTTTGCGCCACCGTAGCGCCGTTGCCATCGCCGCCCGAAAATGTCACCGCCATGGAGCTCGCCGCCGGCGATACACTCCATGTCATGGCTGTGCGAGAGCAGGAATGCACTCAGCGTCTCCTCGTGGTTCCAGCGAGCCTAGCCTCGTAGCTCGACGCCGCCGTCTCTGGTGGTCGCCGGCGCTGAACGCCGGTGGGATGACGTGGCGCCCACGTGGCCTCCTCTGTGAGGCTGACGGGTGGGCCCCGTGGATCCCGTTGACCAGTTGACCTGGTCAACGCGCGCACTATTCAGCAGTGAGACTGACGTGTGGCCCCTGTTAATTAAATTAATTAAGATGTTTTATTAATTAAAACATAATTAGTTAGACTAATTAGTGGCTGATAGGTGGGGCCTACTGTCTAATTAATCCCTGTTAGTTTAATTAAACTCTATTTAGTCCTAGAGGTTGACAGGTGGGACCCGCAGGTCAGGTTTGACCAGTCAGTGTCTCTGTTGACTGCTGATGTCATCACCTAGTCATGCTGATGTCATAAATCAATTCTGTTAATAAAAATAAATCCAGAAAATCATTTAAACTTTGAAATTTAACAACTTTTAAATCGTACCTCAGATCGAAAAACTTAAAACATGAAAGTTGCTCAGAACGACGAGACGAATTTGATCGTGTCATCTGTTTCGATGCCGGAACCCCCTACGTAGGTGAAACCACAACTTCGAGGCCGTATCTGGTAGATGAATAGTGCATAGCCACCGGTTAATGAATCCAACTTAATTCCTAAATAACTAAAAATGATTTAGGCATATTTCAGGCAACTCTGCACTGCATCTTAGCATAGCATGTCTCTATTGCAACGTTAGCTGTGTATTTATATGTTTCTTCCCCCTCTTCTCTCGGTAGACCCCGACGTCGACGTAGCTCCCGAGGCCGACGCTGCTCAGGAGCCCGACAACTTAGTTGACGAACTTGCCCTTGCCGTCGAGCAGACAGGCAAGCACCCCCCTTTTGAGCATTCTGATATCGCCCACTCTCTTCTCTCTTATGCTTGCATTAGAAGATACTGCTGCTACTGTTATCCTACTTCTGTTGCATAGCCTGTTTATTGTAGCCTACTATTGATACCTGCCTACTATCCTAAACTATTTAGTATAGAATGGGTAAAGCCCTATCAGAGACCCACTTGTCCCGACTGCCCCGCTGGATGATCAGTAGACCCGAGCAACGGGATTGAAGACCAGGCCCCGTCACCGCACATTACTTCCCCCTTAGTTGCCGACACTCTTGGGTTACTATCGAGTGCCGAGGGTGATACCTCGTCATCACTTCTGATTATAACCTTGTAGGTTAGTTACGGTCGTGGTAAGCGAGGGTGATTCCTCCTACACCACCCCCGATAACGACGTCGTCGTGCAACACTTCAAGTGTGGCCCGTTGTTACTATGACTTTACACTGAAACATGATACTAAAGACGGGTCGGCCCTAAGGGGTACCTGCGCAAGCATGAATACGAAGTGATGTGGTGTCGGGTTGACCTGAGAGGTGCCCGCGAGATAGCTACGAGGCGTGGCCGGGCATTCCTCGCCCTTGCCGCAAGTCCTCGAGACGGGGCGATGGGGTCACATCGATCGTGAGTCTCTGCTCGTTACCGCGCGCTCCTAATCCATTAATGGTTTGGATATTTGATCCGAGAGGCCTCTGGCCTGATAGCACTAACCATCACGTGGGTATAGTATGGGCGTTCTGCGTCGTATACTTCAGCCGAAGCTTAATGGACGTCAACGACTGAGCGGGGCGCGCTGGATTGGACTGGTTACGCAAACGCGCTTGTATTAAGGGGTTGCTAGGTCTGTTTCCGGCCGCCCACGCAACGCGTAGGAGTTCCCGAGGCAAAGGCCCAAGACCCCTGGGGGCATAGGTTAGTCCGGCGTGCTGACCTCTCTGTTAAGTATTTGGTCGGGTTACGGCGTGTTGCTTAGCCGAGGCCGGGCATGACCCAGAAAAGTGTGTCCGGCCGGAGTTAAGCGAGCGTGGTGGGTAAGTTGGTGCACCCCTGGAGGGAAGAACTAATCTATCGATAGCCTGTCCTACGGTAACGGACACTCGGAGTTGTATCCCGATCAGTACAACTAGAACTGGTGACTTGAGATGAAATGGATAGTATGGCTCTAGGATTGCTTTCTCACAGGGAGTCGAGGAAGAATCTCTAGGCGAGGTTGATGTTACTACTACTACTACTTTACATTATGTTAATCTGCACTCTTCTTATGCTGCAAGACCGATGAAGATGCTAGTCTTCGATAGGACTAGGCTTTCCCCCTCTATTCTGGCATTTCTGTAGCCCAGTCCACATAAACAGCCCTCCTTTGAAAATATTGCATATGTAGTGTAGATCCTTGCTTGCTGAGTACTTCGGATGAGTACTCACGTTTGCTTTATTTTCTTTTTCTCCCCATATCCAATTGTCGCCGCCAGATGACGGAGCCCCTGAGATAGCTGCCCCCGTCGATGACTACAGCTACTACTACTACTACCCTCCAGGCGAGTACTACTACGAGGAGCCGACTGACGACCAGGAGTAGGATTCGGAGGGTCCTAGGCAGGAGGCCTACGCCTTTCGATCATAGTATTTTATTTTGCCTCGTCTCTCTAAAGGCTTATCTCTATTTCTGTAATATATCTGTACCCAGATATCTGATGCTTCCACTGACACTTGTATGCCATCGAGCTATGTATTCGAGCCCTCAAGGCCCTGGCTTGTAATATAAAGCTTGTATGACTTTATTTATGTTTTAGAGTTGTGTTGTGATATCTTCAAGTGAGTCCTTAGGCTTGATCGTGTGCATTTGCGTGTATGATTAGTGCATGATTAAGCCGGGGTCGTCACATTCCGCTCAGGATGAATTCATTCCACCATGTTTGAAATGCATTGAACGTGAATTTGCGAATTCTTTACCTGAAAGTTCAAATGCTTCTATTGCTGCAAATTATTCAACTGTCTCTGTGTTCACAAATTCCTCATCTGAGGATACCACAAGTATCACTGACAATGCAGGGTTGAAGGAATTGTATGTGACAGGCATGTACAAAAGCCTCAAAGTACATCAGGCTCTCTGTAGTGTGCTTAAAAAGCAGATCCTCAACAGGAATCCTAGGAAAGAGGGTATTGCCTTTGTGAGGAAACTCAATGCTGATGGGACCTACTGGAAACCTGAGCAGTATCCCAAAACCTCATGGGTTGCTGCGAAAGGACCTCCCATAGATCCATCCACTTTATCTGGCTTTACATGTGAATCTTCATATTCTTCTGATGAGTCATTTGACTCCAACTATAAACTGTTCAAAAATCAGAATGGTGAAGTATTTGCTAGATATGTTGGAACTAACTGCAGGAACGGTCCCTCTATGAAGAAAATCTGGGTTCCCAAAAAGTGCCTTGAAAGTCTTCAGGTGAATGTCCTCATGATACCACCTGTGAAGAATAGGAACCCCAGATCAAATTCTTCATATGGACCAAAGTCTTCATATGGATCCAAGTCCTCATATGGACCAAATTCCTCACGTGGATCAAATTCCTCATATGGATCCAAATCCTCATATGAACATCATCGTGCTAACACTTATGTTTCGCAGGGAAAATCTAAGGGCTATGAATATGTGCATTATTCTTCAAATCATTATGTTCATAAGTCCTCGAAGAATTTCTCTGCTTATTCATATGCTTACTCTAACCCCTCTTCTGTGAAACGAAGTGGACTTGCTTCAATGCCAACATTCTCTTATGGAGCTCGCAGAATGATGAACTCTTTGCCACCCCTCCAAATGTGGGTGGTGAAGAAAAAGAACCAATCTCTTATGCAGGGTCAGGTCTCCAGACGAACTTGAACGTCTGAAGAATTTGCTGGAGACCTGAATATGCTTGAAAGGACGCAAGCTAATCATGAAGAAATGAATTATTCATTTCTCACGTCCTCACACTGTTATATCTATTGTGTTGCTTGATGAAATTCTATCTGATGAATTTGACATCATATTCTTCACTGATGAAGTATATGAGTTTGTAAGATGCACTAATTCATCTACAGGATTATCAACCCAAAGCTACTGAGTGGGTCCTCGACAGTGGATGTACAAATCACATGACCAGTGACAGAAACTTATTGATGGACACTGCTTTATCACCATCACATCTGAAGCATATCACCTACGCTGACAAAGGCAAAAGCAAGGTATTGGGTCTAGGTAGGGTTGCGATCTCAAAGGATCGACACATGGACAAAGTCATGCTTGTCGAGTCCCTAGGATTCAACCTCATGTCTGTCTCAATGCTTTGTGATCTTCATATGGTTGTCGTCTTTGGCAAATATCGTTGCATTGTGCTCATGGAATCTGACAATTCCAAAGTCTTCGAAGGCTTTAGGAGTGGAGACTTGTATATTGTTGATTTCTCTGCAGGACCACAGCCTGCCACATGTCTACTTGCAAAAGCTTCAGAAGGCTGGTTATGGCATCGACGACTAGGTCATGCTGGCATGAGGAACTTACACACACTCGCGAAGAAGAAGCACGTCATTGGCATCGAGGCTGTCAAATTCCTCAAGGACCATCTGTGTGGAGCTTGTGAAGCTGGAAAGATAACCAGAGCCAAGCATCCCTCAAAGACTATCATGACTACCACTCATCCATTTGAATTGCTTCACATGGATCTCTTTGGTCCTACTCATTATGCCACACTAACAAATGCAGCATCTCTATATGGCTTTGTTATTGTTGATGACTATTCTCGTTACACCTGGGTGCATATCGTCACTTACAAAACTGAAGTGCAGGAAGTCTTCAAACGATTTTCCTCGAGGGCTTCGACGAACTTCGGTGTGAAGATCAAGCACATTAGGAGTGACAATGGGACCGAGTTCAAGAATACTGGTCTTGATGACTATCTTGATGAACTTGGTATTACTCACGAGTTATCTGCCCCCTATACTCCTCAGCAGAATGGCGTCGTGGAGTGCAAGAACAGGACTCTTGTTGAGATGGCTCGCACTATGCTTGATGAATACAAGACGCCTCGTCACTTCTGGCCTGAGGCTATTGATACTACGTGCCACATCATCAACAGGGTATATCTTCACAAATTCTTCAAAAAGACCTCATATGAACTCCTCACTGACTAGAAACCCAATGTGAGTTATTTCAAAGTCTTCGGTGCTAAATGTTGGATTAGAGATCCTCATCACAATTCTAAATTTGCACCGAAAGCACATGAGGGTTTTATGCTTGGTTACGGAAAGGACTCGCACACCTACAAAGTCTTCAACACCTTTCACCACAAGGTTGTTGAAACTGTAGATGTGCGGTTCGATGAAACTAATGGCTCGCAAAGCGAGCACCTACCTCCTGTGCTAGATAAAATATCACCTGAGGAATCCATCAAGTTCAAGGCTACTGAGGATGTCATTCCTACTAAGGAATCTGCTGAAGAAGTCATTCCTGATCGTGAAGAACATCATGCTGGTGCATCTAAGGAAAATGGCTCTGAAGAAAATGCTGAGCCCAATCAACGTCATCAACCTGCACATCCTCGCGTTGCAAATGAAGTGCAGATCGAGAAAATCATCGACAACATCAATGCACCAGGTCCTCTCACACGCTCAAAAGCTTCACATTTGTCTAACTTTTGTGGGCACTTTGCTTTTGTCTCTATCATAGAGCCCACCAAAGTTGATGAGGCATTTCTGGAGCCTGAGTGGTTTCAAGCGATGCAAGAGGAATTACATCAATTCGAGATCAACAATGTCTGGGAACTTGTCAAGCGACCAGACCCACGCAAGCACAATATCATCGGTACAAAATGGATCTACCGCAACAAGCAAGATGAAAATGGCCTTGTGGTGAGGAATAAGGCTCGTCTTGTAGCTCAAGGCTACACATAGGTTGAAGGAATTGATTTCGATGAAACTTTTGCACCTGTTGCTAGACTTGAGGCTATTCGCATTTTGCTTGCTTATGCTAACCATCATAATATCATCTTATATCAAATGGATGTGAAAAGTGCATTCCTCAATGGTAAGCTTGAGGAAGAAGTATATCTTGCTCAACCCCCAGGTTTTGAAGACCCTAAGCATCCTGACAAAGTCTTCAGACTCAATAAGGCCCTCTATGGCCTCAAGCAGGCCCCTCGGGCGTGGTATGATACTTTGAAGGAATTCCTCATGAAGAAAGGCTTCAAACCCGGTTCACTTGACCCAACTCTTTTCACCAAAACCTATGATGATGAATTATTCATGTGCCAAATATATGTTGATGATATTATCTTTGGCTCTACTAACCAACGTTACAGTGATGAATTTGCCTATATGATGAGTGAGTAATATCAAATGTCTATGATGGGAGAATTGAAATTCTTCTTAGGTCTTCAAATTCATCAACAGCGAAACGGCATCTTCATATCACAAGAGAAATACCTCAAGGATGTGTTGAGGAAATTCGGCATGCAAGATTGCAAAGGCGTCAAAATCCCTATGCCCACAAATGGCCATCTATGCACTGATGAAAATGGTATAGGCTTCGATCAAAACGTATACCACTCCATGATTGGCTCTTTATTGTACCTATGTGCATCTAGGCCAGATATTATGCTTAGTGTTTGCATGTGTGCCCATTTTCAAGCTACACTGAAGGAATCACACCATAAGGTTGTGAAGCATATTCTTCGATATCTAGCTCACACTCCAACACTTGGATTATGGTATCCCAAGGGCTCGGCTTTTGATCTCATTGGATATTCTGACTCTGACTATGCTGGTGATCGAGTGGATCGCAAGTCAACATCAGGCACATGTCATTTCCTCGGACGATCCTTTGTATGTTGGTCCTCGAAGAAGCAGAACTGCGTATCACTCTCTACTGCTGAAGCTGAGTACATTGCTGCTGGTTCGTGCTGTGCTCAATTGCTATGGATGAAGCAAACCCTCAAGGACTATGACATCAATGTGAAGAATGTGCCACTCTACTGTGACAATGAGAGTGCCATCAAGATTGCTCATAACCCAGTTCAGCACTCGAAGACAAAGCACATCCAGATTCGTCATCATTTTCTTCGAGATCATGTGTTGAAGGGCGACATCTCTATCGAGCACGTGAAGACTGAAGAACAGCTAGCAGATATCTTCACAAAGCCCTTGGATGAGAAGAGATTTAGCAAGCTGCGGTGTGAGCTAAATATCTTAGAATCTTCGAATGTTCTTTGAAAAGGACACACAGCCTAACACTTATGCAAAATTGATGACTTAGATGTGCAACAGACAAAGTAACGTTTTTCTTCAATCAATGAAGATTAACCCTCTAAGTGTGAAGAAATTAATGTAGAATTTGATTCTCAGAGCTGTACGATAATTGTACGCGGCGTCTGAAATCATCATTCTTATACGGTGGGTCATGCCACCAACAAAAGTTGAAATTCTTCAATTTGAGTTTTTCCTCATTTTTGGTATTTCCTCAAGTTGGTAAAATTCTTCAACTTTGCAAAGTCTTCACTCTTTTCGTCTGTGTTCTTCATTGGCTATATATATATATTTGAGTTTTCAAGTCCTCTACAGCATTCACTTATTGCTAATTCTTCAAGTTGACTTTTTGCCTAAGTGAATGTGATCGGACCCGTCCCCCTCTATGCTAAACTCAACCCAGTCTGTTCACAATTTTTTCATGTGCATTCTACTTGAAACCCATTCAAAATCTTCACTGTGTCCTTGTCAGCTGAAGAATTTGCGAACGAAACATTAAAATTTTCATATCTGAATTTTCGGTTTTTGCCACTCAAACCGTTCCGCATCCCACAATAAGATTAATCTTTTCACCCACGATCTAACACGATCTCCACCTCTCAGTACGTGGGTGACACATGTCGCTAGGATGGCAAGGGTCAGGGGCATGTTCGTCCAATTTCTTCGGACGAGCGGTTTTTCACCTTGGCTATAAATACCCGTCGCCCTCCTCAGACCTCATTTACTCCGCTCGATCTCACTCCCCTCGCTCGAGCTCTCTTACCTAGCACCGCCGCTACTCTCCATCATCGCCGGTGAGGAAGAGCTTCACTTCCTCGACCTTGTCGCCGTCGTACTCGTGCCGGCCGTGGAAATCTTCACTCCGCCGCCGCCGTAGCTGTCTTCCGCCGCCAAGTTAGGGCGTAGAAGATCTGAACGGATGAGTTTATCCACTACTACTCTCAGTTCATCATATTCTTCATCCAGGGTAAATAAAATATGATTTTACTACCCTATTTTGATTCTAATGATTTCCCCAAAATCTTCAAAATGTGTTTATTGTTCAACTTCCATACCCCTTAAACACCCTGTTGCATCCGTTCTTGATTTGTTTCTCTAAGCTACGTTTTTCCTCAAGATTCCTCAATTGTGTAGATTTTATAATCTATACAACTCTGGAACATAAGTCAAGAACGCTTAGTGAAATTCCTCAAAACACCCCTGGTCAAATTCCTCAAACTTGATACTTTTGAAAATTTCTGAGAACGCATATGACCTCTGCAAATTCTTCGCACCTATACTCTGTTCACAGGTACACATGTCCGCTGCTGAATCACTAGGTTCTCATCAACTTAACTCATTTGCAATGTTCTTTGAAGATAAATTGTATACTTCCTCAGAAACTTCAATTGTTCAAAATCCTCAAGTGAAGAAAATGGCTGATGGTAAAAGACCTCAGAAGGGAGGAAAGAGGCCAGAAACAAATACAGCGTTTGGAATCCCTGAAGACATCTATGATGACTATTGTACTCCTGATGAAGCCAAGCATGGCAAGGAGAACAAAAATCAGCACAAAGTGCGCATTCAGCGGATTGAAAGAAGATGGGCAAGAGAATGGAGGGAGTATCGATATGTGACTCCAAAGTACATGAAGAAATTTGCTGTACACCCTCCATGCCCAAGACCTCCATTGGCTCTAGGCCAAGAAGCTGATCCCTCTAGCATCAGGCGAGGTGAGGATTTTCCCAAGGAATGGGCCAAGCGCCAAGCTAAGTTGGCTAAAATAGCAAAAGAAGTAGTGAAGAAATTCAATGTAGATTCTGCTGCTGCTGCTGCTGAGGCCTCTGCTAGCAAGCCCAAGAAGGCTATGCCAAAGAAATCAGCTGTAAAGCCAAGTTCCTCAACAGCAATGCCCTCACGGCCAAGTTCTTCTAAGTCCTCACTGCCTATTCCTCAAGCAACCTCTTCAAAAGCAGCTCCAACTCCCTCAATTGCAAAATCCTCAGCTGCTGCTGCAAAGTCCTCAGCACCTAGGCATCTTGCCACATGCCAACGGACTACTGGAATCTCAATTGCTTTAGGAGCCTCTGCAAGTTCCTCTGCTCCGCCACAGTCCTCAACAAGCCCGACCTTACAGAAGAAAAAGGCCGCTGCTGAACGAGGCCCAAGGCCAATTCCTCACAAGAAGCAAGTTGCCTTCCAAGTTTCGTCTGATGATGAAGAACTCGCTGAGATCATCAGAGATAGGCACCAAAGGGCCGCTAGAGCCAAAGGCAGTGTTGTGCCTCTCTTACTGGATCCGAAGAAGATCCTTGATTTAATTGACCTATGGCACAAGGATCCTAATACTCCTCTGCCTGAATTAAACCTCACGCCTGGCCAAAGTCATATGTTGACGGCCTTCATAGGCGAAGAAAAATGGAAGTTTGAAAAGGCCAGGCAAGTCAAGAAAGCTCAGTACAAGAAGGAGCGTTTTCTGAAGAAGAATGTTGTAAACATGTCTCCTGAAGAACTTGTGGATCTGCAAAAGGAGATCAAAGCTCTCAGTGATAAATTTGACGCATATCATGCAGATTGGCTAGGTGCCAAGGTCAGATTTGTCAAATTAGCAAAGGGATTCAAACCAAATATTGCAGCTACATCGCAACAAGAAATTCCTCAGGCTGAGGCATCTGCTCAGCCTACTGAAGAGAATGCTAGCACAGTTGATGAAAATCAGACTGTTGAAGAATTTCAAAGTACCAGGGCTGCTGAAGAAATTCCAGCTCCTGAAGAAACTGCCAGGGCAACCTCCAATGTTGCACCTGAAGCACAATCCAAGCCAGTCAAAGCATCTGCTACTGTGCCTGAAGAATCTGAACATGCCAGGGCAACTGCATCAGTTGTGCCTGAAGAAACTGAACCAATTTCATCTGCTCCTCCTGCAAAGTCATCACAGATGAAAAATATCAACCTTCCTTCTGCATCAGAAGCGAAGAAGACCAAAGCTGCGGAGAGGTCAGCAGTGAAGAAAAGGAAAGCATCAGCAACTTCAGAGTCTTCAGCTCCTAAGAAAGTGAAGACTTTCACGAGCTCATACACCAACCCCATTGATGTTGTTCCTATCTCATGCATGCCATCAAAGGAGATTGTTCCCTTTGGTGAGGAATATGTCATCCCTGATGACTCAGATGAAGAGAATCCTTCTGCTGCTTCTTCAGAGCAGTTGGATGAAGATATTGAAGTGGATGAAATCCCTTCAACTCCGCTGGTATCATCGCCCATGCCTCAGTTCACAGCTGAAGAGGCAGGCGTTGAAGAAATTGATGAAGAAGATGAGGATGTGGACATTGGGTCTACAACTCCTATATTGAATGATGACTATTGGGAAAGTCACCATCCCAATTCACCTTTGACCAAACCTCTGCTTCAAATTCCTCAGTCCCCTGTGCAGACCGAAGAAATTCATACGGGCTCTATAGGACTTCAAACATCACTTCATTCTATTCCAGAAGAAGTTCCAGCCACTAGTGCTGAAGAAATGAAGGACAAGACTACTGCTGATGAAACTGCTACTGAAATTCCTCAGTCTGTGGCTCCAGAGGTGTGCACCAAGAGGCTGTGAAGACTTCAACTGTTAATCTTCAGCCCAAGCCACAAAATCCTCATACCAAGAAGCAAAAATTCAAAGCTGATGATTTCTTTGTTGAGCATCATTTCTTCACGGATTACAATCCTTATGACTCTGCAAGACTTCGACGCAAGCGCTTCTGGACAGCTAGCCAGATGAATTTTTATTCCTCACTGCTATTTGATAAGGACAAAGTATTTGACCACGAGCAAATTCCTCATTTGGATATGGAGTCTCTTCCGTGCTTCACCACTATCCTAAGTGTTCTTCATGACGCTGGGCTACTAAATTTCTACACTGACATCTATGACTGGAATGAAGAACTCATTCTTCAATTCTACGCCACACTGCACCTCACCGGAAATGTTGAAGATGTGAATTCATGGGTGCTAGACTGGATGACTGAAAATACTCATTACAAAGCACCAGCCTCTGAATTATTTCACGCCATCCCAGTCAGTCCTCCTGTTGAAGGCACAAGGCTCATTTATGAGGAACCTGAACTCTCAGATCATTTGATGCAAGTGCTGATGAAGCCTTTGAAGGCTGGCCAAGCTCCAAGGACCACATTCCTAGTCAAGGAACTACTCTATGTGCCAAGTACAGTTTATCGCATCTTAACCAAAACCCTCAGTCCAATCAAGGGCCACAACTCTGATGAAGAAGAAGTTGTTGGCATAATGAAGAATCTGCTGTTCAATATCATACATGGTATTCCTATCAACTACCACGATTTCTTCATGAGGACTTTGGCCAATGCTGCTCTGTCACCTTTTGAGTTGAAGCCTTATGCTCCTTGGATCATGAAATTCATCAGATCAAGGTCTTCAATTCATTATAAGGCTGATTTTCAAAATCACCTCAGCTATTTGCCCCCTATTGAAGTCCTCAAAAGGACTATTTCCTCAGTTGATGAGAAGGGCAAGGCTGCGGTCATTGATGAAGGCACTCGTCCATTGGATGGACAGTTTCGCAAAGCTACATCCTATTCCACCAATGATGACTCTACTACACAAGACTCTGCCGCAAAAGCTTCCAAGCAAAATCCTCAAGCCACTGCTCCGCGTGTGATGACTGATCGTGAACTTCTCCTCAGTCTTCATCAGAAAGTTGACCGAAATCACAAGTGGGTCAAGCGTCAATTCGGTGCAATTCTTCAGAACATGACAGTCACACAAAATACTGTGAAGAAGAATCACTACTATTTGCATGAAGTCTTTGACCGCACTTGGGCTATTCCGTCAAATCTTTATAGTGCTGAAGATCTCAAGGAGACGGAATTTCAACAGGACATTGACTGGGCATAGCCACCTTCAAAGAAATTCAAGAAGGTCAAAGTTCCTCAGCTCATTGTCAGTTCATATTCTTCATCGCGCGAGACGGATGAAGCCGAAGACTTGAACGACACTGCGGGAGGCCCTACCTCAACGGACGACCCCAACAACGCTGGCGCTCCTCCATCGACATCGTGATGATATTCTTCAGGGGCGTTAGTCCTCACTTTTCATCCCTTTTGGTCATTCGATGACAAAGGGGGAGAAATTTGAGTTAGTCTTCAAGCGGGTCTCTTATATATGGGCGTTTTTTTCGTTAAGTTACAACTCTTGCTCTTCTGAGGTGTTTGCTCTGATGAGTTGTAAACTTAAGTCCTATGGTGCTCTGACTCTTTTGAACTGCTTTTCTACATGCTTATTCCTCAAGTACCTTAATGCACGCATGCTGAATTCGTCAGAGTCCATATTTCATCATGCATTTCAAATTCTTCATATCATATGTTAAATGCGTGTATGAATTACAAGATATAGGGGGAGATCTCCATGATTCTACTCAACAATGTGCATTTGCTATTCAAAGCAAATTCCTCAAATATGCACATCTTCAGGGGGAGTTCTTCTATATCTTGCAATTAACTTCCTCAATATCAGTATTTACAATTCATATGTTTATCCCCGTTGAAAACTTAACCTATTTGTCATCAATCACCAAAAAGGGGGAGATTGTAAGTGCATCTAGTGCCCCTTAGTGATTTTGGTGTATTCAGACTTATAGGTTAAGGGACTAATGTGTTTGTGAGTGTACACAGGTACTATAAGTCTATGAGGAGTTTGATATTTACAGTGAAAGTCGGCCCCTAAAAATGAATGTCTTCAGTTGAAGACTTTGGTTTTCTTGAAGACTTTGAAAGTGAGCAAATTGGTGTGACCTTGAAGACTTGATATTCATGCGAGAACTATGAAGCGTGAAGACTTTTGTTTTCGTAGTTTCATTTTCTCTTTCTTGAGTCATAGGAAACATCGTATTGTTAAAGGGGGTCGAGGTAAAACTAAGGAAAAGTTTCCAAGTGATGCTCATCTGAAAATCCTACACCTACCCAATCCTTTCGAGTGAAGCCATTGGAAATCTCATACAGTTCAGTCAATTTCTTCAGTGACAGAGACGAAGATCTTCTGGTCTCTGAGGAATTTGTTCTGACTAAGGAGTTATGAATTCGCCAGTGCGGATTACCTACAAGTGAGGAACATGATAGCCCTGAGGAATTTGATACTCAAATTTCCGACCGTTGCTGTGCTAAGCGCCAGCTGGCCCAAAATATCTACTCACCTAACGGTCATATCATTAAAGGGCATTTATGTCTTATCATGTCGGGCTGCTCCCTAGGCTATAAATAGCCGCCCCCTACAACCACTAGTTGGTTGGCTGCTGCGAGAGAAACTGACACTTGTCATTTAGAGCATCCCATCCTCCGAGGACTTTGAGCGAAAATCATCAGTGAGGAAAACCCAAACCCAAACACCTACAAACCCAAAGTGATTGAGCATCACTGAAGAGATTGTTCCTGTGTGGAACCGACGCTTGTTACCTTTGAGGACTGTGCATCCTCCAGACGGTTAGGCGTCATGGTCTAGAGCATCCAAGAGGAAATTGTGGATCTCCGAGTGACCGAGTCTGTGAAGGTTTGGAAGTCACCTGAAGACTTACCAGGAGTGATTGGGCGAGGTATGTGTGATCTTCGCTCAAGGAGAATACGCTGAGGACTGTGTGTCCTCAGGTTTAAATACCTAGCCGCTCCAACCAGATGTACGACTGTCACAGTAGTTGGAACTGGTCTACCAAATCATCGTCTTCACCAAGCTACTGGTTCTATTTTCTCAACCCTTTCATTTCCTCATTCATGTGTTGATGATCTTGATCGTTACTGTTTGAAGACTTTGACTGAAGACTTTCTCAATTTCCTCATTCCTAATTCTTCAATCACTTTGTCTTCAGCCTGCTTATCCTTTTTACACGCTACTTGTGCTCTGTTATGCTTGCACCAGAGTACTTATTCCGCTGCTAGTTGTTCGTGACTTAGGAAATTCCTCACCTTGAATTTCCTCAGTGACGAATTTGTAAAAATCACCTATTCACCCCCCCCCCCTCTAGTCGATATAATGCACTTTCAAATCCGTTGTCAGATACACCATTATCTGCCTTCTATTGCAGCAATTCCAGTGTGGTACCAAGCTTTGTGTTGCCATCTTCGCAATTTGGGTACAACCCTTTTTTGTGATCCTCTAACATGCGATCGAACTTCAACTTCTCACTTTCACTTTGGCATTGTCTCTTTGCATCAACAATGACCCGGTGAAGATCATCATCGGGCACATCGTCTGATTCCTCTTGATCTTCAGCTTCCCCCGTTGCAGCATCACCGTATTCAGGGGGCGGATAGTTGGCATCATCCTCTTCTTCTTCGTTGTCTTCCATCATAACCCCTCTTTCTCCGTGCTTGGTCCAAAAATTATAGTGTGGCATGAAACCCTTCTCAAGCAGGTGGATGTGAAGGGATTTCGAGTCAGAGTAAGCCTTCGTATTCTCACAGATAGGGCAAGGACAACAGATAAAACCATTCTGCTTGTTTGCCTCGCCCACTTCAAGAAAATTATGCACGCCCTTAATGTACTCGGAGGTGCGTCTGTCACTGTACATCCATTGCCGGTTCATCTGCGTGCATTATATATAATTAAGTGTGTCAAAAACCATTACAGAACATCATGAATAGAGAAGTGACCAAATTAATAGAAGTTCATCATCACATTAAAACCAAAGTATAGTAGTGGTCAAATGTTATTACTGAAAAAATAAATACATAAAGTTCATACATAGTTCTCATTGAACAACATAGAGCTCTCTAGAGCATCTAATTAAAACATACATTGAAACTATGTAAAACATCTCAATGCAACAACAAATGCGATCATAATCGCAACTAAGGTAACAATTGATCCAACGGCATAATGATACCAAGCCTCAGTATGAATGGCATATTTTTTAATCTTTCTAATATTCAAGCGCATTTTATCCATCTTGATCTTGTGATCATCGACGACATCCGCAACATGCAACTCCAATTCCATATTCTCCTCCTCAATTCTTTTCAATTTTTTCTTCAAGTAATCATTTTCTTTTTCAACTAAATTTAACCTCTTGACAAGAGGGTCGGTTGGAATTTCCAGTTCACATACCTCCTAGATAAAAACATCTATGTCACGTTGTTCGGCATAATTGTCATAAACACTAAATGAAACAAATATTTGTAAAAGATAATATACCACATCCGAATCATTGACAGGATGAGGGCCGACGGGGGCGGATACCAAAACCATCGCACTATATAATAACAAACAACAATAAAATTATACAAGTACCTATCTAAATCATACAAGTAAGAATTTTTTTCTTTTAGAAAGAAGATAAGAAGAAGAGGCTCACCGTGGTGGTGCCGGCGATGAGATCGGCGCGAGTGATCGACGGCGGTGAGGACGGGGACGGGACAGGATGGACCGGCAAACCTAGACAAATCTTGAGGAAAATGGAGCTTGGACAAGGATCTTCGAGAGGAGAAAGCTTAAGTGTGGCTCGGGCATTTCATCGAACACCTCATGTGCATAGGAGGTGAGCTAGAGCAACACACACCTCTCCCACGGCCGGCCAAAAAAACAGAGCAGTGGCTCTGTTCGCGGGCAGGGGCGGGGGTGTATATAGGGATCTCTTTAGTCCTGGTTGGTGGATAGAACCGGGACTAAAGGACAACATTTGGTCCCTGTTCCAGCCACCAACCGGGACTAAAGGTGCAGGGCCAGGAGCGAGGCCCATTGGTCCCGGTTCGTGTCTAAACCGGGACCAAAGGGGTTAGACGAACCGGGACCAATGGCCCCAAGGCCCGGCCGGCGCCCTGGCCTCATGAACCGGGACTGATGCCCCCTTTGGTCCCGGTTCATGAGTGAACCGGGATTAATGCCCTTACCCAGGGCTCAACCAAAGCCCTGTTTTCTACTAGTGTACGTATATAGGAAAAAAAACTACACGCGCTTGATTTAATTAAAAATGTAGCGTTTTTATCATTTATGCCACTGGTTGTGTCTCACTACTTAGTTTTGCCACTAGGAATTTCAACTGCTCAAAAATGCCATCGCTTCGTTAGGCGCATGCTCGAAAATGCCACTGGACACCATTAATGTAAGCTCAAATCTCTTTTGCCATGTTATAGTGACCAAAATACCTATAGACCAACATGTCAACTATCCCTCTATCTCACTACAATAAAGTGTGGGTCCCACTTGATCCCAACAGCAGTATCATTTTCCTCTAAAATTATTCGTTTGCTTACTCCTGACAAGTGGGGTCCACACTTATCATTGTGAGATAGAGAGAGCTGATATGTGGGTATAGGGGTATTTTCTTCATATAACATGGTCAACGAGTTTGACCTGATGAAAGTGCAACTAATCCCCGGGTAGTTTTGGTAATTCATAACAACATATAGCTCATTGAACTAATATCCATTTAAGTTAAATATTTCAGAAATTTCAATGATTGGCATGGCATGGACTAGAGATGTGGACCCCTCAAAATGCTAAGGACAAAGATTGGCAAAAGCTCAAGACTCTTCATTTCTATTTTAGTGATCCAAGATCACATTGAGTCCATAGGAAAAGCCAATACTATTAAAAGGGGATGAGGTGTTGCTTAATGGTCTACTTGCTCAAAGTGCTTAGTGATATGCTCCAAAGCCCTCAACCACTTTCTCAATTCCAAATATGTCCAGAACCTAAAGTCAAACTCGGCCCCACCGATTTGATCTATTCGGCGCCACCGAGTTCCTTTGACATAGCCACTGCCAGAAACCCTAATCAATTTGGTCTCACGATTCGGGATCTCGGTCGCACTGAGATGGCAATGCAAACTCTGTTTCCCTTCGTAACATTTCGGTCTTACCAAAATGTGTGATCGGTCCCACCGAGTTCGCAATGCAAACTCTCTATTTCCCTTAGTAACATTTTGGTCTTACCGAAATGAGCGATCGGTCCCACCGAGTTTGCCTGACCAACTCTCTATTTGCTCTTTGCTAAAATCGGTCTCACCGAGCTCATGTAATCAGTCACACCGAGATGAGGTTTTGCACTAACCCTAGCACATCGGTCCCACCGAGTTGATCATGTCGGTCCCACCAAGATTCCTAAAGTTCACATTTTGAACTGAATCGGTCTCACCGAGTTCTTCTATTCGGTCTGACAGAGTTGGGTCAAATATGTGTAACGGTTGGATTTTGTGTGGTGGCTATAAATACCCCTCCACCCCCTTCTCTATTCAGGAAAGAGCCATCAGAACGTTCCTACACTTCCACTACTCATTTTCTGAGAGAGAACCACCTACTCATGTGTTGAGATCAAGACATTCCAATCGTACCACTAGAATCTTGATCTCTAGCCTTCCCTAAGTTGCTTTCCACTCAAATCATCTTTCCACCATAGCCAAATCTGTGAGAGAGAGTTGAGTGTTGGGGAGACTATCATTTGAAGCACAAGAGCAAGGAGTTCATCATCAACACACCATCTATTACCTTTTGGAGAGTGGTGTCTCCTAGATTGGTTAGGTGTCACTTGGGTGCCTCCGACAAGATTGTGGAGTTGAACCAAGGAGTTTGTAAGGGCAAGGAGATCGCCTACTTCGTGAAGATCTACCCAAGTGAGGCAAGTCCTTCGTGGGCGATGGCCATGGTGGGATAGACAAGGTTGCTTCTTCATGGACCCTTCGTGGTTGGAGCCCTCTGTGGACTCGCGCAACCATTACCCTTCGTGGGTTGAAGTCTCCATCAATGTGGACGTACGATAGCACCACCTATCGGAACCACACCAAAAATCTCCATGTCTACATTGCGTTTGCCTTCTCCAAACCCTTCCCTTTACCTTCATATGCAATGTTTTACTTTTCGCTGCTACACTCTTAGAATTGCATGTGTAGGTTGATTGCTTGACTTGTGCTAAGTTGCTAAAATCTGCCAAGACTTAAAATTGGGAAAAGGCTAGATTTTTATTTGGTCAAGTAGTCTAATCACCCCCCCCCCCTCTAGACTTACTTTCGATCCTACAAGCGGTATCAGAGCTTTGGTCTCCATTTGGCTTGATTTCCATAGCATTGGTGATCATAGCCTTGGTTTCACAACCTAGGAGAGTATGGCGTCTAGCGAGGAAAATTACCACCGTAGAGGTCCTTACTTTGATGGTACTAATTTTGCTAGTTGGAAGCATAAGATGAAAATGCATATTCTTGGACATAACCCCGCCATTTGGGCTATTGTGTGTATTGGTTTGCAAGGTGAATTCTTCGAAGATGGAAGAGAACCAAATCGTGAAGAGACCGCGGAAGAATTGAAGATATTGCAATACAATGCTCAAGCTTGCGGTATCCTCTTCAATGGATTGTGCCCCAAAGAATTCAACAAAATTAGCCGCCTTGAGAATGCAAAGGAAATTTGGGATACTTTGGTTGATATGCACGAAGGTACCGAGTCCGTCGAGGAATCCAAATTGGATGTGATTCAAAGTCAACTTGACAAGTTCAAAATGAAGGATGGTGAAGGAGTTGCTGAAATGTATTCTAGGCTTGCTCTCATCACAAATGAGATTGTCGGCTTAGGAAGTGAAGAGATGGCCGACAGATTCATCATCAAGAAGATCCTACGAGCCTTGGATGGAAAATATGATACCGTGTGCACCTTGATCCAAATGATGCCCAATTACAAAGATCTCAAGCCAACGGAAGTCATTGGTAGAATTGTTGCTCATGAAATGTCACTTAAGGATAAGGAAGAGCTTCACAACAAGTCTAGTGGTGCTTACAAAGCTTCATGTGATGCCCCTACAACATCAAGTGAGAAACAAGCCTTCAATGAAGAATTGAGCCTAATGGTGAAGAACTTCAACAAATTCTACAAGAGTAGAAGCAAAGAGAGAAGTTCCAAGTCAAGGTCCTACAATGACAAAAGATCTTCTAGTCGTGATCGCAATTGCTACAATTATGGAAAACACGGACACTACTCTAGTGAGTGCATGGCTCCCTACAAAAGAAGAGAAGACTCACCTAAAAGGAGAAGCAAAAGAGAGGAATCACCACCAAGAGAGAGAAGGAGTAGAGATGATCGTTATGAACGAAGACCCTCTCGCAGAAGCAAGGATTCAGAAAGGAAGGACAAGTCATCAAAGAGCTACACAAGACGAAGGCATCAAGCTCATATTGGTGAATGGGTATCCGGTTTTGACTCCAACAACTACTCTGAGAGAAGTTATCACTCCGACTCCGAATATACTCAAGATGAAGGTGTTGCCGGTCTTGCACTTGTGTCATCCAACTCCTATGACATATTTGACTCACCGAATGAAGGGATTGGAAGATGCTTCATGGCTAAAGGCCCCAAGGTATCACACCCCGAGTATGTTGATTTCAATAGTGATGAAGATGATTTGCTAGGTGATGATGATTTACTTGTTGACAACTCTAGTGATGAAAACTATGATGAAACTGCTATTAATCATGCTAATCAAGATGAAACGAATGACAGTGATAAGAAGGAAATTAAGCATCTAACTAAAGAACTAAACACTCTTAAGTTAGCTCATAAAACTACCTTAGAGGATCATCGAGAGCTTTTAAAGACTCATGAGAAGCTACGCTTTGAAAAGCTCAATCTAGAGCAAGAGCATGGGTTCTTAAAAGCAATCAATGATGACCTTCGTAAGAAAAGTTCTTCTTACATTGCCAAGCGTTTACTCTTGTCTATTTACATGCCACAAGTAAAATCTAGCAACAAGAGCAAGAAAGATTCTTCTTCTAGCAGTAACAATAATCATGTTAAATCCAATATTGTTGCTTCTAGTGGTTCTCTTGATTCCACTAATGATTCTCTTAGGCAAGTTACACTTGAGCAAGAAAATAGCTTATTGAAGGGAATTATAGAGAAATGTGTTTACAAGAGCCTTGCCGGAAGTAAGCAATTTGAGGAAATTGTACGCAAGCAAGGAAGGCACCGGAAGAATCAAGGTGTTGGTTTTGAACGCAAGTTCAATGCCAATGGAGTTGAGTGGGAAGAAGATCAATACCCCAAGACGAAGTTTGTTCCTCAACAAGAGAAGTATGATCCCACTTCTTTCAAGGGAACACAAGCTCAAGATGATCTTCCACCACAAGACCACAAGCTAAAAGGCAAGGACAAGCTTCAAGAAGAGATTGATTCATTTGAAGAAGCTCCAAAGGCCTTGGTCAAGTGGGTTCCCAGGACTACATCAAGTTCTACTTCATCAAGTACGACTATAACTCCAAGGATCCCCATAAAGTTGATGTGGGTCCCAAAGAAGAAGAACTAGAGAGTTCTTGAGGGTGACTCCGCCAACAAATTTCACTCATACTCATTTTGGCAAGGACAAGTGCAATCAACTTCCATGTCTTGCACTAGTTCAAGGAGTCACAAACCCTCTTGTTGGTAAGACAAGGGACAAGGTAAGCTAATGCCTTCGTGGACAATATCATATGTGTATTTCACTCTATGTCTATGGATATCCGTGTATGTTCCTTGTGGGACTAACCCATGTAGGTATTGAAAGTGCAACTCACTCCAATGGATTGCTCCAAATGATCTACATCAACATTGAGCATCTACATCTTCAACATCTACATGAAGTCATCATCGACAAAACCCAAGGTTAGTTCATCCCTCTTAGGGGGGATATCACATCTAGGGGGAGCTTTGCTCTAAGAATTGAGCTAAAGCAACTCTAATGGTGTGAACACAACAATGCTTTATGAAAAAGTGATAACCCCACTTGTGCTTAAACGATGAGTGTGACCTATGATCAAATGTTCTCATTTGACTCCTCAGTCAATATACTCATATATAGATGACCAAGTCATTGCCAATTGCTTGATAGATGCTAGAGTGTTTGTGCATGTTTTGCCACATATTTCATTTGCTATCTTATTGTGTGAGCATGTTGGTTGCATATTTTTTTCCCATTCAAGGACATCCATTTGTTGCTGTCATTGTTTGGTCTTTCTTTTTGCCAAATGGATGGACAAGAATGCCTAAGAACTCCCTCTAGCTATCTATGCTTTTCTTGTCTCAAACTCTATTCATGCTACATCACAAAGTTTGATCAAGTCAAATTCGGACCCTCCGGGTGAGGAGCACTCGGAGCCACCGATCCGTCAAGGGCTTAAACTTCCAAAACCTCCTAATGGGTTTCGGTCTGACCGATTCATTCACTTCGGTCTCACCGAAATCATTGAGTTGATCTATGTTTTCACCTCAGTGCAACCGATTAGAACAGTTCGGTCTCACCGAGTTGCAGTAACCGCTTGCAATTCTGCATCGCGATGCCACCGAGTCGTTCCACTCGGTCACACCGACAGTGACTGGGTATATATATATACCGCGGGTTGAATTTTGAAAATCCCTTCAAACTCCCAACCGCGCCTACCCAGCTCTGCCGCCCCTCCTGGTCTCCGGATCGTCTCCGTCGTCGCCAGCGCCCTCCTGCCGCTGGTCTCCGCCACCGTCAACGGGAATCTCCACCGTCGTTGTCGCCGTAGCGAGTTCATCGCCAAGTTAGGGTACGGACTTGATCTCTTTGTGCTTTCTTTAACTCCGATTCTTGCACAAAGATTAATGCCATGTTTCTTGCCACGATTGAGATCAATCTATCCACCTAAAACTTCCTCTAGAATAGATTTGATGCAAAAACTTAGGGTTAGGTTTTCATCGAACTCATCTCGGACCGACCGATCTGAGGATCTCGGTCTCACCGATTTGGCTCAGGCCATTGCACAAGTATAACTCGGTCTGACCGAAGCGTACTAATCGGTGTGACCGAAATCACTCACTCTGTGAAACCCTAGCATCTCGGAGTCACCGAACTGCATTTCGGTCTGACCGAAATTGCATGTTTAGATTCTGTTAATGCTTCGGTGTCACCGAGTTTGTCATATTGGTAGCTCCGAAATGCTTTCTGCAGAAAACTAAAGTTAAGTTTTTGTCTCAATATTTTTGCCAAAATAGCTGTGCTTTGTGATGCTCATCTACTCTACCTATACCTATCTATTCACAGGGTCAGTCTCAGAGATGTCAGAGGGTAGTGACAGTCAGAACAAGCCTAAGGAGTAGGTGAATCTCATTGAGGGCACTAGTCCCTCCAACAGCAGTTATGATGATGGTAGCAGAAGCACTCCAAGCAACTTGCCTAAGGCTGCTACTAGGCAAAGGAAGAAGAGAACCTCAGATTCAGAGGATGAGGATTTTGTTGTTGAGGAGGAGGTGACCTCAAAGAAGAAAGTGCTCAAGAAGGAGTATGATGCTGCTGCTGCCACAAAGCCTGGTATGCATAAGAAAGCTCCTGCTAAGAGAGTTCCTATGTCAAAAGCCAGAGCCTCAACTCAAGCTGCAGCTAGTGGTGCTGGAAAGGAGAAGGAAAGGAAAAGAGGAAGATGGTGCAAACTTGTAGATCCTATGGCTGAGTTTGAGAAGCATTCATCAGATGAAGATGAGGAGGAGGAAGAGCCAGCTGCACCACCTCCAAAGACTCAAAAGCTCATGGGGGATGCCATAAAGTCTGGGGCTGCTCCATCTAAGCCCAAGACAGCCCCCAAGCCTCCAACTCAAGCTCAAGCTCCAAAACTTTCTGCACCCAAGAGATCCACCAGAAACATTTCAGCTGTAGAGAAGAACAAGGCCCTAGTGCCTGAAGTTCAAGAGGATGAAGAGCACCAAGTGCTCAGAAAGTTGAAGCCCAAGATTCCAAATCATGATGACAACCATCCAGTTGCTGAGAATATGAAGTTGAGAAAGGATGCAGGTCTCAGATTGTGGAGACAGACTGGTCCATATGCTGCAAGGAGAAGGACTGCTGTTGACTATCGCTTTCACACCAAGGAACAACAAAATTTCTATGAGACAGTCTTATTGGACAAGAAGCCCATTGTCAGTGGCATGAGATGGGTTGATTGAAAATTCATTGAT
The DNA here is from genome assembly GCA_011799875.1 of Thinopyrum elongatum. NCBI lineage: Eukaryota > Viridiplantae > Streptophyta > Magnoliopsida > Poales > Poaceae > Thinopyrum > Thinopyrum elongatum. Next base: position 544,439,350 of record CM022302.1, read on the forward strand.
GATAGTGAGGATTACTTCCCAGGAGTTCATGAGAGTTTCAGAATGAACGATGTTGACACCTTTGTTGGTCAAAAGCTGACAAAATGGAACAATGAAATGGTCATGCAATTCTATTCAACTGCTCATTTCTATCCAGATGGCAAGATAGTCTGGATGACTGAAGGCACAAGGTATCAATCATCAATTGCTGAATGGGCCAAGTTGATCAATGCCCCTGAAGAAGCTGAAGATGACATAGATGTGTATACCAAGCCCAGGAAGGATCACAACTCCATTGCTCACATGTACAAGGAAATTTCTGATGATGCTTTGGAGACTCACAAGTTTGGATCCATCTATTATCTGCTGTCAGGTCTGACCACGATAAACACTATATTGAGGCACACTCTGTTTCCCAAGTCAGGAGATCATAGGATGATCCGTGGTCACTCAATCAACTTGCTTCATATGTTTGATGTGCCAGAGAAGTTCAAGGTGATGAGTTTGATTGTTGAAACTGTAAAGAGAACTGCTGCTGACCAGAAAAGATCATGTGGATATGCCCCTCACATTCAGATGCTAATCAACTCCAAGATAGGGACAGGGACATATCTTCTAGACAAAGAGCATCTTCCCCTGAGGCCAGACTTTGAGGACAATGTGTTGTCATGGATGCATCACATCCTACTTCAGTAGAGGCTCAGGAGAAGCGAGAGAAAGCAAAGGCAGCAAAGACTTCCACAATGCTAGATACTTCAGTTGTAAATCTCAAGACCAAGCAAGATCAACTCAGTTATCTGCTTGAGGCAACAGTGAGAATAGAGAAAGGACTAACCACCCTGACTCGAAATCAAGAGAGCCTTGAGAGGATCTTTGAGACCAAACTTCATGATCTAGATATGAAAGTCACCGAGATCCAGACCACTGTTGAGAAGCTACAGGAAGAGGTTGAGGACAGGAGTGATAGACCAACCACTGATGCTTTTCAGAGAGTGGCAAGAGCACAAAGGTCTACAGCTGTGCCAGTTGTCAAAGACTCCAGAGCTACTACTTCAGCACCTGCAGCAACTGCCACCGTTATACGTCCAGTTGCAACTCCTCCAGCTTCTCAGACATCTTCAGAAGCGTTTGCAGATGCTGTCCTCTCCACGCCATCTACGCACACTGGAGCAACCAGCCAGAAGACCACTTCAGGAGCTTCCGGAGATCGTGCCTAGAGTGCCGCATAGCACTATGCATTTTCAAACTTTTTGGTAACTTGTTGCCAAAGGGGGAGAAAGTGTATAGATCATTAGGCTTCCAGAGAGAGAGAGAGCGTTTTGTCTTTTTGTTGATTCTCTTGCTACTTGCTATTTGATCGTTTGCTTGCTACTATTTGTGTTTGTGTGTGAGATACTCTTATGATCATGTGGTTGATCATATTATGCTTTAACGTGTGCTTGAATGATGATATCTTAATACTTGTGTATGGTCAATCATGTTTCCCTTGGTGATGAGTGCATGTTCTTTACATTCTATCATTTTGAGCGCTCCACCAAGATGTATGTGACATGGAAGAGTGACCCATGATCCTAATCGATTGTGCATTTGCATTCAAAAGCAAATTTTAAATAATGCATAAATTTAGGAGGAGCTCTTGCTTATCACATACTTCTCAAAGTGACGATGTATTTCATTCATATTATCATTTATTGAGGTTTTGATCTATATGTTGTCATCAATTACCAAAAAGGGGGAGATTGAAAGTGCAACTAATCCCCGGGTGGTTTTAGTAATTCATAACAACATATAGCTCATTGAACTAATATCCATTTAAGTTAAATATTTCAGAAAGTTCAATGATTAGCATGGCATGGACTAGAGATGTGGACCTCTCAAAATGCTAAGGACAAAGATTGGCAAAAGCTCAAGACTCTTCATTTCTATTTTAGTGATCCAAGATCACATTTAGTCCATAGGAAAAGCCAATACTATTAAAAGGGGATGAGGTGTTGGTTAATGGTCTACTTGCTTAAAGTGCTTAGTGATATGCTCCAAAGCCCTCAACCACTTTCTCAATTCCAAATATGTCCAGAACCTAAAGTCAAACTCGGCCCCACCGATTTGATCTATCCGGCGCCACTGAGTTCCTTTGACATAACCACTGCCAGAAACCCTAATCAATTTGGTCTCACCGATCGGGATCTCGGTCTCACCGAGATGGCAATGCAAACTCTCTGTTTCCCTTCGTAACATTTTGGTCTTACCGAAATGAGCGATCGGTCCCACCGAGTTCGTAATGCAAACTCTCTGTTTCCCTTCGTAACATTTCGGTCTTACCGAAATGAGCGATCGATCCCACCAAGTTTGCCTGACCAACTCTCTGTTTGCTCTTTGCTGAAATCGGTCTCACCGAGCTCATGCAATCGGTCACACCGAGATGAGGTTTTGCCCTAACCCTAGCACATCGGTCCCATCGAGTTAATCATGTCGGTCCCACCGAGATTCCTAAAGTTCGCATTTTGAACTGAATCGGTCTCACCGAGTTCTTCTATTCGGTCTCACCGAGTTGGGTCAAATATGTGTAACGGTTGGATTTTATGTGGAGGCTATAAATACCCCTCCACCCCGTCCTCTATTCAAGAGAGAGCCATCAGAACGTGCCTACACTTCCACTACTCATTTTCTGAGAGAGAACCACATACTCATGTGTTGAGATCAAGACATTCCAATCCTACCACTAGAATCTTGATCTCTAGCCTTCCCCAAGTTGCTTTCCACTCAAATCATCTTTCCACCATAGCCAAATCTGTGAGAGAGAGTTGAGTGTTGGGGAGACTATTATTTGAAGCACAAGAGCAAGGAGTTCATCATCAACACACCATCTATTATCTTTTGGAGAGTGGTGTCTCCTAGATTGGTTAGGTGTCACTTGGGAGCCTCCGACAAGATTGTGGAGTTGAACCAAGGAGTTTGTAAGGGCAAGGAGATCGCCTACTTCGTGAAGATCTACCCAAGTGAGGCAAGTCTTTCGTGGGCGATGGCCATGGTGGGACAGACAAGGTTGCTTCTTCGTGGACCCTTCGTGGGTGGAGCCCTCTGTGGACTCGCGCAACCGTTACCCTTCGTGGGTTGAAGTCTTCATCAACGTGGACGTACGATAGCACCACCTTTCGGAACCACGCCAAAATCTCCGTGTCTACATTGCGTTTGCCTTCTCCAAACCCTTTCCTTTACCTTCATATGCAATGTTTTACTTTTCGCTGCTACACTCTTAAAATTGTATGTGTAGGTTGATTGCTTGACTTGTGCTAAGTTGCTAAAATCTGTCAAGACTTAAAATTGGGAAAAGGCTAGATTTTTATTTGGTCAAGTAGTTTAATCACACCCCCCCCCCCCCCCCCCCCCCCCTCCCTCCTAGATCTACTTTCAATCCTACACCTGACAATAACGATGTCTAATGGCATTTTTGAGCAAACATCTAATGGAATGATGTCATTTTTTAGATATCTAATGACATTGTTGAGCAAGCATCTCACGAAACGATGGCATTTTTGAGCAGTTGAAATTCCTAGTGGCAAAACTGAGTAGTGAGACACAACCAGTGGCATAAATGATAAAAACAAATGTAGAAAATCATGTTAATTTGGAAAATGTGACTACAATGTTTATGTCACTATATCGGCTTATGAAGCCAGTAATACAACATCATGCCGGCAATGTATATTTCTTTATAAAACGAAAACCCTACTCCATTGCTTCATCAAAAGAAAAGAAAAGAAAATCATATACTGCATGCTACGAAGCAAACGTGTGCATGGTGGATCCGTCCATTGCTTTCTTCTTCCTATGTTGTTTCCTCGCTCCTGTATTGATCAACGTAGTTGTATCCGGTTAAAGCGAGGCAGAAGGCGATGAAGCCGGCGTGGTACGTAGTCGAGCCCCAAGACCCTGTCTACAGCCTTCTGCAACGGTGACTTGCCTGGACCGCTCGTTGGTGCTGGCTGATGACCCTGCAATGCAATGCAATGGAGCAAGAAAAAAAAGAAACGTCCCGGTCGGTTACCGATGCGATGGGATGCGAACCTGAGGAACGTGGCCGGTGGAGAAGAGACGAGGACGAGAAGGTGGTGCTGGCGCCGTGGCCACACGGCGGCTGGCGTGGATCCCGCGCTGCAGCAGACGCCGGAACACCAACCCCGACATGTTGATGTCGCCCGGCGCGTGATCTTCCTCCTCCTTCTCAACTTTTTCTTGTCCCGTAGGTAGGTGAATAATGAATATGCCGCTCGAAAAATATACGAGTCCCTCCCGTCCCTATATCTGCGTCGATGGGCTCTCCGACTCGAACCTACATACCGACGAGGTATCCAGGTACACCACCACCTGATGAATCATGATCGACTTCCACGATTTTTGTACACCCATCCTACGATGCAATCTCTTCCTTGAAGAAGACGTACGCTGACAGCTGACACGACCCGTGTTCGTCGAAATCACAATTAAATCACTTCGTCGAAATCACTATCTACTCTTTAATTTGTTTCCTCCACGATCAAACAACCCAGCTGCTAGTGCTAGCGCGCGCGATAAGCACGGAGACTGATGGATGGGTGTACAGATGTACACCCAAAATTTTCTGCAAAAAAAATCCTATATATAAGTATATGACAAAAATACTAAGAATACATACTTTTTTTTATCCGGAAGAATACATACTTTGGTTTGATGCAAAAAAAATACATACTTTGGGAGACTACGCAGCAGCTCTCCATCGTAAACAGACCAATAATAGCCTCTCAACGAGCCACCTCAGTGTCCAAAAAAAAAAAGAGCCACCTCTGCCGAGTATAATACACATAGTAAAAGAATAAACAAATGAATTATATTTAGATCTAAATATATATAGCTCTTTGTAATTTTCTTCATCTTTTGGGATATTGTTGGGGACGCGCTACGCGTTATCCGCCGTCTCAGCAGTCGTTAGATCTAGCTATTCAGCATCCAACATTGCAGAATCATTGCAATAAAGGTAGCGTTGCAGAATCATTTGCAACAAAGATTATGTTGCAGAAACCTTTTGCAACATAGGTGATGTTGCAGTTTTTTTCTACATTGTTTTTGTAACATGAGTGTTGTTGTGAAAGAAAATTTTGCAACACAGATGATGTTGCAGAAAAAATATTTGCAGTTTTTTGTCTTCATTTTTTTTTTGCAACATAGGTGATGTTGCGGAAGGCAATTTTGCAACTCACATGAAGTTACACAAAAATTTGCAAAAAAAGACACGAGTCACACAGAGGAGGCAGCGGCTCGCTCGTGTGCGATCCGCCGGCTGAAAGTAAGCGATTCCCATAGTGTTGTTATTGTGAACAATTTGTATTGTCGTCGGCCAATGGACTTCTTTGCTAGGGTGGTTTTTGTTTGAACACCCAAAGTTGAATTCCTGGATCCGCTAGTGGGCGGCAGACGAACCCCCAGACTCCCCATTGCTGGAGGCTGTCCCCAAGAATGCCCCCGTTCCTCCCCCACCCACCCGCAGGAGCACTCCGAGGTTGAACCCGCCGGCGGTGGTCATTTTTCTTGCTGGAATTGCTGCCCGCCGGCGGAAACGACCGCTACGAGGGCGTAGGACATCGGTCCGGCATTTCCTGCGTCCCCTGCCGCATGCGCCACCGGGGCCGTTAAGTACACCGTGCGCGGGGAGAGCCTCTTTCACCCCTGTTATACGCGGGAAGCTTGGAGCTTATCTTTGTTCAGGTTAGCAATTGCTATTTGCAACCAGGCCGACCAAGCACCAAATGAGATAGTATCTCCAGGATTTATCACATGGTTGCAACAGCGATGCGAATTGTAGACTGGACTGTAATTTCCTGACTAGCTCATATGTTTTTTCTCTGTAATTTTTTTTGACAGGTTTTCTGCGCAATTTTTTATCTTGTGATTAAGTATACTTATATTAGCACTTGTTCAGATATAAGGCTCCATAACTGTAGTATTAAAGATCCTAATGACAGCGATGAGTTGCCTTGCAATGCTGTTAAATATCCTACCAATACTTCTTTTTTACTGCCAATATCGTAACAAATGGCTGCCTTAAACCTGTGTTTAGTATCCTTATAGCACTAATAAGTTGCTTTAAACAGTGTTTAACATCATAACAGTACTGATAAGCTGCCTTAAACTAGTGTCAAATATCCAAACATTATTGATAAGTTACTGCTTTTAAATTCCTTATTATTGTTGCTGTTGCATTATTACAGTGACCTACCAATCTAAAATAAATTATACGGATATCTAGGCTTGCAGATTTTTGGTAATGACTTAAGATGTGTTTGGTTGGAGAGATAAATAAGGATGGGGTAGGATCTTCCCGATTTTATTACAACATTTTTTCATTTTGATTTGTTTATTTTTAAATTCATAGCATCGGTTTTTGTTTTTGGACTAAACTGCAAGTATTGACCACATATATATATACCAGCATGGGCATATCTTGCGTGTAACAAAGAATTATTCATACAAAAATAACTTGGACCTCCTTTTTAAAAAGTGTTTCTCTTCATTTATGTTGCATCAAAACAGAGGGGAAAAAGGGTTTTGCATTCTCTCACTTACAAGAAAGAGATGGCATCAACCATTCATTGCTCCCCTCTCTATTTTCATGCTACTGATAACGGATTGCACCTCCAGTACATCAACAGCCTCAGCTTCGTCGAGATTTTCTGGATTCTGACCTTTTTCTATGACAAAAGTGTACTCTGGATGAACTTGCAGAGTCTCTAACTTTTCTTTTATCACTCATCTTAATTTTTAGCGGCACAACCACTCAAGATTTCATCACAAGCTAATATTATAGTATTAAAAAACAATTGACCCAGTTGACTGTAATACTAGAAAATGTCATTTTTGTTTCTTTGTGTAGTTCGTTCAAAAATGTATTTACATGTGTTTGGTATGGTTGCAGAAATTGACAGTAGCTTTGTTACTGTGCTGCTCTTGTAGCCACATGCCCTCCTTTTCACCCGTATGATATCCTTGACAATTATTATTGAACATATGAATAAATTAAGATATATTCATGTGATATCACTCAGAAAAGAATGCTCAAGAGTATATGATTAATTTTTATTTCTGTTATACAATTATCAGCTTTGAATTGCAAAAGAGTACAGAAGAGTTAAATTTACATTATAATAATTGTTTGTATTCTTTGGTATTGGGTTAATGGTTTTGACAACAATGTGTGCTTACTGATCATCATCCTTTATGCATTAAAACTGGACATGTATGATAGAGTTTGTATTGCAGCTTGGAGTGTACCTAGAATAGGCTTAGCTCGTGGTAATCCCTTCTGTCTAGGCAAGGTTTTCTTGTCTATATGGTGGAAAGCTTTATGTGCTCTGGGAGGATCTATTCAAGACAATGGTATTTGTGTCGATGTATTCATTGTGTATTTATGTGATGAAAGCTTCTTTGATTTTTAGGTTGCCAACTATATATATCAACATGGTTGTGTGAAATGGAGCATTGTAATATCAAGCGTTGAGCGGATCAAGTGTGTTCAGGTTGGTGTAAGCGTTTTCAGTTCAGTGTTACTTGAACTTTCAGACACAAATGCAGATTTATATTTACTTATATTCGTTGTTGGATGGATACCAAATACAACACTGTAATAATAAATCTAAGGTGATCCATTGATAAATAAGATGTTATTTCTAAAGTTTAGAATATAAACATGCTCATAACCTTACAAGAACTGCAAAGAGAATATGTGGAAACTGATGATATGAAGCATAAAACAAATTAGCGACTCTTGGTTGCCTTCTTTTCTTCATAACATCGCACATTCGCACATCAGTGTCTTCTAGGTGCTGGTATACACTTACTTTTTATTTCTTGATTTGGTTAGTGGATTAGTTAATCAATGGAAGTGCTCTTAGTTTTGGTTACTAGAAATACATTTGAATCTAGCCAGGTTCTCCAATTTTGTACTGCAGCGGCTTATAGATAATTGAGCAAATGTATCTACAGCTTTCCCTAAATCTGGCACCTTTAGTGTGGAATATCTAATATGATAGGTGCCACCATGAGTGCTGGACAGATTGATTCATTGTTCCACTGGTTGCATAATGCCTCTTCTGTAAAGCACGCTTCACATGGATTTCCGAACAACAACAGTTCCTTCAAATCTAAGTGTGTATACATACATGTTCCTCAGATAAATGTTTGTTAGTTATTGTGTGATGGGTAGCATGTTCAGATAGCTGCTACGGATGCATGTTGAGATCTGGAAGCATCTAGATTTGTGATACTTTCTTAACAAAGAGAATTACGAGCTCCCTCATAACAGTAAACCAAAACTGCATCCGGATGAGGAGCAATAGTGTGCACAATAATTAAGCAGGATTGTCGGTGATGCGCTCTTGTGATGCAAGACGAGAGCATTCCACTCATTCCAAATGGTCAATAATTAAGCAAACATGTAAAATTTGTCGCAGATAGATAAGCAACACGACACGCCACCAAGCAAACAAATTGGAAAGATGATTTCTCATGCTAAAGCAAATGAGGAAGTCTTAAGAAGATAGGTGCGGGCATTGTTGTGCATGTCTGCAGGTAGGGCATTACAGGCAGCTACTAATACAGCCGAAATCACAAAGATAGAAGAGTGGCAGCACGTTGGGCATTACAGCTACACCAAAATGAAGTAAGATGGTTCTTCAATCCTTGATGATGACTACTGCGTCTCTTGGGGTGCAGTGGTCTTGTCAGCAACCTCTTCACCTGCATTCAAGGATTGTCATTTTCCTATTAGTACACTGCTATTCACCACAAGAAACCATTAAGTCTACTCCTATACATGCATTCAATAAAAGCCCACCCACCGCCCACCACGTTCGACCTCTCTCTCGCTCTCTCTCTCTCTCCCTCTCTCCCTCCCTCTGCAGTGTCTGCTGCTCCTCTATTTCTCTCATAGCAAAACACAAGGTCTCAATAAAATTAGTGTATCAGTCTCCAATTTGAATTCCTTTTATGATAAATGTTCGTGTGGTGTCAAGTTTAGTGCAGAGAAACCTTGACAAAAGCACACATGTACTGTATTCTTTGATGTTGCTGTTTCACGCCGTCTATCTGATTGTTAATATGTGAACTAAGCATCTTTTTTATGTTTTTCTAGATATAGATTCAGTTGGGACTTCTGTGTGTGCAGGAGAACCCCAACGATCGGTTGTCCATTCTATCTGATGTGTTCATCTTGAAGAACGGATGGGCCATATTACCAAGAAAATGGTATAAGGTAATAACTATTAGATCATATTAACGGAAGTTTGCGCTACCCATAATATCAAGATGAAAAAAAAAACGAGAGCCCTTCTGTTTGTAAGCATATGTAAATATTTGTATGTTGAAATGGTTAGCACGGTATGAACCTTTCAAATTAGTTACAGTGCAAAAGGAAGTATTTAAATATTTACTAATCATGAGTCCTAACAGCAGCCTGTTACTTTAGAGTGGACATTTTGATCTTGAGTGGTTGAGGCAAAACACTTTGATACCAACAACAAACCAAATTGTCAAGCAAGCAAACAACAAACCAAATTTTCGTTAAATTTTTTTTATCAGGTGCAGAGGTAGGTTCTAAAGTGAAAGCAAGTTAGCTTTTATGTCGGGCTAGAAGGAAAAATGTCATATGCTATATACTACCTGAACTGGACTCACTAGTAGAAAACAGGGAACTAGTCCCGGTTCCAGAGGGCCTTTAGACCCGGTTCTGGAACCGGGACAAAAGGGTCGGGATTAAAGCTCAATACCTTTAGTCCCGGTTCGCTTTATAGCAACTTTATAATCATTCTTGGATGTTTTACAATCATTTTATAGCAACTTTATATCATTTTTTGGGACTAACCTATTGACATAGTGCCCAGTGCCAGTTGCTGTTTTTTGCTTGTTTTTTACATCGCAGGAAATCAATATCAAACGGAGTCCAAATGCAGCGAAACTTTTTGTGGATTTTTTTTGGACCAGAAGACACCAGATGGGCCAGAGAAGCATCTGGGGGGTGCCCCGAGGGGGGCACAACCGACCAGGGCGCGCCTGAGGGCGCGCCCAGGTGGGTTGTGCCCACATCGGTGGCCTCCCGCACCACCTCTTCGCCCTATAAATTCCCAAATATTCTAAAACCCTCGGGGAAAAACTTAGATGAAAAGTTCCGCCACCGCAAGCTTCTGTATCGACAAAAAACTAATCGGGACCCTTTTTTGGTAATCTGCCGGAGGGGGGAATCATCACCGGAGGCCATCATCATCATCCCGGAGGTCTCCATGACGAGGAGGGAGTAGTTCTCCCTCGGGGCTGAGGGTATGTACCAGTAGCTATGTGTTGTATCTCTCTCTCTTGTGTTCTTGAGATGGAACGATCTTGATGTAACGCGGGCTTTGTTGACATAGATGAATCATATGGAGTTTTTCCCCTCTTCTATCTTCTTGATGAATTGAGTTTTCCCTTTGAAGTTTTCTTATCGGATTGAGCCTTTAAGGATTTGAGAGCACTTAATATGTGTTTTGCATGAGGATATCTGTAGTGACATTGGGATATCTAATTGAGTTACTTGATGTATATTATTGTGATCAACTTGCGGGTTTCGTGACTTTAGGGTCTATGCATAGGGGTTGGCACACGTTCTCATCTTGACTCTCCGATAGATATTTTGGGGCACTCCTTGGGAATCAAATAGATGAATATGAAATTGTGTGATGCTCATCGTATAACCAAACCCACGGATATTTGTGGTGACATTGGAATATCTAGGTGACATTAGGGCTTTGGTTGATTTGCATCTTAAGATGTTATTCTAAAGAATAGCTTTGTGGTGGTTTTGTGCCCGACAACAATTTCTATACAACAAGTAATTTTGGAGTGAACTCTACGCCGCACTTGAGGGATTTGCATATGATTCAACTATGTCAACATTGTTAGAAGATCACACTAGTGAAAGTACAGACCCTAGGCCTCATTTTCAAGCATTGCAGTACTGTTTGTGCTCACTTTTGTTACTTGCTACCTTGCTGTTTTTTATTGTTCCTATCACAAAAATCAATATCTACTATCATTACTACACTTTTATCACCATCTCTTCGCCGAACTAGTGCACCAATATAATTTACCATTGTATTTGGTGTGTTGGGGACACAAGAGACTTTTTATTATTTGGTTGCAGGGTTGTTTGAGAGAGGCCATCTTCATCCTACACCTCTCACGGATTGATAAATCTTAGGTCATCCACTTGAGGGAAAATTGCCACTGTCTTACAAAACTCTGTGTTTGGAGACCCAACACGAGTCTACAAGAATAAAGTTGCGTAGTAGACATCAATGTGTGTGGGGTGCTGAAACTTTCATCTCCAGTAAATACTATGCACACTGCTTCCGTGATATGCAAGCTAATGAGGCTTTTCAATGGATCTAGAAGACAAAATGTAACAACAAATGGAAGGTGTTCTGTTGGCTGCTGCTTGCGGATCGACTTAACACAAGAAATATGCTACAGAGGAGGGGCATGGTTCTCCAGGAAAACAACTACTCGTGCTTGCTATGCTGCCAGCCCCCCAAGGAAACCTTGGAACACCTCATCTTTGAGTGCCCCTTCAGTAGGGCATGTTGGGGAAAACTGGGCATCCGATGGGCCAGCCTGAATGGAAGATTGCAGCTACTTCATTCAGCGAAAGAGGCTTGGGCTGCCCCCATGTTCATGGAGGTCTTTATTGTTGCTGCGTGGAGCATATGGAAGGAGAGAAACAACAAATTGTTCAGAGGGATTGCCCCCACTGTAGAGTCCTGGTTGGACAGATTCAAAAGTGATTTTGAGCTTCTTAGATACAGAGCCAAGAGTAACTTGGAGCCTTTCATTCTCCAACTGATAGCCTCGGTGTAAAAACTTTGTAGTTTTTTTTTCCTCTGTACAACCCACCCCTAACATCTCCCTTCCATACATGTAAATCTTGTCTGAGATCTTTTGACCACTGAGTAATACAAAGTCGGTGGGGTGTTACCCCACTGTCCAAGGCTTCAAAAAAAATACGAGACATTTTTTGATACTACAAAAACTTTTTTTACATTTGTATAAAAAGTTTTTAAAATGGCACAAACATATTTTTTGTAAATGTGAGGAACTTTTTTTTGAACAGTAGGGAACATTCTTTCTGAATACACAAACATTTTTTACGCTGTATATAAATTTTTCTAAAATTTCGGATGCATTTTTTTGCAATGCGTGAGCATTTTTTAAATGTCATGATTTTCTTGTGGGAATGTTACCAACATTTGTTTTAAATTACGCTAACATTGCGTTAAATATTTATTGAATTCGTGGTAAACATTTTTAGAACATGTGGACACTTTTGTAAAAGTTACAAATGTAGATTTGCTATTTCACATCAAGATGTGAAATAGTTACCTCACATCTAACTTTCTAACCACACGATTTAGACATAAATTCGTATTCTTTGTGTTTCTTTTTGTATCGTTAGGTGTTGTTCCTGTACTCGTCGCTCGCGTGAGAGGGGCGTGGTAGCATTTAGGCCGTTGTTTTTCTTTTACAACCTCGTGGGTTGCCTCAGCTCTAAGGATGGCAATTTTACCCATAGGTATGGGTACCCGCGGATACTGTACCCGCATGGGTAGGGTATGGGCATGATTTTATACCCACGGGTAGTACCCATACCCTACCCGTTAAGTCGTGGGTAGGGCACGGGTATAGACTTTTACCCATGGATATACCCATACCCTACTCGTTTATACTTGCATGTGAACCTTACCCGTGATTCACAAGTGTACCTATGCTAAATTTGTGTCGTGAGCTTGTGAACCTATGTTAAAGTTGTCACCAATTATCAATTTGAATTGAGATAATTGTCATGTACTTATCTATCTGTTATTGAGTTGAGATCAATGTTTTTTTGTCAAATATGTTATGATGAATGTGACATTGCGAATAACTTGTGTACTATTTGATCTACTCGTTGGGTACCCAATGGGTATGGGTACCCGTCGGGTATGGGTACGGGTAAAGTTTCATACCCGTGGGTACGGATATAGGTAGAGTTTTGTACCCATTGACTACATGGGTATGGGTATGGTATTGCTCTACCCGCCCCATACCCTACCCATTGCCATCCTTACTCAGCTCACAGGTGATTTTTTATTTTCTTTATTTTCTTTCTTTTTCCTGTTTCCTTTTTTTTTTTTTTTTTGTTTCAAATGGGTAAAATTTTAAATTCATGCTTTTTTATTTTTTATTTTTCTTTTCAATTTTTTATTTTTAAAATTTATGATTTTTTTCATTGATGTTAATTGACTGTCCACCATCAAATAGAGAGGTTGTCTTTTTTCTTGTCCTAGTTATAAGTCCATCCTTGACTCGTAACTAGGGCTCGAACTTTTTTTTTCTCTGTTGCAATCTCACGCTCGAACTTGCAACTGGGCCTTGACACTTTTTGTCCCAGTTGTAAGTTCAACCTCGACTAGCAACTAGAGCCCAATCTATTTTAGTCCCAATTGCAAGTCCATCCTCAACTCGCAACTAGGAGGTGAGCATTTTTTGTCCCAGTTGCAAGTCCATCGACTCACAACTAGGGTCCGACCTTTCTTTTCCAGATGATAGTCCAACCTCGATTCACAACTAGGCTAATTTTTTTATCCCAGTTGCAAGTCTATCATCGACCCGCAACTGGGCCGAACCTTTTTTATCCCAGTTGCAAGTCCACCCTTGACTCGTAACTGGGGCCCGACAATTTTTTATCTCAGTTGCAAGTTCATCCTCGACTCGCAACTGGGGCCAACACTATTTTTGTCCTAGTTGCAAGTCCACTTTTGACTCGCAACTTGAGCGCGACTTTTTTGTTTCAGTTGCAAGTTCACCATTGACTCGCAACTGGGCCCCGACATTTTTTTGTCCCACTTGCAAGTCCACCCTCAACTCGCAACAAGGATGTGTTTTGTTTTTTCATCTCAGTTGCAAGTCCACCCTTAACTCGCAACACGTACATTGTTTTATATACTTATCTCAGTTACAAATCCACCCACGACTTGCAACTAGGCACGTAATTTGTTTATCCCAGTCGTAAGCCCACCCTTGACTCATAATTGGATCTGTGTTTTTGACTTTCGTCCTAGTCGCAAGTCTATCCTTAACTCGCAACTGGTCTCATAGTTGTAGTTGTTCCAGTTGTAATTTCATCCTCAACTTACAACTCAGCTCGTAGTTCTCCCAGTTGCAAGCCCACACTTTGACTTGCAACTAGGTTTGTGCTTTGTTTTGCAACACACAACTTGCCCCGACCCCTATCTAGCTCCATGTCCAACCCCAACATGTAGACCCACCCGACCCAGTTGCATGTCCAAGCCAAACAAGCATCTCATGCCCGACATAGTTGCATGTCCACTATTGGCACGCAACTCGTTCCCAACTCAGTACCACTATATAGTTTTTTTCGCAAATACATGTCCACTTTTGTAATACACATTGTATATTTTTCTCTATGCACGGGAACATTCTGTAACACACACTGAACATTCTTTTAAAATACAAGACCGAACATTTTTTTAGAATACATGGTAAGCAGTTTTCAAATTCCAACTGATCATTTTTTCTAAATGGTATGAAACTTTTAAACAAAATTATGCGAACATTTTTTTACATTGCAGAAAATAAATCCAATAAAAATGTCGTGATTTTTTTTGAAATATGTGATGTTTCTTTTAAAAAATTGTCACGAACATTTCTTTTAATGATATGATTTTTTTTCATTGTATAACACATTTTTTAAACACCACAAACATTCTTTTGAATTGCATGAGCATTTTTTAAATAACATTTTCTAAATGGTGCAAATTTATTTTGTTGAAAATATATTATTAAATTAAAAATAGAATAAATTTATTCATGTTTTTCAAAAAATGTTTGGAATTTTCAAAAGTATCCACACTCTAAAAACTGCAAGGAAATTTTTAAAAATTGTCTATGATTTCAAAATTTGTTCGAGAAGAAATTGTTCGGAATATCAAATTTTGTTCCTATTATTCAAAAAAGTCAGAATTATAAAGTTTTTCACATTTCAAAAATATCTTCTGAAATTTTAAAGTTGTTTGTGTTTTCAAAAATATTCCACATTTTAAAAAATCGCATTTTGTAAAAAAGGTTTCAGAAAATTTCAAACATGTCTTCTAATCTGAACGCTGCTCTATCTTCTTAAACTATCACCATTTTCTAGTTGTCAACAGGAGTTATCTGTGGGAGTGGTAGGCACTGTGGTTCCCTAGTTTAGGTCCTGTGTTCAATTCCTACTGAGCGCACTTTGTCAATTACTCCCTCCGTTCGGAATTACTTGTCACAGAAATGGATGTATCTAGACGTAACGTATTTTAGTTCTAGATACATCCATTTCCAAGACAAGTAATTCCGAACGGAGGGAGTACTTTTTTTTATCGCGCTTCAGTCGGGAAAAAACAGAAAAAATAACGAGGACCTCTCAACTTATATTGTCAGACCCATCTCTAAACTATACACGAATATAGGATTTATACCGAAAAAAGAAAAGAAAAGAAGGAACGGAGGATGGCCTAACTGAACGAAGCTACGTAATCTGAACTGAACAGAGGCCCAAGACATTGGCAAGCCGAGCATCCGCACTCGCTGCAAGCCCGTGGACAACCGCAACAAAGAAAAAGAAAAAGCAAAGGTGAAAAAACTGATGGCATCAACTTAGAATGTTTAAAAAGGGCCCAGAGACACCCTATTTTCTGGGGTTCCCATGCCGTTTAAAGAAGCATCTGGCAAGAGCGAGGACCAGCGTACCAGAACAACAACCGTCGCCGATCAAGAATAATGTAGATCGGAAGGATCCAAACTGAAGACACACGAACATGGACTAAGAACGACGAGATCCGAGCAAATCCATCAAAGATAGATCCGCCGGAGACATACCTCCACACGCCTACCAACTATGCTAGACGCACCGTCAGAAGGGGGGCTAGACGGGGAGACCTTTATTCCATCTTCGGCAGCTTCAGGAGCCGCCGCCGTCTCACCTTCATGAGCAGGACACAAAATCTAACAAAACTGAAAGAAGCGGCTAAAAACGGAGCCCTCCCGCCGGCCCTTGCCAAGATCCACCACGCCTCTATGGTCCTAGGGCCACCGGAGACGAGGCGGACCTGCGGCGGTGCCGACAAGAGCCAGAAACCCTAGTTTTTGTTTTGGCAAGAGCGAGGAACCGGTGATAGATCGATGTTTATATGGTGATTCTTGCTTTGGAGCGAGCCAGCACGGGGTAGAGAATGCAGAGCAACAACGGATGACGACTTAAGAGAACTTAAATTTGGAAAGTGATATTCATACCAATTTACATTACCTTAGATTAGAAAGAAAAACAAGTCAATGTAAAATGCCCAAAATACCCAGCTGATCAGCTGTATTAGATCTGATGTGATGCAATACTACTCCGTCATATAGATGAACTATAGTTAATTGTACCGCAAAAAAATGTCTATTTGTATTCCTAGGATGGGTCAATTGCATCTATGACGACCTTAATGGGCCAGAGCGCTCCGACGAAGAGCATGCCGACCCCCGTCCGGGCGTCCATCGACTTCAACCACGCCCTCCTACAGTCTTGCAGCGCCTCCTCAAACCCGTCGCACGCCGTCGTCGGACCACGGCCCCTCGCCGCGCGACCAACATAAGGCGTGTCGGCGACGCCAAGATGCGGCAGTCGGAACCACGGCCGGTGACCCTGCATGCAGGTACGATTGATCAAGGAAAAGGAGGGATCCTGGTTACGAATCAATCGAGATGGGAGGGATGCCAACCTGAGGAACGTGGCTGCCGCCGGTGATGGTGCTGGTTGATAAATCGCGAGGAGCAGGTGCTGGCGCGCGGCGGCTGGCGTGAAGCCCGCGGAGCAGCAGTCGCCGGAACGCCGCCGCCATGTCGTCGGTCGATGTTCTTTCGTCCTTCGCCTAGATGCGCTGATGATTGATATAATAAACGCTACCGGTACGTGTCGGAAGGCTTATGTAGCGTCACGGAAGGCTGGCCCGGTACGTGTCAAACTCCCGCCGGAACCCACCGACCCGTATCGATTACTGACTGAATCGGACCACAACACGATACCGACCAAACGTGCATTGTAACCTTTTTATACGGTATGGCGATGAAAACTCGTCTGTGGACGACCTACGGACGCCACGGGCCTATGGCGGACGCCACAGGCCAAACATATCGCGGGCCTGGACGGCCCAGGCTACGACCGCGCCACACCGCTATATCGTCGATATAGCGACGATATACGGACGCCATGAAAACATTGCTGTCAAGCTCGAGGATAGGGGGCTTCGGCAGTGGCAAAAGGATGCACGTGTGGATGCTCCCTTAGCAGGCGTCGTTGTCGACCTGCTAGCCAACATTCTTCTCTTGCTCTGGTTCTGCTATTATGCGGGCATGTGGTGCTTAGTTTTAATTTCCCTGTCGTTCTTGGACCATGACTGATCAATCACCACCATACATTTATATGATCTATTACTCCGTACTTGTTACTCTTGTTTCTCTGCATTGTTTGCTGCAAAAATTAAAACTTTGAGGTGCAGATTCACAAGAATGTCAGGACAATATTCAAAATATTTTCTTTTGAGCTTTGTTCATACGAAAAGTGACATTGTAGGTTGGATTGCTAGCTCAAGGTGCATGAGAGATCTAAAAAACGAAAATCTCCAAGGATCTTTTACCCACGTGCACACACAAATGGGCACACAGTGAAAACTTATATCCTTTTAGTCTGTTGGAAAATGAAGATACTAATATGCTGGAATTCTAACCTTCAGAAAACTCCCAATCGTCATTCTGTACGCACCTATACAGGGGCATTCTATGTACTTCTCACAATCATCAATCTGCCGGGAAACTAATTATGGGCTGCATAAGCTACCGGATACACAGAAATATGATGCACTTGTTGTTGGAGTTGCAACCAAAACAGTCATTCATGCCCATCTTCTCTGAAGTTTGAGGCATCGGTTGCTCTACTACAGGTACTGTAATAGTAGAAGGATTGAGATTCTCTATTGTTCTTGTCTAAAACTAAAAAGAATAAGTAAAATAATATTTGATAAAGGCGTTGCAATTCCTCTAACAAATTTCTGTGAAGTCTTGCTAGCTGGTATAAAATGCAAACTTATTATATTACCACTGCCAACCACTAATGCGGATTCTTGACCTTGTTTCCCTCAAAAACAATATTTCTCCACATGAAGTTATTTATAAAAAAGGGACAACTTTCATGGTTCTAAAGTTAAAACTACAAAAATACTCCCTCCGTCCCAAAATAACTGTCTCAAGCTTAGTACAACTTTGTACTAGAATTAGTACAAAGTTGAGACACTTATTTTCGGACGGAGGGAGTAATATATAGCTCAAACTCATGCACACCTTCAGCTAAATAACTACAGACTCTGAGTGCAACCATCCATGCAGCATTGGTCTTACAAACAACTCAATTATAAACACACCTGTCTGGGACTCTTGCTCAACTGATCTACCAGCCTCAGCTTCCTCCTCTGTTGCTATCTTCCATATTTTAATCTCCCCTTCAGTAGCTGTGTTATGTCCATTATCAGACCCTCGACCTGAAGAATGCATCAAACACAGTTATGTGATGCCTCGTTGGCTCCGACCTTCTTAAGAGAAGTAGTATACTTTTTTTTTCCGAGAAAACAGAGAAGTAGTATACTTGAAACATCATAACACACACGAGAACGTTACAATTTCGTACATTATAGACAACTAATGGCTTGACTAAACTAACCAAGCACATGTTATGTTTGGTGTTTTGACAGCAAGCCATACACAGAGTAAGAAGCACATGTTATGTTTGGTGTTATGTTGGCTACTCTTCCAACTCAGTAGCATCCCTGCCCGTATGGATCACCTAACCTTCTTCATAGGTGTCATTACACACAAAAATCAACACCGCTACCGGGCCATGGCTGCCGCCATGTCCACGCAGTCATGCATGCTACGGATCTCAGGCTCGACCTCACCTATCTCCTCCTTAACCGTGTAGTTGCAGAGCCGGCCAGACGGCATGCTACAGCCAACGCCCCGCTGGTGATCAGCATCAGGGCGACCTTGGCGTAAATGAAACGGTCTTTCCCCTGTTCTTTCAGCGGGAGGTATACTTTCCCAAAACTGAACATATGGACTTCTCATGACAAAATATTTGAACCCACCCAAGGATTTGAACTTATTTGTAGCATGTATATATATTTTATTGTTTGTTAAGTAGCTGGGGGGAAAGTACAAAAGTTGTTTATCACTCTATCCAAAATTTCACTACTACTATATTGTTCCTGTAGTTTCCGGTTTATTCCGAAAAATTGTAGCATCATTATTAGCAACGTTCAGTAGCTCATTGCCTCTATATTTATTCACTAAAGCCCTCATACAATGTGTGAGAAATCTGACAAAATATTTGTAGGCCTTGAAAAGCATATTAACAAATAGGTGGCTAGCACAAACTTGCAAGTAGAGCATACTGTATGAGAGAGAGAGAGAGAGAGAGAGAGAGTAGGAGGAGAGAGAGTGGGGCTGCACCGTGCGTTACACATGAATATTCTTGTGGACATTGTATCAAACAGATGTCCTACAATTTGATGCAAAAACAAATCTCTAATGGCTGGGCAGAACAACGAACCAAAGGAGCAGCCAGAGCTTTCACCAGCAGGCCACATGGACGAGGAGCTGCGCTGGTCACTGGGACGGAGCAGGGAGGAGATGTGTCCCAGTCCCAACGTGGTCGGGGGCGGCGCGGCTCACGGGGAGTGGAGCAGGCCACATGGACGAGGAGCTGCGCTGGTCACTGGGACGGAGCAGGGAGGAGATGTGTCCCAGTCCCAACGTGGTCGGGGGCGGCGCGGCTCACGGGGAGTGGAGTAGGGAGGAGTCGCCGGGGCGCGTGGCCGGGAGCGCCGCACATCGCCGGCGGCACAGCAGCGAGGAGGCGCGGGGTGGGGCGATTGGCTGGGAGCGGCTAGCCGGCTACTGGGCTGGGATCGGGGCAGGAAGACGATGGGGTAGGTGGGGGTGGATGTGTCGGGATTTAGGTTGGCCTTTTTTCTTTTTTTATTCCGCCATGAAACGTTTTTTTTTACTTAACAATGGCATTGTGGGTAATTGTTTGCAACTTTTAGGGATAAACTTAATGACGGTGAGCGGGCGGGCAGAAGCGATAGCTGCTTTATTATTAGAGAAGATAGAGAAAGATAAATCTATAATCTTATCATCTCAGTAATGCACAACAAAATCTAAAGGTAAGTGAGGAGGGCTGCTCTCATGCTGCTTTGCTAGCTTTTTATGCAGCGAAGGCTCAGTATATAATTTTGATTCACCTCCATTAAAATCAGTGTGTATTCTGTACTTTGTAGACCTTTTTTCCCCTAAAAATCAGTGTGTACTCTGTAGACTGGTGTTCCCCTAAAAATATGACAAGAAGGCATACGTTTAGACTTCTTTCTTCCTTGAAAAACTGAAAACACGCACACATCTGTTTATAGAATAAAAAATTAAGATCCCATTAAATGAGAAATTCGTATAAATATACTCCCTTCGTCCCATAATATAGGACGTTTTTGACACTTGTGTAGTGTAAAAAAACGTCTCATATTATGGGACCTGGGACCTAGGGAGTGCATGAGAAAATTTGAAATCTTCATTGTTGATTGGTAACAACCTCAAATCTTGAAGCATAGGCAGTGTGTTGTAGGCACAAATATAAATTAGCTAGAACACTTTCATGCAAATTACCAACATGAAAATTGACTTCCTTTATCTATTGGATGCTTACCACATTCAATAACCATCTAAGAGCATCTCCAACGGCAACCCACAAAAAACTATCCGCATACATTCACAAAAACTCAAACCAACCGGACGAAATTCGTGCAAACAAGTCCGGATTTCATATAAACAAGGTCAGATTTCGTATAAACATACCGGATTTCATATAAACATGACGGATTTCCGTACAAATACATCTAAGTGGTCCTAGTGGGCTCTGGGGTATAATTAATACCTAATCTAAATGATCGCCGACGTCCAGTCCCCGTCTCCGGCCATCAGCCCCGAGAACTAAAACTTCACCGTCTCCAGCTCCGCCTCCGTGACCTCCGCCACCGGAGCCCCGGGAACTGAAGCTGCTTGCCTCCACGTCGCCGCCAAGAGACTAATCGGCCGAAGATGTTGAGCCCACCAAGTTTGGCGTCGACGGGAGGGGAGGAGCGGTGGCCTTCCTGGGACACGAGTGGCGGCGACCTACCATGCACTAATCTTCCTCGCTGCCGGCGGCGCTCGCGGACGTGCCGGCTTCTTCGTGGTCGTGGCGCCGGGACGCGGTCTTGGCGATGTCCTCCTCGTCGGTGTCACCGAACAACGCCTCGCTCGCGGTGTCATCGCACTCCTTGCCGGCGGCCGCCACCTCCGCGACCCGCTGTCGGTACCGCCAGCGGGCGAGGTGAATCTCGTAGGTGGACCGGTAGGACTCAAGCAACGCCTCCTGCTCCGCCAGGTCCGCGTCCGGCGCGACCGCCCTGCCGGCGGTGACCTTCTCCTCTGCCTATAGATGCTCCTGGAGGAGGTTGTGGTTGTAGTTGGCGTCGGCCTGCGCTTCCCGGAACTGCTCCTCCCGCTCCTCCCGCACCATGTCCATATAATGGGCATGGGCCTCGCCGATGGTCAGGGTGCAATGCACTGGCGAGGGTGGAGCAGAGGAGGAGGGTGCCACGGAGGACGAGGAGGGTGGCGCTGGCTCATCGTCGGAGGCGTCCTCCATTTACACGTCATGTGGCTGCCTGCTGGCCTGCCAGTCGGCAGCAATGGCGGCCATGGCCTTCTTCTGCTCTGACGTAATCTCGTCCCAGAGAGCTTTGGCAGCAGAGTGATCCATGGCGGAGAGTGGTGTGGAGAGGGATGACTGTGGCTATGGCCGGCGCACCGGGGCAGCGGTTTATATAGCACCGATGGGCGGCAGACAAACGGACGGGTGGCGCCGGAGGAGACACCTCGGCAATTGTGTGCCATCAATGCGGGCGACAGATGGACGGACGGGCGACCATCGTGTCGTTTGAACGTGTGGCAGTCGCCTGCACCGGGAAGCGATGCGGGTGACGCTCTCTCGACCGGCGCGCCGCTTCAATGTCGGCGCCAGTGAGCGATCGCGTCCGCTCTAGGCGGGCATGAATGCGGGCGCTGACGCTCTGGAGCGACGCTGACTGAAAACGCGCGGGAGGGGCAGGTGTTTTTTGGTGGGCCAGGGCGGTCAGAAACTGGCTTGGGAGCGGTCGGACTCCCGCAAACCTCCCCCAATTTTTCCTTCGGTTTGCGGGAGAAATCGCGCCCGGACCGCCCCGCGGACCAATACAGGTCGGCGTTGGATGGCTTCTGTGGTCCGAATGGTTGCGGGAGGTTTATGGTCCGCCTTGGAGATGCCCTGATATGATCATAAGATGAGGCTTCACTTATCTATTGGATGCTTACCCAATTCAATATTCATCTAATATCCTCAGAAGATGAGGCTGTTGGGGAGTTCTCTGGGAATCATAGCCTACTCTACGTCTTGTATGGTCGGATGCGAGTATATGACTATTCTCCATAGCTGTCCGTTGTAGAAAATTTAGTGTTATCATGGCCGGAGGCATAGTTCAGTCATAAATCAAATAATTAGATTGACAATTCTTCCAATGGCCTAATTGCTTTGTCTTGAAGAACTAAGAAGAAAGAAAATGAATGGGGTTTATGAATATTTAGCTTACATAATTTCTGCATGGAGTTTTCATGTGAAAAACTTTAGTCCGGCACTTCGGCCCGTAATACACAAGGATAAAAACCTGAATCTGGGTTGCTGCTGTGTTGGCCGATGAGATTGTGCCATACATAATTGTGGATTTATTGATTAGAGGAGCAAAGTGAGTACTGTTGTTGCTACTGCTTCCAGCAATCATTTGTTCCTGCACATAAACAGATAACAAGTACTCCGGCGGTTTACCCCAGGGCGGGTGACAATACCCTTTTATAAAAACCACTGATGACTAAATAGTCCATGATCAGGGTCGGCTTATCAAAACCTCATATAATAATAAAATAAACATCATACCTGTGACGTTTAGTCATACTGCCGACTTATCATGCCAGCAAGGGTAACAGCCCAGACAGAACACAACGCCCTGTGCAATTTTATTCATACTGCCGGCTTATCACGCCATCGCAGTAAGGGGTAATATCCCAGAACTTAAGAGCACAATACTCAAGCAGATAATCATCACATACTGGCGACTTAAAGTCCAAAGCCAGACTGGGTTAATAAACTCCGGATAAGTTCATACATAAACCATAAGGCAACATAGCCCTCATCGGTTTTCAACCATGTATTAACATGTCACAAGAGATGAACCTCAAAAAATGTTCAAAACAAATATAAATAAAAAAACAAGGCTTTCATAGGCTGCCAAGCCTCAAAGTCAAGTGTTGTTCAAGGGCCGCACAGCCGCTGAGTTAAACCTTCATTCAAACATTGTAAGCCGGGCCTCACATGAGCAATCGCCGTTTTAACCTTGACAAGTTTAGGGTCTATAAGATTGACTATCAAGAGTACGGCGAGTCATTCCAGGATTACCTGGGCGGAGTGGCAGACTTACAAAGGCAGGATAATCCGGATTTTTTGGTGAATACACCTGGTGTCCAAGCCTATTACAAGGGTCAACAAAGCTCTGTCCATTATCAAAGAGCCCCCAAGCAATATTTCATTCCAGGCGTACAAGCCGGATCAGCTGGGTAGTCACAGCTATGCTCAATGAGCAGGAAGCCCCCAAGTATTCTGTAATCATGGCATACAAGCCGGATCAAAGGGTAGTCATAGCTATGCTTAATAAGCAGGAAGCCCCCAAGTGATTAGATGAAATACCAATAAAGACTCATATTCTTAGAAATGAAACGACAGAGGCCCTGAATTCAGGGATGTCGGCTTTATTATATTCATCATAATATATACATTGACAAAGTATGTACATCACAAGAGCCAGTGGCTCAGGTGTAATAAGGCCGAAGATGAGCAATATTCCACAGCCGGCGGGTCTCTTTCTTCGACGTGCGTGAGTCCTTGTGGTCTCGAACATCGATAAGGTAGTATGACCCATTGTTTAGATTTTTGCTGACCACAAAGGGTCCTTCCCAGGGTGGGGATAGCTTGTGCATGTCAGATTGATCCTGGATGAGCCGGAGCACCAAATCCCCTTCTTGAAAGGTCCTGGTTTTAACTCGGCGGCTGTGATAACGACGCAGATCTTGCTGGTAAATTGCCGAACGAGTCGCTGCAAGGTCACGCTCTTCATCCAACAGGTCAAGTGCATCCTGACGTGTTTTTTCATTATCAGCTTCAACATAAGCTGCCACACGGGGCGAGTCATGACGGATATCACTAGGGAGAACTGCCTCTGCTCCGTAGACCATGAAGAAAGGCATGTAACCCGTAGATCTGTTGGGGGTAGTATTGATACTCCATAGCACTGAGGGCAACTCCTCTACCCAACAACCCGGCGTCCTCTACAAAGGGACCATAAGCCGTGGTCTGATACCTCTCAAGATTTCCTGATTGGCTCTTTTAGCTTGACCATTAGACTGGGGGTGAGCCACCGATGACACATCAAGCCGGATATGCTCTTGTTGAAAGAACTCTTTCATTGCACCCTTAGACAGATTAGTACCATTATCAGTAATGATACTATGAGGGTATCCAAAACGAAAGATCACCTTCTTAATGAATTGAACCGCCGTTGCTGCATCACATTTACTAACCGGCTCAGCTTCAACCCACTTTGTAAACTTGTCAACAGCTACTAGGAGATGAGTCTTTTTGTCCTTGGACCTTTTAAAAGGCCCAACCATATCCAGCCCCCAGACTGCAAACGGCCAAGTAATTGGAATCATCCTCAATTCTTGAGCCGGCACATGAGCTCGTCTTGAAAACTTCTGACAGGCATCACATTTACTGACCAGATCTTCTGCATCAGCATGAGCCGTCAGCCAGTAAAGCCCGTGACGAAAAGCTTTAGCAACCAGAGATTTAGAGCCGGCATGATAACCACAATCTCCTCCATGAATCTCCCTTAAAATTTCATGGCCCTCCTCAGGGGAAACACATCGTTGAAACACCCTTGTAACACTGCATCTATGCAACTCCCCATTGACAATAGTCATTGACTTAGACCTCCGGGTTATTTGCCTGGCCAAGGTTTCATCCTCAGGTAACTCACCCCGGGTCATATAAGCCAAATATGGAATAGTCCAATCAGGAATAACATGGAGAGCTGCCACCAACTGTGCTTCCGGGTGAGGGACTGCAAGATCTTCCTCCGTAGGCAATTTAACTGATGGATTATGCAAAACATCGAGGAAACTATTAGGAGGTACCGGCTTACGCTGAGACCCCAGTCGGATTAAAGCATCAGCAGCTTCATTTTTCCTGCGATCAACATGCTCCACTAGATAACCCTTGAAATGACCAGCAATAGTATCAACTGTAGGAGATATGCCCTAGAGGCAATAATAAATGTTATTATTTATCTCCATGCTCATAATTATGTTTATGTTCCATGCTATAACTGCTGTGGTTCCCGAGCCCGTATATCCATAAAGGCTCTGGGGAAAACCCACGTGCACGTGTGGAATAATAAACAGTAAAATGTATTCCTAGTCATGCCTCTAAGACTAGCTCAAGTGTTGCATGATGATTATGTTTTCCCAATCATGGGCATGTCTATGCCAGCAGTTTTGAGGGCACAATGTTAGTAGAACATTTGTGTTGAATCGACCCGAATTGATGTTATGCTATGAGATTCATTCGTCACGAGTTAATGGTTAATAACACAGAGATGGTTAATGTTTGCATGATTCCTTAGACCATGAGAGTATCGAGTTTCTTCATGCTTGCTTCATGAACTTTGGGGTTTGTTAAACGTCATCCGTAAATGGGTGGCTATTACGGCGGCTTACGGGTTCATGGAAAAGTATGTCAAGTAACTTGATAGCTCAAGATTGGGATATGCTCCTCCGACGATGGAGAGATATCTCTGGGCCCTCTTGGTGTTACGGTATCCATCATCGTCTGGCCAGACACTTTGTGATTTGATCACGGGGATGGCGGAACACGGTAACGAGAAAAGAGAACAATATCGGTAACGAGGTAACTAGCATAGTGGACAAGTTGTTGATCCACGGGAATGCCAACATGTCTCACCTCGGGTATTTGTAACATATCGCGAAGCAACAGGAATAGCACACGGCAACTGGAGGTTCACTCGAATATTCATTCGTGTGGGTATAAGGGTCAATATGGGTGTCCACGGCTCCGATGTTGATCATTGATCGGAAGGGGTTCCGTGTCATGTCTATACTTCACCGAACCTATAGGGTCACACGCTTAAGGGTCATCTATCTGCTGAATACTAGACAGAGAGTCTGAGAGAAAATCACCGAAAAAGTTTCGGACAGCGGAAAAGTTCCGCAGAGAGATGTCACCGGATGAGTTCCGGTGAAACTGAAAAGTTGTTTCAGAGGATACCATAAAGTCAAATTGGTTTCGGCACATGCCCGATAATTCTTGGAGGGTGCCAGAATCATTCTAGAAACTTTTGGGAATTTTCTGGAAGAAAAACCGGAAATGTTCCGGAGCTGCCGGAACCACTTCAGATGCTTTTCGCAGATGAAAATCACTAATCTGGAATTGTTCCAGAACGCGTTGAAAATTATTTTAGTGGGTACTGGAAATGTTCTAAGCCCACATAAATATTTTCAGTTCGAACGGACGCTGAAAAATGTCGTCGTGAATAGTGAAAGTGCTTTTTGGGTGGCTTCTTGGAGAAGCCACCTTGAGGGTCCTTTGGTATTTTTCCCCTTGGCTTCTTGGAGAAGCCACCCTTGGGCTTGGCCTATAAATAGGGGTGGAGGGGGCTGCCTAAAGACTCACTCTTTCTCACATATACATGCCATTGCAATGATCTGGCTTCTTCTCTCCCTCCCCGCGAAATAGTTTCGTAGAGCCGAAAGGCTGTCTGGGTTCCGGTGGGAACTAGTTCTGGACGGCGAAGCCCTGCCGGATAGATGATACCGTATGTGTGCAACTCTGTAGAGAGGTCGTAGTTTCGATCTTAGTGCCCGAGGGGCTGTTCGAGAGTGCCTCCCGAAGGGCTATCCGAGTGACCGTCCGAGTTTCGAAGGTCCTCCCGAAGGGCTGTCCGCGACACCGTCCGGGGGACTGTCCGACCACCTCCCGGAGGGCTGTCCGAGTGGCGGATGAGGGTATACATCCTCGCGGTTGGGAGGTTGTAAATCCTAGCTGCGGGGATCTGCACCGCCGATCGTCATCGACTCTACTTCCGCTGCGCTACGAGTCGGTAACGAAAATGATCAAACCTTGTATGCAGTCTCCATAGTGGTCCTGGGCTGGTGCGTAGGTCGGAAATTTTTTGTTTTCTGCTGCGTTACCCTACAGTGGCATCAAGAGCCGTGCTATGCGTAGATGCAGGTTGCGATCTAGAATACATAAGATGTATGGGTGTTGCACAATGTAATTAGGTAGTAGATGAGTTCTATTACTGAAAATTATTTGTGCGGGTAGCAGATGAAATCTGTTACCCGATGTTCTTGTTGCTTCCCTCGAATTTGCGTAGTCCTGATCTTGACAGCATTTTGGAATCTGACAAAGTTCTGGCAATCCGCGATCCTTTCATGCTGCTTCTGAGTATGCTGATTGACAGATCAACGAAGTGCTAACAGTTCTTTGGGTTCCACTTTAGTCAATGAAAGATGGATGTTTCGCAGACGAAAGGGCAATGCAGATATGATCTGCACGGGGGTCATGCGTATGACGAAGTTTAGTATGGGGCTCGAGATTTTATTATCTCGGTTTTCATACACCCTGGAAAGTTAATCTAGCGACTTGAATTATCATACTTGATGATGGACGTTGGTAGCTTCGGTTTGTTTCGAAACCTTAGAAGCCACGTAAAACAAGTTTTTGCATGAACCGATTAGAGGCGTCTAACTTGGTTTTGCAGGAGGGTTTGCATGTGCATTTGATGTGGTATAGCAGTGCTCATATTTAATTTGATTATGTATGAGATGACTATATGATGTAAATTGATTAACATGACCTGCGTGTCATGATTCGGCATGATGGCTGGAGCCATATGATTGCACTTTAATGACCTGCGTGTCAACCTTAAGTAATGCACTTATTTTATTAGCTATAGAGATAGCAATATTATCTGGTGCATCGACAAGGTGGTGGCAATCTTCGCGAAGGTGAACACCGACGCGAATGCCGAAGACGAAGAAATACAAGACTTCTCCGTCAGAAAGAGCTATACCATATCATGCTAATTATGAATTGCCTGAGATGTTTATCCCTTATGATGCACCCTTCTTGATTGCGCGGTAGTCGCTTTTTATTAGGGTGATCTCTCACAAAAATATCAAGTAGTTAGTGTTCTCCCAAGTGTAGCACCGTCACGGCACCTAACTTTTCGGGGTGCGCCATGGATACATGGGTACGAACGATTAGGGATGTGTGAGGCGGGTGAGGTCAGACCTCGCAGCGAGATCACTTGGTTGTCTTGACGTTCTAGCTTGAAAGTCCTGAGCTCGGAACACGCCCATCGAAAGATGAACAAGAGTCACATAGAGATGTGATCAGCAAGTTGGCCTACCGATTGAAATTCCCGTCATCAGTGATGCTTACATCAATGGCGTTGAATTGAAATGCGGATCTTGAATCACTCACAATCAATTATGAGAGATATTGATTTGAGTGGGAGCGCACTGTTGAATTAAATTGTTTAATTCTCAGTGCAATTAATTATGAACACTGTCTAAGTGTGGTTTGCTAATAGTTGTAGAATAATGGCTCGCATTTCCACTTTCCCTGTTAAAATTGAATAGCTGTTAAATATCTGGTTAACACTTTACGGTTGGTAACGTAATGTGAGGATTGTCCTCAAGAGTGCCGAGAAGGACTTTGTCCTATCGCATACTTTCGGTATTCTCTCTCTTATGCTATGGATCATGTGACTCTCGTCCTTCGATCCAGAAGCTAGAATTCCGTTTTCAGTCAAGTGCAATATGTTTGCTTCCATGAGACCCGAACTTCGATAGTTTGGATAGTTATGTGATATTCATGGAATCTGAAAATCATTTTCAGGGACAGACAAAGGCTAAAAGATATGAGATATCCAAAGCAATGTTTGTTTGCAAACTATTAGTAAAGGAGTTTACTATGCATTAGACTGATAAGAGAGGGATCCAGAAGAACGCCTGTCATATGATGAACGGTGAATAAAACAACAACTTAAAGAGAAAGGAAGTGTCCGAAGGGTGTTAGTGTGATAACACACCTAGGAAGTCCGGGGCTAACGCCACTCTTAAGTTGAGTGCTTCTTCTGAGAGTAGGAGAAATACTGAAAGTTAAACTGTTAGAAGTATAAAGGCAAAAGAAAGAAGACTGGAATATCCAGCTCATGTATGAATGTCATACAAGTTTTTGATGTATAGAAGGCTGGTCAAAGATATAGTTCTTGGGAATTATGATTAAATTGTTAATCACTGATTCTTGGGTATTGTGAGTTAATCAAAAAGATACCCGCTCGATTGCATTCTGTTGCAACTCGATGTAAGAACTACTATGGCCTGAAAGACTTGCCAGGAATGAGGTTTAGGTATACACAGGGAACATAGTAAATGTTACTATACCTTCCATCAGTGTATTACCGTCTGTATTTATTTTCATAATTCATTTAGAGTTTCACAAACTCTAGCCCATTGCATAAGGTATCTTGCAAGAAGGTTGTTCATAAGAGAACTTTTGATGTTCGGTGTTATGAATAACATAAGGGCCATACTTTCATTATGAATGAGATGTATGTTATGAATATTGATAATGATACATTACCTCTGGGTTTACTTTCATAATTTATTTTAGAGTTTCATAGACTCTAGCCCATTGCACGATGTTTGTTGCAAAAGGGTTGTTCATAAAACCAACAATTGTTGTTCGGTATTATGAATTACATGAAGGGCCATACTTCCATCCAAGATGGGATGTATGTTATGAATATTGATGGTAATATGATACATCTATAACACTGACGCTAAATGTCGCAAGACTAAAAGAATACCACACAAGTGTGGCACTGCATTTGGTCACATTGGAGAAACCCGCATGGAAAATTCCATTATGATGGATTTTTAAGTCATTTGATTTTGAATCATCTGACACTTGCAACTTTCCTCCAAAAAGGTGAAGTGACTGAAATACCGTTCACAGGCCATAAGGAACGAGCAAAGAACTTATTGGTGATCATACATTTTGATGTATGTAGTTCAATAAATGTTGTTGCAAGTAGTGGATTTATCCATCTTCAGAAATGACTCAAGTAGATATATGGATATTTACTTGATGAGACGTAAGTCTGGATCTTTTGAAATCATTCGAAAGGTTTTCAAATATGAAGTAGAAGTTATTGTAACAAGAAAATTATGTTTCTACAATTCGATTGCAGAAAGGAATATTTGAGTTACAAGTTTAGCGAATGTCTGATGAGTTGTGAAAGGGGTTTCATAACTTACACCTCCCGGAACACCACTGTGAGTGGAAAGTCCGTGAAGATGTAATCGAACCATTTATGACATGGTAAAATCAAAGATGACATAAATAAATTTGCCATTATCCCTTTTAAAAGGTGATGCTTTAGAGACTGCGGCTTTTACACTGAAAAGAGCTCCATCGGGTCTGTTGAAATGACACCATGGTATGGTATGCCCAACCATGTCATATCTTTTCTTAACATTTGGAATATGGGGCTTGTGTAAAAGATTACAAACCTATTCCAAATCAGACAAGTGCTACTTTGTAGGTTATCCCAAAATGTTGGGTATTCCTCCCTCACTATGCCGAGGCAAATAGGTTTGCCACAAAGAACGGTATGCTTTTTGAAGAAAATGGTTCTTTCAACAAGGTGAGTGGGAGAATAGTGCAACTCGACGAGATAAACAGTATCTTCGTCATCAGATCAAAGGAAAGAGACCTTGGAAGTAATTTCAGTGTTTCCTACTGCGACTGATACGGAAGTCTCTACAATAAAATGTATGAACTTCGGTCGAACTTGCAGCTGAACCACGTGGGCAAGGCTCGTGCAAACCTCTCAGGTGCGCAGACGAGATATTGTTGTTAGACAACAATATACCTACGATACACAAGGAAGTGTTGATGGGCGCTGACTCCGGAATTGGCTAAATGCCAATACAATCCGAGATAGTCTCCATATAAATATTTCAAGATTAAAATCTTGATACACCTTTCGGAAGACTTAGAGTCTAACGAATTTTATGGAACTAAAAACTGATACGGATAAAAAAAATTTATCCATAAAGCTCGACTTGTTGCAATAACAAGTTCAAGGAGTTGACTACGATGAGGTTGTTTCACCGTAGCGATGCTTAAAGTCGGTTCAGGTTGAACTAGCAATTAATACATATTTCAGTCATGAGATATGAAACATGGATGACAATAGGATTTCCATATGATGGAAATGAAACCAAGGACTTGCATGTGTTACAGTCCAAGGTATTTTGTCATTCTAGAGGATGCTAGTAAGTATGCAAACTTCAGAGTTCCAGCGATGGACAGAAGAGAGCAAAATGGAGTTGGAATCTTCGTGTTTTGATGATATGGTTAAAGGGTTTTGACTTCATCAATGGGTAATGAAGATGCTTGTGATTCAAGAAAGTAAGTGGGAGCATAATAACATTTCTAAAAACCTTGTGTGCTTGACACATTGTTAATTGGAATTAAAATTCTTGACACGAATTAGGACTTCATTTGAAAATAGTTTTTCAATGAAGTGCTTGGGCTAAATAGCCTTTATATTAGGCATGATGATCTATGGAGATAGATTTACCTAATAGGGCTGAGCAAAGATACATATTGACAAGATGCTAAAACCTTTTAGCATTAAAAACGTCAAGGAGTGATTCTTGCCAAAGTCACATGGAAAGAGTTTTTACAAGACTCGGTGTCCCAAAACACTGATGAGCAAAATACATGATGGAGATTCCAAACACCTTCGTGTTTGGATTAATCATGTATTCCATGGTATGTAAAACAACCAGATATGTCCAATACTCCAAAGTTGTTACGAGTATAGATACCAAAGTGATCAAAGTACTGATCATGGGACAACAGTGAAAAAGGGTCATTGAGTACTATAGTAGCACTGATGACATGTTTTCTCGCAAGTGAAGATCATGAAGAGTTTGTTGTAAAAGGTTACATCGATACAGTCTTCATCATTTCTCCATGCGATTTTTGATTTAAATTGAGGGTTTTGTGTAACACACAATGTGGTGGCACAGTTAGTTGGAAATTGTTCCAAACAAGTTACTGTGGCGAATTCTATAACAGAGGCGAAGTATGTTGCCGCTTTTAAAAGCGACAAAGAAGATGTTGAATCATATAGTTCATTCATGAACTTAGTATGGTTCCAAGATGGCTTTGGTCAATGGGACACTATTGCAGATAGTTGCTCCATAGCTCAGTCTGAGGAATCAGGTTTCGACCAATGATTCACACATATGCAAAGCCAAGTCCACACAAAATATGAATTTTGTGAAAGCGTGGAAACGCGAGGATATGCAAAGATACACACGGAGCTGAAGTCGTCAGATCCATTGGACATCAGGCTATACCACAAGCGAAGCATATTTACACCGGTGTGCCACAGGTGTTAAGTGCTTTAGCATTAACTAGATTATTGACTCTAGTGCAAGTGGGAGTCTGTAGGAGATATGCCCTAGAGGCAATAATAAATGTTATTATTTATCTCCATGCTCATAATTATGTTTATGTTCCATGCTATAACTGCTGTGGTTCCCGAGCCCGTATATCCATAAAGGCTCTGGGGAAAACCCACGTGCACGTGTGGAATAATAAATAGTAAAATGTATTCCTAGTCATGCCTCTAAGACTAGCTCAAGTGTTGCATGATGATTATGTTTTCCCAATCATGGGCATGTCTATGCCAGCAGTTTTGAGGGCACAATGTTAGTAGAACATTTGTGTTGAATCGACCCGAATTGATGTTATGCTATGAGATTCATTCGTCACGAGTTAATGGTTAATAACACAGAGATGGTTAATGTTTGCATGATTCCTTAGACCATGAGAGTATCGAGTTTCTTCATGCTTGCTTCATGAACTTTGGGGTTTGTTAAACGTCATCCGTAAATGGGTGGCTATTATGGCGGCTTACGGGTTCATGGAAAAGTATGTCAAGTAACTTGATAGCTCAAGATTGGGATTTGCTCCTCCGGCGATGGAGAGATATCTCTGGGCCCTCTTGGTGTTACGGTATCCATCATCGTCTGGCCAGACACTTTGTGATTTGATCACGGGGATGCCGGAACACGGTAACGAGAAAAGAGAACAATACCGGTAACGAGGTAACTAGCATAGTGGACAAGTTGTTGATCCACGGGAATGCCAACATGTCTCACCTCGGGTATTTGTAACATATCGCGAAGCAACAGGAATAGCACACGGCAACTGGAGGTTCACTCGAATATTCATTCGTGTGGGTATAAGGGTCAATATGGGTGTCCACGGCTCCGATGTTGATCATTGATCGGAAGGGGTTCCGTGTCATGTCTATACTTCACCGAACCTATAGGGTCACACGCTTAAGGGTCATCTATCTGCTGAATACTAGACAGAGAGTCTGAGAGAAAATCACCGAAAAAGTTTCGGACACCGAAAAAGTTTCGGACAGCGGAAAAGTTCCGCAGAGAGAGGTCACCGGATGAGTTCCGGTGAAACTGAAAAGTTGTTTCAGAGGATACCATAAAGTCAAATTGGTTTCGGCACATGCCCGATAATTCTTGGAGGGTGCCAGAATCATTCTGGAAACTTTTGGGAATTTTCTGGAAGAAAAACCGGAAATGTTCCGGAGCTGCCAGAACCACTTCAGATGCTTTTCGCAGATGAAAATCACTAATCTGGAATTGTTCTAGAACGCGTTGAAAATTATTTTAGTGGGTACTGGAAATGTTCTAAGCCCACATAAATATTTTCAGTTCGAACGGACGCTGAAAAATGTCGTCATGAATAGTGAAAGTGCTTTTTGGGTGGCTTCTTGGAGAAGCCACCTTGAGGGTCCTTTGGTATTTTTCCCCTTGGCTTCTTGGAGAAGCCACCCTTGGGCTTGGCCTATAAATAGGGGTGGAGGGGGCTGCCTAAAGACACACTCTTTCTCACATATACATGTCATTCCAATGCTCTGGCTTCTTCTCTCCCTCCCCGCGAAATAGTTTTGTAGAGCCGAAAGGCTGTCTGGGTTCCGGTGGGAACTAGTTCTGGACGGCGAAGCCCTGCCGGATAGATGATACCGTATGTGTGCAACTCTGTAGAGAGGTCGTAGTTTCGATCTTAGTGCCCGAGGGGCTGTTCGAGAGTGCCTCCCGAAGGGCTATCCGAGTGACCGTCCGAGTTTCGAAGGTCCTCCCGAAGGGCTGTCCGCGACACCGTCCGGGGGACTGTCCGACCACCTCCCGGAGGGCTGTCCGAGTGGCGGATGAGGGTATACATCCTCGCGGTTGGGAGGTTGTAAATCCTAGCTGCGGGGATCTGCACCGCCGATCGTCATCGACTCTACTTCCGCTGCGCTACGAGTCGGTAACGAAAATGATCAAACCTTGTATGCAGTCTCCATAGTGGTCCTGGGCTGGTGCGTAGGTCAGAAATTTTTTGTTTTCTGCTGCGTTACCCTACATCAACCTCTCGGTGATAAGCCGCCATGAGTGGATCCTTTGAATCCCAAGTTTCTGACACCTGCTGAGCCACCAAGTCTGAGTCGCCAAAACACCTCACCCTGCTTAAATTCATCTCTTTAGCCATCCGAAGACCATGGAGTAAGGCTTCAAACTCAGCTGCATTGTTAGTACAAGGGAACATCAACCTTAAAACATAACAAAATTTGTCACCCCGCGGGGAAGTCAATATAACTCCAGCCCCCGAGCCTTCCAATTGCCTGGATCCATCAAAATGAATAGTCCAATATGTGGTATCCGGCTTATCCTCAGGCATCTGCAATTTCCGTCCAATCATTGATGAAATCCACAAGTGCTTGAGACTTTATAGCCGTCCGAGGCATATACTTCAAGCCATGGGGCCCAAGCTCAATGGCCCACTTAGCTACCCGACCTGTGGCTTCTCTGTTTTGAATAATATCCCCCAAGGGAGCAGAACTAACCACAGTAATGGGATGATCGAGGAAATATTGCTTCAACTTGCGGCTAGCCATGAACACGCCGTAAACCAATTTCTGCCAATGTGGGTATCTCTGCTTGGATTCAATGAGCACCTCACTGACATAATAAACCGGCCTTTGAGTTGGATACTCCTTGCCTGACTCTTTCCTTTCAACCACAATTGCCACACTGACAGCTCTATTGTTTGCAGCCACATATAAAAGTAAGGGTTCCTTCTCAATAGGAGCTGCAAGAACCGGTGGTTCAGCCAGCTGTTTCTTAAGCGACTCAAACGCCTCATTGGCAGCATCACTCCAGACAAAGTTATCTGTCTTCTTCATCATTTGATACAAATGGATAGCCTTTTCTCCCAGGCGGCTTATCAACCGGCTCAAAGTTGCAATACGACCCGCCAACCGCTGGACATCATTGATACATGCCGGCTTAGCCAAAGAAGTGATAGCCTTGATTTTCTCCGGGTTAGCTTCAATGCCTCTTTCAGAAACCAGGAAACCCAATAGCTTGCCTGCCGGCACGCCGAAGACGCACTTGGCCGGGTTAAGCATCATTTTATAGACCCGGAGATTGTCAAAGGTTTCTTTCAAATCATCTATCAAAGTCTCCTTCTTCCTAGATTTCACAACAATATCATCCACATAGGCGTGAACATTGCGTCCAATCTGGTCATGGAGGCAATTCTGAACGCACCGTTGGTAAGTCGCCTGGTCACTCTCGAGCCCAAAGGGCATAGACACATAGCAGAAGGCTCCAAAGGGAGTGATGAAAGCTGTCTTCTCCTGGTCCTTAACTGCCATTTTGATCTGATGATAGCCAGAGTAAGCATCCAAAAAGCTCAAACGCTCACAACCCGCCGTAGCATCAATAATCTGATCAATACGAGGGAGAGAAAAAGGGTCAGCCGAACAGGCCTTATTAAGGTATGTATAATCCACACACATACGCCAAGTACCGTTTTTCTTAAGCACCAGCACCGGGTTAGATAACCACTCAGGATGAAAAACCTCAATGATGAATCCAGTAGCCAAGAGCCGGGCCACTTCTTCGCCAATTGCCTTGCGCCTCTCTTCATTGAAACGACGAAGAAACTGCTTGACCGGTTTAAATCTTGGATCAACATTAAGAGTGTGCTCAGCGAGTTCCCTCGGTACACCTGGCATGTCAGAAGGCTTCCATGCGAAGATGTCCCGGTTCTCATGGATGAACTCGATGAGCGCGCTTTCCTATTTCGGATCCATGTTGGCACTGATACTGAACTATTTGGACGAGTCACCAGGAACAAAATCGACCAACTTAGTGTCATCTGCCGACTTAAATTTCAACAGGGGGTCATTCTCTGTAGTTGGCTTCTTCAAAGGTGTCATATCCGCCGGGTCAACATTGTCTTTATAAAACTTCAACTCCTCTTTGGCACAGGCCGACTCAGCGTACGCAGCATCACCCTCTTCACAATCCAGAGCAATCTTCCTATCACCGTGCACCGTGATGGTGCCCTTATGACCCGGCATTTTAAGCTGTAAATAAACATAACAAGGCCGTGCCATGAATTTGGCGTAAGCCGGCCGCCCGAACAAGGCGTGATACGGGCTTTTGATCTTGACCACCTCAAAGGTCAATTTCTCAACTCTGAAATCATGGTCATCTCCAAAGGCTACCTCCAGGGTTATCTTACCCACTGGATATGTCGACTTACCAGGCACCACCCCATGGAAAACAGTAGAAGACGTCTTAAGATCTTTGTCAGACAAATTCATACGACGAAAAGTATCATAGTAAAGGATATTGATACTACTGCCCCCATCCATGAGCACTTTTGTAAGCTTATATCCTCCTACCTGAGGAGCCACCACCAATGCCAACTGACCTGGATTATCCACCCGGGGCGGGTGATCCTCACGGCTCCATACGATGGGCTGCTCAGACCACCTTAAATAACGAGGTACGGCCGGCTCAACTGAGTTTACTGCCCTTTTATGGAGTTTCTGATCCCTCTTACATAAGCTCGTGGTGAAAACGTGGTACTGTCCACTATTCAACTGCTTTGGGTTACTCTGATAACCAGACTGCTGCTGCTGATTCCCTTGGCCAGATTGCTGATTAAAGCCACCTTGATTGCCTTGGCCCTGGAAACCAAAGTTTGAACCGCCACCACAAAAACCAGGTCCATGAGAGCCGGACCCTGAACCGCCATTCGGGCCATGATTGTCGTGGAAAAAATTGGAATTCCTATATTCCTTCATGATGAAACAATCCTTCCATAGATGAGTGGCCGGCTTCTCGTGCGTACTATGCTTTGGACAAGGCTGATTCATCATAGCCTCCAAGGTTAAATTTTGGTCCTCCAAACCGAGGGGGCGGTTTTCCCTTGCGATGCTGATTATTATTCTGCGTATTGGTGCTAGCCACAAAATCCAAGTTGCCATCAACCTTGCGCTTACCATTGCCACCTTGACCTACCGGGTTATGCTGCTGCCCTTTCGTATTGCTGCTCTTCTTTCCCTTACCCGGCTTCTCATCATCAGACTCGGGGTCCTTGGTACTATCAGAGTCGGCATATTTGACGAGAGCCGCCATTAGCTCCCCCATGTCATTGCAGTGACGCTTAAGCCGTCCCAGCTTCTGTTTCAAAGGGAGGAAACGGCAGTTCTTCTCCAACATCAGGACTGCGGAACCGGCATTGATACCGTCCGATGAGTGTATGATAGCTGAGATCCGGCGCACCCAATGGGTTGTTGACTCACCTTCACCTTGGACACAAGAATCCAAATCCAGGATTGACATTGGCTGCTTGCATGTGTCTTTAAAATTCTGGATAAAACAAGCTTTCAACTCTGCCCATGATCTAATGGAATTAGCGGGGAGCCCTTTCAACCAAGTACGAGCCGGCACATCCAACATCATGGTGAAATACTTAGCACAAGCAGCATCACTAACATCCAGCATCTCCATGGTCATCTCATAGCTCTCGATCCAAGCCTCAGGGGGCTGATCCGCTGTATAATTAGGCACCTTATGAGGGCCCTTAAAATCTTTAGGTAAACGCTCATTGCGCAGAGCTGGCACCAAACACGGCACACCCAAAGTTCTGGAGGTCACACCCGCCTCCACCGAAGCTGATGGATAAACCGGAGATGGTTGTTGAGCCACTAGCTGAGCCGCCAACTCAGCCTCCCGATGCGCTCTGCCCTGATCCACCAAGGTCTGAGCATCACCACCATCGCGCCCCGGGTTATGCCCATGAGGCTGGTTACGGCGCTGTTCACTGCTTGAAACCGCTGGCGACTCGATATGTCGGCTATAACTCCGGCTTGGCCGAGGGGTTGAATGAATCCTTTCGCGACTATACGAATAAGCCGCCTGCTGATCCAACACCGTCTGAAGAAGCTCTCTAGCCCTCCGTGTCTCTATCGCAGCTGGAGACTCACCTTCAACTGGTAGGGCCGCCAGTCGCGTTGCCGCAGCAATCATATTATCCAAAGGGTTAGAATAATGACCCGGAGGTGTCGGAACATGCTGAGGCGGAGTATTATTCAAGCGAGGTGGGTCCATCGAGCGTGGCTGAACCGGTGCTCCGGTCACAGCCGCTTTGACCGCCCGGTTCACCGCCGGCGGGTCACTGGTTCCTGCTCCGGGCGTGTTGAAGAGGTTCCTTGCCTCATAAACCGGGGGTAGATGACTCTAGTGCCTCCTGTTGGGTAACGCAGCAGAAAACAAAAATTTTCCGACCTACGCACCAGCCCAGGACCACTATGGAGACTGCATACAAGGTTTGATCATTTTCGTTACCGACTCGTAGCGCAGCGGAAGTAGAGTCGATGACGATCGTCGGTGCAGATCCCCGCAGCTAGGATTTACAACCTCCCAACCGCGAGGATGTATACCCTCATCTTCCCTTCGGACAGCCCTCCGGGAGGTGGTCGAACAGTCCCCCGGACGGTGTTGCGGACAGCCCTTCGGGAGGACCTTCGAAACTCGAACGGTCACTCGGACAGCCCTTCTGGAAAACTCACAGAACTTGGACCGTCACTTGGACAGCCCTTCGGGAGGCACTCACGAACAGCCCCTCGGGCACTAAGATCGAAACTACGACCTCTCTACAGAGTTGCACACATACGGTGTCATCTATCCGGCAGGGCTTCGCCGTCCAGAACTAGTTCCCACCGGAACCCAGACAGCCTTTCGGCTCTATGAAACTCTTTTCGTGGGAGGGAGAGAAGCCAGATCATTGCAATGGCATGTATATGTGAGAAAGAGTGAGTCTTTAGGCAGCCCTCTCCACCCCTATTTATAGGCCAAGCCCAAGGGTGGCTTCTCCAAGAAGCCAAGGGGAAAAATACCAAAGGACCCTCAAGGTGGCTTCTCCAAGAAGCCACCCAAAAAGCACTTTCACTATTCACGATGACATTTTTCAGCGTCCGTTCGAACTGAAAATATTTATGTGGGCTTAGAACATTTCCAGTACCCACTAAAATAATTTTCAACGCATTCTGGAACAATTCCAGATTAGTGATTTTCATCTGCGAAAAGCATCTGAAGTGGTTCCGGTAGCTCCGGAACATTTCCGGTTTTTCTTCCAGAAAATTCCCAAAAGTTTCCAGAATGATTCTGGCACCCTCCAAGAATTATCGGGCATGTGCCGAAACCAATTTGACTTTATGGCATCCTCTGAAACAACTTTTCAGTTTCACCGGAACTCATCCGGTGACCTCTCTCTGCGGAACTTTTCCGTTGTCCGAAACTTTTTCGGTGTCCGAAACTTTTTCGGTGATTTTCTCTCAGACTCCCTGTCTAGTATTCAGCAGATAGATGACCCTTAAGCGTGTGACCCTATAGGTTCGGTGAAGTATAGACATGACCCGGAACCCCTTCCGATCAATGATCAACATCGGAGCCGTGGACACCCATATTGACCCCTATACCCACACGAATGAATATTCGAGTGAACCTCCAGTTGCCGTGTGCTATTCCTGTTGCTTCGCGATATGTTACAAATACCCGAGGCGAGACATGTTGGCATTCCCGTGGATCAACAACTTGTCCACTATGCTAGTTACCTCGTTACCGGTATTGTTCTCTTTTCTCGTTACCGTGTTCCGGCATCCCCGTGATCAAATCACAAAGTGTCTGGCCAGAAGATGATGGATACCTTAACACCGAGAGGGCCCAGAGATATCTCTCCATCGTCGGAGGAGCAAATCCCAATCTTGAGCTATCAAGTTACTTAACATACTTTCCCATGAACCCGTAAGCCGCCGTAATAGCCATCCAGTTACGGATGACGTTTAACAAACCCCAAAGTTCATGAATCAAGCATGAAGAAACTCGATACTCTCATGGTCTGAGGAATCATGCAAACGTTAACCATCTCTGTATTATTAACCATTAACTTGTGACGAAAGAATCTCATAGCATAACATCAATCGGGTCGATTCAACACAAATGTTCTTCTAACACTGTGCCCTCAAAGTTGCTGGCATAGACATGCCCATGATCAGGAAAACAGAACCATCATGCAACACTTGAGCTAGTCTTAGAGGCCAGACTAGGAATACATTTTACCGTTTATTATCCCACACGTGCATATGAGTCTTCCTCCGAGCCTCGTTTTATTTGCAGACTCGAGAATCATTGCAGTTATAGCATGGAACATAAACCTAATTATGAACAGGGAGATAATCAATAACATTTATTATTGCCTCTAGGGCATATCTCCTACAGACTCCCACTTGCACTAGAGTCAATAATCTAGTTAATGCTAATGCACTTTACACCTGTGGCACATCGGTGTAAATATGCTTCGCTTGTGGTATAGCCTGAATGTCCAACGGATCTGACGACTTCAGCTCCGTGTGTATCTTTGCATATCCTCGCGTTTTCACGCTTTCACAAAAGTCATATTTTGTGTGGACTTGGCTTGGTATGTATGCGAATCACAGGTCGAACCTGGATTCCTCAGACTGAGTTATGGAGCAACTACTTGCAGTAGTGTCCCATTGACAAAAGCCATCTTGGAACCATACTAAGTTCATGAATGAACTATATGATTCAACATCTTGTTTGTCGCTTTGAAAGCGTCAACATACTTAGCCTCTGTTATAGAATTCGCCACAGTAACTTGTTTGAACAAATTCCAACTAACTGTGCCACCATATTGTGTGTTACACAAAACCCTCAACTTAAATCGAAAATCGCTTGGAGCATGGATGAAGACTGTATCGATGTAACCTTTTACAACGAACTCTTCATGATCTCTACTTGCGAGAAAACTTGTCATCAGTGCTACTATAGTACTCAATGACCCTTTTTCACTGTTGTCCCTTGATCAATACTTTTGATCACTTTGGTATCTATACTCGCAACAACTTTGGAGTATTGGACATATCTGGTTGTTTTACATACCATGGAATACATGATTAATCCAAACACAAGAGTGTGTGGAATATCCATCATGTATTTTGCTCATTAGTGTTTTGGGACACCGAGTCTTGCAAAAACTCTTTCCATGTGACTTCGGCAAGAATCACTCCTTGACGTTTTTAATGCTAAAAGGTTTTAGTATTTTGTCAATATGTATCTTTGCTCAGCCCCATTAGGTAAATCTATCTCCATAGATCATCATGCCTAATATAAAGGCTATTTAGCCCAAGCACTTCATCAAAAAACTATTTTTAAATGAAGTCCTAATTCGTGTCAAGAAATTTATTTCCAATTAACAATGTGTCAAGCACACAACGTTTCTAGAAATATTATTATGCTCCCACTTACTTTCTTGAATCATAAGCATCTTCGTTACCCATTGATGAAGTCAAACCCCTTTGACTATTTCATCAAAACACGAAGATTCCAACTCTATTTTGCTCTCTTCTGTCCATTGCTGGAACTCTGAAGTTTGCATACTTACTAGCATCCTCTGGATTGACAAAATACCTTGGACTGTAACACATGCAAGTCCTTGGTTTCATTTCCATCAGATGGAAATCCTTTTGTCTTCCATTGTTTTATATCTCATGATATGAAATATGTATTAATTGCTAGTTCAACCCGAACCGACTTTAAGCATCGCTACGGTGAAGCAACCTCATCGTAGTCAACTCCTTGAACTTGTATATTGCAACAAGTCGAGCTTTATGGATAAAACATTTTTATTCGTATCAGTTATAGTTCCATAAATATTCGTCAGACTCTAAGTCTTCCGAAAGGTGTATCAAGGTTTTAATCTTGAATCACTTATATGGAAACTATCTCGGATTGTATTGGCATTTAGCCAATTCCGGAGTTAGGGCCCATCAACGCTTCCTTGTGTATCGTAGGTATACTGTTGTCTAACAACAATATCTCGTTTGCGCACCTGAGAGGTTTGCACGAGCCTTGCCTACGTGGTTCAGCTGCAAGTTCGACCGAAGTCCATATATTTTATTGTAGAGACTTCCGTATCAGTCGCAGTAGGAAACTCCGGAATTACTTCCAAGGTCTCTTTCCTTTGATCTGATGGCGAAGATACTGTTTATCTCGTCGAGTTGCACTATTCTCCCACTCACCTTTTTCAAAGAACCATTTTCTTCAAAAAGCATACCATTTTGTGGCAAAAACTTTTGCCTCGGTATAGTGGTGGGGGAATACCCAATGACTTGGGATAACCTACAAAGTAGCACTTGTCTGATTTGGAATAGGTTTGTAACCTTTTACACAAGCCCCATATTCCAAATGTTAAGAAAAGATATAACATGGTTGGGCGTACCATACCATGGTGTCATTTCAACAGACCTGATGGAGCTCTTTTCAGTGTAAAAGCCGCAGTCTCTAAAGCATCACCTTTTAAAAGGGATAATGGCAAATTTATTTATGTCATCTTTGATCTTACCATGTCATAAATGGTTCGATTACATCTTCACGGACTTTCCACTTGCAGTGGTGTTCCGGGAGGTGCAAGTTATGAAACCCCTTTCACAACTCATCAGACATTCACTAAACTTGTAACTCAAATATTTCTTTCTGCAATCGAATTGTAGAAACATAATTTTCTTGTTACAATAACTTCTACTTCATATTTGAAAACCTTTCGAATGATTTCAAAAGATCCAGACTTACGTCTCATCAAGTAAATATCCACATATCTACTTGAGTCATTTCTGAAGATAGATAAATCCACTACTTGCAACAACCTTTATCGGACTACACACATCAAATGTATGATCACCAATAAGTTTGTTGTCCGTTCCTTATGGCCTGTGAACGGTATTTCAGTCACTTCTCTTTTCGGAGGAAAGTTGCAAGTGTCAGATGATTCAAAATCAAACGACTTCAAAATC
The DNA here is from genome assembly GCA_011799875.1 of Thinopyrum elongatum. NCBI lineage: Eukaryota > Viridiplantae > Streptophyta > Magnoliopsida > Poales > Poaceae > Thinopyrum > Thinopyrum elongatum. The sequence goes on from CM022302.1 coordinate 544,483,032, forward strand.
CATCATAATGGAATTTATCCATGCGGGTTTCTCCAATGTGACCAAATGCAGTGCCACACTTGTGTGGTATTCTTTAAGTCTTACGACATTTAGCGTCAGTGTTATGGATGTATCATATTACCATCAATATTCATAACATACATCCCATCGAGAATGGAAGCACGACCCTTCATGTTATTCATAATATTGAACAACAATTGTTCTTTTATGAACAACCCTTTTGCAACAAACATTTTGAAATGGGCTAGAGTGTATGAAACTCTAAAATGAATTATGAAAGTAAATCCAGAGGTAATGTATTATTATCAATATTCATAACATACATCTCATTCATAATGAAAGTATGGCCCTTATGTTATTCATAACATCGAACATCAAAAGTTCTCTTATGAACAACCTTCTTGCAAGATACCTTATGCAATGGGCTAGAGTTTGTGAAACTCTAAATGAATTATGAAAATAAATACAGACAGTAATACACCGATGGAAGGTATAGTAACATTTACTATGTTCCCTGTGTATACCTAAACCTCATTCCTGGCTAGTCTTTCAGGCCATAGTAGTTCTTACATCGAGTTGCAACAGAATGTAATCGAGCGGGTATCTTTGTGATTTAACTCACAATACCCAAGAATCAGTGATTAACAATTTAATCATAATTCCCAAGGACTATATCTTTGACCAGCCTTATATACATTAAAAACTTGTATGACATTCATACATGAGCTGGATATTCCAGTCTTCTTTCTTTCTGCCTTTATACTTCTAACAGTTTAACTTTCAGTATTTCTCCTACTCTCAGAAAAAGCACCGAACTTAAGAGTGGCGTTAGCCCCGGACTGCCTAGGCGTGAAAGTCTTACTAACACCCTTCGGACACTTCCTTTCTCTTTAAGTTGTTGTTTTATTCACCTTTCATCATATGACAGGCGTTCTTCTGGATCCCTCTCTTATCAGTCTAATGCATAGTAAACTCCTTTACTAATAGTTTGCAAACAAACATTGCTTTGGATATCTCATATCTTTTAGCCTTTGTCTGTCTCTGAAAATAATTTTCAGATTCCATGAATATCACATAACTATCCAAACTTTCGAAGTTTGGGTCTCATGGAAACAAACATATTGCGCTTGACTGAAATGGAATTCTAGCTTTTGGATCAACGGACGAGAGTCACATGATCCATAGCATAAGCGAGAGAATACCGAAAGTATGCAATAGGACAAAGTCCTTCTCGGCACTCTTGAGGACAATCCTCACATTACGTTACCAACCGTAAAGTTTTAACCAGATATTTAACAGCTATTCAATTTTAATAGGGAAGGTGGAAATGCGAGCCATTATTCTACAACTATTATGCAAATCACACTTAGACAGTGTTCAAAATTAATTGCACTGAGAATTAAAAGAATTAATTCTACAGTGCGCTCCCACTCAAATCAATATCTCTCATAATTAATTGTGAGTGATTCAAGATCCGCATTTCAATTCAACGCCATTGATGGTAGCATCACTGATGACGAAAATCTCAATCGGTAGGCAAACTTGCCAATCACATCTCTATGTGACTCTTGTTCATCTTTCGATGCGTGTGTTCCGAGCTCATGACTTTCATGCCTGAACGTCAAGACAACCAAGTGATCTCGCTGCGAGGTCTCAACTCACCCGCCTCACACATCCCTAATCGTTCGTACCCATGTTAGCATGTGATACCCCGAAAAGTTAGGTGCCGTGACGGTGCTACACTTGGGAGAACATTAACTACTTCATATTTTTGTGAGAGATCACCCTAATAAAAGCGACTACCGCGCAATCAAGAAGGGTGCAACATAAGGGATAAACATCTCAGGCAATTCATAATAGCATGATATGGTATAGCCCTTTCTGACGGAGAAGTCTTGTATTCCTTCGTCTTCGGCATTCACGTCGGTGATCACCTTCGCGAAGATTGCCACCACCTTGTCGATGCAGCAGATAATATTGCTATCTCTATAGCAAATAAAATAATGCATTACACAAGGTTGACACACAGGTCATTTAAAGTGCAATCATATGGCTCCAGCCATCATGCCGAATCATGACACGCAGGTCATGTTAATCAATTTACATTATATAGTCATCTCATACATAATCAAATTATTATGAGCACCGCTATACCACATCACATGCACATGTAAACCCTCCTGCAAAACCAAGTTAGACGTCTCTAATCGGTTCATGCAAAAACTTGTTTTTCGTGGCTTCTAAGGTTTCGAAACAAACCGAAGCTACCAACGTCCATCATCAAGTATGATAATTCAAGTCGCTAGATTTACTTTCCAGGGTGTATGAAAACCGAGATAATAAAATCTCGAGCCCCATACTAAACTTCGTCATACGCATGACCCCCGTGCAGATCATATCTGCATTGCCCTTTTGTCTGCGAAATTTCATCTTTCCTTTTAACTACGGTGGAATTCAATGAACTGTTAGCACTTCGTTGATCAATCAGGATCGCGGATTGCCAGAACTTTGAAACTCCACCATGCTGTTATCAAGATCAGAAATATGCAAATTCCAGGGAAGCAACAAGAATATCGGGTAACAGATTTCATCTGCTACCCGCACAAATAATTTTCAGTAATAGAACTCATCTACTACCTAATTATATTGTGCAACACCCATACATCACTATGTATTCTAGATCGCAACCTGCATCTACGCATAGCACGGCTCTTGATGCCACTGTTGGGTAACGCAGCAGAAAACAAAAATTTTCCGACCTACGCACCAGCCCAGGACCACTATGGAGACTGCATACAAGGTTTGATCATTTTCGTTACCGACTCGTAGCGCAGCGGAAGTAGAGTCGATGACGATCGTCGGTGCAGATCCCCGCAGCTAGGATTTACAACCTCCCAACCGCGAGGATGTATACCCTCATCTTCCCTTCGGACAGCCCTCCGGGAGGTGGTCGAACAGTCCCCCGGACGGTGTTGCGGACAGCCCTTCGGGAGGACCTTCGAAACTCGAACGGTCACTCGGACAGCCCTTCTGGAAAACTCACAGAACTTGGACCGTCACTTGGACAGCCCTTCGGGAGGCACTCACGAACAGCCCCTCGGGCACTAAGATCGAAACTACGACCTCTCTACAGAGTTGCACACATACGGTGTCATCTATCCGGCAGGGCTTCGCCGTCCAGAACTAGTTCCCACCGGAACCCAGACAGCCTTTCGGCTCTATGAAACTCTTTTCGTGGGAGGGAGAGAAGCCAGATCATTGCAATGGCATGTATATGTGAGAAAGAGTGAGTCTTTAGGCAGCCCTCTCCACCCCTATTTATAGGCCAAGCCCAAGGGTGGCTTCTCCAAGAAGCCAAGGGGAAAAATACCAAAGGACCCTCAAGGTGGCTTCTCCAAGAAGCCACCCAAAAAGCACTTTCACTATTCACGATGACATTTTTCAGCGTCCGTTCGAACTGAAAATATTTATGTGGGCTTAGAACATTTCCAGTACCCACTAAAATAATTTTCAACGCATTCTGGAACAATTCCAGATTAGTGATTTTCATCTGCGAAAAGCATCTGAAGTGGTTCCGGTAGCTCCGGAACATTTCCGGTTTTTCTTCCAGAAAATTCCCAAAAGTTTCCAGAATGATTCTGGCACCCTCCAAGAATTATCGGGCATGTGCCGAAACCAATTTGACTTTATGGCATCCTCTGAAACAACTTTTCAGTTTCACCGGAACTCATCCGGTGACCTCTCTCTGCGGAACTTTTCCGTTGTCCGAAACTTTTTCGGTGTCCGAAACTTTTTCGGTGATTTTCTCTCAGACTCCCTGTCTAGTATTCAGCAGATAGATGACCCTTAAGCGTGTGACCCTATAGTTTCGGTGAAGTATAGACATGACCCGGAACCCCTTCCGATCAATGATCAACATCGGAGCCGTGGACACCCATATTGACCCCTATACCCACACGAATGAATATTCGAGTGAACCTCCAGTTGCCGTGTGCTATTCCTGTTGCTTCGCGATATGTTACAAATACCCGAGGTGAGACATGATGGCATTCCCGTGGATCAACAACTTGTCCACTATGCTAGTTACCTCGTTACCGGTATTGTTCTCTTTTCTCGTTACCGTGTTCCGGCATCCCCGTGATCAAATCACAAAGTGTCTGGCCAGACGATGATGGATACCATAACACCGAGATGGCCCAGAGATATCTCTCCATCGTCGGAGGAGCAAATCCCAATCTTGAGCTATCAAGTTACTTAACATACTTTCCCATGAACCCGTAAGCCGCCGTAATAGCCATCCAGTTACGGATGACGTTTAACAAACCCCAAAGTTCATGAATCAAGCATGAAGAAACTCGATACTCTCATGGTCTGAGGAATCATGCAAACGTTAACCATCTCTGTATTATTAACCATTAACTTGTGACGAAAGAATCTCATAGCATAACATCAATCGGGTCGATTCAACACAAATGTTCTTCTAACACTGTGCCCTCAAAGTTGCTGGCATAGACATGCCCATGATCAGGAAAACAGAACCATCATGCAACACTTGAGCTAGTCTTAGAGGCCAGACTAGGAATACATTTTACCGTTTATTATCCCACACGTGCATATGAGTCTTCCTCCGAGCCTCGTTTTATTTGCAGACTCGAGAATCATTGCAGTTATAGCATGGAACATAAACCTAATTATGAACAGGGAGATAATCAATAACATTTATTATTGCCTCTAGGGCATATCTCCTACACCTCCTCCTCATGATCTCGTTTGAAGCGTTCTGATCCAGTGTGAGCCGGAAGGAGTCTGCCTGAATCCGTTGTGCCTGGGCGTCCAAAGCAGCCCGCTCCGTAGCCATCCTAGTGTTCTCAGCTGCCAGTTCCTCCTTGGCTTGAGCGATCTCATCTCGCAATTTCGCCACATCAACCTTATGCTGTTCTTGAGTGTCCTGGGTTATCTCCACCCCCATTAAAGTCGCCAAAGCTTCCAACAACTCTGTGAGAACTTGAGCCGGTGGGCGCGCAGAACCGCTAGCGCCAGCTACCGCCGCAGCCGTTGAGCTGGAGGTCATAGCCGCGATGGTTGTCGAACCGAGAGCCAGCTGTGTACCGGCCATGAAGATCGTGACCCTGTTCGGCGGCTCATAGGGGTCCGGAATACTGTCACCATCAGAACAGCCCCCAAGCCGGCCGTCTTGCAGTTGATACATTGAATTGGTCTTGCCGGTTGACGACTCTCCATCAGAGTAGATGGCCGTCTCACCACCAGACATAGATCCTTCCTCCAATTCCGCCCCATGGATAAACCCAACAAAGGCGTGCTTCACGGCGGGTTGAACCAGGGCGAGTCATGCACGCTGAGCTGTCTCAATGACGTCGGTGCAGGTGTCCGGCTCAGGGCCCGGTTCGCCGATCTTGCCAATGAAGACGTGGATTCTGCCAAAGGGGACGCGGTACCCGTACTCAATTGAGCCGGCCTCGGGGCCCCAGCCTGCATCGTCAATGTAGAGCTTGCCGCGACGACTCTTGGTCATCCGGCCCACAGCGTATCCCTTGATCCCTTCGAATCTGCCCTTCAAGAACTCGAAACCACCGTGCGCTGGCCCCACGGTGGGTGCCAACTATCGTGGGATTGTCACGGCAGATGTCCTAGTGGAAGGACTTAGGTGTGGAGCCATCGCAACTAGGTTAGCTTGAAGGGGTTAAACGGGACAAAGCACACAGAATTTACCCAGGTTCGGCCCCTCTCAACGAGGTAAAAGCCTACGTCCTGCTTATAGTTGTATTTCTTGGGATTTGATTACCAGGGAGCGAATACGCTTGACCTAGTTCTCAATCTCTTGTTTCTTGCCTTAACCCGCCGCCGGGTCACCCCTTTATATACACAGGCTGATGCCTGGCGGCTTACAGGGCCGGCCGGCTCATACACAATGTGTCCGGCTCGGTGACAGAACTACACTTTCCTTAACGTACAAGTTAAACATATGGCGGTTTACGCCCGCAGGCCTCAAGTCTCCTTCGGGTCTTGGGCCTTCAATAAGCTTGCTTCGTGAACCGCCATCTCTTCTGGGGCCTCTTCATTATGAACCGCCAATGGCATGACCCGGCCCCTCCCGGGCGGGTCATACCCAATAGTTATATCCCCAACACAGGCCCTTTGCAGTAGAAGCACACAGTTTCAGGCTTAGGTCCAGACTTGGGCTTCTTCCTGGGAGTGGCAACTTGCTGTTGCCACTCTTCTTGAAGTTCCCCTTCTTTCCTTTGCCCTTTTTCTTGAAACTAGTGGTCTTGTTAACCATCAACACTTGATGCTCCTTCTTGATTTCTACCTCCGCAGCTTTGAGCATAGCGAAGAGCTTGGGAATTGTCTTATCCATCCCTTGCATATTATAGTTCATCACGAAGCCTTTGTAGCTTGGTGGCAGTGATTGGAGAACTCTGTCAATAACACTATCATCTAGAAGATTAACTCCCAGCTGAGTCAAGTGATTATGATACCCAGACAATTTGAGTATGTGTTCACTGACAGAGCTATTCTCCTCCATCTTGCAGCTATAGAACTTGTTGGAGACTTCATATCTCTCAACTCGGGCATTTGCTTGAAATATTAACTTCAATTCCTGGAACATCTCATATGGTCCATGACGTTCAAAACGTCTTTGAAGTCCCGATTCTAAGCCGTAAAGCATCGCACACTGAACTATCGAGTAGTCATCAGATCGAGCTTGCCAAACATTCATAACATCAACATCTGCTCCTGCAGCAGGCCTTTCACCTAGTGGTGCATCAAGGACATAATTCTTCTGTGTAGCAATGAGGATAATCCTCAAGTTACGGACCCAGTCCGTGTAGTTGCTACCATCATCTTTCAACTTAGCTTTCTCTAGGAACGCATTAAAATTCAAGGGAACGGTAGCACGGGCCATTGATCTACAACATAGATATGCAAAAACTATCAGGACTAAGTTCATGATAAATTAAGTTCAATTAATCATATTACTTAAGAACTCCCACTTAGATTAACATCCCTCAAGTCATCTAAATGATATGTGATCCAAATCAACTAAACCATGTCCGATCATCACGTGAGATGGAGTAGTCATCAATGGTGAACATCTCTATGTTGATCATATCTACTATATGATTCACGTTCGACCTTTCGGTCTCCAGTGTTCCGAGGCCATGTCTGTACATGCTAGGCTCGTCAAGTTTAACCTGAGTATTCCGCATTTGCAAAACTTTCTTGCACCCGTTGTATGTGAACGTAGAGCCTATCACACCCGATCATCACGTGGTGTCTCAGCACGACGAACTGTCGCAACAGTGCATACTCATGGAGAACACTTATACCTTGAAATTTTAGTAAGGGATCATCTTATAATGCTACCGTCGTACTAAGCAAAATAAGATGCATAAAAGATAAACATCACATGCAATCAAAATATGTGACATGATATGGCCATCATCATCTTGTGCCTTTGATCTCCATCTCCAAAGCACCGTCATGATCTCCATCGTCACCGGCTTGACACCTTGATCTCCATCATAGCGTCGTGGTTGTCTCGCCAACTATTGCTTCTACAACTATCACTAACGCATAGTGATAAAGTAAAGCAATTACATGGCATTTGCATTTCATACAATAAAGCGGCAACCATAAGGCTCCTGCCAGTTGCTGATAACTTTTACAAAACATGATCATCTCATACAACAACGTATATCACATCATGTCTTGACCATATCACATCATAACATGCCCTGCAAAAACAAGTTAGACGTCCTCTACTTTGTTGTTGCAAGTTTTACGTGGCTGCTACGGGCTTCTAGCAAGAACCGTTCTTACCTACGCATCAAAACTACAACGGTGATTTATCAAGTTTGCTGTTTTAACCTGCAACAAGGACCGGCCGCAGTCAAATTCGATTCAACTAAAGTTGGAGAAACAGACACCCGCCAGCCACCTTTATGCAAAACTAGTTGCATGTCTGTCGGTGGAACCGGTCTCATGAACGTGGTCATGTAAGGTTGGTCCGGGCCGCTTCCTCCAACAATATCGTCGAATCAAAATAAGACATTGGTGGTAAGAAGTATGACGATCACCGCCCACAACTTGTTTGTGTTCTACTCGTGCATATCATCTACGCATAGACTTGGCTCTGATGCCACTGTTGGGAAACGTAGCATGCAATTTCAAAAAAAATCCTACACTCACGCAAGATCTAGGAGATGCATAGCAACGAGAGGGGGTGAGTGTGTCCATGTACCCTCATAGACCGAAAGCGGAAGCGTTTGACAATGCGGTTGATGTAGTCGAACTTCTTCTTGTTCCGACCGATCAAACACCGAACGTACGGCACCTCCAAGTTCTGCACACGTTCAGCTCAATGATGTCCCTCGAACTCTTGATCCAGCAAAGTGTTGAGGGAGAGTTCCGTCAGCACGATAGCGTGGTGACGGTGATGGTGAAGTGATCCGCGCAGGGCTTCGCCTAAGCACTACGAAGATATGACCGGAGGCGTAAACTGTGGAGGGGGCGCCGCACACGGCTAACAATTGTTGGTGTGTGATCTAGGCGCCCCCTCCCCACGTATATATAGGTGGAAGGGGGAGGAGGACAGTCATGGGGTGCCCCAAGTAGGTGGAATCCTACTTGGGCCCCTAGTCCCATTCGGCCCCCCTTTCCTTATTACCGGAAGGGGGAAAAGGGAAGACAGGGGGGAGGAAGGAAAGGGGGGGCTGAACCCCCTCCTCCTTCTCCTATTCTGCCTCCTTCCTTAGAAGGGGGGGGGGGGCGCCACCCCTTGTGGGCTGGTGTGCTCCCCTCCTATGGCCCATAAGGCCCATTATTCCCCCGGGGGGTTTCGGTAACCCCCCGGTACTCCGATATGTACCCGGTACACCCCAGAACAATTCCGGTGTCCGAATATCATCGTCCTATATATGAATCTTTACCTCTCAACCATTTCGAGACTCCTCGTCATTTCCATGATCTCATCCGGGACTCCGAACAACATTCGGTCACCAAATCACATAACTCATATAATACAAAATCGTCATCGAACATTAAGCGTGCGGACCCTACGGGTTTGAGAACTATGTAGACATGACCGAGACACCTCTCTGGTCAATAACCAATAGTGGAACCTGGATACTCATATTGGTTCCTACATATTCTACGAAGATCTTTATCGGTCGTACCGTAATGACAACATATGTTATTCCCTTTGTCATCGGTATGTTACTTGCCCGAGATTCGATCGTCGGTATCTTCATACCTAGTTCAATCTCGTTACCGGCAAGTCTCTTTACTCGTTCCGTAATACATCATCCCGCAACTAACTCATTAGTCACATTGCTTACAAGGCTTCTTATGATGTGCATTACCAAGAGGGCCCAGAGATACCTCTCCGATACTGGGAGTGACAAGTCCTAATCTCGATCTATGCCAACCCAACAAACACCTTCGGAGATACCTGTAGAGCATCTTTATAATCACCCAGTTACATTGTGATGTTTGATAGCACACAAGGTATTCCTCCGGTATCCAGGAGTTGCATAATATCATAGTCAAAGGAATATGTATATGACATGAAGAAAGCTATAGCAATAAAACTGAATGATCAATATGATAAGCTAACGGATGGGTCATGTCCATCACATCATTCTCCTAATGATGTGATCCCGTTCATCAAATGACAACACATGTCTATGGTCAGGAAACTTAACCATCTTTGATTAACGAGCTAGTCTAGTAGAGGCTTACTAGGGAGACGGTGTTTTGTCTATGTACCCACACATGTATCAAGTTTTCGGTTAATACAATTCTAGCATGGATAATAAACATTTATCATGAATAGGAAATATAAAATAACAACTTTATTATTGCCTCTAGGGCATATTTCCTTCAGTACTAGAGGTGGAGTAGTGGTAGAGTAGTTTATATTATCTCTGCATACAGTACCAGTTAGTCGTGCTTCAAAACTGAACGGCATGCCATTAAAAAAATTAAAGTCAAGAAATAATACGGCACCTCGGGCCAACGCAGCCAGATCGCATTTTGCACGAGAAATGACACACCATGTTTCATTGACATGTGGTCCCGTTCCAACATGTCATGTCAGTGAGACGACGGCGAGTCCTTTTGTACAATTTCCGAACGGACGTCTATGTAGGCCGGGGCACCTCTTCCTGTACCGTGGCAACCGTCCACCGCCTCTTCGCCTTTCCCTCTCGATTTGGAAGTGCTGTCGCACGCTCTTCCTCCCTCCATTGGCCTTCACCCTTCCTTCTGCCATTGTTCGATCGTCTTCTCCATGGAGGGAACAGGCCGGAAATGACCCCATTATTCTTGCTCCGATCTGAAAGATGACGTGGTGGAGGAACTCATTGATCGGTGCGACGTCATCACCTCGGCTAGCATGGCAGGTTCGTTCAAGACCATTCTCGACTCAACAAATAACATCATTACAAAGAACCCAAGGGTCCAGGAGCGGTTTGATCTCCCCTATCTTCTTTTCCATGACCCTGCTCATTGGCGTGGGGACGACGGAAGCCTCGCCTTATGCAAGTTGATGCCGCTTGATAATGATACGTGTGATGTTAAGATGCCATCGCTTAAGGGTAAGGCCTGGGTAGGCGCAAATGGAGATTGGGTACAACTGCGAGTGGGAACTTGTGAATGTGCACACTCGTCACCGGGTTCCACTTCCAAAAATCTCAGAGTGCCCTGAGGTTGAGCACACAGATGATCTACGTACATTTAAATACGATAATGGTGAATGTCGTCTACAGAAGATAGCAATTTGTCGAGTTCCCAACCGCTCTTGGGATTACACGAACTATGATGTTGTTGTTATCTTTGACAAGCTTGTTGTCGTCCTTAGTCTGACTCGATGGATATTGCTCAAAAATCAGTTTCTGTACACGGATGTGTACTGTGATGCAATTCAATACGAGGGTCTTGTGTTAGCTGCCACCACTTCTGGCACTATTTTCGCATGGGATCCTTATTGTTTCGGTACGTTTGTCTTCCACTATAATTATAATTGTTACACTCACCATGCATGTGAGTTAGTATCCCCGTACTAATTTACCTTCTCTGTTTCCTAGGTCCTGTCAACATTCCCCCACCAATACTTGGAAAATCTTCCAACCAAGGGGGAGATGACGATGGTGATGATCATGAGCATGAAGACGAGCGGGACTTACATACCCAGTGACGCCTAGCAACTTATTCCAATGGATCACCTCTTCTTGTCTGTATACAGGGCACTGCTGATGCTACTAAGGAAGCAGGTGTTGTCTCCCATGGTCGCACTCTCCGGACCTATTCCAACATCCGTTGCAGGGTATTCGGGATGGATACTATTGTGCTACCACCAGCACCTTCTGAATGGTTTAGTATTGATAGTCTTGGAGAAAACTCGCTCTTCCTTGGACTAAACTATCTACTGATGGTGAAAGGCGATCCAGCTGCTATTGGCACAATGTTACTACCATTTATGAGAAGCAACTGTATCTATACCTCGGACATTGCTATGGTTCCCTACCCTGGCTATCACAATATGCGTCCTGATATATGCCGCTTCAGCCTGGATGATGATTCTTGTGTTGCTCTCGAGATTGACAATAGCTGGCCCTGCACAGAGAATCACTTCTGGTTCAAAGCAAGTGTTTCCAATGCCGAGGATTGGTTGACCTGAAATTTATTTCATCGCTTTGTTATTTTTTGTGTGAGACAAACTTTAGTATTTATAATGTATCCTCGTTGTCGTTGTGGGTTGATGACCTATTGTATGTAATGCTAAATGATATGCCTGTGATAAACTTACTAAATTTATGAATGGCTTTCGAGTCGCTTCTCAGAGAGGGTGATGCGACAAGGCAAAAAATGTATTCCCGAATACATAATTGTACGTGCATTGTAACATGTTATCGGATGAGTCCAATCAACAATATTACTACTAGTTGTACTAGCTTCACATGCTTCGCGCGTCGGGCGGGTGTTTTTACTGTAGCTGTGAATCCCATCATCCTAGGTCCTCAGATGAGTCCAATCAACTATAGAAATTGCACTCTGATGTTTGGGTTCAAACTTTCAAAACTTCTGCACTATCTCTACGTCTACGTATACGTAATACAACAAGTTTTAAACTTGAGACTAGCCATCCACCCTCACAAAGAACACTTTTTAGCCTAGCACAGACTCCAGAAAATTTGGCCATAGTGTGAGGTGGGCCATATGTTAATGTGTTCGCTATACGTAACCAGCACCTCGAATCCTCGATATATATAGTAGCGTGGCATGGGCCAGAATAAGCATTCATGTCCAGGAATACGACACATGCCACCAGCACGACTTCCATCTGACACCATATTTCCTGGAGTCCGTGCTACAGCTATCTCTTCACCCTCCTCGTTTCTCTAACTCAGCCATCGCGCGGCGGGCGAGGTGGGGGTTTGCCGATAGTCGGTTTCCTCAACTGCGGTCCCACTTGTAAGTGAAGATGCAAGACAACACGTGTTTTAGAGCATGGTTAATAATACAACCAACTGCTGGCTATAAGGTGTTGCCACTCCAATTATGGCGATTCACAAAAATGCCACTACAATTTCCAAACTTTAAAAAAATGCCACTGCAATTTTTGCAAACTTTGAAAAACGCCACTCCAGACTTCAAAAAATGCCACTGGAAATGGCATGAAATGGCATTTTTCAATGTTTGGAAATTGCAGTGGCATTTCTCGGAATCGCCAGATTTGGAGTGGCATTTATCAAATTAACCCTATCATCTATAGCCAACACATATAGTCACTCATACAACAAGGTTAGCTATAAGGTTGGCTATAAGATTAGTACTTTTTCTCATCTTCTCTCTATCTCTTTCCTCGCATTTATTGCATCTACCTTGGAGCACGCATATAGCCAGGCTCTTGCATGAGAGCCCACTCTCCTTGCTTTTTAATGTCTCTCTCTTCCACATAGGCAAAATTGCCTTGTAAGTAGGCTATAAGCCCACTATTGTACTTGCTCGGCGTGGCGGACCAATCGTGTGGGGGTGTGAAGTGGCTTCGCTCGTGTGGGGGATGGAGGCCATCCCGCGCGGGCGCTAGGTCTGAGAGGACGACATTGGGCCTTGTCGTCAGTGTGTGACCTCTGTGGCAACCATCCGCTCCCCACTAGCCTCTTCGTGTACCGTGGCAACCGTCCACCGCCTCTTCGCCTTTCCCTCTCGATTTGGAACTGCTGTCGCACGCTCTTCCTCCCTCCATTTGCCTTCACCCTTCCTTCTGCCCTTGTTCGATCGTCTTCTCCATGGAGGGAACAGGCCGGAAACGACCCCGTTATTCTAGCCCCGATCTGAAAGATGACGTGGTGGAGGAACTCATTGATTGGTGCGATGTCATCACCTCGGCTAGCATGGCAGGTTCGTTCAAGACCATTCTCGACTCAACAAATAACATCATTACAAACAACCCAAGGGTCCAGGAGCGGTTTGATCTCCCCTATCTTCTTCACCGTGACCCTGCTCACTGTCGTGGGGACGACGGAAACCTCGCCTTGTGCAAGTTGATGCCGCTTGATAATGATATGTGTGATGTTAAGATGCCATCGCTTGAGGGTAAGGCTTGGGCAGGCACAAATGGAGGTTGGGTTGTTTATATTGGGTACAACTGGGAGTGGGAACTTGTGAATGTGTACACTCGTCACCGGGTTGAGTTCCCACTCGCTCTTGGGGTTATAGGAATGCTTGTGTTGTCGCTATCTTCGACAAGCTTGTTTCCATCCTTAATACTTCGACTCAATGGATATTGCTCAAAAGTCAATTTCTGTACACGGATGAGTACTGTGATGCAATTCAATACGAGGGTCTTGTGTTAGCTGCCACCAATTCTGGCACTGTTTTCGCATGGGATCCTTATTGTTTCGGTACGTTTGTCTTCCACTGTAATAATTAGAATTGTTTCATCCACATGCATGCGGGTTAGCTAGTTTCCCTTTACTAATTAACCTTCTTGTGTTTCCAAGGTCCTGTGAACATTCCACCACCTATACTTGAAAAAATTTGTAACCAAGGGGGAGATGACAATGGTGATGATCACGAGCATGAGGACGAGCAGGACCTATATACTCAGTGGCGCCTAGCAACTTATTCCGATGGATACCTCTTCTTGTATGTATACAGGGCACTGCTGATGTCACTAAGGAAGCAGGTGTTGTCTCCCATGGTCGCACTCTCCGGACCCACTACAAGAAATATGTCAACTTGAGACCATCACTATTGGTCGCTGAATGGTCATTGTTTTTCATTTGCGACCTTTTTGTGACCAAAAACAAATGGTCAAAAGCTGACCGTCTTTACTGGAAATTAATGACCTTCTCTGTGATAAGGTCGTTGAAGGCAATGACCAAAACAAAAGGTCGTTGATCCTATGACCAATTGCTTTGGTCGCTGGTTGTCTGCCCAGGCCACGTCGGATCCGACGTGGCAAGCTGACGTGGCAAAATTGTGACCAAATGAAAAGGTCGTTGATTAGAATCAGCCCAGTCCAATTCAGTGTATATGGGCCAAGCCCATTAATTCAGCCCATTTATATATATTTTTCTTGTCAATTTTGGTCGGCTACACGGGCCGAATGAAACATTGCAGCCTTATTATTTTTGGGTCATGGCCTTTTTGCGGACCATTTCATTAAGCCTATTTTTCTGGTTTTTCAGAAATGCACAAGGTTCCGATCCACTATAGTTTGGGCCGCAGCCTTTTTAGAGCCCAAATATTACTTTGTCAAGTAGAACATTTGGTCTTTTTCATTCACAGATTTCAATTTAAACATTTGAACAGCAAAATATCAATAAATCTCTCAATTAGCAGATTAAATCCAGAAATCATCCAGTCAAATACTCACAAGAGCAAATACACGTCTGCACGTCCAACAAGTGCACATACAATAAAAAACAGATACACAAGGGTGGCACGGCGCCAGCTTTATTCCTACAAGGCGGCGGTGGTGGTATCTACGATGTGCGGGAGAAACGTTCAGGACCTCCTCTTCCTCTTCTTGTCACCTGCGTTCTTGAGCTGCGAGAGGACACAACACCGTTAAGCACAGTTGATCAGACCATATTGACACGAATCACAAATGTTGGCACACAGTGTATACTATGTAAGTGCTGGTATATTTTTACTACCAAAACCATCACTACTATGCATGCATGCTTGGTTTATAGGCTGCGTCCATCTGGTTGGCACCATCACTGCATATTGTTGCTACCGACCGAGACCCACATGAGACCAAGTACAATATATATCTCGCGAGATTTCTATTGTACACAAGTGTGCACATACACAGCATGCTGCATGCATACGCGCGCATGCCAGTATAAAGCTGTATCTCGATGCTTTTCATTGTTGATCAAGAGATTGTAATATTTTAATAATCCACTGCATGCGCCACACAGCTACTCCTACCTAGGTAGCTATACATAGGTGTACTAGCAGCCAGGCCAGAGGCGAGTTGATCAGCAATTCAACATACACTAGAAGAAAAATGCTAGCAAGCTACTGCTATGTCCAATCCTAGCAGCAGCAACAACTTTTGTTTGTCATGCGTGTAAAGAAATGCATGCATTTCCAGTAAATATAAATGTATGCATGCTGCCATTGGCCTGGACCACACTAGAAGAAAAATGCTCGCAGCGACCAGCAGATAGATCGACCTAGGTGTGCGCTTCTTTCATGTCGCCAGTTCTAACTGACATCGACTTGCAAGCTTTACCTACGTGGCCACCATGCAGTAATGGCATGCACACCAAAAGGAAGAGGAGAAACCAAGCTCTGGGCTAGATGGAAAGGACCACCACATGCAGCGTGAGAAAGGTACAGGTAAAGTTTCATGGGCCAGCACTTACATAGTATACTGTTTCATGTCAAAGGATCGACATGCCAGAAGAGGGCAGGCCACCGAGGTACAGGTACTCCCTGCGCTTGGCAATGATGGCAGCGCCGGAGAAGCACCCTAAGGTGATGGCGGTTCCGATAAACCCTGTGACGAGGATGCTGGTCGCACAAGAGCAACATGCAAGTTATGTCAGCCAACATAAATAGCAGGGATGAGAAACGAATGTGAGCATTGAGCAGCAACAAACTAGAAGCAAAGCTCTGCGAAAAACACCAGCAAAGTTGGTTGTCCAAGTAACAAAACAATCAGTCATATCAATTTTGTAGAACTGTAGGTACACAAATTCAGAACCACCAACAAAAATGAAGGCCCAAAAAGTCCATGATCAGGCCCAAAGTTAAATAACAATAACCCAGACACAAGGTCCAAACCCCACCGCAAAGGGCCCAGGTACAACTGTCAATATAGGTAGCATCAATTAAAATACTATAATGATAGCAGCCCATCCAAACAGCAGGCAATGTTGGAAAAAGGAGGGTCTCAGGAGAACAATAGACTAATCCAGAAGCAGAATTTGGCACCTACACAACCTAACTAATAATGCTTGCAAGAACAACCAGACAATGATGGATAAGGACATATAATCAGCAGATATCCAATAATCCAATCACAGGCATTCACAAACAGTACGTGTCACACTCCCATGACATATGGTTTTGTTACCACAGGGTTTGCTCATAAACTATTCTCTACAAGACAGGGACATTTGCAGCAACAACAAAAGCAAATTCGTGTTTACCTTGGGTCAAAGTCTATGGGGAGCTCAATCAGAGGTCCAACCAAAGCCCCTTCCAGGAGGGCTCACATATTACGCTGTATCAGAATTAACACATATTTTAGATGACAGAAATAGAATCTTGAACACACCAGTAATAATCGACTTCTGACTAGCAACGACAAACAGATTCAAACACAAGCAATTTTATAGCAGGATGAAAAATCTATGTGCAGAATTCATGAATGAAATTATAGTAGTAGCACAAAGGACCCTCACAGACATTTGTAATAGTACGCAAAGGTAAATAGAGTTCCCAGTAGACAATGTATTCCAGTTATTAAACAAATTCTCGCCAAGATAATCAGTACAGCGGTGAACTGAACACAGTAATAATCCAAAGCTGATACTAATAAGCAGCAGGAACCTCCCTACTTTTGTGATATAAAACTAATATCAGACCAATTTTGTACCAAGTTGTACATAATCAGTGATGTACAACATGGGAATGTCAAATAGTCAGTTGTTAAAAATGTTCAACAACCTTTTAGTTAACTATAAGAGGGCTTGTAGGCTTTCCAAACTATTAATTGACAGAACCCAAAATTGTATAACGAGATCACTGATGTTGGCTTGAACTACATCGGTATTTCCCCAAAGAGGAAGGGATGATGCAGCACAGCAACGGTAGGTATTTGCCTCAGTGATGAGACCAAGGTTATCAAACCAGTAGGAGAACCACGCACCACTACATGAACAACACCTGCACACAAATAACAAATACTCGCAACCCGACGTGTTAAAGGGGTTGTCAATCCCTTTCGGGTAACGGTGACAGAGATAGGCAAACGGATGTGAGAGAGTTGTAAATATTGATAGATCGAATGCCAAATAAAATAAAGTGCAGCAAGGCATTTTTGTATTTTTTGTTTAATAGATCTAAAAATAAAAGCAAAAGAAAATAGATCGCAAAGGCAAATATAATGAAGAAGAGACCCGGGGGCCGTAGGTTTCACTAGTGGCTTCTCTCGAGAAAAATAGCAAACGGTGGGTGAACAAATTACTGTTGGGCAATTGATAGAACTTAAAATAATCATGACGATATCCAGGCAATGATCATTATATAGGCGTCACGTCCAAGATTAGTAGACTGACTCCTACCTGCATCTACTACTATTACTCCACACATCGACCGCTATCCAGCTTGCATCTAGTGTATTAAGTTCATGGAGAAACGGAGTAATGCAATAAGAATGATGACATGATGTAGACAAGATCTATTTATGTAGAAATAGACCCCATCGTTTTATCCTTAGTAGCAACGATACATACATGTCGGTTCCCCTTCTGTCACTGGGATCAAGCACCATAAGATCGAACCCACTACAAAGCACCTCTTCCCATTGCAAGATAAATAGATCAAGTTGGCCAAACAAAACCCAAATATCGGAGAAGAAATACAAGGCTATAAGCAATCATGCATATAAGAGATCAAAGAAGACTCAAATAACTTTCATGGATAAAAAGATAGATCTGATCATAAACTCAAAGTTCATTGAATCCCAATAAACACACCGCAAAAAGAGTTACATCATATGGATCTCCAAGAGACCATTGTATTGAGAACCAAACGAGAGAGAGGAAGCCATCTAGATACTAACTACGGACCTGTAGGTCTACAAAGAACTACTCACGCATCATCGGAGAGGCACCAATGGACATGATGCACCCCTTCGTGATGGTGTCTAGATTGGATCTGGTGGTTCTGGAACTTGCGGCGGCTGGAATTGATTTTCGTCGACTCTCCTAGGGTTTCTGGAATATTGGTAGGGATGGCACCCGCAGGGTTTGGGTACGGGTGGAGCCTCCCCATACCCTTACTCGTCCCCTCTAATTTTACCCATCACCCTTACCCATACCCGTCAATGGGTATAATTTTTTCCCCTACCCGTTACCTGACAGGGTATATGGGTACCCGTGGATAAAATTACCCATGTTTGCAAAGCATCAGTTTGAACAACTCATAGTCATAAAGAAACATATGATTATAATCTGTAAACAACAATAGATTATAACAACAACACACATTTTCAAACTACAACACATCATAAACAACATCACTTTCTCGTAAACAACAACACATCAAAACATCATCACATTGTCATATATTTTGAGTTCACAAATTCATGACAAAGTGTAGAGATAATTTTGAGTTCATATGAATTTTATATAGGTACATGGGTACGTGGGTATGGGTTATATGATCCCATACCCATACCCGCTCTACCTGATGGGTTTAACATTTCCCTATTTATATACCCATGAATATTTTTTTGTCCCATACCCTTACCCTAATAGGGTTTTTACCCGCAGGGTACGCGGGTAATGGGTACCCATTGCCATCCCTAAATATTGGGGTATTTATAGAGCAAAGAGGCGGTTTAGGGGGCACCCGAGGTGGGCACAACCCACCAGGGCACGCCTGGGCCTCCAGGCGCGCCAAGGTGGGTTGTGCTCCCCTCGGAGCACCCCCCAGGCACTTCTCCAGCCCACTGGATGTCTTCTGGTCCAAAAAAATCCACAAAAAGTTTCACTGCGTTTGAACTCCGTTTGGTATTGATTTCCTGTGATGTAAAAAACATGCAAAAAATAGCAACTGGCACTTGGCACTATGTCAATAGGTTAGTACAAAAAATGATATAAAATGATTATAAAACATCCAAGAATGATAATATAACAACATGGAACAATCAAAATTATAGATACGTTGGAGACGTATCAGCATCCCCAAGATTAATTCCTGCTCGTCCTCGAGTAGGTAAATGATAAAAACAGAATTTTTGATGTGGAATGCTGCCTAACATGTCATCTCATATTCTTTTCTTTATAGCATGGACATTTGGACTTTTATATGGTTCAAAGCAATAGTCTAGTTTTGACATGAGACTTAAATACTCAAGCATATCAACAAGCAACCATGTCTTTCAAAATATCAATGCTAAAATAAGTTATCCCTACCCCATCATGCTCAAACATTGATCCATTCATGAAACACACTCGCATATTAGCTACACCCAATGCTCAAGTACGATCATAGTGCCTCCTAGTTGGTGCTCTATAAGAGAAGATGGAGACTCAAATTAAAAATAAAAATTGCATAAAGTAAAAGAAAGGCCCTTGACGGAGGGAAGTAGGGATTTGTAGAGGTGCCAGAGCTCAAAGCGAAAAACATAGAGATAAAAACATTTTGGGAGGTGTGCCTTCCCCACCAACGAAAACGACTTAGAGCTCCCCACACTTTCCATGCTAGATATATCATAGGCGGTTCCCAAACAGAAAATAAAGTTTATTACTTTTTCCACCATACTTTCACTTTCCATGGCTAGCCGAATCCACGGTTGCCTTCCATACCAACACTTTCCAAGGAATTTATTATTTGACAACATAAAGTAAATTCATTTTTCATTTCGGGACTGGGCATCCCTAATACCTTTGCCTTACTCTCGTGCAATAACAAGTGAATAAACACTCATTGTGAGAATAAGACATCTAGCATGGAAAATATAGGCCACCCCTCACCGCCTCGCGAGCGGTACGAGCACACAAAACAGAAGTTTATTTTGAAAATTAGAGATGGCACATACAAATTTGCTTAGAACGGCAGAAGAATACCGCATATAGGTAGGTATAGTGGACTCATGTGGCAAAAATGGGTTTAAGGATTTTGGATGCACAAGTAGTGATCATACTTAGTGCAAAATGAAGGCTAGCAAAAGGTTGAGAAGCGACCAACCAAGAAACGAATAATCTCATAAGCGAGCATTAAGCATAATTAACACCGAATAATGCACCACAAGTAGGATATAATTCCATTGCATGACTATTGACTTCTTGCATAGGGAATCACAAACCTTAACACCAATATCCTTACTAAAGCACAATTACTCATCAACATGACTCACATATCACATCATCATATCTCAAAACTATTACAAGGAATCAAGTTTATTTTGTCAAGTGATCTTCATGAAAGTTTTTATTATATCCTTCTTGGATATCTATCACTTTGGAACTAATTTTCATGTGTTGCTTTTTGATAAGCTCAAACAAATATAAGTGAAGATCATGAGCATAATATTTATTTCTCTCAAATTAATTTAAGTGAAGCAAGAGAGAATTTCTTAAAAAAATTACTAACTCCCAAACAAATCTAAGTGAAGCAAGAGAGCATTTCTTCAAAAATACTAAAGCACACCGTGCTCAAAAAGATATAAGTGAAACACTAGAGCAATTCCATAGCTCATAAAGATTTAAGTGAAGCATAGAGAGCAATTCTAACAAGTCATGGCATAATTTTGGCTCTCTCAAATAGGTGTGTCCAGCAAGGATTCAAGACGTAGAACAAAAAGAAAAATAAGCAAAGACTCATATCATACAAGACACTCCAAGAAAAACTCATAGTATGTGACGAATAAAAATATAGTTCCGAGTAAAATACCGATGGTTGTTAGAAGAAAGAGGGGATGCCACTCGGGGCATCCCCAAGCTTAGTTGCTTGCTTCTCTTTGGATAATAGCTTGGGATGCCATGGGCATCCCCAAGCTTAGGCTCTTCTTACTCCTTATTCCTTCATCCATCGTAACATCACCCAAAACTTGAAAACTTCAATCACACAAAACTCAACAAAACCTTCGTGAGATCCGTTAGTATAAGAAAACAAATCACTACTATAAGTACTGTTGAAAACCAATTCATATTTTATTCTTGCATTATATCTACTGTATTCCAACTTTTCTATGGCAAAAACTCATCAAAGAAAACCATAGAATCATCAAAACAAGCACACAACGCAAAGAAAACAGAATCTGTCAAAAACAGAACAGTCTGTAGCAATCTGAATATTTCGAATAATTCTGTAACTGCAAAAATTCTGAAAAATTAGGGAAACCTGAGCAATTTGTATATAAATCTTGTGTAAAACATTCAGAGCAAAAACACGTTTTTGTGATTTATGTAAATTATTTTTCTGAGCGCAAAAGTTTCTGTTTTTCAACAAGATCAAGTCAACTATCACCCAAGAAGATCCTAAAGGCTTTGCTTAGAACAAACACTAATTAAAACACAAAAAAACAATCATAACAGTAGCATAATTGTGCAAACACTCAATAACAGAAAGCAAAAAGCAAAAATAAATTTTATTCATTGGGTTGCCTCCCAACAAGCGCTATCGTTTTACGCCCCTAGCTAGGCAAAAAGCAAGGATCTAAGTTTTGTCATCCGTGGTTTTGGCAACTTTTGTGAGGGCTTTCTCAAACCCGGGAGGCTCTTTGTGCTTCCCTAAATTCTCAAGAAAAGATACCATCTTGAGATCTAAAATATTCAATCGCTTATTGCAAAGAGTAATCAAAGTATTCATACGATTGATACTACCATTAAGATGTTTGAGGGGTTCATTATACTTTTGCAATTCAACCATATGTTTGTGCAAATCACCAAGTTTGTCCAACATTTGAACTCCCTCTGGGGTGAAAGAAAACCCCTTCTTTTGAGGTGGAACCCCTAAAATTCCTTCTAAAATTTCATAGGCAGCATTGGCATCAAGCTTGATAAAATTCCCTTTAGCGGCAAAATCTAAGAGTTGTCTATGATGCAATGCCAATCCTATGTAAAAATTACGAAGTAAAATCTTTGCATCTCCCTTTAGGTTGCAAACACGGTAAGATTCCATTAGCCTATACCAAGCATCTTTCATATTTTCTCCTTGTCGTTGCTTGAAGCATAAAACTTCAAAATCGGGTGACAAAGGAGGAGTAGGCACGCTAGCCATTACGACTAGAAAGCAAGAACAAGGATAGATCCGGCAAGGAAACGGCGAACGAAAAAGGGGGCGAATAAAACGACAAATTTTTGTGAAGTGAGGGAGAGGAAAATGAGAGGCAAATGGAAAATAATGTAAATTGCAAGGAGATGAAATTTGTGATTAGGAACCTGGTAGATGTTGATGATGTCTCCCCGGCAACGGCGCCAGAAATTCCTTTTGTTGCTGGCTTGAACTACATTGGTATTTCCCCAAAGAGGAAGGGATGATGCAGCACAGCAACGGTAGGTATTTCCCTCAGTGATGAGACCAAGGTTATCGAACCAGTAGGAGAACCACGCAACACTACGTGAACAGCACCTGCACACAAATAACAAATACTTGCAACCCGACGTGTTAAAGGGGTTGTCAATCAATTTTGGGTAACTGTGCCAGAGATAGGCAAACAGACGTGAGAGAGTTGTAAATATTGATTGATCGAACGCCAAATAAAATAAAGTGCAGCAAGGTATTTTAGTATTTTTGGTTTAATAGATCTAAAAATAAAAGCAAAGGAAAATAGATCGCAAAGGCAAATATAATGAAGAAGAGACCCGGAGGCCGTAGGTTTCACTAGTGGCTTCTCTCGAGAAAAATAGCTAACGGTGGGTGAACAAATTACTGTTGGGCTATTGATAGAACTTCAAATAATCATGACGATAACCAGGCAATGATCATTATATAGGCGTCACGTCCAAGATTAGTAGACCGACTCCTGCCAGCATCTACTACTATTACTCCACACATCGACCGCTATCCAACATGCATCTAGTGTATAAAGTTCATGGAGAAATGGAGTAATGCAATAAGAATGATGACATGATGTAGACAAGATCTATTTATGTAGAAATAGACCCCATTGTTTTATCCTTAGTAGCAACGATACATACACAGTTCCCCTTCTGTCACTGGGATCAAGCACCGTAAGATCGAACCCACTACAAAGCACCTCTTCCCATTGCAAGATAAATAGATCAAGTTGGCCAAACAAAACCCAAATATCAGAGAAGAAATACGAGGCTATAAGCAATCATGCATATAAGAGATCATAGAAGACTCAAATAACTTTCATGGATAAAAAGATAGATCTGATCATAAACTCAAAGTTCATCGGATCTCAACAAACACACAGCAAAATGAGTTACATCATATGAATCTCCAAGAGACCATTGTATTGAGAATCAAACGAGAGAGAGGAAGCCATCTAGCTACTAACTACGGACCCGTAGGTCTACAAAGAACTACTCACGCATCATCGGAGAGGCACCAATGGACATGATGCACCCCTCCGCGATGGTGTCTAGATTGGATCTGGTGGTTCTGGAAATTGTGGTTGCTGGAATTGATTTTCATCGACTCTCCTAGGGTTTCTGGAATATTGGGGTATTTATAGAGCAAAGAGGCGGTTCAGGGGGAACCCGAGGTGGGCACAACCCACCAGGGCATGCCTGGGCCTCCAAGCGCGCCCTGGTGGGTTGTGCTCCCCTCGGAGCACCCCCCAGGCGCTTCTCCGGCCCACTGGATGTCTTCTGATCCAAAAAAATCCACACTGCGTGTGGACTCCGTTTGGTATTGATTTCCTACGATGTAAAAAACATGCAAAAAATAGCAACTGGCACTTGGCACTATGTCAATAGGTTAGTACCAAAAAATGATATAAAATGACTATAAAATGATTATAAAACATCCAAGAATGATAATATAACAGCATGGAACAATAAAAAATTATAGATACGTTGGAGACGTATCAATCACGTTTTTATTATATGACAAAAAGTTAACTAAAGGAAACAAAATAGTAAGGATCAGTGCAATATTAACATTGACACATTTACATATTGTGGATGTGGAGATCGACATCATCAAGGAGCAGGGGTTAATAATGGACAGGTTTAATCTAGACATCTACTAGTTAAATCAGCTTGATTAGCGTCCGAGCTCTATACTGTTTACCACTCACTCAGACTCAGCGGCACCTACTTACAGTCCTAAATTGACAAGGGAATGCATTTGGATTTGCTGTGGAGCATGTGCGTGTAATACGTACTAGCAACGAAATGAAGTGTCGATTGGAAAATTCCCCGTCGACGGGTGAGAGCTGAGGATGATTTTGCATGGGAGGGAGTGGAGTGGTGAAAAGTGTGCAGTGATGCTCATATTGCCGGCTTTGGCATAGTAGAACGCAAACTGAATAAAAATGACTTAGTTCGCCCACTTGAATAAGCATAACAAGTCATGAAACTACTGGCGCCAACACACAGATAATGTGTATAGAAATGGTAGCTAAAACTGACCCAGTACCACGTGAATGATATTTATAGATGATTCATGAAATGAATATGCCCCCCTAAATATTTATGAACATGACTTAAAAGTGTATAAGAATTCACCTTCTTATTACTCCCTCCGTCCCATAATTTAAGACATTTTTGCAAGCAATGTTAGCTTGCACAAACGTCTTATATTGTGGGATGGAGGGAGTATGTGACAAGAAGGTAACTAACGCCAACAGAGAAACAAGGACCTGTGCAATATTAACATTGACACATTTTATATCCTGTGGAGATAGACACCATCAAGAAGCAGGGGTTAGTTAATAATGGATAGGTTTCAACTAGTTAAATCAGCGTCCGAACTCTATACTAGGTTCCACTAGGCACTCAACGCCTACTTAATTACTATTACTAGTCCTAAATTGGGATGAGAATGTAGTTTGATTTGCTGTGGAGCATGTGTGTGTACTAGGACTAGCAACAAAGTGAAGTGTCAATTGGAAAATTCCCCGTCGATGGGTGACAGCGGATAGGAAGATTTTGCATGGGAGTGGAGTGCTGACTTGTGGGAGGCGACGAGGAGCTCCATGGACTTGGTGCCCTTGAGGTTCTCGGCGCCGAGCTTGACGAGGAAGAAGCGCCAGTGCAGCTCTCCAGCACGCCGACGATGAACATCGCCATCGCCATGATCGTCAGGACCCTACCCAACAGGAGCACGTCGGTCGGTGCATCTTCAGAGACCCAGAAAGTGAGAGTTATGGGTAGTGAACTAACGGACCAGGAGAAGATGGAGAGGATGACGCCGAGCCTGTGCCGCTTGGATGGTGTTGGCGCCAGCTAGCGGCGCTTGGTCCAGCAGGGGCAGCAGCAACATAGGCAGAGGCAGCAGCCGCTGGCGTAGGCGGCGATGATGACCTGGTTGATGAACACCAAGAACACCCCCAGGATGCCAAGACCCGTCACAGGCGGGCTCCGGTACATGCAGTTCGTCCCGTTGTACTCCACAGACTAACATAGACTCAGTTAGCGCAGATCTATCGAATTGATGAAAAGAGAATTGTGATGTTCGATCTTGGATCCATGCCTTGGAGTTGTAGTTGTTGGCGACGAAGCCGAGGGTGACCGCGACGGAGCCGAGGAAGCCCAGGACCGTGCACACCAACACCGCGTCTTACTCCATGTTGACCGGAGTGTTTATACAGACAGTAGGGCTCGTCCTCCCGCAGCGGGTCGAGGAGCCTGAGCGGAGGCGCCTCGTACTCCTCCATGGCCATGGCGGCGGCCTCCTCCAACAGCGCCGGCGGCGGGTAGCGGAGGCGCGGGCTGCCGGCGTGCGGGGGAGTGGACAGGATGAGGCGACGGGTGGCGGTGAGGCGGCGGGGCGGAAAGGTCGGGGATGGGAGGGGGGGCACGAAGGAGAGGAGGGGAGGTGAGGCGACGGGGTTCGCCATGGGTGGGAGCGCGGAGGGGAGGAGGAGAGGGGAGGCGTGCGGGGGGAGGCAGGCATGCGTGGACGAAGAGAGGAAGGAGAAGAGAGCGAGGGGAGAAAGAAAGGTGGCGGGGGGGGGTGGATGGAAAATGTCCACGAGGACTAGGGTTTCGGCTTTGGTGGGCTTGGGGTGAGGACTGCCATTGGATTTGCGAGCATCCGACGGTGTTCCATCCACGATCCGCGGGAAACGCCCACAGACCAATCAAAATGCAGTACACGCGTACGATGTCATGACCATCTAAATTGGTCGTAGTTGATTAAAAATTCATTTTCCATTTTTTAAGTGCTCAAAATGAGTTTTTTTTGTGAAGGACCTACAATATATTTGTTGCAAAATTGGACCAAATCAATTTTCTAAAATATTAGGACATATTTAATGTACAATTGACCAAATAGTTGGGTGTCAAAAGTTTTGATTCACCTCTCATGAATAAGACAAATTTTCGTCGATCCAGCTGGAAACGGATAAAATTTGAACTACAGCTGCCTTATAGTTTGTTCTTTATTTTTTCCAAAAATCATTTTTAGGTACATAAGTATCTATTTAATCAGAGAAACACCAAAAGTTTTTCAAGATTCAACCACTAGCTCAGAATGGTCATGCCCGCCGTTTTGACCGCATTTTGAAATGGGCATGAAAAATTAAAAAAAATCAAAAAAATGGAAAACCATCGCCTTGTGTCATTTCATGTGACCAAGTTACCAGGAAAAATAAGAAACTTGTAATACGGTAATTATTTTAAAAAAGTGTTCTCAGAAATAAGCTATCATGTATGAAGATTCAATGCTTTCAAGCCAAATGGTCAATCTTATGACCACATTCATGGCATAGTTTGTTCAAATGATCTCATATTGTGTACAAATGTGCATCTTGGAATGACAAACAATGTTGGCTAAGGAAGTTTTCATTTTCTTTGGATGAAAAATTCATTTTCCATTTTTTGAATACCCAAAATGAGTTTTTTTGTGAAGGATCTACCATATATTTGTTGCAAAATTGGACCAAATAAATTTTAGAAAATATTAGGACATATTTAATCTACAATTGACCAAATAGTTGGGTGTCAAAAGTTTTGATTCGCCTCTCGTGAAAAAGACAAATTTCCGCCGATCCAGTTGGAAACGGATCAAATTTGAACTGGAGCTGCCTTATAGTTTGTTCTTTATTTTTTCCAAAAATTATTTTTAGGTACATAAGTACCTATTTAATCAGAGAAACACCAAAAAAATTCAAGATTCAACCACAAGCTCAGAACGGTCAAGCCCGCCGTTTTGACCGCATTTTGAAATGGGCATGAAAAATTCAAAAAAAATCAAAAAAATGGAAAACCTTCACATTGTGTCATTACATGTGACCAAGTTACCAGAAAAAATAATAAATTTGTAATACGGTATTATTTTAAAAAAGTGTTCTCAGAAATGAGTTATCATATATGAAGATTCATGGCTTTCAAGCCAAATGGTCAATCTTATGGCCACATTCATGGCATAGTTTGTTCAAATGATCTCATATTGTGTACAAATGTGCATCTTGGAATGACAAACAATGTTGGCTAAGGAAGTTTTCATTTTCTTTGGACGAAAAATTCATTTTCCATTTTTTGAATACCCAAAATGAGTTTTTTTGTGAAGGACCTACCATATATTTGTTGCAAAATTGGACCAGATCAATTTTATAAATATTAGGACATATTTAATGTACAATTGACCAAATATTTGGGTGTCAAAAGTTTTGATTCACCTCTCATGAAAAAGACAAATTTTCGCCGATCAAGTTGGAAACGGATCAAGTTTGAACTACAGCCGTCTCGTAGTTTTCTCATGATTTTTTCCAAAAATCATTTCTAGGTACATAAGTATCTATTTAATCATAGAAACACCAAAAGTTTTCCAATATTCAACTACTAGCTAGGAACGGTCATGCCAGCCGTTTTGACCGTATTTTGAAATGGGCATGAAAAATTCAAAAAAAAAATTTGGAAAACCTTCGCATTGTGTCATTATATGTGACCAAGTTACCAGGAAAAATAATAAACTTTTAATACCGTAATTATTTTAAAAAAGTGTTCTCAGAAATGACCTATCACGCGTGAAGATTCATGGCTTTCAAGCCAAATTATCAATCTTATGGTAGCATTCATGGCATAGTTTGTTCAAATGATCTCATATCGTGCACAAGGGTGCATATTGGAATGGCAAACAATGTTTCCTAAGGAAGTTTTATTTTCTTTGGACGAAAAATACATTTTCCATTTTTCGAGTGCCCAAAATGAGTTTTTTTTTGTGAAGGACCTACCATATATTTGTTGCAAAATTGGACCAAATCAATTTTACAAAATATTAGGTCATATTTAATGCACAATTGACAAAATGGTTGGGTGTCAAAAGTTTTGATCCACCTCTCTTGAAAAAGACAAATTTCCGCCGATTCAATAGGAAACTGGTCAAATTTGAACTGCAGCTGCCTTATAGTTTGCTCTTTATTTTTTTCCAAAAATTATTTCTAGTAATATAAGTATCTATTTAATCAGAAATACATGGTTTGGTGGCGATGCGTCGAGGTTTGGACGATGGCCGAGGGCCCCAACTCCAGAGCGCGTAAACTCGCATGCCCGCCGCGTGGTCACCGCGTGACCGTGGCGTTGCCCTGCGTTCTAGGCGGCCTAGGCATGTCTGGTGCGCTGGTCACTCCCCACGTAGGTGCTAGGAAGAAAATGACAACAGAAGATTCTCACGAGGAGGCCGAACTATGCTCAAACATGAATTAGTAGCCAAGTGTTTGATTAGCGGTACGGGAAATGCACATGGCTAATGGGCGTGAGTTTTGGCTGAGGATGATCATCTACTTAGAAGACTGTCTTCACAAATTTTTAATTCAAATGGAGGATCCTAGGTGGTACTTGCTTTGCAAAGTACCAAACTGGACATAAATATGAATGTTGAAGCTGGGCTAAAAATAATAAATGGATTGAGCTGAAATTTGGTGGAGGGTGGTTATTTGGGCATAGGAAAGCACTGTAGAAAATTGATACCATTTGGACATGCCAAAGTGGTACTTCCTTCACAATGCTCTTCTCTGGACAAAAATTTGGGAAAATTAGTGAGAGAAATTAGATAAATGAAATGAGCTAAAATTTGGTGTAGGTAAGTTACATAGGTATGGTCATGCCCTGGTAAATTTTCAGAAATAATGAAGCAATATATTATATAGTTGCTTCACAACTGAAAATATGACAAGAATAAAAGATTGGATGATGAGCTTACATCGTTTGTTTAATAAAGCTCAAATTTATGGAGAGTGATTATTTGAGCATATGGAAGATTTGGAAAAATATAAGATCATTTGGATAAGCCAAGCTAGTACTTACTTCATAAAGCTTCTCTCTGGATAGAAACTTTGGAAATTTTCTAAGGACGATTTACTAAGAAGATGGGGCTAAAATTTTGTGGAGAGCTATAATATGGGCATATAGAAGATGTGGCAAAAATTCAACTCATTAGGATATGCATAGCTAGTACTTCCTTCACAAAGCTTCTAGGTAGACAAAAACTTTGGAAATTTGCGGAGGAAGATTTACTGGGCAAATGGAACTGAATTTTGTCATGAGGCAATGATTTGGATAGGAAAGAGTGTTCAAAATTTTTGAGGGCAATCAAGAATATACAAATAGCACTTCCTTCACAAAGTGCTGTATTGAACAGAATAGGAAAATGAATATTGTTGAATATTTTTGAACTAGGCAAAGAAGGTTTTTGACATATTTGACGAAGATATTACCCAGAGAATTTATGAGAATTTTTTAGGAATTTTGGGAATAACAGAAATATAGGTTGCTTCACAACCTAGGGCAAAAATTGACACATGGACATGACACATAGGCAAAACTGATGAGGTGGCGCCTAGTCATAGCAATCCACCACAATTTACAAGGTTATGAACATCTATATTGGTCGTGATCAGATAGAAATAAGGCAATGGACCAGTGTTGTCTGCATTTCGACCATTTCGTGTAAGGAAATTACGACCTTTCTAACCAAAATGGTTGTTATAGTTTAGGGTTTGGAGCCCTCCGAACAGACGACCAATTGGTCTCAAATGGTCGTAGATTTACAACCATTTCTTCCAGGGTCACTGACATAAGGTCATAAGTTGACATATTTCTTGTAGTGACCTATTCCAACATTCGTTGCAGGGTATTCAGGATGGATACTAGTGTGCTAGTGCCAACACCTTCTCCCTGATTCAGTATTGATAGTCTTGGAGAAAACTCGCTCTTCCTTGGACAAAACTATCCAATGATGGTGAAAGGCGATCCAGCTGCTGTTGACACAACGTTACTACCATTTTTGAGAAGCAATTGTATCTATACCTCGGACATTGCTATGGTTCCCTACCCTGGCCATCACAATATGCGTCCTGATATAGGCCGCTTCAGCCTGGATGATCAGTCCTGCATTGGTCTCGAGATTGACTATAGCTGGCCCTTCCTAGAGAATCGCTTCTAGTTCAAAGCAAGCGTTTCCAACGCCAAGGATTGGTTGGCCTGAAGTTTATTTCATCGCTTTGTTATTTGTTGTGTGAGAAAAAATTTAGTATTTACTAGAATGTTTTGTTGGAAATAATCAATAATCCAACATGTATCCTTGTTGTCGTTGTGTGTTGATGACTTGTTGTATGTAATGAATGGTACATTTGCATATGCATGTGATAAACTAAATTTATGAATGGTTTTCGAGTCACTTCTTGGAGTGTGAGTACCGTAGTAGTATAGCCAGCATCCGGTTATATGAAGTTGCCACATCACATAGAGCCAACCTAATAGTGGAGTATGCTAGCACAATAGTTAGTTCTAGTTAGATCAACTAGAGCTAGGTGTCGCACGGAGGCCGAGAAATATGGTGATAGCGTGACTGCATGAGGTGGGCTTGTACGTAGTATGATGTAGTCACAGGGCTTGCCGTCTTTCCTACTCCTCCGGTCTAAATGTGGAGAAGATTTGGTCGAGTTCTTCCTCCTTTTGCCGACATGTGGGACATCCAGCATCCAGGTCATGTCATGCAAGAAAATGGAGTGCTAGTAGAAGCCATGTGATGTGCATCTTGGGTTAAACTGTAAATAGAATCTTACTCTTGAGTAACTCCAAAAGCGGCCACCGAAGATCTTTATTGGATTTGTTTTTCATCACCAGCATGTCAAGGTGAAAGATGTGTAGGTTCAATGGGTCGTCTTGCATTTTCACTGACATGTGGGACCGCCTGTGAGCAAACAGACGATGGGCTCCGCGCATCTGCTGGCTGAGAAGAGAGAGAGAGGAGGGAGCACAGACTAAATTTCGCGACAATGTGTTCGTTCTACGTAACGAGCACCTCGATATAGTGGTGTGGCATGGGCCATAACTAGCATTCACGTCTAGCAGTACGGCACACGCCACCCACATGAGTCCCATCTGACACCAATTTTCTTGGAGTCCGTGCTACAACCATCTCTTCTCCCTCCTGTTTTCTCAGCCATCGTGCGGTGGGCGGGGTGGGGGTTTGCCGATAGTCGGTTTGCTCAACTGCGGTCCCACTTGTAAGTGAAAATGCAACACAGCACGCATTCCCCCTTGAGCGGCGTGCCAGACCAACCGTGTCGGGGTGCGACACGAACACGGCAGGCTTTTCCTTTTGAACTTGTAACTTGTAAAATTTGGTTCTGCTCCATGGCGCGACCGATAGATAGAAATAAGAATTTTCCCTAGAGTAATGAGAAGTTTGGTTCTGGCGCGGTTCATGCATGGAGTACGTACGAAAATTATGAAGTTGATGCGAAAGGTAAGATAATTACTAGTACAATATACTACTACATGGATTTGATGGAAAGATAAAGATACATACGGATCCATCAACGACATCCTTACGCCCTAGTGCGCCGGGTTACCAACCGACGTGTGAGGAGCAGCGGCATTGGCGGCGAGCTCAACGTGCTTCTGAACAATGCCGTCCAAGGTTGCCCTATGGTCCAAGAAGGCCAGCATCCTACCGTCCTCCTCTTGCACGTAGTAGTCCTTGTGGATGATTTGCGCGTAGACGTGGGTGATTATGTCGATGGTGTCTTGCTGCGCCAGGCGCTGCGCGGCGAGCGCGACCTCAAGGTGGACATTCTCTGGCATGACGGCGGGCAGTCGTAGGGCCACCAGTGCGTCGAAGAGGTTGTCACCATAGAGGCCGTTGACGGTGGCGGGCATTGCAGAGCCTGGGCATGTGGGTTGGAGGCGTACGTCAAGGTCGTCCGCGAGCTTCTTGACGACGGTGAACTTGTCGAGGAAGCCGATGAGGACCTCGTCGAACAAGGAGACGAAGCTCTCGTCCAAGAGGCCTCTCGCCCTGGCAGCCTCAAGCATGACCTGGAGACGTTCCTCGGTGCCGGGCCGCAGGCCGGCGTCGTGGACCATCTGGCACAGCCGGCTGATGCTCGCGCTCATCGCCTCCATGGGTCCAGCTTCTAGTCAACTGATCTTGCAATTGAAGTGATCACTCTTGCCCTTGGTTAGGGTGCGTAGGTGCGTAGGATTTCGTAGATTGGACTGGCGTGTAGCCTTTATATGAGAAGTGCAGATTGCGTTGATACGTCTCCAACCTATCTACTTTTCCTAACGCTTTTCCTCTTGTTTTGGACTCTAATTTGCATGATTTGAATGAAACTAACCCCGGACTGACGTTGTTGTCAGTAGAACTACCATGCTGTTGTTTTTGTGCAGAAATAAAGGTTCTCGGAATGGAACGAAACTTTGCGAGGATTTTTTATACCAATAAAGAGAATTTCTGGAGCCATCCGAAGGGGGGCACCTGGGTGGGCACAACCCACCTGGGCGCCCCCCCCCTCCAGGCGCGCCCAGGTGGGTTATCCCCACCTGGTGGCCCCGCAGACCCTGAAACCTACGCTATAAAATCACATTTTTCCAGAAAAAATCAGGGATAAAGAATTATCGCGTTCCACGAGATGGAGCCGGCGCCACCTCTTGTTCTTCATCGGGAGGCCAGATCTGGAGTCCGTTTGGGGCTCCGGAGAGGGGGATCTTCGATCTTCATCATCACCAACCCTTCTCCATCGCCAATTCCCTGATGCTCCCCACCGGGAGTGAGTAATTCCTTCGTAGGCTCGCTGGTCGGTGAGGAGTTGGATGAGATTCATCATGTAATTGAGTTAGTTTTGTTAGGGCCTGATCCCTAGTATCCACTATGTTCTGAGGTTGATGTTGCTATGACTTTGCTATGCTTAATGCTTGTCACTTTGGGCCCGGGTGCCATGATTTCAGATCTGAACCGTTTATGTTATCACCATTATATCCATGTTCTAGATCCGATCTTGCAAGTTATAGTCACCTACTACGTGTTATGATCCGGCAACCCCGGAGTGACAATAGTTGGGACCACTCCCGGTGATGACCGTAGTTTGAGGAGTTCATGTATTCACCATGTGTTAATGCTTTGTTCCGGTTCTCTATTAAAAGGAGGCCTTAATATCCATTAGTTTCCAATAGGACCCCGCTGCCACGGGAGGGTAGGACAAAAGATGTCATGCAAGTGATTTCCATAAGCACGTATGACTATTTACGGAATACATGCCTACATTATATTTATGAACTGGAGCTAGTGCCGTATCGCCCTAGGTTATGACTGTCACATGATGAATATCATCCAACAAATTACCGATCCAATGCCTACGAATTTATCTTATATTGTTTCTGCTAAGTTACTACTGCTACTGTTACTGTTGCACTTGCTACAAAATTACTGCTATCACTGTTACTGTTACTATTGCTGCTGTCACTACTATCAAATCTATCATACTACTTTGCTACTGATCACTTTGCTGTAGATAATTAATCTCCAGGTGTGGTTGAATTGACAACTCAACTGCTAATACTTACAAATATTCTTTGCCTCCCCTTGTGTCGAATCTATAAATTTGGGTTGAATACTCTACCCTCAAAAACTGTTGCGATCCCCTATACTTGTGGGTTATCATACGTTGCATTCACGTGTGTGTTGGCCATCTACTCCTCGGCCCTCCCTCCGTGCCGGTGCAGTATAGTCATCTCACCGAGACCAAGTTGGGGCAAAACAAGAGAACTTTGATGTTTACTGGTTTATTGGTCCCCTTTGCATTTTGCGCCAAGTTTTGACCTTTGATTTAACTAATAAAATGTTAATGCATGTAACCAAAAATGTTGTGCTAAGTAGTCTCAAGTCATTGAATGCATACGCACCCCCACGTCTTCTATTGGGTGATTTCTTTTTTTCGTGGCAAAAAACAGGGAACGAGGTGGGTAGTTAATGCACCGCGCCTAAAAGTTTTAGGATTATTTGGTTTTCGTAACGTGACTAATGCACCAGTACGGAGGGAGTACAATAGTAGTTTTGATTGCAATTTTTTGTTGGTAGCTTACCAAGCTGAGCGCTCGGTGAGTACAATAGTAGTCTGATTGATGAGACTTCAGATTTGAGCCATCTACCGGAAGGGAGAGTGTATAATATCATCGGGAACTACGTTCAAAACCGAATAAAACAATACTCCATGTATTTATTTACAGAGGGAGTAGTATATTTTTTGTGACATGCATTACTAGATATTGCTAGTCAAATACTAAATCCAGACGGATGTGGTAGTACTACTAAATCCAGATGGTGGTGCTAGACTAGTAGTAGTACTACCAATGTAGTACTAGTACTGTACTACCCATTGGTCAAATTACTCCTCACAGTGAAGTGACAAGACCCTGCGCCGGAGATGACACCTGAGTGT
Organism: Thinopyrum elongatum; assembly: GCA_011799875.1. Classification (NCBI taxonomy): domain Eukaryota; kingdom Viridiplantae; phylum Streptophyta; class Magnoliopsida; order Poales; family Poaceae; genus Thinopyrum; species Thinopyrum elongatum. The sequence goes on from CM022302.1 coordinate 544,518,115, forward strand.
AGGCGCTGTGTTCGGCATACCAAAGTTAGCCTGAACTTGTGCAATCACTATCATCATGGCTGTAGACCTAGCCTGCTTACAACTAGCCGTGTTCGACATAATTTCCCGTGCGTTGCCACGAGTATCTCTACTCTTTTCTTATACGAGTAAGATGCCCATGCATTGCACGGAACACCAAGATTGGGGGTGGACGACACCGGCAGCTGCCATCGCGCCAGATTGTTCTATGGCCTTCTAGATGTGGTGGGGAGGAGATAAGGCTGATTGTGAGAGACAAGCACTTGTTTGTAAATAGGGAACAAGTGCGGGCATCTTTTTTGCAAAATTGCAGAAGTTTGCTTTGTATGCGTCAGATCTAGATCCGACAGCTATGGTGAAAGATGGCAGGCACACCATCATCAACAACTCAGGACCTCTTTGATTCGCAGGATTTTGAAAACGCAGGAATAGGACACAGCAATATTACAAGTTTTAAACTGATATTACAGATGTTAGGAGTAATGCTACACCTACGAAGAGGGAATTATTAGGAAGTTTACGTAAGAACTTTCGTTACTTTAGGTGGATGCAGCATTATCGTACAAACTAAAATCCACCGCCTTGACAAGTCACTAATGGGCAAATAAATTTTTGAGTCTCTGGCGACTTGATGTTTCAAAAGCAAGTTCAGCTTCTGCGGAGACTTTGTCATTTAGGCTTAGACGCTTGCGGTGATCAGCACGCCTTTCATTGTTGCGCCAGAGAATGCAAAACCTCATTACCTTGAGCACACTTGCCTCCAAAACAAAGAACCCAGCCAATTTAATTTCAGATGTGCTGCCTCGATAGTCGATCAAACCAATTTGTGTAAGATGGAGATCAAGGCATTCGATGAGATTGTTATAGTGCAGCACATTTTTCACTTTCAGGTCTTTTTTATCTGCAAAAGAAGAGAACATATTAGAGCATCTGGCTTTATAAGATTGCCGTGTCATCAAGAGGTACCAATATCATTCGCTCATACGATAGGGTTGGCTGGCTAGTGATATTTTTCACTCTCTCTCTCTCTCTCTTTCTCTTTCCTCTCATTTACCTAGGAGCACGTGAAGAGCTTGGGCATTGGTTGCCTTCCACTATGTGGCCGATGCCATATTTCTCAAAAGTATGCCACATAATACGCATCGATGTCAAATCAAAAGATTTTGGCACCGCTCTAGCGATGTGAGATAGTTGGCACCGCTGTGCACACAGACCCACATGTATAAACAAATCAATCAAACCAACTACACCAGCCTCTCACTCTCCCAAACAAGTGTTTTTTTATTGCCTCAGTCCTCTCCCTCTCCCACGCAAGTGTTTTTTCATTGCGCAAGTTAATTTGGCACCGGAGCAAAGTAGGTGATCCAGATTGGGGCACCAGGTGAGCAATGGAGGGGCATCGATGCCAAATGCATCACAAGTGAATTTGGCACGTGTTTTGGCCTACATATTGGAGGGCCGTTATAGCCCACTTTTGTACTACCTCGTATTTAGTGTAAAATTTTGACCATATATTTACTAAGAAAATGCCAATGCATGTCACCAAAAATTATACCATTTGAAATTATGTTCAAATGCGAATCCAATGATATAATTTTTAGTGACATGCATTAACATTTTGTCAGTTAAATCTATGGTCAAATTTTGATACTACAAAATAGGAAGAGTAAACCAGGACGGAGGTAGTACTTGCTCTTAGGGTAACCATAGACTTACTAGTCTAAGTTACTTGCCACTATGACTAGCCTAGGCTACTAGTAGTACAACGAGAAAATGATGCAGGTGATCACGTGAGAAAAAATACTAAAAACATTTCTTTCGGTGCAGTGCGTAGATGCAGTTTTGAACACTACACTTGTCATCGTAATTTGGGAAAATTACGAAAAAAATTGAGCTACGTTGGGAACACTACACTAATAGGAAAGAAGTTTCACCTCGACGAGTAGCTTCTCCGTGCACCGAAAGCATGTAAGGAATCCAACAACTTGATCCAGATTGGGGCCGATAGATTTTATTGCCAAGATCTTCACTGTGCGCACAGACTGGGTCAAGCTTGTGGGAATCATTTTCTGGATGACAGTCGTAAATACATCAAGAAGAAATTTAAAAATGTGAATTTCAAGAAGACGGAGAAGAATATGAGTGTTGTACCTGAACGATTACGGATCCAATAAAGAGTTCGGAGAATTTGGCAGACGAGTACACCAACGCTGTCAATTTCAGCGCGTCAATGACCCTGATTTTTGTTGGACCTTCTAGATTAGATACAAGCAATCTCTCAAGGAAAGGCGCATTCTCAATGACCATAACATGGAACAGCTGGAGTGATCTCTTCCCAATTGATGTCCTGTTGCGGGGCCAGCAAGACACATAAATCCATCGGAGATTCGTCGAGGCGATGTGGAGGCTAATGAACCCGTGGATCTGCCAAAGACGAAGGTTCTCGAGCGCAGTAAAGCTGCAGAGCAGGTGCTCCATAGCCTTCTTCGAGATGCCAACGTCGAAGAGGTCGAGTTGCTTGAGTTGAGGGAGAAGAAGGGCGGGCGCGGCATTAATCTGAGGAAAATAGCAGGAGCTGAAGCTGGCGTGGCGTAGCGTTGGCGTGAGGCGGAGCGCGGACGGCGACACAGAGCGACATCGTCCAACTTCAAACCTGAGCTCCTCGAGCTGATCTAGGGCGGGGGATAAGAACCACTCGTCGAACTTGGCTTGGACCTTGCAGTTGGTACTGAACATGCGGATGTCAAGGCGTCTGGCTGGCCCAGGGTGCGATGAAAGGATCTTGGAGACTGCTGCCATGCGTTTGCAATCCTCGTCGCAGAGGCAGTTGTCAACGGTGAGGTTGAGGGGGACGCGGCGCCAGAGAGGGCGCCACCGCCGGGAGAGCAGGGTGGTCTGCACATCAGATTTGGTGGGGAGGAGGCCGATGATGATGAGGAGCATGTCGTCGGGGAGGCTGCTGATGAAGTCCAGGCTCCCCGAATGCGGTTTTGGCTCGAGCCGCCTCCGCTTGTTGGCTGCCTCGCCATCCATCTTAGCCGGCGGCGACGCCGGTGTACACATGTGCTGGTGTGTATTGTGTGCTGGGTGTGCGCGAGTGCGTCCTTCTGTGCATGCCGCCGCGCAGTGGTGAAGTGTGCGCGAGTGCGTCCTTCACGCGGCAGAAGTGTGCCCTCAATTTACTAGCGTGCGGGGTGCTACCCCGAGTGGTTTCAACTTTGTTTACTTCACCGCGTGTCGGATGGGCCTCTAGTTTACTTATTTTCACCCACTGCCACATGGTCCAGCACACGAAGATAGAGAAAACGAGCTGACAAGGCAGCATGTGGACTAGTTAACCAGTTAACTAAACAATATACGGAGCTATACGCTGATATAGTGACCGTATAATCCCTCGGTATAGAGAGTTCAAGTAAGAGGGGAGGCCCGTGAGAGATAGTAGAGAGAGAAAGAGGTACTCCCTCCGTTCGATAATGTAGTGCCTATATTTTTTTAAAGTCAAACTTTTGAAAATTTGACCAAGTTTATAAAGAAATTACTTATATCTACAATACCAAAGATAAATGATAGTATGAAGTAAGTACATGTTGTGATGAATCTAATGATCATTCCAGATGTAAAAAAATTTCTCCACATATACTTGGTCAAACTTTTCTAAGGTTTGACTTTTCAAAACATCCATATGCTTATGGACGTGAGAGAGTACCTAACTAGAGAGAGAGAGAGTGTGTGTGAAATAGAAAGAGTGAGTGAAAAAGTGTGTGTGCGTGTGTGAAAGAGACATGGACAACACGCGATAAAGTAGAGAAAAGTGTGTGTATCTTATGCAAACATATCACACATGCATCTTCGACGGCGGAAGCGAGATGAGGAGATAGTGTGTGGTTGTTTGCAACCGATAGAGAAAGACCCCTAGCACGTGGCCAAGAGAGGTCTGACAAACAAGGGAGAGTTGTCGAGAGAGACGTATGGAGAAAATGCAGACATGGGGAGGAGAGAGTGTATGTTTGTGACAGAGAGATCCCCTGGAGATCGTGCTGGGACTACATGGGTGGGAGATCGAGTGACAAGGTGTGTGCGCGATAGAAGATACCCCGAGAGATGTCGAGATAGACGTATGGATGGAAGGAGACAATACGTGTGTTCCTGATGGCTAGTGAGAGATAGTCATACTTAGGGGGGGAATGCGTGCGCCTATGATGGAGTGAGGGATTATGGTACTTAGGGGGGGTGCGTGTCACATAGAGAGAGAACAAGGACAGAGAGTGTTAGATGGGTCTATGTAGCGCGAGCGAGATATGTGTATGTGTGAACCAGGGAGATATAAAGTTTGAGAGAGATAGAGGAGCCCCGATACGGCTGAGTGGTGCGTCAGATAGCTGGGAGGGGGAAAGAGATATTCCATCTGCTCGATAATGCAGTGCATATAAATTTTTTAGAAGTCGAACTTTAGAAACTTTGACCAGGTTTACGCAAATATTATTTATATCTACAATACCAAAGATACATCATACAGAACTACATCTCATGATGAATCTAATGATATATGTTTGCCGTTCTAGATGTAAATGTTTTTCTCCACGTACATGGTCAAACTTTGTGATGTTTGACTTTTCAATAAATCTATATGCTATGGACCGAAGAGAGTGCCTAAGTCGAGAGAGATCAAGTGCGTGTGAAGGAGAATGAGTGAGTGTGCAAAAAGAGTGTGTGTGTGTGTGAAAGAGAAAGGGACACCAAATGATAAATTAGAGAGAGAGAGAGAGTGTTTGTTTCTTATGCAAACATATCACGCATGAGTCTCCGAGATAGAAAAGCGAGGTGAGGAGATACACGGAGATAGCTAGTGCATGATTGTTTGCAACGGAGAGAGACATCCCTATAGCACATGTCCAATAGAGGTCTGGCCAACAAGGGACAAAGGTCGAGAGGGACGCATGAGGAGGGAGGGAGGGTGTGTTTGTGATAGAGAGATCCCCTCGAGATCGTGAGGGGACTATATGGGTGGGAGATCGAGGGACGAGGTGCGTGTGCGATAGAAAGATGCCCCGAGAGAAATCGAGATAGACCATGCACATGTTTGTGATGGAGACTAAGAATTAGCTAGTCATATACATATAGGGGGGACTGCGTGTGCCTACAATTGAGTGAGAGACCATCACACTTGGCTAGGCGTGAGATTGTGTGTGTGTGCGTGTGAGATGGAGAGAGAACGAGGGAGAGAGAGAGAGAGAGAGTTTTAGATGGGTCTATCGAGTGCGAGTGAGATATATATGCATGTGTATGTGTGACCCAGGGAGATGGAGAGTTTGAGAGAGAGAGAGGGAAGAGATCCGAGACAGCAGAGTGGTGCATGAGAGAGTTACGGGCAACGAGCCAGGGAATTTGTGTGCGTACGATGTGTGCACCCAAGATATTTAGTTTGGACTAGATAATCATACATAGTGTGCGAGAGAGACCTATACATGGAGTGTGCATGCGAACTAGAAAGACCCCCCCCCCCCACACACACACAAAGATAGAGAGAGAGAGATAGAGAGAGAGGGAGAGGGACCAACAAGGTTTGTGTTTGGATGCGTGCGATAGAATTGAAGATTGTCGGCGAGAGAGAGAGCAGGAGTCCGGGAGAGGGGGAGGTCGTGTTTTATGCATCAAAGACTGATATAAACCATGTTTCGATATAAACTTGCATTCAAATATTTAAATTGGAGAACATGTTGTCTGCAATCCACACATGAACGGAGATATGCGTATCAAATAAGTTCATTAATTTGACTTTCAACATGTTCATGGAGTACTATAATACTGTACAACATGCTACTCGATTGAGGTGTTCAATTTTGGATTTAGTTCACTATTTTCACCTGGTGAACGAGCTATTTCACTGAATCGAGATATTTCATTTTGCGTTTGATTCCCGTTTTTGAGTGGGTCAACTATTTGTCATATAGTAAATCGTTAGCAACGAGCATGTAAAAACACATTAGTCCCGAGCATCATCTCTCCATCTAAAAAAGAAGTGGCAACCTAATATTTCAAAATTTGATTCGAATCGACTTGGTAAGGTAGATGTGGATGCTCGTTCTCCCAATATTTGAAGGAACCACTAAACACCCTCTGCTCGATGGAATTCGCCCGAGCAAATAAATGGGAGACGCGAAATTACCGGCCTATGTGGGACACACATCAATTGGCCCGTTGTACATCGAGGGTAGGTTCGTAACTTCATCCAAGCGTGCCTTCTCCTCGGCCGAAATGACATGTGCCGAATAATTCATAAACCATGGGCGGCAAAACACCCTCTCCTCGCCCGAAATCGCTCGAGCTAACTATTTCAAAACACGCCCTCCTCGCCCGAAATCGCTCGCGCCCACTATTTCAAAACACACCCTCCTCGCCCGAAATCGCTCGCGCCCACTATTTGGGAGAAGCAATGTTACTCTACTATCCCCGACCCTCAGTACACAGACCCAAGCCCAGAAGCCTAATGGCAGGGGTAGAACTGTAACCCCCCCCCCCCCACACACACACACACATTTCAGACAAATGCATCCGTAAGACATGGTTCCCCCTCCCAATTCCCCATTCATACCTCGTGGGCGCCAAATTACCTTCTCCTCGGAAGCTCCCTTCTCCCCAGCCGCGAAACCTCAGCCCCTCCTCCATGGCGACCCCCACCGCACCAAATTCACCGCCGCCCTCCTCCCCAATGCCGAAGACACTGTCCGTTTGCCATCGTGCACTGGGCCGTGTGCCTGTTACTCCGTGCTGCCAGAGCTACCTCGACGACGGCCGGGTGAACCGTACCGGAGCCGATTCACTCCTGCCATTGTGCACGGCACCGGAGCGGCTCCAACTTCGGATGCGTCCAGGGCCCTGGCGTTGCTTCCCCGTAGCCGTCGACCGTCGCGACATCTCTGCTTTCCTGCCGCCGGTAGCCACCACAACCGCGCCGGCCTCACCGACTCAGCAGCTGGAGCTGCCTACTTCACCAGGCCGCAAGATAGGTTATACACTCATCTCAAATCACTTTATTTAGGCGTCAGTTGTCTGAATTTTTATTCTGGGCCAATCGATTCCCAGTGGGAAGAAGCACCCCTCGAGGCGGCGGAGCTCCTAGGCTGCCGGTTGGCTGGTGTCTAACGTAAGGGTGCAGGGGCGCAAGTTCGCTGCGGAAGCAGCGCTTAGATGGCTATCTTAGAGTTGCGTGGGCTGAAGGTACTGCCGCCGCCGGATCTGGATGACGGCGAGTCTTTGTGGATTGGCCGGTGGCGGCGCAACCACGGCAGTGCGGTGGGGCGAGGAGCGGGGTTTTGGTCGGAGCTCTAGCGGCCACGGACGGCGGAGGCATGCTGCTCTGCCGGTGGTCGCTGGCTCTTCGGGGAAGATTCTGAACAATGTCAGCCGGGAGGTACAAGACGGCCATCAAGCCATCCGGCGTAGATCAGACAGTACCAAAATAAAATAAAATCGTGTGACCCCAATTTAGTCTTCAGTCAGCAGACGTGTGACCACTCTCGTACCTTACTGTTGATCTCTTAGGGTATTTCTTCAGATCAGAGATACGTGTCGTTCTTAACATTATTCGTTTTGTGCATCTTCAGCCATACCATCTTCCTTCTCACTGCAGCTGCTCCAACAAGGGAAGCATACACCAGAAAGGAGCTATAGTCCCCACTCAATAGTTCCCTACATCGAATGCGCGTGCCCGACATGGACAGCCACAACAACTGCAGGGCCATCGACAAGTCAGCACATGATGCTCACTCCTATGGATGGCGGCCAGATAGGTTGTACCCTCATCTTACTAGTGTGCACCATTTATGGCTTTGTTATTCATCTAAGCATGGAAAATAGATTATCATATTTCACTGCATATTCATGCTGATCTCTTATGGCTCTTGTTCAGGAGTTAACGTTGTTCCATAGTTCAGCTAAGAGACTTGTTCTTTAGGTAATGTTGTTCCATAGTTATCATCCATCAGCCAATGCTATCCCACAGGCTGGTGATTATAGTATTATACCACTTCTAGTATTACCTATTATGTTCTTTAATACTTTTGTGTGCCATCTAGTTAATCTCGAGTACAAACGATACATATTCTGTAGCTTTCATCTGTGTTCTCCCTTTAGTTTTTGAGACCTGTTGCTGCTAGTTAACCCCAGTCCTACTATTTATGTCGTCTCCTACAGGCACTCATTACATAAATCTAACTACTAGTTGTCTTCCATGCATGTCAGATATAACTGCACACACTGATATATCCACAAGAACCTCACGGAGCAATGTAACAGCCAACAAACTTGATGTCAATGATACCCAATATGATGGAACATGTAAAGGCAGTTCTTCCGAAGACTTTCAGAAAGATGATGAATCCTATTCACCCCACAAGGTCCTTGCTCTAACTTGACCCGTGATATGGGTACAGCATGCATATAATGCCCTGGAGTGCATCTACTCTGTTGCAATGCCATGTGCTTAGCCTGCTGATCATGCATGTAAATATGTCATGCTTCCTGTTTTTCAGTACCTATTCCATTCATGATAACATGTTTTCAAATTCAAGTACTGTCATTCTACTCTATCGCAATGCCATCTTCTTAGTTTGGACATCATGCTTCTGAATATCTTATGCATTGTTATTCATCAGTATGTACTTCATCTGTCTACCATACCATGTTTTTTTAACATTGAAGTGTTGCTCTAGTGGTCTGTTGCAATGCCATCTTAGTTTCCCTTAGTGTTTTTCTGTATGTATTCCGCTAGCATACAGTTTTACATTCAACTAGTGTTTTCTACTCTGTTGTCCTGTCGTATCGCTAGCTCTTACGTCATACTCCCTCCGTCCAGATTACGTGTCACAGAAATGGATTAAAATGGATGTATCTAGAACTGAAATACGCCTAGACCCATCCATTTATTTTCGGATGGAGGGAATACATGTCAATATGTCATGCCTTTCTATTCTTCAGTACCTATTCCATCTCTCTGCTGTAGCATGTTTTATAATTGAAGCACCATTCTTCTATAAAAGGCATGCAAGGGGAAGACGGCTATGTTAGAATCTGAAGGGTTACAAACAAGGTCTTTGCAAAAGATCCAAACGCCAGGAGATAGTAAACCAACTCCAGTTTTCATAGATACTGCTCCAGCACAGAGAAACCCAACCTACTGATAATAAGAAGATTCCAGTGGCCAAAGAACTAGTCCGCTCCAGTCCATCAAAAATATGTCAACTCCATTCTAAGACACGTGCGCGTATCCTCGCATCATGAAATTTTATAGCATTCTGATCATATTTTCTACATGTTTCTTACCCATCTCTCTTTTAGAAAATAAGCTTACAGGATAGAAGACTTTCTACACTGCGATCGTATTCGAGGAAAGTATCTTGCAGGAATTCTCTGTGCTCCAATGCTGATGTAAGTACCTGCTGTATATCACTATATTTTTACATCAGCATGTATTTTTTTAATCGACGTGAATCCAACCTTTATCTGATCTAAATTTAGTTGTAGCAAAATGTATAGTTAAAGGTGACAATGTTAATTTTTGTAAGGAAAACTCCCTGGTAGTTTTGCATACTGAGCTGCATGAGTGTACTATCTCATATCATGCACATTACTGAATTGTAGTGCTGCTCTGGTTGCCCATTCATTCATTGTGTCAATGTTGCTTTCGTATTACATTACCTGGCTGATGATAGCTGTGCCATATTGTGTTAATTTGGTGTAGGCTGGTGTGGTCTGGTTGCCCAAACGTTCGTTTTGTCAATGTTGCTTTCCTATTGCCTGACCTGGCCAATGATAGCAATGCTAGTGTGTTAATTTGGTGCAGGCTGCTGAAGATAAGAAGACAAACTCTGAAAACAGCAGGGCAACCCCATTGTTTCTTTCCAATAAATCTAGGCTAGGTAATATGGCAATAACTCTTGATTAATCTGTTCGGTTCCCCTCCTAATTTATCTTATGATGCAGTGGTTGAGACACTCTCCACTATCAATAATACAAGCCCGCCAAAATCGCCATCTGAATCTGTTCAGTTTCCTCTGTCTCAAATGCAACGGAAGAAATGTATGTTTGTGAACCAATTACTAGCTGAAGCAATGATGGAAATCGTGGAGGAATCATAGGTGCACATTCTTGCGCAACAACAACTGATCAATGTTTTCAGAGACAGTGTAGCAAAGAAGGAAGAACTTGCTCACATGCTTATGGGCGTCATCCGCGCTGAGGTTGCAGATTGTGACGTTGTAGATCGTTAGGTTCTGTTCATTTATTTGCACTGGCATCAATCTTTGATTGCCCAGTGGATGTAATTTCCTGTAATATATGCTGGATGTGCAATATTTTTCCTTGTATGCCATACCTTTGCTTAGCGCGCCTCGCATTCCAGCTAATTGGTCGCTAGGAAGCTAAAAAAGCAGTGAAATTATTAGTTAGCACGAACAGTCGTGGGCCCTATATGAAGGAAGCAGCCCACTGCCCTTAATGGGCTTCCCTAATGGGCTCGTAGGGGCCAAAATTCTCATAGGCCTTTGATTGATCGGTTTTGGTCCTGTGCATAATTGCTCGTCGTAATGGGCTCAAATTATCTAATTGGGCCTACAGACATGTTCGAACATTAGTGGGCCCATTAAGTTAATGGACCGTAACCAGGCCGAAAGCTCTATTGGGTCGCTATAATTGAAATGAGCCGATAGTTAATGCTCGGCCCTGTTACCTCCCAGGTCGTTAACAGGCCGACATCGAAGCGGGCAATAGGTGGGCCCATTTGATTTCACGGGCCGTTAACCGGACGGTACTAAGGTCGGGCTACATATGGCCCAACTATACTATGGGCCTTTAGCAGGCCAAAAGAGAAAGCGGGCTCGTACTGGACCATGAAGAGCATGGGCCGCTAAGAGGCCGAATGTCAGGTCGTACTGTATATGGCCCAACTGTGTTGTGGGCCTTTAGCAGGCCGAAAGAGAAACCGGGCTGGTATTGGACCATGAAGAGCATGGGCCATTAAAAGGCCAAAACTCAGGTCTGACTACAAATGGCGCAACTCACTTATGGGCCGTTAACAGGCTGAAAGACACACCGGGCCAGAAATTGGCCCAACACTTAAATGGGTCGCTAAAAGGCCGAAAGACGTACATCCTGAAAATTGGCCCATCCCTTGAATGGGTCGTTAATAGGCCAAAACCACATCGGGCCGATATTGAGCCCAAATATATAGCGGGCTGTTAACGGGCTCGAACTGACGATGGGCTACAATGGTGTCAAATCGTTAACGGGCCGTTGACGGGCCGAATTGGCAAATCTCGTATGGGCTGTGGGCTTAAATGTACCTGACACAAGTAGGCCTTATATGGGCCGGCCTGCTAACTTTTACTGGGCCGGCCTTTTCACTGGAATGGGCCTCTGTTGGGCCGTGCCACGTGTCGACGTATCATAGGTGCCTTCGGTCAAATGAGTGGATGACATCTGTCCCAACGGTGAGCCAACACGTGGTTCCTCTGGCCATTGAGAATTTTACACGTGGAAAATCCCCATTGGTCCGGGCTGTTAACGGGTTATCGGATCCAAACCGGAACCTGATAGCTTAACAGCGACCCGTTACGGTCGATGCCACGTGTCGGTCACCCTTGGCGAAAGCACTTCTATGACGCGCGATTTATCGCCATGGAAGTGGACACTTCCGTGATGATAATTTTGGTATTGTCATGGAACACTTCTACGACAGCACATGTATGACTATCTTGATTCTGTCATAAAATCGTCATGGATGTACATGCATGACATAAAATGTGACCTACCGTGACAAACACGTATCATCACGGAAGTGTATTTTTTTTGTAGTGCATGTTAGCAATTGCCGCATTTTATGATTATAAAATCTAGCAAATGGATGTCAAAACTGCATTCCTTAATGGATTTCTTAAAGAAGAGTTGTATATGATGCAACCAGAAGGTTTTGTCGATCCTAAAGGTGCTAACAAAGTGTGCAAGCTCCTGCGATCCATCTATGGACTGGTGCAAGCATCTCGGAGTTGGAATATATGCTTTGATGAGGTGATCAAAGCATATGGTTACAGACTTACGGTAAAGCCTGTATTTACAAGAAAGTGAGTGGGAGCTCTGTAGCATTTCTGATATTATATGTGGATGACATATTGTTGATTGGAAATGATATAGAATTTCTGGATAGCATAAAAGGATACTTGAATAAGAATTTTTCAATAAAAGACCTCAGTGAAGCTACTTACTTATTGGGCATCAAGATCTATAGGGATAGATTGAGACGCTTAATAGGACTTTCACAAAGTATATACCTTGTCAATTTTTTTGAAGAAGTTCAAAATAGATCAGTCAAAGAAAGGGTTCTTGTCTGTGTTGCAAGGTGTGAAGTTGAGTAAGACTCAAAGCCCGACCATGGCAGAAGATAGAAAGAGAATGAAAGTCATTCCCCTATGCCTCAACCATAGGTTCTATAAAGTATGCCATGCTATGTACCAGACCTGTTGTGTGCCTTGCCATGAGTTTGGCAAGGGGGTACAATAGTGATCTAGGAGTAGATCACTAGACAGCGGTCAAAATTATCCTTAGAGGACTAAGGAAATGTTTATCGGTTATGGATGTGATAAAGGGTTCGTCGTAAAGGGTTATGTCGATGCAAGCTTTGACACTAATCTAGATGACTTTGAGTCTCAATCTGGATACTATTGAAAGTGGGAGCAATTAGCTAGAGTAGCTCCGTGCAGAGCATTGTAGACATAGAAAATTGCAAAATACATACGGATCTGAATGTGGCAGACCCGTTGACTAAACCTCTCTCACAAGCAAAACATGATCACACCTTAGTACTCATTGGGTGTTAATCACATGGCGATGTGAACTAGATTATTGACTCTAGTAAACTCTTTGGGTGTTAGTCACATGGCGATGTGAACTATCGGTGTTAATCACATGATGATGTAAAATAGATTATTGACTCTAGTGCAAGTGGGAGACTGAAGGAAATATGCTCTAGAGGCAATAATAAAGTTGTTATTTTATATTTCCTTATTCATGATAAAGGTTTATTATTCATGCTAGAATTGTATTGATCAGAAACTTAAATACATGTGTGAATACATAAACAAATAATGTGTCCCTAGTAAGCCTCTACTAGACTAGCTCGTTTGATCAAAGATGGTTAAGGTTTCCTAACCATAGACATGTGTTGTCATTTGATAATGGGATCACATCATTAGGAGAATGATGTGATGGACAAGACCCATCCGTTAGCTTAGCATAATGATCGTTCAGTTTATTGCTATTGCTTTCTTCATGTCAAATACATATTCCTTCTACTATGAGATTATGCAAATCCCAGATACCGGAGGAATACCTTGTGTGCTATCAAACATCACAACATAACTGGGTGATCATAAAGACGCTCTACAGGTATCTCCGAAGGTGTTTGTTGAGTTGGCATAGATCAAGATTAGGATTTGTCACTCCGAGTATCGGAGAGGTATCTCTGGGCCCTCTCGGTAATACACATCATAAGCTTGCAAGCAAATGACTAAGGAGTTAGTTACGAGGTGATGTATTACGGAACGAGTAAATAGATTTGCCGGTAACGAGATTGAACTAGGTATAGAGATACCGACGATCGAATCTCAGGCAAGTAACATACCGATGGACAAAGGGAATTACGTATGTTGTCATAAGGTTCGACCGATAAAGATCTTTGTAAAATATGTAGGAGCCAATATGGGCATCCAGGTTCCGCTATTGGTTATTGATCAGAGAGGTGTCACGGTCATGTCTACATAGTTCTCGAACCTGTAGGGTCCGCACGCTTAAACGTTCATTGATGATATAGTACTATATGAGTTATGTATGTTGGTGACCGAATGTTGTTTGGAGTCTCGGATGAGATCACGGACATGACGAGGAGCTCCAGAATGGTCCGGAGGTAAAGATTGATATATAGAATGATATGGTTAGGCCAAGGGGTAAAGCCCACGGGGCTTTAGGTCGGTGCAAAAGGAGTTTTGCGGAGGCCAGGGGGCCAAACGCCGGAGACCCTGGCGTCTTGCCCTGGGACAGATGCCAAGGATTGTGGCGTCTGGTCCTGGAAGTCCGAGAAGAACTCTTCCTTGAGGGCAAAACCGACTTTGAGGAGGCTTTTACTCCAAGTGTCGACCCCAGGGCTCAACATATAAATAGAGGGGCAGAGCTAGCACACGAGACACATCAAGAATCACCAAGCCGTGTGTCGGCAACCCCGTCCCGTCTTGTTTATCCTCCATCATAGTTTCCGTTGTGCTTGGCGAAGCCTTGCGGAGATTGTTCTTCACCAACACCGTCAACACGCCGTCGTGCTGCCGGAACTCATCTACTACTTCGCCTGTCTTGCTGGATCAAGAAGGCGAGGACGTCATCGAGCTGAATGTGTGCTGAACGCGGAGGTGCCGTACGTTCGGTACTTGATCGGGACGGATCGTGAAGGTGTACGACTACATCAACCGCGTTGATAAACGCTTCCGCTTTGCGATCTTCAAGGGTATGAAGATGCTTTCCCCTCTCGTAGCTATGCATCTCCATGGATAGATCTTGCGTGTGCGTAGATTTTTTTTGTTTTCCATGCAACGTTTCCCAACAATTGTTACATGAGACCTTGCAAAGCCTGCTCCAATTGTAGATGCTAAAAGTGTAAAGTAGTAGCCCTTGTTGCTCTGCCCAAGTCAAGGCCATGTGATTTGATGTTGGAAGTGTTAAGTAGCACCCACATGTTATCTGAAAACATGTATGATGTTAGTGGCAAGCCCCTACTATCTAGAACTTTGGACTATATGTTTTTATCAGAGTTTTAAACCCCCTGATGCAATAAAGTGGCCTTTTACTCTTGTTGTCCTATATATGTTAGTGTGTTGTGTAGGTTCGATGTTAGGATGCTAGCATGAACATCCCAATACACAGTATGGTAATGCAAGATCGACCTATTTTATTCAATCTTTTTGGTTCAACTAAATATATCACATGGTTAAATAAGTATGAAGCTAGTCTATTTCGCTTTATCTTTACTGGCATTTTTTCTAGCGCGACACACTTTGAAATTCTTTTGGTGCTTAGCTCTATGTTCTTTCTTTTTCTTCGCCTCCAAAATTTTCTTCTCTTTTCTTTCCACGTACCTGATGACCCACAAGTATAGGGGATTGCAACAGTCTTCGAGGGAAGTATTTTACCCAAATTTATTGATTCGACACAAGGAGGGCCAAAGAATATTTATAAGTCTCAACAGTTGAGTTGTCAATCCAACCACACTTGAGAAGCAAACTCCTTGCAACAATTTATTAGTAGCACCGTAATATGATAGTTTTGATAGTAATAGTATTAGTTTTGTAGTAATTGGAACAGTAGCAGCAATAGTGATTTAAGCAAGACAATATTATGAGAAAGCGAAGGCATGGAGTAGACAATAGCACATCATTAGGATCAATATGAGCACCTTTACTAGCAACCATTTTCGTAAGCGCATCTACTTTATCACTCAAGTTACTAATTTCTTCAACAGAATTCACCTTTTTACTAGTAGGAGTTCTTTCAGTTGCCATTGTGAATAATTTTCCATAATATTATCAAGCAATTTTGTAGCTTCTCCTAATGTGATTTCATAATGGTACCCCCACGGTGGAATCTAAAAGATTTCTAGAAACAAAATTCAATCCCGCATGATTTTTTATATGGTCATCCATAAACTTAAGCCATGAGTAGGGCAGTTTATTATCATTAATTTCATTCTCTCCCAAGATTGGGCAACATGTTCATACTTAAGTTGCTTAAAATTCATAATTTGATTTTTAAGAGAAACTATTTTCGCGGGAGGAAAATACTTAGCAATAAAAACATCTTTACACTTATTCCAAGAATCAATACTATTTCGTGGCAAAGATGAAAACCAAGTTTTAGCGCGATATCGTAGTGAGAACGGAAATAATTTAAATTTGACAATATCATTGTCCACATCTTTTTTCTTTTGGATATCACACAATTTAACGAAAGTGTTAAGATGGGATGCAGTATCTTCATTAGGACTACTAGAAAATTGTTCTTTCATAACAAGATTTAGCAATACGACATTAATATCACAAGACTCCATACTAGTGGTGGAGGAGCAATCGGAGTAATAATAAAATCATTATTATTAGAATTGAAAAATCACACAACTTTGTATTTTCTTGAGACATCGCGACAAAGCAAGCAAATAAGCAAAAAGAAAAATGAAAAATATTTTTGTGTTTTTGTAAAAATGTTGTAGAACTGAGGGAGATGAAAATGAGAGGCAAATGGAAAATAATGTGAATGCAAGGAGATGAGAGTTTATGCGATGGTACTTGATAGATATTGATGATGTCTCCCCGGCAACGGCGCCAAAAATTCTTTCTGCTACTTGTGAGCTGCGTTGGGATTTCCCCGAAGAGAAGAGGATGATGCAGTATAGTAGAGACAAGTATTTCCTTCAGTTAAGAACCAAGGTTATCAATATAGTAGGAGAACCATGCAACACCTTGTTAGTAGTACCTGCACACAAAATAACAAATACTTGCACGCAACGCAAACAAGGATAGTCAATCCCTTGGTGGTTAATTGCAAGGATCAAATCTCATAGTGATAGATAGATAGATAGATAGATAGATAGATAGATAGATAGATAGATAGATAGATAGATAGATAGATAGATAGATAGATAGATAGATAAACAAAAAACACAAAATAAAATAAAGTAAATAAAATTGTAGCAAGTTATTTTTGGATTTTAATATATGATTTAGATAGACTTGGGGGCCATAGTTTTCACTAGAGGCTTCTCTCTTGAACATAGCATACGGTGGGTAAACAAATTATTATTGGGCAATTGATAGATGAATAATCATGATGGTATCCAAGGAAAAGATCATGTATATAGGCATCATGTCTGAGACAAGTAGACCGACTCCTACCTGCATCTACTACTATTACTCCACACATCGACCGCTATCCAGCATGCATCTAGAGTATTAAGTTCATAAAGAACAGAGTAACGCCTTAAGCAAGATGACATGATGTAGACAAAGTAAACTAAATCAATATGAATAAACCCGATCCTTTTATCCTTAATGGCAATGATACAAATACATGTCATGTCCCCTTTTGTCACTGGGATTGAGCACCCCAAGATCGAACCCATCACAAAGCACCTCCCTATTGCAAGATAAATCAATCTAGTTGGCCAAACTAAACGGGAAGATCGAAGAGAAATACAAAGCTATAACAATCATGCATAAAAGAGTTCAGAGAAGACTCAAACAATATTCATGGATAATCTAATCATAAACCCACAATCCATCAGATCCCAGCAAACTCACCGCAAAAATAGATTACATCGAATAGATCTCCAAGAACATCAAGGAGAACATTGTACTGAAGATAAAAAAGAGAAGAAGCCATCTAGCTACTAGCTATGGACCCGTAGGTCTATGGTAAACTACTCACACATCATCGGAGAGGCAACAAGGTTGATGTAGAAGCCCTCTGTGATCGAATCCCCCTCCGACAGAGTACCGGAAAAAGCCTCCAGATGGGATCTCACGAGAACAGAAGCTTGCGGCGGCGGAAAAAATGTTTTTGGGTGGCTCTCTGTTGGTTTCCCGATTTTAGAGAATTTATAGAGCTAAAATTAGGTCAAATGGACGGATGTGGGGCCCACGAGGCACCAGGGCGCGCCTACCTCCCTGGGCGCACCCTGGTGGCTCGTGGCCACCTCCTTCATCTTCTAGCCCTCTCCTGAAGCTTCAAGGGCCTCTTATGTCCAGAAAAAAATCGTCAAAAACTTTCGTGGCAATTGGACTTCGTTTGGTACTGATTTCCTGGAAAACCAAAAACAGGCAAAAAAACAACAACTGGCACTTGGCACTAAGTTAATAGGTTAGTCCCAAAACTTGATATATAATTGCATAATAAACATCCAAGATTGATACTATAATAGCATGGAAAAATAAAAAATTATAGATACGTTGGAGACGTATTAGCAGCCAACAGAACCAAAAACGGACTTTCAAACAACCGTGAGCGCCCGTTTGGGTGGTCACATGAAATAGAGACGACGGAGTTGTGGGAGCCGAGACAAAGTCAGCGTTTCAAATGGACGTGAGCGCCCATTTGAGCAGTCATTTCGAATGCCCTCGGCGAACGTCATGAGTACAGAGCCAATGATGGTGTTCCCAATGACTGGGCACGCCCGCATGAGCGATCGTTTGGTCCCTTCTCCGCAGCAGGTAAAAAAAGAGAGAGGGAGATTCAGCAGAAGGTCAAGCGACCGGTCATACGGGCGGAAGCACCCGTATGGAAGGTCGTCATTGTTCCTGCTGGCACGATTCTCTCCCGATTTTGCTTTGATTTATTTCTAACTAACTCTTTATCTCATATCTCGTGATTACCTATGGGATTAGCCTTTATAAAAAGGAGGAGGGGACACCCATAAACCTAAAACCATCTAATCTCTCATCTTATTTGCCCTCCATCTCCTCCAGAAAGCTTTTGGTTGCAGGAAACAAGCACGATCGCCGCCATGAGTACGAAGACCTCGTCCACCTGTGCTCGCATCATCCCTTTCCCCAACTTGGATGATGTTGTGCCCTCATGATGGGAAGACCTGAGGAAGCTTAGCATCAAGGAAGAACCTCGTGGGAAGAATGAGGACATGGAGGAGAAGGCCAAGGTGGTGGAGATCAAGGAGGAAGAACAAGCAAAAGACGGAGACGAAGACACAACTCCAGATGGGTACCCTCCTAATCCCTACCAATTCAATATCCACGGATCTGTTCCGTTATATCCTCTGGGGCCTCCTCAATCCGAGTGGGGAAAGGAATCACCAACTCCAGGGGAGATTGAAGGAAAAGATTCGGGGGTTGGAGAAAGTTTCCAAGGCTTGTGTTAGTGTGATCGGAGATGGGATTGATTCTTACTGGTTGATGAGTAAAGACTCGGAGCCACGGGTTGATGGCCTTCTTCATAAGGCCGAACTTATGATTGATGCTCTTAACAACAACACTACACAACTTTAGTTTTTGACCCAGGTTGTAGATGGTCAGCAAGGTGTCATCAAGGGGATGAAAAAGAAACTCAAGAGCATCTACGCTGCCTTCCAAGATTCCTAGGAGTGAGCATATGACACTTAGTGCCTGGATCCCCTTAGCTTGATTGTAAGCTTGGGGGAGATTCATGTGTACTTTGTATCTTTATCTTTATAAATTTCCTTTTCGCAAAATAAGATTAGGATTTATTTTCAATTAGGTTGAACTATCAATTTTTCTTATTGAATAAGGGATGATCCCTTCCAATGAGTTTAGGGATATCTTGATGTGTGAGATCATTGCTTTCTGTTGAAGAACATGGTTGATGGTTGTTGTGACCTAAATAATTAGTGCATATTTATTTGTGTGAGTATTATAAGTCCCCCACATCTTAGTTGTATAAATTTTTGAAGGGAGATAAAACAACTATATATGCTAGCTCATTGAAGGGTTCAACTTACTTAATGGCAAGCAAATAAATTAATCCTTTGTTAAAAATAACTTAGAAAATGAGGACTCTTTGAGAAATAAGGCTGGCTCACAATTATATTTTTTCTTGAGCCCTCGTATGATTCAATGAGGAGAGACATAACCCTTTTTCAGTAAATGCTTTCTACGAGAAAAATAAAGGAAGAAGAAAACTACTTGCCCGGTTGAAACAACAATGAACTAGGAAATGAAGTTGTTACTTTTCCTTAGTAAAATTAAATGATAAGATGTGGATGTCTGCATGATCATCACCAGAGTAAGTATGGGGCTATTGTTTACCACACATACTCATCAACAAACGTCCCTCTTGGGAGTAATGGACTCATACCTTTTGATATCCTTACCTTATAAACACAAGGGTGACCTCGTTCTTCAAAAGCCACGGTACTTGCTTAGGGACGAGCAAGACTTAAGCTTGGGGGAGTTGATGGGTCCAATCTACGTGATGTTTTTCCTTATATTTTGTGCCTACAAGGTGGGCTTTGTGGAATTTTACCGCGTTCGCACACTTCTTTTTGTTGATAATCCTTCAGGTAACGTCTTTTGGAGCAATATTCATTTAATGGAGGAAACACCCAAAAATGGCAGTGGAATCATGCATTAAAGGTGATAAACACTTCCCATAGAAAAATCCAGCAAGAAGGCCAAAGAAACAATCATCATCGCATTTCCAGAGCGAACGACGGTGTTCCATGCGATCGCACGCGCTCACATGAGCGGTTTTTGGCGCGCCGCCACCTCCAGGGGATCAGCTATTTTCACCTCGTCGAAACGAATCATGGAAGGGACGAACAAAGACTCCAGAAACTTATCTAGAAGGCAGAACCCTACCCTATGGAGCCCATCTGGAGGGAAGATCAACCGGGAGAAGAAGGGGATTCTTCTCACCGCGCGAGGAACAGCATCATCATCATCATCAACATCTACATCATCACTACCTTCACCATCAACATGCACATCCTTATCATCTTCAACATCAAGAACCCTAATGGATCCTTCGGTGTATCGGTTGAATCATTCACCCATGTATTCCATTACCATCTCCATGATGATTGTTGTTCTTATGTGTGAGTAGACCCCTAGTTCTCGGGGATATGGATGAACCTTGGTATGTGTAGGATCTGAAATGTTTATTATGGATAGATCCTCTGTTGAATGCTGAGTGTAATAACTTCACGAATGTTGTGAAGGGGCCCCGGTCAGCATTTGTGCCTTTATTGGCCATGAAGTATATCACTGTCTTTGCATAGGTTTAGGATGTGGAGGTAATTCAAGGTGATAGTAAAAGCCTATTGCTCCTCACCTTTACAGGTGACCAGGGATTACGGAGAACCCTTAGTGAGTCCGTGTCCATGGGGAAACCCTTAATTATCATGAGTTGTAACCCTCAGGAGGAGACTATGATGGTGGCGTGCGTGGCACGAAGTCTACCATGAGTAGAACGTGTTCTGTACCCGGCTCCGCCCAACATAATCGTCAATAGTGGCTCAAGTATCCGCTCCATGCTATGCTCACGCATAGTAGTATTAGAAACATACCAATGGGGATTCTAGACTCCCTGAGAACGCCTTTTTAATTCTGTTATTTCACTGTTATTTACCTTCCTTGTCTTTAATTTACGTTTATGTTATTTAGTTACAAGTCACCATTTCACTCAATCCTTATTTAAATCCGTCCTCACTCTACTTGAAGTCTACAGTTATCTGCGGGCACAAAGCTACATAATTATTTCCAAGGGGCAAAAGCCTGATTCCTGTGCTTCCTATGGGATCGATACTCTTACTTCGGAAAGGCTACAACTAAACCCTGTGCACTTGCAGGCTATCAGCGACCACCCAGGCCCCAAGAGAGGAGGGCCTCAACTAAAAATATACTAGTAAATAATATACAATTATATAATACATTTGAAAGATTATTAAATGCATAAAATATGGCCTCAATTTAAAAGAGTGCAAATACACATTAAATAGTAATACTTTATACCATGCGGAGGCAAACCAATCCAACTAGCTAAGTTGAGTTTAAATATGCTAGTCTCACTTTATGATGGATGACTTAGTATCATAATGAAATTTATGATAACAAGATTTCATTGTTTAAACCAATGCACTTTTTTTTTATTTGAGAAATGGGTAGGAGATCTCATTTGCAGAAATCAAACCAAGAGAATCTAGATGAGCATGTCAGATAATTAAATCATGGGCAAAAGTACAATCAACAACATTTTTGGTTCTTTGATGATTCTATCATTGAACCCATCTTGCAAGTCACATTTGTTATAAGCTAGAAATTTCTATGAATATGATTGCCTAGTACTATGAAAGGATCGATATGGTTGACTAGAGGGGGGGGTGAAAATAGGCAACTACCAATTTTTAGCTTTTCTTAACAAATTAGGTTTAGCAACAAATAGTTTGTCTAGATATGCAACTAGGTGAGCAACATATATGATGCAAACAACAACAACAACAACAACAACAACAACGACAAGTGCAAGCAAAGGATGCAACACAATAAAAGCTTGCACAAATTAAAGGGAATAGATAACCACAAGTGGAGCCGGTAGAGATGAGGATGTGTTACCGAAGTTCCTTCCCTTTGGGGGAAGTACGTCTCCGTTGGAGCGGTGTGGAGGCACAATGCTCCCCAAGAAGCCACTAGGGCCACCGTATTCTCCTCACGCCCTCACACAATGCGAGATGCCATGATTCCACTAGTGGTGCCCATGAAGGCGGCAACCAAACCTTTACAAACAAGGTTGGGGCTATCTCCACAACTTGATTGGAGGCTCCCAATGATACCACGGAGCTTCACCACAATGGAATGTGGCTCCGAGGTGACCTCAACCATCTAGGGTGCTCAAACACCCAAGAGTAACAAGATCCAAAAGGGATTAGTGGGGGGAATCAAATTTCTCTTGGTGGAAGTGTAGATCCAGGCCTTCTCAACCAATCCCTAGAAAATCAACAAGTTTGATTGGCTGGGGAGAGAGATCGGGCGAAAATCAGCTTTGGAGCAACAATGGAGCTTGGAGGAAGAGAGGTGAATCTTCTTGGGGAAGAAGACCTCCTTTTATAGTGGGGAATCAAATCCAACCGTTATCCCACATCTCAGCCCGCAGAGAGCGTTACTACCACTCAGGGGAGTGGTACTACAGCACTAGGTAGCGGTACTGCCGCTTGGCCCAGTGGTAGTACCGCTGGGGCTGCGCACAGAGAGTGGAGAGAAGGGGCAGGAGAGAGAGGGCCCCCGAGCGGCACTAGAAGCGGTGGTAGGATGGTACTACCGCTTGCAAGCAGTACTACCGTGCCTACTGCCGCTCCTACTGCCGCCCAACCTGACACAAGACGCGACAGCCTCGAATCGTGGCGGTACCAGCACGGAGTAGGAGCCGTACTACCGCTGATGGCCACGAGCGGTACTACCTCTTATAACAGTGGTACTATCGCTTGATGCTGTCAGCGGTACTGCCACTCTGGCCTGGTGGTACTGCCGCTGCCCCCCCCCCCCCCCCAAGTGCCACTTTCGCGATATTGCTAAAATCTAAGGAAGAAGAAAGGAGTTGGGGTGCGAGATAGATGTGTACGTGTTGATTCTACCCTAGCCTTTCCGATACGGACCCCCTCCTGATAGTACGGTGTCTCCTACGACTCAAGTCCACCAAAACCGAAATGAAAGAGACTACACCGTCTTCACTTTGAGTTCCGAGGGGAAATAATCGTCTTGTGCCAATGAATGAATATCTGAAATGCTCAATGCACACGATTAGTCCGCAAAAGTATTGTCATCAATCACCAAAACCACTTAGAGAGAGACATGCCCTAACAATCTCCCCCTTTTTGGTGGATTGATGACAACACGAGATTTGCATAGAGATAAAACAAGAAAATAAGCAAACCCCACAGACTACAAAATATAGACGGGCTCCCCCTAGATGTGTGCACTTAATTAGGAGTGTCTTTGGAATGCAAAGTACACAAATTAGGATCAACACTCCCCCTATATTTTATAGCCTGACAACACTTGCATCTAAAATAAGAGACATATAAGCTACTCCCTCCGTTCCAAAATAGATGACTCAACTTTGTACTAACTTTATACAAAGTTGAGTCATCTATTTTGGAACGGAGGGAGTAGGATTCAAGGAGTGGTAAGTGATCATAATAGGATCAATATAAGCATGCAACTCACAAACTACCAAGGTACTAGACATACATTAAATAAGCATAAGATAGGATAGCATATGTCTCACACCATATGACAAGGTAACCAGGTCTCACAGACACAAACCAAACCAAAGCAAACGACGAAAAGAGAGTTTGCGAGAGAGAAAGACAAGGCAAATAAGACACACTCACAACTCGACAAATCCATAAACTCTCTCCCCCTTTGGCATCGAGACATAAAAAGGGCAAAGAGTGCGGCTACGGTCACAGGTGATAGCAAAGCTCAAGATCTCCATAATCACATCCCCGCGTGATCGCCCGTGCCTCCATCATCGGCAGAAGGCTGCTTAGTGTCTGAATCTGTCCATGGGCAGTGCCGAGAGACCCACTCCTCCTCATCAGTGATCTTGTCCTCTGACCCACTAGCAATCTCTGCACCCAGCTAGCGCATAAGGATCTTGTGATGGCTACGAGACTTCTTCTCAGACACGTGAGCCATATACTGCCCGTGAGACTACATGCAGAAAAGCTTCTTCATCTTGCGCTTGAGCTTCGTAGCCCACGAAGGCTCCACTCCAGAGGGCTCATAGTTCTCATCATCATCAGCCTCAGCCTCAGCCTCGTCAGCACCTAATAGAATCCCAGACTGCAGAATAGGAGGGCCTAGTGCTCCTTCTGTCTCAGACGCTTAACCTCCTAAGAGACCAACGCACCGGTCTCCATCAAGATACCAGGATAAGAGTGCGCCCATGCCTTCTCAATGAGTAACATAAGGTAAGGGGCATATATGGGGCACTTGCGCTCAGAGATGCCGGAGAGGAGCTCGGACCACATGACATGAGAAATATCCAAAGTCTCTCCCGTGTTGTTGTCCTTCTCATGCTGGCAAAAAAGTAACATATCCATGAGGTACGAATGAACCATATCCAAGTTCTCAATGCGAGGGAAAAGAGTCTCCCTGAAGATGCGATGAAGGATGTCCAGAAATGGAGACAGCTCATGAGTCTCCTTCTTCGTCTTGGGGTTAACCTTCAAGATGCAATAGGGCCAGAGAGTTTGCTTGTGAGTAGAGGTA
Organism: Thinopyrum elongatum; assembly: GCA_011799875.1. Taxonomy (NCBI): domain Eukaryota; kingdom Viridiplantae; phylum Streptophyta; class Magnoliopsida; order Poales; family Poaceae; genus Thinopyrum; species Thinopyrum elongatum. The sequence goes on from CM022302.1 coordinate 544,542,957, forward strand.
ACATTCTTGTGAGGACGAAAGCCAACCGGGTTGTCAAGCCCTAGATCTTCAATTTCCAACAGTTCCATGAACGCCTTCCATTTGACTAAGAGAAGTCTGCCATTTGTCATCCAAGTCAAAGTCCTTTCTTCATCAGTGCCAAGGTGGACCATGGCATAAAACTGAGCCACCAACTCCGCATCAAAGTCCTTGTTGAACTGTATGAGCTTGAGAATGTTCAACTGAGCACACATCTCCAGTGCCTCGCCAAAATAGGCACGATCCTTCTCCAGATGAGAAATGTCGATGGAGCAGACATCAACATAGAGATTCTTCTTTGCTTTGAGGACATCAAAGTAGATAGCCCACTGAAAGCGATTCCAGAAAGGGCGGTTGACAAGGTTTGGTTCTTGATCTTGATCTTGATCATACGGGTTGCGCCGACGCTTCACCCAGAATTCCTTAGCAGTCATCTCTGTCACAAACTTGGGCTTTGGCTTGGGCTTGTTCGCAACTTGCTTCTTTGGCTGAGGTGGAGGAACACTTGAAGATGCAGCAGCTGCCTCAGAAGTGCGATAGCGTTTTGATCCTCTAGGACGCTCGGGGTTGATACGACAGACGGGGGGCTCCAAAGTGCCATCACCTGGAACCACACACAGGCAAAGAAAACCAACAGAAAAACAAGCATAAGCCAACAGAAAAGCAACAAAGGATCAATGGTTGGTACGAGAAGAATGGAGGCTGGCATCCCCAGCGGTAGTACCGCTTCCAGCCAGTGGTAGTACCGCCTACGGCCTACAGGCGGTAGTACAACTCCAGGGGAGCGGTAGTACCGCCCGAGGCGGAGGACGGCAGTTCGACCACTGCCGCGGCTAAATCCGGTACTATCGGGGTGCCAAATTCAAAACTTCTCCTACCAAACATCAATCCAACTAGTCTAGCAGCCTTCAACATCCTACTCAAGCCTCGATTTGGCCAAAAATCGATAAATGCTAAGACTATTGCCACAAAAACCTAGATCTGAAAACTAGAAGCAACGAGAAGAAGAACGGGGGCAATACCAGCATCCATGGCAAGAGGAAGGGGTGGGGATCGATTCCACTGGTTGGAAATGCGAAGGACGGCCCGGAGAAGGCGGCCCGACGGCGGCCTTCCGCGGCAAGTTCGTCGTTGGAGCAAGACAGGAACGGGTGGGGTGAGTTGAATGGGTATGGGGGAGAAAAACTCCCCCTGCCCTAAACATAACCCCCAGACCCGCCCGCAGCGGTAGTACCGCTCGGGCGTGCGGTAGTACCGCTTGATGCTATTCAGCGGTAGTACCACCCGTTCCCAGCGGTAGTACCGCCCAGCCAAAAACTCGAAAAGACTGGCAAGAAAAAGGCCTAGCTTCTACAAGAAGAAACACCGAGACGAGACGAGGGAGCAACTCAAAGAGCAAAGCACAACCAGCAACCAGAGATGCACCCACTAAGAGACTAGAAGCGAAACACCAAACAACACAAAACAAAACAAGAGAAAAACCACACAACTCTCAACGAGAGGGCGGTGGCTGAGGCCACCTATGTTTGAGTCAAGAGGTATGGCACCGCGAAGATTTTAACCTTGGGCCCATGACCTAAACTCATCTTTAAAGCACAAGTACCATAAAAAATGTCTAATGTGAAAGACGTGATTGATTTATGCATAATGGGGGGAGGGAGAGTTGATTGAGAGAACAACAATCCCCCTATGTCCATGCCTACATCTAGAACAAGATATGATGATGAGTGCGGTGGGGTGTGCCTAGATTCAAGCCACATTGCTCAAATCAATGATATTTAGCTCATGCCTTAACTTGCGAAATCTTGCTTCATCTAGAGGCTTGGTGAAGATGTCCGCTAATTGATCTTGAGTGTTGATGTATATGATCTCAATACCTCCACGCTTGATGTGATCCCTAATGAAATGATGACGAATCTCAATATGCTTCGTCTTGCTATGTTGCACCAGATTGTGAGAGATCTTGATAGAACTTTCATTGTCACATAGAAGAGGCACTTTGTCACACGTGACACCGTAATCCTTTAAAGTTTGCCTCATCCATAGCAATTGTGCACATCAACTTGTGGCGGCTACATATTCGGCCTCGGTGGATGAGAGAGATACACATTTTTGCTTCTTCAAAGACCAACTTACCAAAGAGCAACCAAGGAATTGGCACCCTCCGGAAGTTGACTTCCTCTCCACGCAATCTCCCGCCCAATCCAAGTCCGAGTAACCCATGAGATCGAAGCTTGCTCCTTTGGGGTACCATAAGCTAAAGTTTGGGGTATGAGCCAAATATCGAAAGATTCGCTTGACCACCACATAGTGGCTTTCCTTAGGTGCGGCTTGAAACTATGCACAAATTCCCACACTCAACATGATATTCGGTCTAGATGCACAAAGGTAAAGGAAGGATCCAATCATGGAACGATATACCTTTTGATCCACCGCTTTGCCATTGGGATCACTGTCAAGCTTGCATTTGGTTGGCATGGGGAACTTGACCGGCTTGACATCATCTAGCTTGAATCTCTTGAGCATGTCTTGAGTATACTTGGCTTGGTTGATGAAAGTTCCTTCTCTTCTTAGCTTGACTTCGAACCCAAGAAAGAACTTCAACTCTCCCATCATAGATATCTCAAACTTCTTAGTCATTAGTGCGGCAAACTCATCATTGAAAGATTTGTGAAGAGAACCAAAAATAATATCATCAACATATAGTTGGCATATGAACAAATCCCCTTTGACCCTCTTAGTAAAAAGAGTGGGATCGATTTTCCCAATTTCAAACCCACGATCTTGTAACAACTCGGTAAGGTGCTCATACCACGCACGTGGGGCTTGTTTAAGGCCATAGAGCACCTTTTTGAGTTTGTATACATGAGTGGGGAGCTTGGGATCCTCGAATCACGGAGGTTGTGTGACATACACCAACTCATTCAAAGGACCATTAAGAAATGCACTTTTTACATCCATTTGTTACAATTTAAAGTCATCATGAGATGCATATGCAAGCAACATGCGAATAGATTCAAGATGTGCAATGGGGGCAAAGGTTCCACCGTAGTCGATACCCTCGACTTGGGAGTAGCCTTGTGCCACCAATCTTGCCTTGTTCAGAACAACCACACCGTTCACATCTTGAAGATCCATTTGGTCCCAATGACATTGTGTTCCTCCGTTGGCCTTGGCACTAATTCCCAAACTTGATTGCGCTCGAAGTTGTTGAGTTCATAAAGCATAGCTTCAAGCCAATCCTCATCATCGAGCGCCTCATGTACCTTTTGGGGTTCAACACACGACACAAACACGTGATGCTCACAAGAGTTTGACAATTGTTTACAAGTAGTTACCCCTTTTCTCAAGCTTCCAAGCATATTCTCCATGACATGTTGTTGATGCTCGAGCTTGGAAGCCACCTTGGCGGCACGGCGCTCCAAAAGTTCCTCGATGGGCATTTGAGGATCATCTTGCACATCTTGAGCACCGTCTTGAGTTTGCTCTTGATCTTGAGCTTGCTTTTGATCTTGAGCACCGTCTTGAGCTTGCTCTTGGTCTTGAGCGAGCTCGGAGGCATGAACTTGATCTTGGGCATCATTTGGTGCATCACCATCTCCATGGAGTTGATCTTGCCTTTGATCTTGCTCATTGGGTTGAGGGCCTTCATTTTGTTCTTCGGAAGCGTGTGGGTCTAGCGTAGGTGATGGATCCACTTGAGTAGAGCATTGTCCTTCTCCTTCGGCCACAAAGGGTTCCTCAATGGGGAGTATTTGACCAATCCCCATTTTTCTTATGGCTTGGGGAGGAATTTCATCACCTACATCACAAAGACCACTTTGCTCCACTTGGGAGCCGTTATTTTCATCAAACTCCACGTTACACATCTCCTCAATGAGTCCGGTGGACTTGTTGAGAATACGGTAAGCATGAGAGTTTGTAGCATAACCAACAAATATGCCCTCTTGAGCTCTAGGTTCGAATTTAGACAAACGAACACATTTCTTGAGAATGAAACACTTACAATCGAACACCCGGAAGTACTTGAGGTTGGGCTTGTTGCCGGTAAGTATCTCATATGGAGTCTTGTTCAAGCCTTTGCGGAGGTAGAGCCTATTGGATGCATGACATGCGGTGTTGATGGCTTTGGCCCAAAAGTTGTACGGAGATTTGAATTCCGCCATCATGGCCCTTGCCGCATCCATCAACGCCCAGTTCTTCCTCACTGCCACACCATTTTGTTGAGGGGTATAGGGAGCGGCATATTGGTGCTTGATCCCCTCGTCACTAAGAACCTCATCCAAGGTGTAGTTCATGAACTCGGTGCCGTTGTCATTTCTAATCATCAAGATCTTTGCTTCATGTTGACGTTGAGCTTCATTTGCAAAGTTGATGACGGTTTGTTGAGTCTCACTCTTCCACTTGAAGAAGTATACCCATGTGTATCTTGAGTAGTCATCCACAATCACCAAGCAATACTTTCTTCCACCAAGACTAACAAAGGATGGAGGACCAAATAGATCCATGTGAAGGAGCTCCAAGGGCCTCTTTGAGTAGATGATAGTCGATGGACGGTGAGCCATTTCATGAAGCTTTCCTTATATACAAGCACTGCAAGCACGGTCTTTGGCAAAACTCACATTTGTTAGTCCACGCACGTGGTCACCTTTGAGAAGACTTTGCAAAGATCTCATATTGACATGGGCTAGTCGGCGATGCCAAAGCCAACCCACATCAACCTTAGCCATTAGGCAAGTCGCGGTCTTAGTGGGTCGCTCCAAAAAGTTCAGCACATAGAGACCGTTCTCGACATGCCCAACAAAGGCTATTTTAAGAGTCTTGCTTCACAATAGGGCCACGGTATGAAGATCAAAGAATGTTGCAAAGCCCATAAGTGCAAGTTGACGATCGGAAAGTAAATTGTATGCAAGGGACTCAACAAGCATGACCTTCTCAATAGTTAAATCTTGAGAGATGACCACCTTGCCAAGTCCCAATACCTTAGAAGTTGAGGCATCACCAAATTGGACATGGGTGGGCATAGATGGAATTGGATGCACATCCACCACCAAGTCCTTGCTCCCGGTCATATGATTTGTTGCTCCCCTATCAAGCAACCATGACACTCCACCAGAAGCAAACTCCTACAAGAGATCAATTCTTGGATTTAGGTACCCATTATTGAATGGGTCCTTTGAGGTTAGTAACAAGGGTCTTAGGAACCCAAATAGACCATTCAATGTACTCATAGTAAGAACCAACAAATTTAGCATAAACATGCCCATCACTAGCACGTCACAAAACATAAGAAGGGTTTAAGTCGTCGGCATTGTTGTTAGGGGTATGATGACCCACATGTATAGGGGATCAATTGTAGCTCTTTTCGATAAGTAAGAGTGTCGAACCCAATGAGGAGCAGAAGGAAATGACAAGTGGTTTCCAGTAAGGTAATGTCTGCAAGTGCTGAAATCGTAAGTAGCGGAGTAGTTTGATAGCAAGATAATTTGTAACGAGCAAGTAATGATAGTAGTAACAAAAGTGCAGCAAGGTAGCCCAATCCTTTGGAGGCAAAGGACAGGCCAAAATGGTCTCTTATGATAAGCAAAGCGTTCTTTAGGGTACACGGGAATTTCATCTAGTCACTTTCACCATGTTGGTTTGATTTGTGTTCGCTACTTTGATAATTTGATATGTGGGTGGACCGGTGCTTAGGTGTTGTTCTTACTTGAACAAACCTCCTACTTATGATTAACCCTCCCGCAAGCATCCGCAACTAAGAGAAAAGTATTAAGAATAAATTCTAACCATAGCATTAAACTTTTGGATCCAATCGGTCCCTTACGAAATAGCGCATAAACTGGGGTTTAAGCTTCTGTCACTCTCGCAACCCATCATCTAATTGCTACTCCACAATGCATTCCCTTAGGCCCAAATATGTTGAAGTGTCATGTAGTCGACGCTCACATGACACCACTAAGGGAATCACAACATACATATTATCAAAATATCAAACACATATCAATTTCACATGATTACTTGCAACATGATTTCTCCCGTGACCTCAAGAACAAAATTAACTACTCACAAATGGTAATCATGCTCAAGATTAGAGGGGTATTAAATAGCATATTGGATCTGAACATATAATCTTCCACTAAATAAACCATATAGTAATCAACTACAAAATGTAATCAACACTACTAGTCACCCGCAAGCACCAATCTATAGTTCCGGTAACAAGATTGAACACAAGAGATGAAATAGGGTTTGAGATGAGATGGTGCTGTTGAAGATATTGATGGAGATTGCCCTCCCCAAGATGGGAGAGTTGTTGGTGATGATGACGACGATGATTTCCCCCTCCGGGAGGGAAGTTCCCCCGACGGAATCGCTCCACCGAAGGGCAAAAGTGCTCCTGCCCAAGTTCCGCCTCGAGACGGCGGCGCTCCGTCCCGAAAGTCCTCTCCTCATTTTTTCTAGGTCAAAATGACTTATATACTAGAAGATGGGCACCGGAGGTGGGCCTGGGTGAGCACAACCCACCAGGGCGTGCCTGGGCTCCCTGGCGCGCCTAGGTGGATTGTGCCCACCTGGTTGGCCTCCTCTGGTACTTATTTGCTCCAATATTCATCATATATTCCATAAAAATTCTCCGTGAAGTTTCAGCCTGTTTGGAGTTGTGCAGAATAGGTAGCCTGACGTAGCTTTTCCAGGTCCAGATTTCCAGCTGCCGGAATTCTCCCTCTTTGTGTGTACCTTGCATATTATGAGAGAAAAGGCATTAGAATTACTCCAAAAAGCATTATTATGGATAAAAACATCATAAATAACAGTAGGAAAACATGATGCAAAATGGACGTGTCAACTCCCCCAAGCTTAGACCTCGCTTGTCCTCAAGCGAAAACCGAAATTGAAAAACATGTCCACATGGTTAGAGAGAGAGGTGTCGATAAAAAGAAAAATACGGACATAGAAGCATCATGTTCATTATGCTAACAGCAACAAAATTAAACATAAGGCTTTTATCATAGAACTTTTATCATAGACTTCTCATGAATAAGTAACAGTTCATCACACAATCGAAGTATAAAGGAAAAACTCTATTAAAAACCAAGAAACTATGTTCTCAGTCAACATTGCAACTACAATTCATCATCTTTTCAGGAAGGGTCGCGTATCGGAGCCTCTAGGCAAGTCCACATAATCAACCATCATATAGTCTTCTATGATTACTAACACTCACCGCATAGACATGAGCAAAACGTTTCAACCGGACACATAAGAAGATAGGGGCTTATAGTTTCGCCTCCCAATGTATTCACCTCAAGGGTGATGTCAACAATAATAACTCATGCTACCCATATTCAACTGGACATATGTGCCTAGATCTTTCCTCACCACATGATGCTTGACAAAGGAGAAAATAAAAAGGAATAGAAAGAAAACTTTGACTCTTTGCATAAAAGTAAATACATAAAAGTAAAATATAGGCCCTTCGTAGAGGGAAGCAGAGGTTGCCATGCGCTTATTTGTTTGTATGCTCAACCCCTTAGTGCAAAAGAATGTCACGTTGCATTGCCCCTTGTGATAGCGACCTTTATTATGCAGTCTGTCGCTTTTATTCTTCACCATCACAAGTTCGTGCAACGCTCAATTTTCTCTTACACTAAATGATCTCACACATTTAGAAGCAATTTTTATTGCCATTTTTGCACCGATGACAACTTACTTGAGGGATCTTGCTCAATCCCTAGTTAGGTATGGTCGACACTCAAAAATAAGATTTGGGTTTAAGGGTTTTTGGATGCACAAGTAGTATCTCTACTTAGTGCGGAATTTTTGGCTAGCAAAGATAGGGGGAAAGCACCACATGTTAAAGGATCTATGACAATATGACTTCTATGTGAATATGAACAAACATAAATCATTAAGTTGTCTTCCTTGTCCAACGTCAACAATTTTGGCATATAATATTTTGATGGGGGCTCACAATCACAAAAGATTTCTAGGATAGTATATTTATATGTGAATCTTCTCTTCCCTTATTAATTCTTTCATGAGTTGCATCATTGACTAATGCTATGTTTGTCAATCTCTAATAAAATTTTCTACTTATACTTTTCCTTATGTGGTGCCATCACCTACCATAAGATTAGTATATGATCTTCTTGATTTATTTCCTTTCTTTTTATTTATGTCTTTCCTTTTTATTGCAACAAGAAAGTAAAGAAAGCAAAAACTCAAACTAAACTTTATTATATATTTCGCACATGATTACAAGGATAGATCACTAAGCAACCTCTCGAAAAGAAAGGATCGTACTAAACTTTTATTCATCTAAAGCAAAAGATCGAACTTAAAATAAGAAAGGCAAAAGAGAGTGGGGATGATACGATACCGGGGCACCTCCCCCAAGCTTGGCGAAAGCCAAGGGGAGTGCCCATACCCGATACTTAGTTTTCTTTTGGTGATGAAGAAGAAGGTGGTGGTGATGAAGTAGTAGAGGATTTGTCCTTCTTCCTTAGCTTACGCTTGAGGATGGAATTTTCCTCCTTTAATTCATCGACCTCCTGCTCGAGATCCAGTACCCTCTTACATAAGTCCTGCTTGCATTCCTGCAAAAGGCGAAAAGGTATAAACTGAACCTTAGGCCTCTTTGCTTTATTGGGGAGGCTTGACTTCTTGAAGTCCACATGCATGTCCCCAGGTTGAGGTAGCAGAGGTTTGTCCTCATCTGAGCTCGTCTCATGCTTGTCCTTAGGATAATAGTCCTCCTCTTCCTCCGTGGTCCAGCCATAATGCTCCACATCCCCATAGGACTTGGGGTTTGCGATGAAATCAGCAGCATAGCTCTCACCCTCGGAGTCTTGGGACGACATATTTTCAGATCTGACAGGAAAACAGCAAGAAAAGAAAACAAAGGATTTCTCCGCGATATGGTAGTCAATAGGTTCAGGGGGTTTATAAAGAATTTTTATCTTGGGAAACAAGCAAACTGTAGAAAAACAGAGTCCGGAAGGTGTCCCAGGTGGGCACAACCCACCTGGGCGCCCCTGGCAAGCCAGGCGCGCTCTGGTGTCTTGTGCCCACCAGGGTACGCTTCCTGGAAGTTTCTTATTTTCCTAATTTTATAAATATTCCAAAACTAACAAAAATATTTTTGCGGAATTTTCGGAGTCCGTTTACTTACCGTCACGTACCTCCGTATTTTCACGATTCTGGAGTGTTCCGGAAGGACTCCTTGATGTGCTCCTCCGGTGTCAAAGTTTGGATAATATTACTTTCAACATTAATGGGCGTACCTGAGATATAATGTTTTATTCGTTGCCCATTGACAACCTTCGGGTTAGTACCTTCGGCATTATTTATTTTGATAGCTCCAGACCGATAAACCTCCTCGATGACATAGGGGCCTTCCCATTTTGACAGGAGTTTTCCTGCAAAGAATCTGAAATGAGAGTTGTACAAAAGAACATATTCTCCGACTTTAAACTCACACTTTTGGATTCTTTTATCATGCCATCTTTTAACTTTTTCTTTGAATAACTTGGCATTTTCATAAGCTTGGGTTCTCCATTCATCTAATGAGCTAATATCAAATAACCTCTTTCCTCCAGCAAGTTTGAAATCATAATTGAGTTCTTTGATTGCCCAATATGCTTTATGTTCTAGCTCAAGAGGCAAGTGACAAGCTTTTCCATAAACCATTGTATAAGGAGACATACCCATAGGATTTTTATATGCTGTTCTATAAGCCCAAAGTGCATCATCTAATTTCTTAGACCAATTCTTCCTGGATCTATTGACAGTCTTTTGCAAGATTAACTTTATTTCTCTATTGCTAAGTTCAACTTGGCCACTAGACTGAGGATGATAAGGTGATGCAATTCTATGGTTAACATCATACTTGGCAAGCATTTTACGGAAAGCACCATGAATAAAGTGTGAACCACCATCAGTCATTAAATATCTAGGGACTCCAAACCTTGGGAAAATAACTTCCTTAAGCATTTTAATAGAGGTGTTGTGATCAGCACTACTAGTTGGAATTGCTTCTACCCATTTAGTAACATAATCAACAGCAACCAAAATATGTGTATACCCATTAGAGGAAGGAAAAGGTCCCATGTAATCAAATCCCCAAACATCAAATGGTTCAACAGCAAGTGAATAATTCATAGGCATTTCTTGACGCTTACCGATATTACCTATTCTTTGGCATTCATCACAAGATAAGACGAGCTTACGGGCATCCTTGAAGAGAGTAGGCCAATAAAATCCAGATTGCAATACCTTGTGAGCAGTTCTATCTCCAGCATGATGCCCTCCATAAGCTTCGGAGTGACATTTATGTAGGATTTGTCCCTGTTCATGCTCAGGTACACAATGTCTAATAATACCATCTACTCCTTCTTTGTAAAGATGTGGGTCATCCCAAAAGTAATGTCTTAAATCATAGAAGAATTTTTTCTATTGTTGATATGTAAAGCTAGGTGGTAAATATTTAGCAACAATGTAATTAGCATAGTCAGCATACCAAGGAGTATTATGAGCAACATTTATTGCAGCTAACTGCTCATCAGGAAAATTATCATCAATAGGTAGTGGGTCATCAGGCACATTTTCAAGCCTAGACAAGTTATCAGCTACGGGGTTCTCAGCTCCTTTTCTATCAGTGATATGTAAATCAAATTCTTGTAGCAAGAGAACCCATCTAATGAGTCTAGGTTTAGCATCTTTCTTTTCCATAAGATATTTAATAGCAGCATGATCGGTGTGAACAATTACTTTTGAATCAACAATATAAGATCTAAATTTATCACAAGCAAACACCACTGCTAAGAATTCTTTTTCAGTAGTAGCATAGTTTCGTTGAGCACTGTCTAGAGTTTTACTAGCATAATGAATAACATTTAGTTTCTTATCAACTCTTTGTCCTAGAACAGCACCAACAGCATAGTCACTACATCACACATAATTTCAAAAGGCAAGTTCCAATCAGGTGGTTGAACAATAGGTGCAGAAATTAAGGCTTTCTTGAGTGTTTCAAAGGCTTCTAAACAATCATCATCAAAAACAAAAGGAATATCCTTTTCCAAAAGATTCATAAGAGGCCTAGAGATTTTAGAAAAGTCTTTGATAAATCTCCTATAAAAACTAGCATGACCTAGGAAACTACGAATACCTTTGATATCTTTAGGACATGGCATTTTCTCAATTGCATCAACCTTAGCTTTGTCCACTTCAATACCTCTTTCAAAAAATTTATGTCCTAAAACAATACATTCATTAACCATAAAGTGGCACATCTCCCAATTCAAGACAAGATTTGTTTGCTTGCATCTCTGCAAAAATCGATCAAGATTGCTTAAATAATCATCAAAAGACTTCCCATAAACAGAGAAGTCATCCATGAAAACCTCAACAATCTTTTCACAAAAGTCAGAGAATATAGCAGTCATACATCTTTGGAAGGTAGCAGGTGCATTGCATAAACCGAAAGGCATACGTCTATAAGCATAAGTTCCGAAGGTACAAGTAAAAGTGGTCTTTTCTTGATCAGGTTGAGAAACAGGTATTTGTGAAAAACCAGAATATCCATCAAGGAAGCAAAAATGTGTGTGCTTAGATAATCTTTCTAGCATTTGATCAATAAAAGGCAGAGGGTAATGATCTTTTCTAGTTGCTTTGTTTAATTTTCTAAAATCAATTACCATCCGATAGCCTGTAACAATTCTTTGTGGAATAAGTTCATTCTTATCATTAGGAACAACATTAATACCTCCTTTCTTAGGGACACAATGAACATGGCTTACCCATCTACTATCAGCTATGGGATAGATTATACCTGCTTCCAGAAGTTTTAATATTTCCGTTCTTACCACTTCTTTCATCTTCGGATTTAACCGACGTTGGTGATCAACAACAGGTTTAGCATCAGGTTCCATATTAATTTTGTGCTGACATAGAGTGGGACTAATGCCCTTTAAATCATCAAGAGTATATCCAATAGCAGCTCGGTGCTTCCTTAGAACTTTCAATAATCTTTCTTCTTCATGTTCTGAAAGGTTAGCACTAATAATAACAGGATATATCTTCTTTTCATCAAGATAAGCATATTTCAAAGTGTCTGGCAATTGTTTTAATTCAAACACAGTATCACCTTTGGGTGGAGGAGGACCTCCTAGAGTTTCAATAGGCAAATTGTGTTTAAGCAGAGGACGTTGTTCAAAGAAAATCTTATCTATTTCATTTCTTTCATGCATATGTAAATCATTTTCGTGGTCTAGCAAATATTGTTCTAAAGGATCAGTAGGTGGCACAGCAATAGAAGCAAGACCAATTATTTCATCTTTACTAGGCAATTCTTTTTCATGAAGCTTTCTACTAAACTTGGAAGAATTAAACTCATGAGACTCATCACCAAAGCTAACACCGACAGTTTGTTTCTCACAATCTATTTTAGCATTAACGGTGTTCAAGAAAGGTCTACCAAAGATAATGGGACAAAAGTCATCTTGTGGGGAACCAAGAACAAGAAAATCAGTAGGGTATTTTATTTTCCCACACAAGACTTCAACATCTCTAACAATCCCAATTGGTGATATAGTGTCTCTATTAGCAAGTTTAATAGTAACATCTATGTCTTCTATCTCTGCGGGTGCTATGTCATTCATAATTTCTTGATATAAGGAATAAGGAATAGCACTCACGCTAGCACCGATGTCACATAAACCATGATAACAGTGATCTCCTATTTTAACTGAGACAACGGGCATGCCAACAACAGGTCTATGTTTATCCTTTTTATCGGGTTTGGCAATTCTAGTAGCTTCTTCGCAGAAGTAAATAACATGCCCGTCTACATTTTCTTCCAAGAGATCCTTAACCATAGCAATACTAGGTTCTACTTTAATTTGTTCATCAGGTTTTGATGTTCTAATATAGCTTTTGTTAACCACAGTTGAAACTTTAGCATGTTCCTTTATCCTAACAGGGAAAGGTGGTTTCTCAATATAAGCAGAAGGAACAACTGGATCAACATTATAAAGTATAGTTTCTTCTTTAGCTGGTACCGGTTCTTTAATTTCTTCTTTAATAGGTGGGTGATATTTAAACCACTTCTCTTTAGGGAGATCAAAATGAGAAGCAAATGATTCACAAAAGGAGGCTACTATCTCAGAGTCAAGTCCATATTTAGTGCTAAATTTTTGAAAAGCATCAGTATTCATAAAAGATTTAACACAATCATATTTAAGCTTAATACCTGACTCTTTACCTTCGCCAAGTTCCCAATCTTCAGAGTTGTGTTTAATTCTTTCCAAAAGATCCCACCGGAATTCAATAGTCTTCTTCATAAAAGAACCAGCACAAGAAGTATCAAGCATGGTTTGATCATTACGAGAAAGCCGAGCATAAAATTTTTGGATAATAATTTCTCTTGAGAGATCATGATTGGGGCATGAATATAACATTGACTTAAGCCTCCCCCAAGCTACAGCGATACTTTCTCCTTCACGAGGCCAAAAATTATGTATATAATTCTGATCACGATGAACTAGATGCATAGGATAAATTTTTGGTGGAACTCCAATTTCAATCGATTCCAATTCCAGGATCCAATATCATCGCATAGCCTATACCATGCCAATGCTTTTCCCTTCAAAGATAAAGGGAAAAACTTTTTCATAACTTCATCTCCGGGTAAACCTGCAAGCTTAAACAATCCACAAATTTGTTCTACATATATCAAGTGCATATCAGGATGTTCGGTTCCGTCTCCTGCATAAGGATTAGCTAGCAGTTATTAGCTAGCAGTTGTTCTATCATACCTGATGGAATTTCATATTAAATATTTTCAGTAGATGCAGTAGGTTGAGGGGTAGCTAATTGTGGTTCTGTTCGAGGTGAAGATACCCCGAACAAACCCCTCAAAGGATTGTTTTCCATAGTAACAAGTGACAATAAATTTCAGCACACTATATAAATGTTTCCTTACCAAATTCCACTTACCAAAGGCGCTTCACTCCCAGGCAACGGTGCCAGAAAATAGCCTTGATGACCCACAAGTATAGGGGATCAATTGTAGCTCTTTTCGATAAGTAAGAGTGTCGAACCCAATGAGGAGCAGAAGGAAATGACAAGTGGTTTCCAGTAAGGTAATGTCTGCAAGTGCTGAAATCGTAAGTAGCGGAGTAGTTTGATAGCAAGATAATTTGTAACGAGCAAGTAATGATAGTAGTAACAAAAGTGCAGCAAGGTAGCCCAATCCTTTGGAGGTAAAGGACAGGCCAAAACGGTCTCTTATGATAAGCAAAGCGTTCTTGAGGGTACATGGGAATTTCATCTAGTCACTTTCACCATGTTGGTTTGATTTGTGTTCGCTACTTTGATAATTTGATATGTGGGTGGACCGGTGCTTAGGTGCTGTTCTTACTTGAACAAACCTCCTACTTATGATTAACCCTCCCGCAAGCATCCGCAACTACGAGAAAAGTATTAAGAATAAATTCTAACCATAGCATTAAACTTTTGGATCCAATCGGTCCCTTATGAAATAGCGCATAAACTGGGGTTTAAGCTTCTGTCACTCTTGCAACCCATCATCTAATTGCTACTCCACAATGCATTCCCTTAGGCCCAAATATGGTGAAGTGTCATGTAGTCGACGTTCACATGACACCACTAAGGGAATCACAACATACATATTATCAAAATATCGAACACATATCAATTTCACATGATTACTTGCAACATGATTTCTCCCGTGGCCTCAAGAACAAAATTAACTACTCACAAATGATAATCATGCTCAAGATCAGAGGGGTATTAAATAGCATATTGGATCTGAACATATAATCTTTCACCAAATAAACCATATAGTAATCAACTACAAAATGTAATCAACACTACTAGTCACCCGCAAGCACCAATCTATAGTTCCGGTAACAAGATTGAACACAAGAGATGAACTAGGGTTTGAGATGAGATGGTGTTGTTGAAGATGTTGATGGAGATTGCCCTCCCCAAGATGGGAGAGTTGTTGGTGATGATGATGACGATGATTTCCCCCTCCGGGAGGGAAGTTCCCCCGGCGGAATTGCTCCACCGGAGGGCAAAAGTGCTCCTGACCCAAGTCCCGCCTCGAGACAGCGGCGCTCCGTCCTGAAATTCCTCTCCTCATTTTTTCTAGATCAAAATGACTTATATACTAGAAGATGGGCACCGGAGGTGGGCCTGGGTGAGCACAACCCACCAGGGCGCGCCTGGGCTCCCTGGCGCGCCCAGGTGGGTTGTGCCCACCTGGTGGGCCTCCTCTGGTACTTATTTGCTCCAATATACATCATATATTCCATAAAAATTCTCTGTGAAGTTTCAGCCTGTTTGGAGTTGTGCAGAATAGGTAGCCTAACGTAGCTTTTCCAGGTCCAGATTTCCAGCTGCCGGAATTCTCCCTCTTTGTATGTACCTTGCATATTATGAGAGAAAAGGCATTAGAATTACTCCAAAAAGCATTATTATGGATAAAAACATCATAAATAACAGTAGGAAAACATGATGCAAAATGGACGTATCAGGGTAGTTTTGCCCTTCTTGGCATTACCACCCACTTCCTTGTTCTTATTCTTCTTCTCATGAATACCCTCACCCGCCTTGACAAAAGTTTCCTTGAGTGGGAGAGGTTGCTTGGTCTTGTTCTTCTTCTTCTTCTTTGACTTGGGTGCAAACCCAAGTCCCTCCTTTCCCACAACTTCCTTTTGATTCGTAAAAGGTCATTGAGGTTCTTTTCACCTTGTATGCATGTCACAAAGCCCTTCTCAAGTTGCTCCTTCAACTTGGCATTTTCCTCCACAAGATGCACATGTTCACAACAAGGGTTAGAAGCATGGGCATTATCAATTAGAACGAAAGGAGGACACGTGGAAATCTCCTTAGTTAGTTTCACTTGGAGTTGATCATGAGACTCTTTGAGAGATGCATGAACACCTTTCAAGACCTTGTGAGCCTTGTCAAGCATGTCAAAATCTTCCTTGAGCCTATCATGGTCAACCCCAAGGGCAACTTTCAAAGATTTAAGCACACGGGAAAGAACAATAGCATGATCAAGATCTTTTTGTAATTTAGCACGATCAATGTTGTGTGACTCCTCAAGAGCCAAACGAAGACCTTGCTCTTCCTCAAGAGCATTGGAAAGATCTGCAATCTCATCGTCATAATCCCGACTATGTCCCTCCATCTTGGAGATAGTATCCTCATGAGTCTCAATGATATCATTGGCCTCACCAAGTTGTTCCAAGAGAGCAACAAAGTGCTTCTTGGATTCACCCTTGAGCTTATTCACAAACTTTGTGAACTCATTCTCATCAACTTTCTCCACCTCACTCTCATCAACACAATTTAGCAATGAAGGGGTAGTAATGATGGTGGTTTTGATGTTAGGAGTTACCTTGTTGATACCTTTGGCCATGAGGCACTTAGCAATGGTGTTTTCATTGGGGGCGCCGAAGAGAGACACCTTGGATGGAGAAGATGTAGCAATGGCAATGGTTGCCGTTGCCATTCCTTCTCCACTTGTATCTTCGTCTTCATCATCGGAGGGGTACTCTTCATGTGCCACCAAGCCCTTTGGAGGAGCTTCTTAGTGATGTTTTTCTTGCTTGGGAAAGACTTGGCTTTGTCTTTGCGAATGAGTTTGCCACCATTGTCTTCCCTCTTTTCGTATGGGCAATCCACCACAAAGTGACTCACATTGCCGCAATGGTAACAAGTCCTTACTCGTTGCTTGTTCTTTGACCCACTCAGGTTGTTCTTGGTGAAGTTGGGCCTTGAGTTCCTCTTGTTGCTCCAAAATTGCCTTGACGCAAGAGCCATGTGCTCATGGTAAGCATACTTGGTGTCTTCAGGACCACACTCCTCTTCTTCTTCCTCTTCTTCTTCCGGAATGGCCTTGGCCTTCAAAGCAAGGGTGGGAGTGCTCTTCTTTGACCGGACACGAGCAAGAGCATTGTCGCCGGTCTTGTTCATGATGTTCATTGCAATAAACTCATCCAACACTTCACTTGAGGTTAAGGAGTGAAAGTCCGGCCTTTGACGAATCATGGAAGACATGGCCTTGTTGAATGGCATGATGGCCTTGAGGAACTTGCGCTTGATCCAAGTGTCATCTGTATCCTTGCTTCCATGGTCTTGAAGAGCAACCACAAGAGTTGTCACCCTCCGGTAAAGATCACGAGGATCCTCATCTTCAATCACAAATTCATCAGCCTCATTAAGGACCACTTCAAAGTTGGACCGTTGGATGCTTGAGCTCCCCTTGTACATAGAAACAATGTGCTCCCAATAATCCTTTGCACGAGTGAAAGGTCGTAGGTGCGATAGATCTTCGAGAGGGACCGCTTCTTGAAGAATGAACAATGCGGAGTGATTGTATTGACTGTCCACTTCTTCTCTTGGTGTGAAATTGTTTGGATCATGCGGGTAGAAACCTTGCTCAATGATTCTCCAAAGATTAGTTGAGCAATGATTCAAATGAGACTTAATGCGAAAGACCGAATTAGCAAAATCACCCTTAACAAGCTTGGGAGGAGGACCATGAATATTAATGCGAGCTGTAGGAACCGGTCCTCCATAGACCGGGGGAGGGGGAACAGAGGCAAAGGTTCCCGTCCCATTCTTGTCATGAGGGGAAGAAACATGAGTACCTTTAGCCGCTTCCTTGGCGGAATTGGCCTCCGACTCTGATGCCGTGGGATTAACCACAAGCAAGGGATCAGGAGTGGATTTCATCCCCTCAAGCAATTCTTTAATTATGGACTTGACTTCGGTCGTCATAGATGTCTTAAGTGAAGCCATAGCCTCATTTAAGTCATCTCGTGTGATCAAAGTCAACTCCACGGCCTCGAGCACTTCCTCCTCGGTGTTAACCATACTCTTCGGGTGGTGAAACACTTAATAAAGAGACGAGGCTCTGATACCAATTGAAAGGATTGATATGGTTGACTAGAGGGGGGGTGAATAGGCAACTACCAAATTTTAGTTTTTCTTAACAAATTAGGTTTAGCAACAAATAGGTTGTCTAGATATGTAACTAGGTGAGCAACCTATATGATGCAAACAACAACAACAAGTGCAAGCAAAGGATGCAACACAATAAAAGCTTGCACAAAGTAAAGGGAAGAGATAACCACAAGTGGAGCCGGTGGAGACGAGGATGTGTTACTGAAGTTCCTTCCCTTTGGGGAAAGTACGTCTCTGTTGGAGCGGTGTGGAGGCACAATGCTCCCCAAGAAGCCACTAGGGCCACCGTATTCTCCTCACGCCCTCACACAATGCGAGATGCCGTGATTCCACTAGTGGTGCCCTTGAAGGCGGTGACCGAACCTTTACAAACAAGGTTGGGGCTATCTCCACAACTTGATTGGAGGCTCCCAACGATACCACGGAGCTTCACCACAATGGAATGTGGCTCCGAGGTGACCTCAACCGTCTAGAGTAACAAGATCCGCAAGGGATTAGTGGGGGGAATCAAATTTCTCTTGGTGGAAGTGTAGATCCAGGCCTTCTCAACCAATCCCTAGAAAATCAACAAGTTTGATTGGCTAGGGAGAGAGATCGGGCAAAAATGAACTTTGGAGCAACAATGGAGCTTGGAGGAAGAGAGGTGAATCTTCTTGGGGAAGAAGACCTCCTTTTATAATGGGGAATCAAATCCAACCGTTATCCCACATCTCAGCCCGCAGAGCGCGGTACTACCGCTCAGGGGAGCGGTACTACAACACTAGGCAGGCGTACTGCCGCTTGGCCTAGCGATAGTATCGCTGGGGCTGCGCACAGAGAGTGGAGAGAAGGGGTAGGAGAGAGAGGGCCCCCGAGTGGCACTAGAAGCGGTGGTAGGACGGTACTACCGCGCCTACTGCTGCCCAACCCGACACGAGACGCGACGGCCTCGAATCGAGGTGGTACCAGCGCGGAGCAGGAGCCGTACTACCGCTGATGGCCACGAGCGGTACTACCGCTTATAACAGCGGTACAACCGCTTGAGGCTGTCAACGGTACTGCCGCTGCCCCCCTCCCCTCCCCCCAAGTGCCACTTTCGTGATATCGGTAAACTCCAAGGAAGAAGAAAGGAGCTGGGGGTGCGAGATAGATGTGTACGTGTTGATTCCACCCTAGCCTTTCCGATACGGACCCCCTCCTGATAGTATGGTGTCTCCTACGACTCAAGTCCACCAAAACCGAAACGAAAGAGACTACACCGTCTTTACTTTGAGCTCCGAGGGGAAAGAATCGTCTCGTGCCAATGAATGGATATCTGAAATGCTCAATGCACACGATTAGTCCGCAAAAGTATTGTCATCAATCACCAAAACCACATATAGAGAGACATGCCCTAACATACTATACACTAGAAACTACTACTAAAATATTTGCTAATATGTATAATTGAGAAATATCTATCATGGTATTCAATAACATATTAAAAGATATATGAACACACATATAGATATGAAAATATATGTGTATACACTATATATTTTATGCAATATTAGAAAATTAATTTGAAGGATTTTTCTAAAAAGAAAGTCATTTTTCGTAAATCATACAATTGAAATTTTGTAGAATCAAAATTTTCAATAATATACATTACAATAGTGTAACAATGAATAATATAACTATTATCTGGACACATTCTTGTGTGACTGAGTAATAAAATATCATATTAATTAAAATTGGTACACGTAGTTTAAATAAGCATAAAAGTTTAGTATGAAAAGTTATTATTTTACATCGCCTCGGGCCCCAAAATGTTTTGAACCGGCTCTGCGGTGTTCTATGCCCCGCTGCCGGCTCCGTTCGTGGACATCTGTCGCGCGCCCCGTGGCCTAAACAACAAAACCACCACGAGCACTCAAGATGAAGCAAAAGTAAGAAGAAGGAAACGACGGGAAGTGGCAAACATACGGGCGTTGGTGAAGGAGGGACAAGCCGGCATTCCGATGGGAAGAGGACGCCGCCACCATTTTTGGGCTGAGCTAGGGCAATGGAGGAAGTGGGGTGGGCGGTGCTGTGCTAGGCAGGTGAGAATGGATGAGGATGGGACGAGGGGTTAGCATCTCGCTTTGTACCCGCGGGCCGTGTTTCTAGCGCCTCGTCTCAAAGGCAGCCAGATTTTTTTGAATTCTACAACAAATCATAGGTAGGCACTGTTCATCCACTAGTAAAGGTTAAGCTGCTTTCTGTCTTGCTTTGTCCATATGCCCGCGGGGGCAGTTCGCCTTGCATACCCGACTGGCACTCAAATCAAATAGTGGACGTGGGCATTGGGATTCAAACTCATTTTTTCCCTTTCCTCCATCTCCCTCCTTTTCTTTGGATAACCATTTTGTATTCTTTGTAATTCCATATGTCTCTATCCTTTTTACACAAGGGTTTTAGTCCCTCAATTTGTGTTGGTGGAATTTTTAGTTTGTGCAACAAAAGAAGGCAGGGGACAAAAGAAGAACATAGAAACAAGGGAATGATTTCCATTCATCATGCATTTCATTGACGTCCACCGACCTGGACCATTTTAGTCAGTCTGATGTATCTTTGACCGTTTGTAACCGTCCGATTTAAGAACCATCTTTGGTGCATGTGTTCACACGCTTTGACCGTCATTCACTGCATGTTCTGCCTCCTCAACGGGACGTGCCTTATAGCGTCGAAGAGGGTGGCCGCACATCGCCGGCTGCACGCCACATCGTCCGTGTCTTCTCGAAGTTGACAGACCCATGACCGTCCCGCTTCTTCTGGAACCTTCCCCTTCGGACTAGCTTCCCACGGTTTTCCCATTATTTCCCACCCGCTCAGCCTGTACAACAGGCACACAAGCGTCGTCGTCGTAGTAGTTCCACTCTTCCCCTTCCCCTCCCCTGCTTGCCCTCCCCTACTTTTGAGACCATGTGGATCAGCCGAACAACGACGCCGTTTTGCGGCGTTGTTCCCTTGTTGGAGGCGTCGACGTGACAACCCTCACTTTCCTTCTCGACATGCTCCAGGGAAACCCTAGATCTAGATTATTATATCGGACGGTGGCGGTGTTCTAGCTATTCTTGACGTAGCATTCCCTCTTAAGGGCATCATTTTGGAGATGGACCCTGTCAGAGGGAGTCATGGCTCATGGAGTTGATCGACGATGGCTCGAATGGTTCATCGTTATGGCGAACGTGGGACCGACGATGTTATTACCGTCGACGGTGGGCTGCAGAAGCATCCTTCACATGCAAGGAGCGTCAGGCAAGCGATGTTTGTCAACCTCGTGGGATCAGAATGGCATAGGTTTGCCTCCTTTCGGACATATTATTCCCATCCGCTGTCGTCGAGATTGGCGGATATGCTTGTGCTGGCCTAGATTGATGTGACGGTTTTCGGTATAAACCTTGGTAGCAGCGAAGGCGCTCGGGTGCCCGGGCGGGTGTGTTGTGCGGTTTGGCCTTCTGGCACCTTGTATGTATTGTGGTGCTTTAGGCCCAGGTTGCTAGGTGTGGCTTGTCGTTGTTTAGGTTTTCGCCTGGTTTTCCTTTGAAAAACCGAGCAGTTTGTGTCCTTGTACCATCTTCTCCTTTACAATGAATATAACAGCTCTCATGTTATCTATTATATATAAAAAGTATTTGACAGGTCAACCAGAAAAAAGAGAAATAAGCTAAAAAATCCCACAATAATTAGAAACATCTAATCATTGATTTATATACCTTAATTAGTTAATAAAACATAGCCATTAGATGTCACGTGGTGGGTTCAACTACTCATTCACGTAAGCTTTCAACTATTCATTCATGTAAACCTTTTTTTTGGCACAATTCCATCGGTGGACTCTATCCGTACAAACTGTATAACCTAAATCCCCTAAAAAAAGGTACAACCTGAATTATATATATGAAAAAACTATACAACCTAGATCTCACGTGGTGGCATTATCTCTACAATCATGTAAATTTTTATTCTACAGTCCATTTTATATATTTGTTATTTGTAATTCAATCTCACCCATGTCTGATATATAGATCTATAATAATGAAAGGGTTGAGGTTCAATCTTAGGAAATTCATGGCATCATTGTACCCCTGTAGGTTTTAGCCTCCATAGATTTGGCTAGAGGCAAAATACAAGCCCGTAGCTGTGCAAAGCTAGCTTCGTGAACTAGATTCATAGGGCAAGTCGGTCATAATACATGCACATCTAGCCGAAAAATCCTTGTACGTATGTACATGAACTGGGCTAGCTTCCTCTCGATGGGTTAGATCGATTCTCTTGGTGAGGTCCTCATATAAACTTGCTCTAGGAACGTGTACAGTAATGGATTTTAGCGAAAGAAAATTGCCCACCTTTGCCCTCATAAAAAACATGTTTTATCGCTTAGATCAAACTCCTTAATTGGCCGGCCGGCCATCAAAGAGATCAAGAAAGGAACGGCTGCCTCGATCCTCGCGAACTACCAAATGGTTTGTTGCCGGGGTTGATATCTCATATCTGTTGCTCATGCTTCCAACCATGCGCGTCTCTCCTTCAAGCCCTAATTAATTGGCTAGCCGGGAAAGTCTTATGGAAAAGAAGAGCTAGGCCTGCCCTAATCTCCGCACACGGCTGACCTGCAGATCTGTTTCAACCTGAAAAATAATGGATGCCGGTGAGTACTAGCTGGCTGCAATCCCATGTGCTTCTTAAATATACATGTACGTGCATGTTGCATCAGATGCATATCTATGAAAAGGTACCATGGCCGGGAAAGTCGAGAGCCGCACTCGGCACGAATCCTGCATCAAGAATCAGTTGTCTTACCGTAGGCCCTATCCATCGTGCGGGGTTGCCTCGATAATTAAGATAATAAAATCAGACAAGAGCTTTGGACGTTTAATGACTACACCTCATGAATCCCCAAAGATTGGATCCGTGTTACCCTACTAATCCTTAATGTCAACATTGTTCTTTATAACAATTCACGGCCTCCTTACTCCTAGCCTCACCGTGGCTCGATCTCCATGATCCTGAGTACCTGTAGGGATGAAGATTGTGGACAAGACAAGATGCATCTACAGAACAAATTTATTTCACACATACAGGATGTTAATTCAAAGCCCTTCCATTGATCCCAAAACAAATACACAGGGTTGCAAGGCTTATACCTCAACCCATACGTTACCAAACTACTCACACATGGAGATTAGATCTCGAGAAGAAAACATTGAAGAACACATCTTGAAGATTGATTGATTGCAAATATGTCTTACAGTGGATGCCTTGTGCGATGCACGATTACAAGTATGAACTAGATGAGGAAGAACTATGGTGGTGATGGTGGCTATGGAGATGGGAATGGCAACGGCTAGGATTTGTGGATAAAGATGAAGATGATGATGTTCTGGCTTCTGTCGGCGCTCTCCTGTTGACATTTCGATGGGGTCCCCTTTATAAAAGTTGTCCAGGTACATGATCTGCCTTGGTTTCCACGCCATACTGGTGCTCATACGGTCACTCGCGCCCGTATGGAACGTCGTCTTTTGTGCTGTCTCCGCAGCAGCACGTCCTGTTGATTCCTTCTTTCTTCATTTTCCTTCCCTTCCATTTCCACACGTGCTTTCTTTCATTTTTAGCCCATTTTCTGTGAAAACACATCAAAGAGATGATTTGTGGAATCATTTGCATTCATTACTTATTAGTGGCAATATTAGAGTGGATATATGTTTTAAAATGAAATATTTCCGTTTAAAGTAAGGTAGATGTGTGTAAAATTATCACTCATCACGTCCCCAAGCTTGAACTCTTCTATCCTTATTCTTCTCATATCGATGCCTCCTCGGTCTTCGAACACTTCATCCACACAAAACTTAACCAAACTTTTATTAGCGGGGTTAGTACATATAACATCAAATCCCATCATGTCTTGTTGTAACAATATTGTATAATCATAATACTAATACTCCCACATCAATGGGGCTTGCAATAATTGGAAACACAAGCAGATAAAGAAACTATAACAGCAATCTGTGAAAACAAGACAGTCTGTAAAGATGCAGATGAAACATATACTTCTGTAACTCTAAAAATTCTGAAAAATTAGAACGTAATAATTTTTTTGCATAGTAGTACTGTGTAAAAAATTTAAAAACTTTCGACATTCGAGTAAAATATGTAAATCAAACACTACAACCAAAGTTTTTGTTTCTACACAGCACACACCAAACAAGAAATTTAAACACCCTAAAGTTAAATCTTGGCACATTATTTTTATAATACAATGGATTTGTGTAAGGGGAAGATTATTGTTGTTGAAATTTTTCTTTGATTTAAGCTTCACAAAGTTTCCATGGGCATGAACAAAGTTCAAGGACGTCTCCCACTTCAACGGTGTTTGTCTTTCTCACTTTCACTTCTCTTTTTGAAAAATTTTAGGTTCCCCTCTATATATTTTTTAAATCTTTTTTAAAAAGCACATAACAGAATAAAATGACTCTCTAAAACTTTTAGGTTGTCTCCCATGCACCGCTTTGTTTAAAGTCATTAAGCTAGGCACACAGTGCTCAAGTAATTGATGCACCCGGATTCCAAGGTATATCAAAGCCAATTTTAATTAACAATGATTTTTAGTTTAGTAGTTAGCACAAAGGAACATATCTCATGAAATAACAAAGTCTAAATCTCTTCCTATACATTGGCATGTCATAAAAGAACAATTCATACACACAAAGTAAAGGCCGATACATAGTATAAACAGTTTCTTGCAATTTTATCGTATTAGAAACATAGAGAGATGGAGATGTAGTTCCTCTATCATAATAATTGCAAGTAGGAGCAACAAGCACATGCATATTATATCCATCAAAATCGTCATGTGCAAGGGTAAAACAAAACCCTTCAATATAATCCTTAACAAGTGCAAATTTCTCCGATATAGTGTAGTTGAGAGAATCCAAAAAGATAATAGGACTATCATGTGTGGGTGCAATAGCAACAATTTCATTTTTAACATAGGGAACTATAGCAAGTTCATCTCCATAAGAATCATTCATATTGGCATCATGGCCACAAGCATAGCAAACATCAATTTCATTAAAAGGGGATATTTCAAACGAATCCAATGGATGATAGCGTTCATCCTTTGATAAGCACGAAAGGAAATTAAACTATATATGAGTTGTAGAGTTACTCTCATTAGAAGGTGAAAACGGGTAGATAAGCCACTCTTTCTCCTTTTGTTCTTCGCTCTCCTCATATTTTTCATCTAATGAGCTCACAGTTTCAGCAATTTCTTCTTTCATAGATTCCTGCAAAATATTAGTCTCTTCTTGGACAACATACATTATCTCAATAAATTCATTAATATCATCATTGTTTTTATAAATTTCATAGCAATATTTAAATATAGCATATTTTTCAGATCTGTAGAGAGCATCATCACAGTTTTCGTACTTTTCAAAGAAAGATTCAATTTCATAAGCAACCTTAAAAGCAAAAAATTCTTCTATTTGTTTACATCATAGTAATCATATGCACCATTAGCATAAGAAGCCAAGGTTTCATTATCGTTAAATTCACATTGAAAGGGGAGGTGTGGAGCCTCCATCTTAGAGCAACAAGTATAATCATACATAGAGCACATATTCCAAGCAGACCAACGCAACATTTTAATTTGATCCCATAAGTGTTTTTCATTTTGAGACAAGCGATAATCCCTAAAGTATTCTGGTGATCCAAAGTATCTCCCATTATCAAGTTGAATGGGAATTTATCAGGATTATCAAAGTAGTGTTTCATATTTTTCACATAATCAGCATCGAGGGATTTAGGAGGTTCCCCATCTCCATGAGTAGCAAGTACAACTATCTTTTTGGTATTTCGTGCTCCATATCCATAACTAAAGATATAAAACAACTTAGGACAGAAAATAAAATCTACTTAGAGATAAAGTCAACAAGCGCACACGAGAATATTCACCCCACGCTATTGCTTCCCGTCAATGGCGCCAGAAAAGAGTCTTGATAACCCACAAGTATAAGGGGTCGTTTGTAGCTTTTTTTGATAAGTAAGAGTGTCGAATCCAACAAGGAGCTAAAGGTAAGATTTATATTCTCTTGAAGTTCTGTCGACCACCGATACAACTCTATGCACACCAATATTTGTTTTTCCTAGAACAAGTAATAAAACTACTTTGTAGGTGTAATGGGATAAGTTCGCAAGATAACAGAGAACGTGAAAATAATAGTTAGGTGCTGTTTTAATAAAAGAACAATTAAGTTAGTAGCGAGTGTGGAAAAGTGGTGGTAGGATTTGCGAAATTGTCCTAGACAATTGATAACAAGATCGATAATCATTATTGCAATTTTGTATGAGAGAGAGGCATGAGCAAACATTCTTTCCGTACTTGTATCATATGCACTTATGATTGGAACTCTAACAAGCATCCGTAACTACTAAAGATAATTAAGGTAAAACCCAACCATAACCTTAATTGTAGAGTCCTCTTTATTCTCATACGCAACAATCCCCTTACTTGGGTTTAGGCTGTTGTCACCCCCGCAACCCACTATAAGCAAATCATGAACATATTGCCACACCCAAGAACGGTAATCCCACACGTGTGTGCGGCATGGAGGGTACCATAGGACATCACCAAAATAAAACATACAACTCAAACCAATCAAGATCATCAATCAACCCGTAGGACAAAAAGAATCTACTCAAACATCATAGGATGGCTACACATCATTGGATAATAATATATAGCATAAAGCACCATGTTCAAGTAGGGGGTACAGCGGGTTACGGGAGAGTGGAGCGTTGATAATAGACGAGGGAAGGTGATGGAGGTGTTGAGGAAGACGTCAGAGTTGTTGGAGTAGATCGCCGCCATGATGGTTCCTCCAGCGGGCACTCCGACGCCACCGAGAGGAAGGGGGAGAAAGCCCCCTTATTCTTCTTGCTTGGCCTCCCCCCTAGATGGGAGGAGGGTTTACCCTCTGGTCCTTGGCGGCCATGGCTCCCGGAGGGCAGGAGCCCCTCCGAAATTGGATCTCTCTCTCTCTCTTCCTCTCCCTCTCTCTCTCTCTCTCTCTCTCTCTCTCTCTCTCTCTCTCTCTTCTTCTTCATGCCTGTTTTGGAGCCCTTCATCGTTTCTTAAATCCCCGGAGATCCATAACTCCTATTAGACTGAAATTTTTACACTATTTTTCTCCGGAAATTAGCTTTCTTGCGGCGAAAGAAGGGCATCAACCGACCTATGAGGTGCCCACAGACATTAGGGCGTGCCTGGGGGTAGGGTGTGCCCTGTTGTCTTGTGGGGCCCTCGGGCACCGTCTTGCATTGATTCTTTTTCCTAAAAATCACATATATTCCTAAAAATCTTCGTAAAATTTTATCGCGTTTGGATTTCGTTTGATATGGATTTTCTGCGAAATAAAAAACATGCAACAAACAAGAACTGTTACTGGACACTTGATCAATATGCTAGCCCAACAATCAAAAATTATAGATACGACGGAGACGTATCAGCAGGCGTGCAGTACCGAAAACAGCCGACGCGAAATGCAACATCGCGAGCCTCGATGGCGTGGAAACATGCCAGGGGTCCTCCCGTTGCTGCTGTTCGATGGGTGCGGGGCTTGCTTGTTGTTTGCGATCATAGGGGTTCTACGTTGGGTGTTGCGCCATTAAGGGAGAGGAGATGTGCATGGGGAGTTGCCGGAGAGGGGAGTACTGCAATGGAGGAAGCTATGCCAACCATCAACGGATAGTTGAGCAGGCGAGTGGCAACCATTAAGGGGTTCATTTTCTGGTCGAAAATGCTACTGCGACAAATACAGGGGCAAAACACACACACACACACACACACAGAGAGAGAAGGGTTGAAATTTTCCATTCCACACGGGGCAGATGGATTGGAGTGAGCTCGATATCAGCCTTGTCAGCCTCTAAATATGCACACTTGGGTAGTGAATATGGAGCATCCTCTATTTCATTGGTGGGAGTGGATAATCAGTCTGATCCTCTTAAATGTTTCCCTTGATTTATTACACCATCCCATGAGGACTAAAAAAAACCTTAACGTAAGGTACTAGCCGAAGTCGATGCATCAGGACTCTCTTCCCCGCAACCGGCCGTCGGAACGGTAGGCAGAGGAAGGTGAATCCACGGCCTCGCCGACGGAGCCGGCAGGGGAAGAGTTTGTCCGAGGCACCGCGCACGACTGGAAAAAGAATTTATTAGCATTTTCCTTCGGTCATTATATACTTCATTTTAAGATATTTTAGTATTTGTTAACGATTTGAGGATGATGGGAAGAGAAGGAAACTGTGGTATCCAAAAAACCGAACTTATCAAGTATGTTGGGTGAACATAAAGGAACCTGAGGTGCATGTAGTATTGTTCGCCTGTATACCTGATTAATCCCTTCCTTTTTTTTGAACATGATTAATCCCTTCCTTTTTTTTGGTCACGGATGACACATTAATCCCTTCTTTTGTACGTACGATTGTGTTGTGTATGCATTTGAACTGGAGGACGGTTGCTTGTGCATGCACGCGCTGGCCGGCGCGGCCCCATCCACGCCAAAGCCAAATCAAAGGTCCTGTAGCAGCATGCCAACACGCAAAAATGGCAGTCTCTCGCAGATCGTCAGAGAGTAGGCTATAGACCAGCAGGAGTAGTGCTACAGTGCACACGCAATGGGATTGGTGGCTGGGCCACAGAAAAGTTTCACCACTGTTTTGCGGGTGACTTTGGACAGAGCAAAAGGGCCATATGCACACATGAAGAACTCGCCCTCGCCGTGCCGGAGCTCACCCGTGGCCGTTCTACAACTGCCCGTCGCCGGCGTCGTCTCGGTCGCCACACCCATGCACAAGAAGAAAGATGGTGTGCATGCAAGGGCCGTTGTAGTCACCACCGTCCATCTGGATGCTCCTCGCCGTCCCCTGCAAAACCACACACCGTCGAGCGACTCAGGGGGGAGGGGGCACATCCCCAGTGGCAGGGCGCGCATTTCGCAGGTTGTACCAAATTATCGATGATTCAAAAGCAACTAGCAAAACCGGTGCTCACGGCGCGCTGGCCGGCGCGGCCTCATGCAGGCCGAATTTGGTGTTTTGACCATTTTCGTATACTATTTCGGGATCTGACCCCCGCTGAAAAAAATTCTGGATTTGACCCTTTTTTCTACTGCCAGACCCCCTGGCGGTAGGGTATAAGGCGGTAGGGTTCCTGCCTACCGCCTACCGCCAGGGTGTCTGGCAGTAGGCTGTTATACCCTACCGCCAAGGGGTCTGGCGGTAGGCCCTGGACACACTCTGTGTTGGAAACTTAGAATTTTTTGAATATAGGGTGTCCAACCCTATCGTCAAGGAGCATGGCGGTAGGCTATTATACCCTACCGCCAAGGTGCCTGGCGATAAAAAAATGATCAAATCCCGATTTTTTTTCCAATAAGGATCAGATCCCAAAATAGTATACGAAAATGGTCAAAACACGAAATTTAGCCCTCACGCACGGCACGTCAAACCAAACCCGCGCATCAGTCTTCCACCTCACAGCTGGTCTACCTACGTATACCAGTGGTACAGGGGAGCTGCTTTAGCTTTTGCCGGTCTACCGTCCCTCCCTGCGGTGCAGCAACAGAGACCAGCGGCTTTTTCGCACCCGGCCAAAACCCTAAAGCCTACTTTTGCAGCTAATCTCCGTAGGCCTCTTGTTTCTCACAACGGCGGGATGGTGCATTGGACGACGCCGCGTGCGGTTAGCCGTGTATCTGGTCTCAAAATCCAGCCAAGCTACGCAACACGCGCGCCAAGGATTTTTACAGAATGGGATTAACGGGAGCCTGCCACCTTAATCTCTCGCGTTATTAGGAGGAGTGCGTATACAGAGAGACGAAGACTCTGAATTAGCCAAATCATTGATAAGTACGTGGAGGATAAGCACCGCGCGTTGTCCTTCTCCTTGCGTCGGAGGTACAGAGTCCCGTCTGCTCAAAGTGGGGGCCCAACTACACAACACATGCAGCAGATTGAAGGGACATGCAACGGGCACCCAGTAAGAGCATCTCCAGCCGCGACCCCAACAGGCCCTCCATGGCGATTTTTTTCGTGCCGGCGCCGAAAAAACCCTCCAGTCGTGCCCCCAAGACACCGAAATCCGCCGGCTCGGCCCGTTTTTGGGCCCGGAGATCCCAGGCCGAACCCAGCGCACTGGGGGGGGGGGGGGGGGCTCGGGGGCTCTGGCGGAAGGGAAAACCACTCCTGGGCCACACTGTCAGGCGAAAAGTCAAGACAATCGCCCCCCGCCCCCGCGCGCTCTGCCGCCACCCTGCCAATCCCGGCGCCGCCCACCGCCCACCACCGCTAGATACGCCATTCCCCGCCGGAAAAGAGAGAAGGTTTCGCCGCGGCAACCTCTCCACCACCTTCCTGGGCGAGTTTTCCGGCGCTCCGGCCGCGCAGGGCGGGATACCGGCGGCTGTGCGCCCACCACGCCCGCCAGGTGTTCGGCCATTTGCCTGCTCGGCGATGGACTCGGACGACGAGGAGGCACTCGCGGCGCTGCTGGAGGAGGAAGCCGATGCCGACGTCCAGAACGAGGAGCATCTCATGGTCCTCGCCGCCCTGACCGGCCTGCTCGCGAGCAATGAAAAGCCGCGGCGAGGTGGCTCGGCGCCGGGGCGAGTGAAAGCAAAGAACCGGCATTGTCTGAAAGGCTATTGCATGCTCTACTCCGACTACTTCGCCGACGCTCCACTGCATGGCGACAAAGTATTTCGGCACCGTTATCGGATGAGCCGAAAGCTTTTCCTCAGCTTTGTGAATTCCATCCGGGAGTTCGACAACTACTTCAAGTGCAAGAAGGATTGCACCGGCAAACTTGGATTCACCTCAATCCAGAAGTGCACGACAGCTATGAGGATGCTTGCATACGGAGCTCCCGGTGATTCACTCGACGACTATGGGCGCATGGCCGAGTCCACGACCATTGATTGTTTCTACAAGTTTTGCAGGGCAGTGGTGGTAGTGTTTGGACCGCAATACTTGCGATCACCCAATGCTGAAGACACTGCTTGGATCCTAGCACAGAATGCAGCAAGAGGATTCCCTGGGATGCTTGGAAGCATCGACTGCATGCATTGGAAATGGAAAAACTGTCCATTTGCTTGGCAGGGGATGTACAAAGGCGCCAAAGGCGGTTGCAGTGTGGTACTTGAGGCAGTGGCCACACAGGACCTCTGGATTTGGCACTCCTTCTTTGGTATGCCAGGAACTCACAATGACATCAACGTGCTGCAGTGCTCCCCTGTCTTTGCCAAGTTTGTTGAAGGTCATTCTCCTCCGGTGAACTTCGAGGTCAATGGATGCCACTACAATAAGGGATACTACCAAGCAGATGGCATCTATCCGAGATGATCCACATTTGTGAAGACTATCTCGAGCCCTGTGCCAGGAGGCAAGAACTCCCACTTCGCCAAGGTTCAGGAGGCTTGCAGGAAGGATGTCGAGCGAGCATTTGGTGTGCTCCAATCTTGATTTGCTGTTGTCCGGTACCCCGCTCAGACCTGGTCGAAAGATCAAATGTGGGAGATCATGACTTGCTGTGTCATCTTGCACAACATGATCATTGAGAGCGAGCAGGAAGAGCCAGTGTTTGACACTGAACCATATTACAGGCAGGGTCCTCTTGCCCAAGTTGATCACCAGCTACCGGCAACCTGGACTGCCTTCCTCAATATGCGTCAGGAGATCCGAGACCCACAGGTGCATCAACAACTGCAGCAGGATCTGGTGGAGCATCTATGGAGGCTCAAGGGCAACGCCTAGCTCGACGTGTGATGAAATATGAGTTTTTATTTGTTGAACTATATAATTTGTATTGAACTATTTGTTGTTGAAGAATTAATTTGTATTGAACTATTTTGTTGTTGAACTATTTGATTTTTATTGATTTTCTGTGATGTGATAAAAAATAACTTCTGTTGAATTTGCGCCGAAGCACGGCGAATATGGGCCGATTTGCGCCGATATCGGGCCGATTTTGCCCCGATAATGGGCTGAAAAGCCGGCAAATTTGCACCATAACGGGCCGACATCGGCGCCTGGGGGCGACCTGGGGGCGGCGGCTGGGAACCCAATCGCCCCCAAGCCAATTTTATCGCCGGTTCGCTCCCAGACGGCGGTTTTCTCAAGCCCCCTGGGGGGCCGAACGGCTGGAGATGCTCTAAGGACGGAGAGGAGGTAGCACGCGCGCTGGGGACACATGTACGCGTGCGTCGTGTACACACACACAGACGACGAACACGTCCTGCTGGTGCTCGCCGGCGTCGGCCGGGTCGTCAGTCCATGCCGGCAGGGCACGCACCGCGCCGTAACAAGAGTGGAGCACGTCCCTCATGCTAATCTCTCGTGTTGTTAGGGCATCTCCAAAACAAAAAATAAGCAGAAAACAACAACTCACACTAGACACTGAGTTAATAGGTTAGTCTCAGAAAATGATATAAAATTACATAAAAGTATCTAAGATTGATAATATAATAGCATGAAATAATAAAAAATTATAGATACGTTTGGAGACTTATCAGGCCGCTAGGCATGCCCTGGCATCCGGTGCTGCCTCCTCCTACATCTGGGACATAAGCATGCGCCTTGTGCGGCGGCCACTTCCGCAGTTGTCTTTGCGTCGTCGCGTTTCCTACTCCGCCGCCCGCACCATCCGCCACACTCTGCGCCGAGCCCGCAATATCGCTCGCTGGCAATCCCTAGCCGCTTTCAGGACGACCCTGGCTAACCTGGTTGCTTGCTTGTACTGCGATTCCTGCCTCCTCTAGTTGTCGTCGGGAGAGGCATCGGCATGACCATCGACCGTCAAGCCGACCATCGCACCAGCAGCCTTGATTCCACCGTCGCCCAACTCACTACTAGGGAAAAGCCTAGTAGTAGCGCGGGTTAAACAGCTAGTAGTAGCGCGGGCGCTACAGCTAACTGGTAGTAGTAGCGTGGGTGCCACCCCGCGCTACTACTACGTCTGTTAGTAGTAGTGCGGGTGCCACCCACGCTACTACTAATTATCTGTAGCGAGTGTCTTATATCCCGCGCTACTACCATTAGCTTCAAAAAACAAAAAAATATCGATTCTGTGCATTTTGTCAATGGCAGCAAGGGTTCGATCCAGCGACGGCAGGGGTCGCCGGAGGCGCAGCCGGGCAGTGGCAGACCAGATCCGGCGGCAGCTGCTGGAAAGGGCCCAGATCCAGGGTAGAGCAAGGCGACGGCGTGGGGCTCTTCTTCGCAGCCAAGGCAGAGAGTTCCTGGTCGTCCATGGCGATGACCTGCATGGGCATGGACATAAGAGGGTGAGTCAAACCAGAGGGGGAGAGAGAAAAAGAAAAATGAGGGAAAGAGGAAGGAGATGGAGGGAGCAGCGGGGTTGGTCGCCGGTGGTGAGGTGCTCCGGCGTGGTGGCATTGAGACGCGGGGGAAGACCTGTGAGCTCCTGGAAGCTGGCGGCGCGAGGCGGCGGCCTCTTTCAGCGCCATGGAGGAGGAGGCGCGCATGGGCAGGAGGTCCATGGGAGAGCCTATGGAGAGAGATGGGGGAGAGTGACCAAAGAGAGAAGGGATCAGGGGGAGTAGATGGGGATTCTAGGGCTGTTAAAAAACCATGTACTTAGTAGCAGCGCGGGGTTTATACCCCTAGCTACTACTATGGCCTGTCCTGGGGGGCACGGTGGAGACCACTTAGTAGCAGCGTGGGTTTATAGCCCGCGCTACTACTATCAACTTAGTAGGAGCGCGGGCTTTATACCCCTCGCTACT
Source organism: Thinopyrum elongatum (assembly GCA_011799875.1). NCBI lineage: Eukaryota > Viridiplantae > Streptophyta > Magnoliopsida > Poales > Poaceae > Thinopyrum > Thinopyrum elongatum. The sequence goes on from CM022302.1 coordinate 544,576,783, forward strand.
ACTATGGCATGTCCCGAGGGGAACGGTGGAGACCACTTAGTAGCATCGTTGGTTTATAGCCCGCGCTACTACTATCAACTTAGTAGTAGCACGGATTTTATACCCCTCGCTACTAGTAATTAGCAGCAGCGCGGCTCATATACCCCTCGCTACTGCTAAGCATCTATCTATAAGGTCTTTCCTAGTAGTGACTCCATCAGGTCCTCAACCATTGGGGGTATGACGATATGTGTGGTGGTAACTAGCATGGCGGTCAGTGACCGCCGGCAATTATTGTGGTTATTTATAGCTAGCAGCTATCCAGGGGATTGGGGATCTTACAATTTACCCCTATCACTACTAGGGAAAACCTTATACACAGAGTCTTATCAGTAGCACGGGTTAAAGAGAGGCGCTACTGCTAATTAGTAGTAGCGTGTTCTTGTTTCGAGCGCTACTAGTACATTGTTAGCAGTAGCGCGTGCTGGCGAACCGCGCTGCTGTTATGGCCAGCCCGGGCCCAGGTGCCCATCCCCACTTAGCAATAGTGCATGTCTTGTACCGGCGCTACAACTATTTACTTTAGCAGTAGCGTTGGGCCTAAAGGCGCACTACTATTAAGCCCATGTTAAAGTCGTCCTCCGCGCCTGACCTCTCCCAGTCTCCCCTCCTCACTCCCCATCTCCACTCTCTTTCCCACGCTCGTCGGCGGCCTGCCCCCGCACTGCTCCGGCCGCCCTCCCCCGGCCCGCGCCCGCCCTCCCCCGCGCCGGCCCTCCCCACGCGCCCCCGCCCCACGCCTGCCCTCTCCATCCCCTTCTCGGCCCCGGTCTACCCTGTGAGTACCTCCTTCTCCTCTCAATTCACCCAAAAGCTAGGTACCTCTGAATGTGTTGGATGAATTAGCAAATGCAATATGTTCAGATTTTTTACTAATTTTGTTCATATATATGAACCCTAGGTGTTCATATATATGAGCCCATTTCATCATTAGAGAACTAAATAGGTTTTTTCAGTACAATAGAATGTAGATATATGTAACCCTAGGTGTTCATATATATGAACCTACTATTAGTAGAAATATTATAGATAAATGGGTGGATGAAATTAGGTTTTTTTAATGCTTGGACAGATAGATGGATAGCCAGATGGATTAAACTAGGTTTTCTTTAGTAATGCTTTGGATAGATAGATGGATAGCCAGATGGATTAAACTAGGTTTTCTTTAGTAATGCTTTGGATAGATAGATGGATGGATATCTGTTAGGGTTAGAACTAGGGTATTTTAGATAATACAATTTTTTAGTAAATATAGGTCTTTTGAATCAGCATAATAATGTTTAGTTGATAGCTTATTGGGTTTCACTGAGTCCTAAGATAAGGATAATAATGTTTTTTTTTATATTTTGTTTTTGCAGAAATCAAGGAGCCCCTGCATCATCCCCGCCATCGTCCCCGTCACCGACCCCCTCCGACCTCAAGGTGAGACCAGCCAAATCCCCATATCGATGATGATGTAGATGTTTTTATAGATGTAGTAGAGTAGTAGCTAGATGAGTAGCTGTGACAATTTCCATGGAATAGAAAATTTTCAATGTAGGTCTTTCAAATATGATGGAGATTTAGACATGTGATATGTAGTGTTGTGTACTACTAGTGCTTGCCCAAGTGGCCTATGTTTGCAGGGAACACCTCAGAGTGGCCTATGTTTTGCCGGAGTGTTGATTAATTTCCATTCCGGCAAATTTCAGGTGCTCGACATATGTCCTTTTTAGCAAAGGTCATGCCGGATTTTTCCGTGATTTTTGGCATGACTTGTGCTAGAATATGTAGGAAATATCAAGTGGCCCGGATTTTCTAGAAAGATAATTAAACGACATTTCGGGTTGACTTTAAGTCTGTCGGGACTCCACCATATATGAGAGAAGAAGAATGCCGACTGTTGTCGTGGGGGTCATTCTTCCTCTTCTTTCTTGTGATAGACCTTTTGGTAATGCACGGGAAGGAAGATAAGAACGACCATCATCGACGGTCGCAAATGTCAGAGAGGAGGAATCCCGACTGTTGTCGTGGGGGTCGCTTCTCCTTCATTCCCGTGTGCTAGACATTTTGGTGTAATGCACCCAGGGACAAAGGGAGGAGCGACCATCACCGACGGTCGAATATATCAGAGAGGGAGTGCCCACCATATACACCACGTGAGATGAGAGTTTTCAACAAAAGTCTCGACAAACTGAAAGTCAACCCGTGATGAATATTAATGATAGAATTTAGTTTTTGTAGTACATATATTGAAATTCAGAAGTTTAATTTTTGAATTATAAACACATGAGATGTTTGATGACGATAGGATCCCGGAGTGTGATTACTGCTACGATGACCAGGGTTTGTGCGACGGCTTTCCTCACCTGCAAAATGATAGGTTTTTTACCGTGAAGCTGGACGAGACCTTTGATGTTTGTACGGTACGCAACGACAATCATTTCATCGTAATTAATATCATCACTTGTTCTTCTTTTGTTCAACGTGTAATTTTTGGATTTTTTTTCAATTCGATTAGTACATCGCGTGCCATGCAAGACCATATGTATTGGAGAAGCTCGGTTTCAAAGACTTTGAGAATATGGAGACGACGAGGGCTCACTTAAGAACTAAACATGGTTATGCGTTTCTGGTTAAGCTGTACAATGCGGTCAATCACTCCCATTTCGGTTGCTCTAATTGGGAAGCTCTCTGCAAGGCATATGGATTTTAAGAGGGTATGCAAATAACATTTGATATTCGTCCCGAAGATGATGATGATATCGACATCATGGTGGATGTGGATATGCCTCCAGTTTTGCCTAAATGTGAGTTTGTCAAACTAATTTGTTAAGTTAAGTAATTTATATTGTTAATTTAAAAATATTTGGTGTTCATCGGTACTAAACATCTTTATTTATAATTGTCAGCTTATTTCTTATCATCCAAAAATACTCGGAAGGCTGTAGACAGGACATACTACATCTATGACTCCGAGCTTAATTGTGAGGAGAAAGATTATCTTGTCTCATTCATAGATGATGTTGAGGCCTTTAAAACCAATCACTCTATCCTCCCAAATTTTACTGGATACGTGCCACTAGTCCATAAATTGCATGATGGTAACTTCATTGCCAAAAACTTGGTAAGATTTTGTTAATGATGGTAACTTCATTGTATACATTCTTCTTAAGTAAACTACATTGCTAACTATATATGTTACTATTACGTTTTTCAACAGAGGCTCCCGAAGGAGGTTGTGCCTTACATGCTGTTTACCGAAGGTGATATGCATATGGTTAGATTACGACCAACTCCTTCGAAGGCTTACCATACTGCATACTCGATTTCTTCAAATGATGGAAGGCTCAAAATCAAAGAATGGAGCAAAGTGATGAATGTGCACATGCAACTAACTGGAGACAACATGAATGTGCGCAAGCCACAAGTTGGAGATAGGTTTATCTTCATTCTCCATTATGGAGATGGACCGGTTTATCTTTTTTATGGTATTTTACCTAGGAGAGAGGAGTAGGTCGTAGGTATTAAGAACAATTAGTTAGTATTGATTATGACTATGATGATGATGAGAAGTTGTTATTAATTATGTGCTATAATGTGTTAGAGTTGATGATGATGAGGAGGAGGAGTTATGATTATGACTAGTGACCAAGTTGTTATATGATGTCTCATGGATGAAAATGATGATGAGGAGGAGTTGTTATATGACAATGATGTATTATGATGATAAGTTCTTAATGATATTATGATGATGATGATGATGATGATGATGATGAGTTATTATATCATTGGGTGAAAGAATCGCGGATTAGTTTCAAGTGGATGGATCCAAAGTGACTAAGTCATGGATTAAGAAATAGAATACATAATAGTAGTAGCACGGGTAGAGCGGCGCTGCTAGTAACTACCAGTAGCACGTTCTCCAAAAAGCGCTACTGCTAAGTAGGTATATCAGTAGAGCGAGTGAACCAATGCTACTGCTACCATTTAGCTGTAGCGCCGTAGCAGTTGCGCGGTGTGCTAGCCCAAAAACCAACGCTACTGCTAGGCATTTCCCTAGTAGTGTACGGTTGGTGCTTGCGCGGGAAGCCTTGGCTGGAGCACGGGAAGACTAAGTGGAGCCCACGAGCGACGACCAGCCACCATTGGTGAGGGTAGGCCGCGACTGGCGGCGAGGCGTGTCACACAATTATTACTTTACACCTGTGTGTGGTTGCGTGACTCATAGGAGGCGCTTCGTATTTTGCACCCGGGTGTGACATATCTATTTTGCATGGTACACGGTTTGCAGGACACACGTATAACATTATTAATTTCTGCACCGGGGCGTCTTCGGGTTGGTACGAGCTGGTGCACGTCATTAATGGTAGGACCGGGGCCGGTTTCTAGGTAGCACACGTCTTGTTCCATCAACTGTGTGCGCTCGTTATTACTATAGCCCATGGTTCTTTTACTTATATTGCGTGCCCGCTAGAGCACACAACTCTCATCACACAACCGTATGCGGTGTCATATGTTGTCAGACACGTGTTTGCATAAGAAAACATATGTGTGACTTACAAATCATCACACGGGAGTACTCGCACCACGTATCGTGTGTGATACTCCTAGCTATCGCAAACAATTCGTTTATACAAAGCTTTTGCCAATAATCACACACGTTTCTGACAGTGCAACCGTGCGCGTTATCACTACATGTCGCACACATAATATTTTGTCTAACTGTCTGCCCACTATCACACGCGGTCTACATATCATTATCGTGCCCGATGGATGGGCTGCCGCACACGTTTTGTTTTCTGGCACACGAACATATTTGAATAACATCTGCGATCCAAGCATGGCACACAATTTGATCGAATAGTCTTCTATACATGTGTCGTCTTAGGACCTTCCTGCAGTACTGTGATAAGTATTAAGCATAGCAAAGTCATGGCAACATCAATCTCAGAACATAGTGAATACTAGGGATCAAGCCCTACAAAAAAGCCATGCCTTTCGCTAGAGGAGAGGAAGGAGAGGTTAGTTCTTACCCTCTACCGCTGCCGGAGTTGGCCGCCGCGCCTCCACCCACCCCCTGCCTTGCCATTGTATAAGTCAAGAAAAGAGAAAAAATGGCCCTTTTACCGGATGCGGGAGCAGAAGGAGATGGATGGACAAGGAAGGAAGGATGGATGGGTTCTGAGGCTCCTCCGGAACAGGAAGACACCCAAGGAAGCTCGGCCCTTTGGCGTCGAATCGGGGAAGGAGCTGTCTTGAGTTACGGGATCTTACCTCCCACCGGAGTTTGACATGCCGCCGGTCGCCGCCCCGCCTCCTCCACTAGTCGTCGCCCTACCTCCTCCTCCGCTTACGCCCCTGTCATGCATGCGGTCATACACGTTAGAAAAAACGTAGGATCAGAGCACAAGGGGAAGGCGCTGACATGAGGTATGGGATCTTACCCTCCACCGGGGTTCGACGTGCTTCCGCCTCCAACAATTGTCACGCTGCCGGATCCGGTCATCCTGCCATATATGTTCGTCAAGGTAAAATCTTTTGCCGGGAGAAAGAAACGAGCGAGGAGATGAGAGGAGACAGACCTAGCCCTGTCGGAGTTGGCCGCCCCTGCGGTCGTTGGCCCACCGCCTCCGTTGGTGTTCTAGGGCTGGTCCATAGGCCGGGTAAGAGGGGTGACCGCTCCTGGCCCCAAGAGAGGAGGGCCCCAACTACAAATTATAATACCAAACCCTATACAATTATATATTACATTTGAAAGATGATTAAATGCATAAAATAGGGCCTCAATTTGAAAGAGCGCACATACGCACCACATAATAATACTTTATACCATGCGGAGGCAAACTAATCTGACTAGCAAAGTTGAGTTCAAATATGCTAGTCTCACTTTATGATGGAAGTCTTAGTATCGTAATGAAATTTATAATAACAAGATTTCAATGTTTAAATCAATGCACATTTTTTCATTTGAGAAATGGGTAGGGGATCTCATTTGCAAAACTCAAACCAAGTGAATCTAGATGAGCATGTCAGATAATCAAATCATGCGCAAAAGTAAAATCGGCAGCATTTTTGGTTCTTTGATGATTTTATTACTGAACACATCTTGCAAGGCACATTTGTTATACGCTAGAAATTTCTATGAATATGATTGCCTAATACTATACACTAGAAACCACTACTAAATTTTTTTTTAGTATGTATAATTTAGAAATATCTATCGTGGTATTCAATAATATTAAAAGATATATATAAACACACACATGGATATGCAAATATATGTTTATACACTATATATTTTATGCACTATTAGAAAATTAATTCGAAGTATTTTTTTAACAAGAAAGTTATTTTTTGGTAAACCGTTCAATTCAAATTTTGTATAATCAAAATTCTCAATAATATACATTAAATTGTGTAACAATGAATAACATAACTATTATTTGGAAACATTCTTATGTGACTGAGTAATAGAATATCATATTAATTTAAGTAATAAAATGGTACACGTAATTTAAATAAGCATAAAAGTTTAGTATGAAAAATAATTATTTTACATCGCCCCGATCCCCAAAATAGTTTAAACAGCTCTGCGGTGTTCCCTGCCCCGCCGTTGGCTCCGTTCGTGCATCTCTATCGCACGCCCTAAACAACAAAACCACTGTGAGCATGAAAGATGAAGAAAGAGTAAGAAGAAGGAAACAACGGCAAGCGGCAAACATAGTGGATACTAGGGATCAAGCCCTAACAAATTGACTCGATTACATGACGAATCTCATCCATCTCCATCTACTTCCAATATGCCTACAATGAGATTACTCACTCCCGGTGGTCAGCATCATGAGGTTATTGATGAAGAAGAGTTGATGATGATGACGGTCATTCAATTGGTCAAGACTCGAGAAAGACAAAAAAGCCATGCCTTTCGCTAGAGGAGAGGAAGGAGAGGTTAGTTCTTACCCTCTATCGCTGCCGGAGTTGGCCGCCGCGCCTCCACCCACCCCCTGCCTTGCCGTTGTACAAGTTAAGAAAAGAGAAAAAAATGGCCTTTTTGCCGGACGCGGGAGCAGAAGGAGATGGATGGAGAAGGAAGGAAGGATGGATGGGTTCTTAGGCTCCTCCGGAATAGGAAGACACCCACGGAAGCTTGGCCCTTTGGCATCGAGTCAGGGAAGGGGCTGTCTTGAGGTACGGGATCTTACCTCCCACCGGAGTTTGACATGCCGCCGGTCGCCGCCCCGCCTCCTCCACTAGTCGTCGCCCTACCTCCTCCTCCGCTTACGCCCCTGTCATGCATGCGGTCATACACGTTAGAAAAAAACGTAGGATCGGCCCTTTGGCATCAAGAGAGCACAAGGGGAAGGCGGTGACATGAGGTACGGGATCTTACCCTCCACCGGAGTTCGACGTGCTGCCACCTCCAACGGTTGTCGCGCTACCGGATCCGGTCATCCTGCCATATATGTTCGGCAAGGTAAAATCTTTTGCCGGGAGAAAGAAACGAGCGACGAGATGAGAGGAGACAGACCTAGCCCCGTAGAAGTTGGCCGCCCCTCTGGTCGTTGGCCCACCGCCTCTGTCGGTGTTCTAGGGCTGGTCCATAGGCCGGGCAAAAGGGGTGACCGCCCCTGGCCCCAAGAGAGGAGGGCCCCAACTACAAATTATACTACCAAACCCTATACAATTATATATTACATTTGAAAGATGATTAAATGCATAAAATAGGGCCTCAATTTGAAAGAGCGCACATACGCACCACATAATAATACTTTATACCATGCGGAGTCAAACTAATCCAACTAGCAAAGTTGAGTTTAAATATGCTAGTCTCACTTTATGATGGATGTCTTAGTATCGTAATGAAATTTATAATAAAAAGATTTCAATGTTTAAATCAATGCACATTTTTTCATTTGAGAAATGGGTAGGGATCTCATTTGCAAAAGTCAAACCAAGTGAATCTAGATGAGCATGTCAGATAATCAAACCATGTGCAAAAGTACAATCGGCGGCATTTTTGGTTCTTTGATGATTCTATTACTGAACACATCTTGCAAGGCACATTTGTTATACGCTAGAAATTTCTATGAATATGATTGCCTAATACTATACACTAGAAACCACTACTAAAATATTTGTTAGTATGTATAATTTAGAAATATCTATCGTGGTATTCAATAATATTAAAAGATACATGAACACACACATAGATATGCAAATATATCTTTATACACTATATATTTTATGCACTATTAGAAAATTAATTTGAAGTATTTTTTTAACAAGACAGTGAATTTTTGGTAAACCGTTCAATTTAAATTTTGTATATCAAAATTCTCAATAATATACATTACAATTGTGTAACAATGAATAACATAACTATTATTTGGAAACATTCTTATGTGACTGAGTAATAGAATATCATATTAATTTAAGTAATAAAATGGTACAAGTAATTTAAACAAGCATAAAAGTTTAGTATGAAAAATAATTATTTTACATCGCCCCGATCCCCAAAATAGTTTAAACAGCTCCGCGGTGTTCCCTGCCCCGCCGTTGGCTCCGTTCGTGCATCTCTGTCGCACGCCCTGAACAACAAAACCACTGTGAGCATGCAAGATGAAGGAAGAGTAAGAAGAAGGAAACGACGGCAAGCGGCAAACATAGTGGATACTAGGGATCAAGCCCTAATAAATTGACTCGATTACATGACGAATCTCATCCATCTCCATCTACTTCCAATATGCCTACAATGAGATTACACACTCCCGGTGGTGAGCATCATGAGGTTATTGATGAAGAAGAGTTGATGATGATGACGGTCATTCAATTGGTCAAGACTCGAGAAAGACAAAAAGCCATGCCTTTCGCTAGAGGAGAGGAAGGAGAGATTAGTTCTTACCCTCTACCGCTGCCGGAGTTGGCCGCCGCGCCTCCACCCACCCCCTGCCTTGCCATTGTACAAGTCAAGAAAAGAGAAAAAAATGGCCTTTTTGCCGGACGAGGGAGCAGAAGGAGATGGATGGAGAAGGAAGGAAGAAAATAGAAAACAATGGCCTCTTTGGACAACCATTTTGTATTCTTTATAATTCCATATGTCTCTATCCCTGTTACACAGAGGGTTTTAGTCCCTCAATTTGTGTTGGTGGAATTTTCAGTTTATGCAACAAAAGAAGGCAGGGGACAAAAGAAGAACATATGAAACAAGGAAATAATTTCCATTCATCATGCATTTCCTTGATCTCCACCGACCTGGACCATTTTAGTATGTCTGATGTATCTTTGACCATTTGCAACCGTCCGATTTGAGAACCCTCTTTGGTGCATGTGTTCACACGCTTTGACCGTCGTCCATCGCATGTTCTGCCTCCCCGACGGGACGATCACTCATAGCTTCGAAGTGGGTGGCCGCACATCGCTAGCTGCACGCCACATCGTCCGTGTCTTCTCGAAGTTGGTTGCCCGATGGTCGTCCCGCTTCTTCTGAAACCTTCCCCTTCGGACTAGCTTCCCACGGTTTTCCCATTATTTCCCGCCCGCTCAGCCTGTACAACGGGGACAGATGATTTTCTTTTTTGACAAAATATGGCCCCTTATGTTAATGTACTGTAAGATAAAATGCTTATGCTGCTTAAATGGGCTGTAGTCAGTACGGCCCATTTAGGACATATTAATTTTTACAAAAACTGTAAAAGTCTGTAAATTATAATCACAGTAATACACATCCTACCACTCTGCATTTTGCACACATTAACATCAGTAGATTATAATCATAATAATAAACTTAGATTCAAATATTGCTGTGGTATTATTAAATACTTCATGGTATACAAATATTCATGTGCATGTATTATTTTGAAAAATCTATAAACCAGGCCCCATGCAATGTCGTGGGTTATAAATATTTGTGGTCCATAAACAATAACCTCGTGGTACACAAATATTCGTGCTCACACAAAATAAATATATAGATGTATGCAAGAAAATAACTTACTAAAAAAGTTCCTGTAATTTTTAGAAATATTCACCTATGATTTAGAAAATACCATTTTAAAAATAATGAATACAAAAAAATTATACATGCATGGCTTATATTCAATCTATAGAAATTATGGATAACAACATTTACTAAATATTTACTAATATTCACTGGTGAATAATTTGGCTTATATTCTTAATTTTTATATAATTTAAATATAATCCATGAGTGAATATTCATATATACATTTTAAAATTTAAATTTGAGTAATTTTTAATTACGCAAACATTTTCTAAAACAACATACTTATGAATTAAAAAAGTGTTCGTATAATTACTCAAATGTTTGAATGATGAAAATAATATTTATGAACTATAATTTTTTGAAAAAAGTGTACTATTTTATATTATACAAAGATATTTGTAATTCATATATATTATTTCAATTATATGGATGTTTTTAAAATAATACATTAATATTTTTAAAATGACATGAACATTTTTAGAATTTATTTATTTAATTTTATTTACATAGTGATAACTATTAATACCAGTGAATACTTGAACTTTTTTTGTATTACTGTGATTTATAATTTATAGAGATTTTATAGAGATTTTTTTTAATAAGATGCATTAAATGGGCCATACTGACTGCAACCCATTTATGTAGCGCAAGCGTTTACCTTATAATACATTAAGACCAAGGAGCCATAATTTTCCACCGAGACCTATCCAGTAGAGTTGTTTTCGCAGGCCGCGCACACGCATAAGGTTGCAGGTTCGAATCCTGATGGCCACTGTATTTCTTCCCATTTTCATTATGCACTGACAGGGCGGGACCTGGTAGTCATACGGACATGGTATTCAGCTAAAATTATTTTTCGTCTCTACAAGTGGACCCCAATGCCGTGTCAGCCAAATACGGTGCCACGTCAACACACTTTACATCTACAAATGAGATTAGCATCGTATTTGCACGTTCATGCCAAGTTTTAGAACCAGTTCGGCGTATTTTTCAAGTTCAGACACTAAAGTGAACATTCATGGCAAGTTCAAGTGCCACTGGTGTTATTATCTCTAAAAAAACTTAACGTAAACTATGAGCTGAAGCCGATGCATCAGGATTCCCTTCCCTGTAATCGGCCGTCGGAATGGCAGGCAGATGAAGGCGAATCCACATCCTCGCCGACGGAGCTGGTAGGGGAAGAGTTTGTCCGACGCACCACTTACGATAGAAAAAAAATGATTTTATGGCGTTTTCATTCTATCATGATAAACTTTATTTTAAGATATTTTTTTACTTGTTAATAATTTGAGGGTGATGAGAAGGGAAGGAAACTGTGGTATATACCAAAAAAAAAGGAAATTATCAAGTCACGGATCACATAAAGGAACCGTGAGGTGCATGTAGTGTTCGTTTGCACAACTGATTAATCCCTTCCTTGAAAGTCACGGATCAAATTTTTTTTTTTAAAAAAGGGTCACGGCTCAAGTATGATTGTGTTTTGTGTATGCACCTGAAGTGGTGGACGGTCGGCGCGGTCTCATTCACGCCAAGCCAAATCAAAGGTCCTGTAGCTGCATGCCTCTACAGATCGTCGGAGAATAGGAGTACTAGCTATAGACCGGCAGGAGTACTGCTACAGTACACATGCAATGGGATTGGAGGTTGGGCCACTCAACAGAGCAAAAGCAGCAACTTTCAGAAGGGGATTGTGGCTTTGGACGGAGCCGGTAGCGGGTCCATGTGCATGCATGGATCTTTATTGTTTATCTTCTGCCTTCCCAACGCCAGGCAAAACTTTGGATACCGCCCAAGGCAGCAGATATCCCTCGTCAGTCGTGACAAGGAAGGCGCGCGCATCACGGGCTCGCTCCCATACGCGTGCGCGCGCACACACACACGAAGAACTCATCCTCGCCGTGCTCCTGTGGCCGTTGTACAACTGCATGTCGCCGGCATCGGCTCGGTCGCCACCCCATGCACGAGAAGAAAGATGGTGTGCATGCAAGAGCCGTTGTCGTCACCGCCATCCGGATGCCGTCCCCTACAAAACCGGTGGACGCGTCGAGCGACCCCAGGGGCATCCTCAGTGGCAGGGCGCGTACTTGGGGAGGTTGTACTAAATTATCAATGATTTAAGAGCAACGAGCAAAACCGGTGCTCACCGGCGCGCTGGCCGGTGCGGCTCATGCACGGCACGTCAAACCAAACCCGTATCAGTCTACCACCTCACAGCTGGTCTACCTACGTATACTAGTGGTACAGGGCAGCTGCTTTAGCTTTTGTCTGTCTACCGTCCCTCCCCGCGTGCTATGCACCAACAGAGGTGATCACGCAACAGAGTGACCAGCAGCGCACCCGGCCAAAACTCTGAAGGCTACTTTTGCAGCTGATCTCTGTAGGCCCCTTGTTTTTTCGCAACGGCGGGATGGCATGGCACTGACCGGCGCGGCCTCAAAATCCAGCCAGGCTACGCAACACACACACACGCGCTAGGGATTTTTACAGAATGGGATTAACGGGAGCCTACCACCTTAATCTCGAGCGTTATTAGGAGGAGTACGCATACAGAGAGACGAACACTGAATCAGCCAAATCATTGATAAGTACGCGGAGGATAAGCTACGCAACACACCTGCTAAGGATTTTTACAGGCGTACAGAGTACTCTATGTAGAGAGACGAACGCCTCTTGTGCCATTTGCTCCGTATTTTTCTTTTTAGGCAAGCCATTTGCTCGCCTTTGGGTTTTTTTTTAATCGATTTGCTCGCCTTTGTTTTTTTCTTTTTAGGCAAGCCATTTGCTCGCCTTTGGGTTTTTTTTAATCGATTTGCTCGCCTTTGTTTTTTCTTTTGAGGGGTATATAAACCACACTTATTTGCTCGCCTTTGGTGAGATGGAAGGTGTCAAAGATTTTCCTGCACGCTAAAGTACTGGGCCAACCCATTGGTTCGCTCTCTCGTGGTTGCTTCCGCTTGCTTCGCTCGTTCTTTGCTTTGGTTTTCTTTCTTTTTTTCCTTCTTCTGTTTTCTTCAGTCTTCTATATTTCTCCATCGTCTTTCTTTGATTTTTTACCTTTTCTTCGGTTTTCTTTCTAATTCTCACCAGTTTTTCTAGTTTTTCTTTGTTATACTTTGCTTTTTTCTTTTTTCTTTGCTTTCTTCACCGGCTATCTTCGTTTCTTTCTGGGTTTTCAATGTATTTTGGTTTCTTTCTTTTTTACGATTCCTTTGGTTCCTTTGTTTTCTTTCTCTATTTTCACTGGTGTTTTTCTATCCCTTTTTTTTCTTTGGATTTCATTTCTTTTTTGGATTTCTTTGTTTCTTTCTCGTTTTTCACTATTTTCATTCATTTTGTTGTTTCTCTTGGGTTTCCTTTTTCTTTTTATTTGTTTCTTTTTTTGGTTTCATTGGTTTTCTTCGTTTCTATTTGCATCTTTGTCGGTTTTCATCGGTTACTTATTTGTTGAACACATGGCTAATATTTTTTTTAGACAGAATGTACATTTTTAGTGTACACCTGAAACATTTCGTCGATAGATGTTGAACAGTTTTTGAATACATGATGTATATTTTTGTTCTTAAATACATGTTTTGAACACTTTTTGGAATACATGCTCAATATTTTCTCAATTACACGATGCCATTTAAAAAAACTTCATGTTTAACATTTTTTAAGACACACACCACACACTACACAACACACAATATATGGTGCCTCTTTTCTTTAATGTATGTTGTAATTTTTCTTATATAGCAGAACATTTTTTAATGTTTATCAGTTTTTGGAATGATTTTCTAAATATATGCTTTGAGGTCTATTTTTTCATGTGATTGTACATTTTTTGTATACAGTAAGAACATTTTTAATACTTGTTAATTTTTTTTAAAATACATTATTAACAATTTTTAGATATATCTTATGTCTAGTTTTTCATGCAGATTGTACATTTTTCGTGTACATAATAATTCAGTAATAATTTTTTATTTCTACATTTTTCTTACCGATTGTAGATTTTTTTGTATATGATTAACATTTTGTAAACACTAATTAACATTTACCACCCACACACACACACACACACATATATGCCTTCTTTTATTTAATGTATGTTGTACATTTTCCGCATATGCAGGAACAATTTTTTTTATAATGTTTTACAGTTTTTTAAATGATTTTCTAAATATATGCTTTGAGATCTATTTTTTCATGTAGATTGTACATTTTTCGTATACAGTAAGAACACTTTTAATACTTGTTATTGTTTTGGAAAATACATTATTAATAATTTTTAGATATATCTTTTGATGTCTAGTTTTCATGTAGATTGTCCATTTTCAGTGTACAATAAATATTTTTCTTTACACATTCAACATTTTTCAAATACATGATTTTAAAAATTCAGTAATATTTTGATGTTACATTTTTCATACAGACTGTAGATTTTTTATATATATAAGGGACATTTTTCCTATACAATTTTACCAATTTTCAAGTACATGATTAACTTTTTTCTTGCAAATATAACTTTTGATGTCTATGTTTTTTATACATATTGTACATTTTTTATACATATGAAACGTTTTTTTATCGATATGATTTTTTAACATTTTAATAAATAGTACAAAACATTTTTACTGTACTACACAAAACATTTATTACATTGTATACACAATTAAAAGAAAATCCACATACATTTCTTATGAAATGCAGAAACATTTTTTGTCACAATTTTTTCTTAAAGTTATTAACAATTTGTAAATTTGCTAATTTTTTAATATTGTGTTGATATTTTTAAAATTCACGGTTTTTATGTTTTAGAGTAATTTTTTTTAGATATACTAATTTATAAAAAAAATGAAAATAAAATAGATAATCAGCATGACGTCAACATGATGACCCATGTCCCCACTGGGACAGCCGCCATCAACTCCTGGTATTGTGCTCGCCGGTGAGGCAGCCATATGTCTCGCTATAAGCGAGACATAGGCACGTCCCCGTGCATGCGACATGAAACTCACCCCATGGACCGACCAAATAGCTGCATGCAAGGCCTGACCTTCCGTGGGCTTTTTAATGAAGCGTAGCATATCGCAGTCTTCCTGTAATGTATGTGTACCTATAAAACGGCGAGCACAACACAAATGCATGATGCGTGTTGTCGCTATTTGTTTGAAAATGCCAATGATGCCCGAGCACCTTGGAGGACGTTTTCAAGATGCCATTTTTCTTACAACGTGATTTTTTTTAAACAAACATACACATGTATAGTACCTTTTTTTTTGATAAATCACTTTTACTTTCACACGTGGCATACAAAAAAAAACAAATATTTATTTTCAAATGTGTCGATTTTTGTTGTTGATGGGACGGAAGTATGTATTTCCATATAGCTTGCAAATTGCAAATTTTTCAAACAATATTTCATGGATCCATAGTAAACATGTACACGTTTTGATTTGTTTTACTCTTTTTAATTTTTAAATATAGTTTTTGATTTTTTTTGAAAAAAAACGGCCTCCATGGTGACTCGAGCACCATAAGTTTGCACTCAACCTCGGCTAGTTACGTAGAACAGGAGGAGAGCTGGGCTATATAATAGTGTGGGATGCAAGGGGTTAAATGCGCGCAACTGAATGGTCATTTAAGTATCAACTGAATAATACCAAACCGAAAGTTAACCAAACTTTTGGTTTTCTTATTTTTTATGACATTTTCGGTCATCATTGGTGCTAACCAAATTTGAAAAATAATAATACCGAAATTGACTAACTGGAGTTTCGATTTATACCAAATGCACAGGCTGACTCCACTGGATCGAGGCAGTTTCGAAGGCCCTGGCCGACCATGCCATCACAACCCTAGTGATGAGATTAGAAACTTTTGGTATTTGAATATAAGCTCATTCCAAAATTTTGAAATTTCATATTGAACCTGGGGAGGACCCTAGCTCGGGATCCCACCGCACTCATACGTACCTACCATCTGAAGGTCTCAAGGTTACCTAGATCCATGTGTTGTCCTACACTACATGCAATGCGTGAGCGTCCATGAACTTTGCCTGCAACCGATGGGAAACGGCAGCATGACTATATTGAACTGGTTTGGATGGTGATCCACTAGTAAGATCGTTGTAGCATGGTGCAACATGTTATCTTATTATCTTTTGGTTCTTTTAACCTTCTGGCCTTTTGTACACATTTGTGAAATTTTGGACCTTAAAACTTCGCAATAATGTAAGGTTGGGTGCATCGATTGATGCAAAGGCAACGGTGATCCAATCTACAAGTGTCTTCTAATATATTGGGGTATGCCAACTTGGCATTGGCAATTTTTTTCATTTATCCAACTAGAAGGTACAACTACTTTTTGGAAGAAAAAAAACGAAAAGAAGAAGGTACAACTACTACAAATTAGCCCCAAAACATTTTTCTTTGTCCCTATAAGAAAAGCTTCCGATTTTTGGATTTTGTCATGTCTGCTGGTTTGTTGTGTGATGCACATATCCACCCGTCCGTCCTCACATGGGTCGGGAACATGGTCGATTATTTATTTGAACCATGCATCAAGCATGGAATCATACTCATATGTATGCACATGGAGTAATCAATTTTCTACCCCAATGTCGCGACTTGTTAGTTGTGAGTCAAGACTCAGGTGACGAGATCGTCTCGATCCTCTCGATCATTTCAGGCCTCTTCTTCTCGATCGAGCCGGAGACCAGACTGATTTTTGATGCCGGTATGTCTTCGTCTTTTTTTTTTTTGTTTTGCGAAAACGGTATGTCTTCGTCATATGTCAATTGTTATGCAGCGGGCCTAGCTTAGCCGCAATGTATCCCTACTATTATCTAGCTAATCAGTAGTATATTTTGTGAATCGCACGACATTTGTAAACACCGATTTGTAGGCAGGCATGTAGCACAGTTCCTTGCTGGAACAGGAGAAATGGCAGCTTGGCCGCGGGACCTCTGGAACAATTGGTCCATCCAGATCCTGGTGCTCCTCAGCCTCGGCCTCCAGCTCGCCCTCTTCCTCTTCGCCGGGATCCGCAGGCGTGGAGCCCATCGTCTGCTGCGGTTCCTGCTTTGGCTGGCATACCAGGTGGCCGACTACACCGCGACGTACGCCCTTGGCCACCTTTCCCTCAAGGGCGTCACCTGCTACACGCCGTACTTCAGGTGTTGGCAGCGGTGTATGTCCTCTATGAGCATATTTCGGCAAGGGGCGCGTTGCTCCGGCTTGCCTCCATTTTGATGTTCGCCGTCGGTGCCGTCAAGTACGGCGAGAAGACGTGGGCGCTCATGCGGGGCAACCTGGACAGCATCCGGGGATCCGTCAAGAAGCAACCACCTGCCATGCATAGACATTTCCACCCCCATGATGAAGTGTTCAAGGATGAAGAGTTGGACGAGGAATCCCTTGTGCGACGAGCACACTCGCTCTTCCACATCTGCAAGCGTGCCATAGTTGATTGTCCGGTCATCGAAGATGATTCACACGGCCACGACACCACCAGAATGGTGGCCCGGGTCAAGTTTTGGCGATTGATGGAGACCGAGCTCTCCCTCATGTACGACATGCTGTACACCAAGGCGCCAGTCATCCACACCTGGTTCGGCTACACGGTACGTCTCATCTCACCGTTCGCCATTGTCGGCTCACTGCTGCTGTTTAAGCTCATTGGCAAGGACACCCACCGCGGAGTTGACGTCGTCATCACTTACATCTTGTATGGTGGCGCCTTGTTCATGGAGACAACATCGCTGCTGAACGCGCTAGGCTCCTCCTGGACATTCGCCTTCCTGAGTACCACGAGATGGCGCTGGCTTCGATACGCAGCTCTGTGCAATGAAAGGTGGGACAGACTTAGACGTTTGGTTGCATATCTTCACCATCTTGTGAGGGTAGGAGGAGGAAGCCGGTACAGATCAAGAAGGTGGTCACGTACCATGGGCCAGTACAACATGCTGCACTTTTGCACTCGCTTCGACACCGACAATGGATTATTCACAAGGCCTCTGCTCGGCAAGTTCGCCAAGATGGTGGGACTGGGACTTAACGAGTGGTGGAACATGGAGCACTACTCATGGACCATTGAGATGCCCAACCATGTCAAGGATTGCATCTCTAAACACATGACAAAAATGTACATGGAAGGGGGTGTGAACTCGCTGGGCATGCTCAGGAACAGGTGGGGCGAGGAGCCACTGGTTCGCGAGGAGCTATTCCATGGCATACTCAAAGACTCGCTCGGTGTGGAGTTTCAGGAGTGCATCATCATCTGGCACATCGGCAGCGATGTTTTCCTCGCCAAGAGCCAGCGGGCCAAGGACGAAGATGCATCGCTCGACGTCGAGGAGATCAAGGTGATATCCAACTACATGATGTTCCTCCTTGTGGAACAACCCGACATGCTGCCAGGCCTCTCCGAGAACAGGTTGTATCAACGAACCTGCGAAAATCTAGTCAAAACTAGACGGTCGAAGACTTCTAGGCGGCAACGCATGAACCTCTGTGCTAAGCTCAAGAATCTATTCTGCCTGCACGATGACCCCAGTTCTAGTTCCAGGGTCGCGGACAGAGAGGAGCTTGCGAAAATCCTATGCGATGAGTATGCGACCAAAGGCTTCAGCCATGATGCTCCTCGACTCCCCTATGTAGCAAAACTTGCCAAGCACCTGCTAACGATGGAGGAAGATGGCACGGTCGATTCGGTGAAACTTGTCCTTGATGTGTGGACGGACATTCTTGTCTATGCAAGCAACAAATGCAGCAGGAAGGCTCATGCCGAGAAGCTCAACAGTGGCGGCGAGTTGACAACCATCCTCTGGCTTATGGCCGAACATTTCTACCAACTTTATTTGGAGGGCCTTATCCAGAAAGAGAAAAATAACTTACCTGTAGAAGGCACCAATCAGGGAGGGACATGATCAAGTGTATCACATTTCTTTATATTCTTGATTCAAGCCATGTAAACTTTACCACGTTCTTCTTCTTCTTCAATAAGGATCCAGTTGCATTTCATTGACTACCATGTCTCTTTTGGGACCGCCTATACGTTAGGTCTCTGAAAAATAAAATTGGTGTCAGTTGAAAATCTGAACCGTTGGATGTCGAATGGACGGCCGGATGTCCGTCTTCATCAGGCACCTGGCGTTTAGCAAATCCGCTCTCTTTTAGGACTAATACAACTCCTCTCCTTGTTTCCTGCGCATCCTACCTGCCGAAGTTTTGTTGTGTACCAGTTGACACCTTCGTCTTGTCTCAGCAACCTAGAATTACAGTGAGCGAATGAATGGGGCAGAAGATTCATGAAAAAAAAAGGGCAACGGAGCATACGAGCAGCCTCGTGTCGTGTATTACAAACATGGGATGCGTAGAAAATCTTGCGTACACTTGGAGCAACAACCAGAACAATCCTATTTTTGCTGCGATAGATAGAATCTTTACTTCTGGCTCCTGGGATAATAAATTCCCTCTTTCTGTGATGACTGCTCTCCCACGTGTTGGGAGTGATCATACACCGTTGCTTTTAGACACGGGTGCTCGGAGGGTTACCTCCCCAAAAATGTTTCGGTTTGAGAAATGGTGGCTTAATCAACCAGATTTTAAAGATATGGTGAACAAGATTTGGAACACTCCAGTCCCTGGTAAAACAGCCATAGATATTTGGATGAACAAATGTAGATTATTTAGAAAAAAGGTTAAAGGTTGGAGTATTAATATTGAGGCAGGCATCAAGAGAAAAAAGAGAGAGCTCCTGCTCGAATTTGATATTCTTGATGTCATCTCCGAAAGGAATCAAATTGATGATGTAGATAAAGTTAGAATGGAGGAGATTAAGAAAGAGCTTGCTGGTATTTGGAGTAAAGAAGAAACTGCCTTTTGGCAGCGATCCAGAGATCGTAGGATTGTGGATGGTGATAAGAATAATGCATATTTTCAGGCTTTGGCTAACTATAGACATAGGAAGAACCACTTATCTGAACTGAATGGAGACAATGGCCCTGTTTATACTACCAAAGAAATGTTGGATGTAGCTACTACCTTTTATAAAAATCTATTTGGTGCTGAAGATAAACATAACATTCATCTTGGCCCTTCCTTCTGGGAGGACGGTGACTTGGTCACCCAAGAAGAGAATGACCTTCTTCAGAGAAGCTTCTCTGAGGAAGAAATCAAAGAGGCAATATTTGGTTCTTATGCACATGGGGCCCCTGGTCCCGATGGGTTGTCCTTTCTGTTTTATCAAACCTTTTGGGAGGTGATCAAAACTGATTTTATGGCCTTAGTTAGAGACTTTGAGGAGGGTAAATTGGACATGCAGAGATTGAACTTTGCTTTGATTGTTCTTATTCCGAAAGAACTTGATGCCAAGGATATGAAAAAGTTCAGACCGATCAGTTTGAGTAATTGTGGGATCAAAATTTTCTCAAAAGCTATGACCAACAGGGTTTCCCCTGTTGGGCGTAGATTAATCTCATCAAATCAAACTGCGTTTATTAAAGGGAGGTATATTTTGGAAAGTGTAGTGATGGCCCATGAAGTGATCCATGAGGTAAAGAAATCGGGTTCTCAAGGTTTAGTTCTCAAACTAGACTATGAGAAAGCCTATGATAGAGTTAATTGGGATTTTCTGCTTGAAATGCTTCATTCTAGAGGTTTTTGCTCTAAATGGATCTCTTGGATTAAGAGTACGTTGATTAACAGCACGTTTTCCGTGAGAATCAATGATACTACTAGGGATTATTTCATTGGGGGAAAAGGGCTTAAACAAGGGACCCGCATTCTCCCTTGCTGTTTAACTTAGTGGCTGATGTTTTTACAAATTTTTTGAAAAAGGCTGCTTCCCAAGGTTTAATTTCTGGGCTTCTGCCCAATGTGATTCCGGGGGGGGGGGGGGGGGGGGGTAATAAGTCTGCAATATGCAGACGATACTATCCTCTTCTTGGAAAATTCTGTTCATAAAGCTAGAAATTTTAAGTGGTTTTTGTCATGCTTTGAAAACCTTTCGGGAATGAAAATTAATTTTCACAAAAGTGACTTGATGACGATAAATGTTGAGGATGCAGTTGCTAATGAAATTGCCCAAATTTTCTGTTGTAAAAGGGGATCTTTCCCAATCAAATATCTAGGAGTGCCTTTGCACTATGACAAGCTGAAAAGGGAAGATCTCCAACCTATTATTGATAGGATTATAAAAGGCATTTCTGGTTGGCTTGGGAGATATCTCACTTATAGAGGGAAGATCATTCTTCTGTGCGCTTGTTTGATTAGTATCCCTGCCTATCTTATGTCTGTGATCAAGTTTCCTAAATGGGCAATCAATGCTATCAATTCGCAGATGGCACACTTCTTTTGGGGGGATGTTGGTGGTCAACACAAATATCATTTAGCCAACTGGGGGTTCGTCACTAGGAAGAAAGAATTTGGGGGTTTGGGGATACCCAACATTAAAGAATTTAATATGGCCTTACTTGCTTCATGGGGAAAAAGGTTTTTTGATAATACTGACTCAGATTGGAAAAAGATTATTTTGCATAAGTATAGGGTGAACTCTCCCAACCTCCTCTGGGCAAAAGGTGATGGGGGCTTTACCTTCTGGAAGAGCATCACTTGGGCTTTTGCAACTGCTAAAAATTGCTACAGATGGAGGCTGGGCAATGGTGAGCTAATTAGCTTCTGGCATGATATTTGGATAGGGGAGTGTTCCTTAAAGGTGCAATTCTGGGATCTATTTTGCATTTGTAATCAAACTGAGTGCACTGTGGCTCAGGTGTGGGATGGATATGACCTTAGATTGACTTTTAGGAGATGTGTAGACCAAGGTGGTTTAGCTCGCTGGAGACAACTTCTTGATGTTATTAAGCAACATCCATTAATAGATGATACTGACACACCAGTTTGGTCTTTGGAATCTAATGGATTATATTCAGTTAAATCCTTCTATAAACATATCAATTTTGGAGGGATAGCTTCTGCTATCAGAGATGATCTTTGGAAAATTCTATGTCCCCAAAAAATTCATGTGTTTTGTTGGCTGTGTGTCCACAATAAAATCCTAACTAGAGATAATCTTGCAAAAAGGAGAGAAGTAGAGGATCCATCTTGTCTTTTCTGTACTAAATATGAAACTGTCCAACACTTGCTATTTGACTGTGTGGTTGCTCAATATGTATGGAACTTTGTTTCTGATTTCTGAGATTGATAGAATCACTAACTTTGAAAATATATATGCCTTCTGGCATGTGCATAAGAAAAAACCTGTGTTGAATATGGTGATTGCTGCTACCTTGTGGAGCTTGTGGAGACTGAGAAACAACTTTTGTTTTCAGGGGCAGAAGTGGAAAAACATGAACTGCATTCTTGCAAAACTAAGCTGCTATTTACATCAGTGGAAAGTTCTCTGCGACTATGCTCAAGCAACCCTGCTTCAACGATGCATTCTCCTATTGGACAAGCGACGTGGAGAGCTGATGCGAATCGCGTGGAAATGAGACAAGGAGGGGCCACCTGAGCTGGAGGAATGGAGAGGTTGAAGCTGGTGCTCTCATCTGAAGATTCACTTTGGCTTCGCTTTCTTACGCTCATGAGGTCTGTAATAAAAATAAAAACAGTTAAGATAGCTTCATGTGGAGAGAACTTCTGCTCTCAACTCTGGGTGATGTATTCCCCTGTAGCATAGCTTTATTCCCTGGTGGTGCAAGACTGTTGTAGTGACTGGCTTTCGTTCTGCTTCAATCTATAAAATTGGGGCAGGGGGGGCAACCCCTTTCGTTCAAAAAAAAGAAGAAAATCTTGCATACATAATTAAACAATGTTGTACTTCCTCCGTCCCAAAATAAGTGTCTCAAACTTAGTACTGACACTTATTTTGGGACGGAGGGAGTATATACTGTAGGTATGCATAGTGATTAGTGGAGTAAACGAACTACCAATCGATGAGCTGGTCCGCAAGATGCAAGCACGGAGGGTAACATGCTAGTGCAATGAGAACATGCGTGATTCCTCGCCATCTTTGTATTTATTTGTTTGCTTTTGGCTTCATCGATCTGGAATTATTTAGTTTAGTTCTCATGTTTACTTGGACCAGCTAAATACCGGTGTTGCTACGGACTAACAATTGAGTATCCAACATGTTATATAATTTTCATGCTTCAAGACGGCCATTGATTCATATTGATACTCTTAACAATTTAGATTATCCAAGATGCCATATGATTGTTGTGCTTTAAGACGGCCATTGATTTTATAATTTATATTGGTTCTCGAATCAGCGAGAACTATTGAGAAAGGATGGCAACACATCTGGCTACAAATTGCCATTTGTTTCTGGCGAAAAAAATACATGGCCGAAGTTCAATGGATATTTTACTCTTTTTTTGGGGGGAAAGGACGTTAAGACCCTCGGTCTCTGTCTCTGCACCAGAAGGATAAGTGCCTTAGCCTAATTACAGAAAAATTAGTGGCAAAAGAATTATCGTTAGGAACCATGAGGGGATAGACATAGACTAATAAGAAAGTACAGTCGTGTGTTCTTTTGGCAAACAATGTTCATATGTTTTTGCAGTGCATCTATCCATAAATAAACATTTAAATTGTTTCATAATTTTGTGTTATTAGTAACTGATAAACAAATTCATCAGGATAACTCCTGTATTACAATCAATCTCGGCATGTTAGCAATTCATCAAAGAATTAGAATGCATTGCCAAATAGCAAGAGAAAAAGGATCATTCGTTCTGACAGAGGAAAGTGGAAGGAATCCACTTGTCCAGAGAAAAGGCATTGACGAGATCAATCTAGAGTTGCGACAATGTCATGCAAAATTGCAACGACGAAACTAAGGTTTCATATCATAAATGTGTTTGATTCGTATGGTAGGAATAATGATGTTGTACTTCCATACCTCATTAAGTTAGAGTGCAAAGCCATTGCGCAGCAAGAGCTTTGAGCAATTCAAATATTGATGTATCATCATATATAGACAGATAGAGTGCAAAGCCAAATGGGCTGCATTTGGTGCTCGCTCTTACATGGGCTGACACTCAAATATCATCTCATGGTATAGATAGGATTTGGAAGAGTGTGTATCAAATTTTCAAGAGTTAGTACTACCTCTATACCAAAATATGAGACATTTTTTGTATATTAAACTAGCCACCAAAAATGTCTTATATTTTGATACGAAGGGAGTATTTTTTTTTATATCCTAAAGCCTTGTTTTTGGTATGTATTAGCACCATATAATACTAATTGTACAACATATAAAAGATATAATACAAAATTGAGCATAATATCTTTTTTTGAAACAGAGGCAAACCTTGCCTCATCTAATTAAACAAGGAGGAGAACATAGTTTTAGTTGTTACAGGGCCACGCAGGCCCAACAAAAAAGGGACTAGTCTCCCGGTAAAATATTTCCCAAAAATCTAGCCCCTGCAATTACCCAAGTCTGTGCCTCATCCATGATTGTCGCCGCCACCTTAGTGGGCAGGGAGGCCTTGTTATGGAAAACCCGCGCATTCCTTCCGCTCCAGATCTCCCAGCAGATGAGCATAATATCATATACACATAGAATTGATCATAACTTAAAATTGTTACTAATTGTTCATCACATCACAGACGCGTCATCTAAAAACATTTAGAAGATCGAAAATTGGAAAATGGAAGGCTAACTAACTACAAGAGAATATTAACATATTACATAACCCTAAACAATCCTCATGTATAAACTATGAACAAGTCTAAAATTTCAATATCAAACCTATCACTTTCAAAAAGAAAACACATGAGAGATTAATTGTGAGCGTCAATCTTTCGAGCCGTCTTAATCAGCTAATTTGTTTATCATCGGACTTGTTAAGCCTACTTGCTGTTAGAAAGAAAGAAAAACCTCATGCGCATGTCGGCCGCCGCCAAGCCAGAGCATCAGGATGCCGGCTGCCTCCTGTCGCCAAGCCAGAGTACCAGGGTGCCGACTGCCGAGGATTCGTCAGGCCGCCATGTCTGCTGGCGTGCGATCAGAACGGGGATTCGGGGAGGCACTGGATCGTGTTTGCGTTGTGCGACTAGAACATCTCTAGCAGACCCCGTAAAACGCCGACCCGCATAAGGCTTTTGCAGTTCGCGGAAAAGGGTATATGCGGGCCGGCGCGGGCGAGGTCAGACTCAGACCCCGCAAAACGGACCCGTAAAAAAGGATACTCGGTGAATATGCTCTTTTACGGGTCGGCTATGCGGGGTCTCCTCGGGCGCCGCCGCGTCGACCCGCAAACCGAAGATGCCCAATAATCGAATTTGACATCGATTCCGACAAATGAGTTCAAATTCAAACAATAGAACACAGTTCACACGCAAATAAAAGCTTAGTTTTGTAGGACAAACGCAAAAGAAGGTCTTGCAAAAGTGACGACCACGTCCATCATCATCTTGGTCGATCTTCACTCCGCACCACCGAGTCCATCGAGGTCATCGCAACCACCGAGTCCACCTCCGGCACTTGTTCCAACTCCGGCACCTAAATCATCGGCTGGTGCACTGAACGCATCGGCGACATTGGTTCCAAACCCCGTTGAGAAAACATCTCCGGCACTGTAACACGCACTGGCCGACGCAAGCACTCTCCTCTTCAAGATATCTCTTCTTGCCATATCATGTCATTCTTTGGTGAGGTCGTCCATGTCATTGCGGTTCAATGTCATGATCTTGTTCTCTTCGGCAAGCAACTTGGACATGGCTTTGTTTTCAGTGGCACGTGTTCTTCTCTCCTCAATGGCCGCTTTGCGCAGCCCCTCGTCCTTGAGCAATTGCCATTTTTCTTGCTTCTCCCGTGCCTTCTTCTCTGCCAACTCTTTCTTTATCTCCAACGTCTTCGTTAACATCAACTCATTTGATTGCACCATGGCATCAATCTTGTCCCGCAAGCTCGATGCTTCGTGCTCTCTCTTCATCTTCTCCTTAGTCTTCTTGTCACCATCGGGCTTGTTCAAGTTTCTT
Source organism: Thinopyrum elongatum (assembly GCA_011799875.1). NCBI lineage: Eukaryota > Viridiplantae > Streptophyta > Magnoliopsida > Poales > Poaceae > Thinopyrum > Thinopyrum elongatum. The sequence goes on from CM022302.1 coordinate 544,602,787, forward strand.
GGGCCATCATCATCCTCATCTTCATCCATGTTCGTAAGTGAACCTCTCTTCGATGGGGATTCTTTGTCAATCAACTTCCACTTCTCGCACTCTTTGAGCAAGTCCCAACAATGCTCTAGTTTGAAGAATTTGCCTTCCGAAGCTTCCATGTCTTTGTATCTTTGTTGGGCAATTTTGTCCTACACAATTAAAACAATGTGAAATTATGCAATCACTTTAAATGCTACAAATGATTTGCATAACTTGGGACGTGAACTCACATAGTCGGATTACACGGTTCCACTTGGAGGGGCATTGCGAACTTGTTCCAAGCAAGCAGCCCAACGGCTACAAATCGGCTTGATCACGTCCCAACGACCTTGGAGTGACCGAAAGGTGCGTGGAGTCCTATTGGGATACTTTGCCATCATGCGGAAGTATTGATCTTCGATCCTTTGCCAATACCTCTTGGCGGTTTGAGACGTACCCGTGCAAGCATCAAGAGACACCGCACTCCAAGCCTTGATCAAGATTTGATCTTCCAAGATCGTGTAGTTCTTCGATCTCACGCTTTTTTTGCTTGTGCTTGCTCATACGCCCCCTCATCTATCTCCTCCAATTCTTCTTCACCACCGTGATCATCCACGCCGCCCTCCATTTCATTGTAATCGAATTCAGCGAACGGGGCTTGATCGGTGTCAACGGCGTTGGTGTCCAACAAGTTCATGAACTCGGCAGTGGCATTGTTCGAACTACTGGTATAGTGAGCGACAACAAGTGACGAGCTACCGCAATGGCGAAAAGCAAAGAAAATTGAAGGGACCGAAGAGGCATACCTTCCGGCCATTTCGTCAAACACCTCGCTAGCGGTGGAAGTAGCGCCGTTGAACGGCATCGCCGGGGAACCTCTTGCCGGGGCGGAGGGAGTGGATGAAGGAGCCGGCCTCTTTGTAGGAATCTTCTTCCGCTTTACGCCCGAGACCTTGCCGACCTTCTCCGCCGCCGGCTGGGATCGCGCAGTGGCGTTGGCGCCCGGAGCACGGGCCATCCCGGCGGGGCCAGCCGGATTCTCACCCTGCACGACCACGTTGCCCTGCCGCTTGCGGGCAGGCGCCGTGGTGCCTTGGGCGACGGCGGGGCCAACATGGCCGGCGACGAGATCCGCCGGAGGGGATTGCGCGTGCGCGACCTCGACGGTGACGGGGGACGGCTGGGAGTCATCCATGGCGGCGAAGAACAGCCGGAGAAGATGCACCGGAGCGGGCGGTGGCGGGGGCAATGGTGGCGGAGGGGTGGGGGAACGGGAACGGCCGCGTGGAAATTTCTCTCGCGCCAAATCTCGCTGCGGATAGGGGCCGAGCTCGGGTCGGCCTCCCACCCCATGAATCTAAAGGTTGAGGGAGATCTTTTGCCGTGCCCCGCAAAAAAATTTACGGGTCGGATGCGTTTGCGGTGTCTGGTCGGGCAGGATTTTCCGCGCCGGCCCGTATTTTGGCGGTTATTTTGCGGGTCGTGGCTATATACAGGATCCGCTAGAGATGCTCTTAGCAGGCAATCGGGGCTAGGTGTGTTATTTTCGAACTGGGCTGGGGTTCGGCTACTGCGCAAGTTGGAGTTGGGCTACTAGTGCTCGTTTCGGGCTGAATGTTCGAATGGCCATTCTATTTGTCAATTTCCATGTTTCTCATATCTGTACAAAATATCGAAATCATTAGTTAGAAGGTACCCCTAAGAAAAACAGTAGAGGGTACCCCTTACAAGGGTCACTTTCAAGTGGCACACTAGTTGTGCAATAATTGTCTTAACCCTTGAAATTTTGCGCTTTTTTGTAGATTTGTTTTTCCAAATGTTTTTATCTCTTGTCTAAATCACAAACCGTTTTCACGTTGGGTTTTCTCGCGTCAAGATTTTTGAAACTAGATCCCATGCTAATATGTTTGGACGAACTTAAAACCCTAGAAAAAACAAAACAAAAAAAATCCAGGAAAAAGAAAAATTAACCGGAAACAAAGAACAGAGAAACCAAAAAAAAAAAGAAACCAAAAACCGGGAAGCACATTTGTTCTTTGCACTTTTTTGGGAAGCACACATGTGCTTTTGACTTTTCAGGAAGCACAAATGTACTTCTTGCGAAAGCATATCTTTGCTTTTCACTTTTGAAGGAAGCACAGTTGTGCTTCACACCGAAGTAGAGATGTACTTTTTTGTGAAGCACAGTTTTGCTTTGCTTCACGAAAAAACAAAGCTATGAAGCACGGGTGTGTGCTTTTTTTCACAGTGTGCTTCACATGAGGAAAAAAGGTAAAATTTTATCATGAAAACTTAGGAAAAAAACCAAGCATAGTCCCAAAACCTATCCCCCCCCCCCCTATCCCCCCCCCCCCCCCCCCCCCCAAAATGTGTGTAGAAAAAGGAAAACAAAATGTTTTCCTTGGTGCGCCTAGCGTGTGACACGTGGATACCACATAGTGTGTTGGGAGCGCTCCAGCAGCTAAACAGTGCCCGCTGGGAAACCCCTCGAAAGAGTACCCGCTAATTAGGCGCTCCCACAAAGTATAGACTATGCACTTCATGCGAAATAGTGAGCAGACGGAGAGTGACTCTTCAGTGCATAACGCGCCGGGTTGCGCAAACAGTGGGCAGGGGTGTCGCCTGCATGGGCCCGACCCACGCTCGTTTGGCGCTTGCTCACTCGTAGCCAACTAGTTTTTTCCAATTATATTTTCTTAGAAAACTGGCCAATTTTTTTATTAATTCTTATATTTTTTGGAATAATAAAATATTATTATTTTCAAAAATATATATTTGGATTCAAGAAATTTTTTATGGATGTTAATTTATAAATTTAAAAAATCATTTAACTTGAAAAAACTTTGTGAAACTTTGAATTATTTATGAATTTGAATCAAAGACTTCAGAAAAGTTTGTGGATTTGCAAAATGTTTATGAATTTGAATGGTTTTTATGAATTTATAAAAAAGTTGCAAAATTTAAAAACCTCCATGAATATGAAAAAGGTCATGAATTTGAAACAAATCTTGAATTTGAACAAAGTATTCTTGGATTTGAAAATGGCTCCAAATTTGATTTTTTTCATAAACTTGAAAATTGTTCGTGGATTTAGAAAATGTTCACAAATTTTAATATAATCTTGAATCCAAAAATAAAAAATGAAAAGGAATAGTAATAATAATAAACTGATCTGAAACTTCTAGGAGCTCCACAAAACCGGTTGCGAGCACTCGGTACCCCTAGTTGGGCCAGCCTATTAGAAACAAACATATGTGGGTTGTGCACCTTCAACCGTTAAGCCTGTATCCAAAATCGTTTATTAAGGTGTACCCCTTACAAAGGTTACATATCCCATCCCTTGGTGATAAGTGGTCCACTGCATGTTGGACACTTATCGCCACCTAAGAGTTTTGGTGGAATTTCTTCGCACACGCAGGGATGGATGAATGTGTTCGTTTAGTGTTTTTATTTGTTTTAGAAAAATGTAATATCTATTGAATCATGTGTTCAAATTTCATACCTTTTTAAGTGTTGTGCTCCGCGTGTCGAAATCTTGGGAACTAGGTTCCACTTTGATAGATTTTGACAAACTTTTTTCCCCGGATAAATCATGTTCCTAACTTCTACTAATATGTGCTTTCAATGTGAACTAGTAGTAGTATTCTCACCTAATAGTAACTTGTGCTTCTAACTAGTACTAACATGTGTGCACCCAACTACACTAACATGTGCTCCCAATGGGAACTAACCTCTGCTCCTACCTGGTACTAATCCAAAGTACCACCTAGTACTAACCATGCTCCCACCGCAAAGCACACTTGTGCTTTCAATGTGAACTAACCTCGGACTTCCACCTAGTACTAACTTGTAGTGACAATGTGAACCACAAACGATGGTTCCACGTGAAGGACACATGTGCTCTACGCAAGAGCACGCAAGTGTAAAAATATGAAAAGGAACGAGAAAACCCAAAGAACGAACAAACCTTTCAATAAAACTAGAAAAACAGAAATCCACAATAAAACAAGAAAAGCCAGGGAAAGACCAGAAAAGGACAAAAACAAAAGGAAATTCGGTTGTAGGGTCATTTCCTCGCTAGCTCACACACTAGAAGGGCCCATGTGTCACACACACATTGCCTTCTGAGCCTCCGATCCACCCTCCTGCTAGGGATGCCCCTTTGTTAGTAGCTCCTGCCCATATTTGGCGCCTTACGCGCCAAATAGGCTTTTTCCGAGCAAACACGTACATCTCAACGTCTGCGAGTTTAGCGATGGGTAATTGGGCTGGTCCATTTACCGCCCCCTTGCTTTTCCCCATTTCCTTCCATGCGTACGATTGATTCTTTTTGCCTAAGACACTGTTTATCTGTTTTGGTCCATTTTCAATTGTCGACCACACGAAGCCCTTGCGCTGATTGATCTTCGGTTTTGCCGGTTTTCGCCTCATTTTCTGAAAAATGTTCCAAATCTTAGAAAATGCTCAGAGAATCCAAAAATGGTTCGTAAAATTTAGAAAATAATCTTAAATTTAACTAAATAGTCATGAATTTAAAAAATGTTCATGAATATAAATAAATCATGAATTTTAACTTTTTTATGAATTTAGAAAATGTGTCTGAACTTAAATATAGCTTTGTGGATATAAAAACATTCAAAATTTAAAATGTACATGAATTATAGAAATATGTTTGCAATTTAATATATATTCATGTATTTGAAAAAAAATCATGAGTTTAAGAAATTTTCATGAATTGATAAATTGTTCCAAAATTTTGAAAATTTAATGAACTTATAAAAATGTTGTAAATTACAAATTGTTTTGAATTTTGAAAATATCCATGAATTTGGAAAAATATTCATGAATTTAAAATATTCCTAAATTACTAAAATGTTCACAAAATTTAAAAAGGGGAAAGGAAATAACAAAAGCAGAACAAAAAACCGAAAGAACTCCTGCCCAATAGTGGGTGGCGGGATGGTGGTGCATGTTTGGTCCACCCATGACACGATTACGTGTGGAACAGGGAAACACATATATACATAATATTTTAGCAAAAGCAACTGTAATTTATCTAGCTGCTCATTTTCTGCATCGCTATCCATCTAGGAATTGTTCTCTTTTTTGTTTCTTCCAAAACACAACATATGAACTTATTCCTAAATTACTAAAATGTTCACAAAATTTAAAAAGGGGAAAGGAAATAACAAAAGCAGAAAAAAAAAAAAACTCCTGCCCAATAGTGGGTGGCGGGGTGGTGGTGCATGTTTGGTCCACCCATGACACGATTACGTGTGGAACAGGGAAACACATACATACATAATATTTTAGCAAAAGGAACTGTAATTTATCTAGCTGCTCATTTTCTGCATCGCAATCCGCCTAGGAATTGTTCTCTTTTTTGTTTCTTCCAAAACACAACATATGAACTTCAGGTTTTGCAGGAAAACATAACATTAGAACTAAAATATGGGAAACCTTCGTATTTTTTCATGCAATATAAATACTTAAAATAATATATTTTTACTCAAAAAATCATTTTGTATATTTATGCTAGACCAAAAAACCTAGAAGTTTTTTCTCACATTGCAGTTGTAAAGTTATATTGGCCAGCAAAGTTTGATGTCCATATGTTGTTTCATTTGAGAGAACAAAAAACTTTCATGAAGTTAATTGGATAGCACATGTGTGAAGCCACAGTTGAAGGGTAAGGATAAGGGATGCAGTGTGCCTGGGTGTAGTTAATATACTAAGTTGCCTTGCATACTATGATTTTGGTGCTTGTGCTAATATCCTTGCCATGGCCCATAGTCAAAATATGTGCAATCCTGGCAAGTGGCGTTGAATTGTCTTTGAATTTTTTTTGAATTTTCAAAATACCATTTTGGCAGTATTCAAGATATAGGGCTCACTAGAGCTCGTGCTTCAAAATACCATTTTGGCAGTATTCAAGATATAGGGCTCACTAGAGCTCGTGCACTAAATTGATTTTTTGACTCGTTATAATGTACTAAACGAAATAGAGCAGAACCAGAGAAAACCACAAACTCTGTACTGCTCGGTCGCTTTAGGCGTAGCGATTAATCGGTGAATCGGCCTATTAACTGGATTAATCGGTCGACCATTAATTGGTAGATTGAATAGGAACTTGCCAACATATATCTAGACTTTTTTTATGTATTATACCACTCTTATGCTCCCAGCTATGTAGTATACAAAAATATGCTACCGTACACATATGAAAAGCATAGAGAGGAGCTAAAATTACTAATCCTAGCTATTAAGGAGCGGGATGGGGCTGGAAGGTGTTACTGGCCAAAAATTTGGGCTTTGTTTGCCCACCTGTTAATGGGCCAGCGGGGATTAATCAGCCTAACAACTGATTAATCGGTCTAATTGACAAATTAATTGGCCTGGCAAGTTAACGCGATGAATAGGTGTTATTCGATTCGGCCATGCTATGAGTAGCGATTAACTGACCCGCTAACTGATTAATCGGGTGAATTCTTGAACAGTGCTTGAAAGTAATAAGAATTAAATAACAGCTATAAACATCTATAACCAATATCTAGATAAACGTACAAACATTGGTGACAAATATCTTTACAATGAATGAAACAGGTGTACATGACCTCTCTCTTAAGTATCCTTGTAATAGATGAACGTACAAACATCGGTGATAAATATCTTTACAATGAATGAAACAAGTGTACATGACCTCTCTCTTATGTATCCTTGTAATCAAGGATTACAATGCACGGACAACATATACAAAAATCTACAAGCTATTATGATTTATGCAGCAAATCATTGTCAGCTGATATCGAGCAATACTTTTGGACTGACAGGCGGAGATTTGTGCTCATCGTCATCAATCTCTTCTTTGTGACCATAATTATCTTCCTGCATGAAGCAAAATGACAACATCAAAACCATGTCACGAATCAAACTGCCAGATTGCTTACAAAAAACAAACCATAGGCATGGCAACATGTACACTTAACTCGTGATGGAAATTATAGGGGCATGGAATTCATAGAAATGGACACTGAAAAAAAAAATGTAATCGAAAAGACATTTCACATCAGCTTTCATCTTCTTATAAGTCCACAGGGGAAATGGAGAAGGAATAAATCACACTTTGGTGAAATGGGATCTATGAATGAACTATTCATTAGAGACATAATAATTTAACCAAAGCTACAGGTTGTTTTCGGATCCAATCATCGTGAAGTGCAACCTAAGAGGCACGTGAGCAGAATTACATACAAAGCTGACAATACTGGTATCATTCTCATGGAACTGCATACCGTGTTTGGATTCCGTTCGCTTGGTGCTGAACCAGATCTAAATAGTTGCAGATAGAGGATGTTTTCCATGGGTTTGCCTAAAGTTTTTATAATAGCATAATGAAGTGGTTTTGCAATCAGACCTAAATCATTAGGTAATCTTCCCCACCACGGGCATGAAACTGAATCGATTTCCAAAGATTCAAAAAAATTGAAGTATGATCTAGCAGTTCTCTTCTCTTGAACGTGTAGTATCGCAAAAATGAACAACTTGTGGATCTGACCACCAAATCAATCAAGTCTCTAAATACAGAAGCACCAGAACACACAAACCGTAGAGAAAAAGGCCAGAAACATACCCAGTCCGCCTGCATCTGCTGCCAGTCGCCCTCCGCGTCCCCTGCCTCTCTCGATCTCAGCGCCTGCTCCCATGGCCCTGCCTACGTGACCATCCTTCCGCTCCCGGCCGCCGACACCATCTCTGTGTGTCTCTAGGGTTTCAGCGAGGGTTGTGGTTTGTGTGTGGTGGTTTGCTTCTTCGTTGGTCGGTGAGCGAGTGAGGAGCTGTGGACCTTGTCATGCATGTATATATACACGTAGGGTATCGCCCGCGTCGCGTGGATGTCTGGGGTCGGGAAGGTTGTGGAAGGTTCCGGTGCCTGCTTCATGCTTAGGTGCAAAGTTAAGGATTTGCAATCGACGCGCACGGATTACATTCCGCGTAGACGATTGCTTGTCCATGCACGATACCGCAAACCCGCTAAGAGTCCGTTTGCAAGCCCAGATACTTGTTACATGTTCGCCGTTGGACCTGATACACCAGTATGGGCTTTAAAACGGGCACTTAGTACCTCTACTGGCTTCAAATGTCGAAAAACGCAAGTGGAGGCAGTTGGGCTGTTGCATGGAGATAGATGGGCCGCCTCAAGTGCAGGCCATTCCAAAAGCGAAACGGAACACTCATCCTCCTCCGCGAGAAATGAACTTTTCGACAAGAAGTGTTAAAAAAAAAAAACTTTTCGAAAAGAAAAAAAATGAATGCAAAAGTCAAAGCACGAACAAGAATCAGCTCTGCACGCCACCATTTTTTTTCTTCAACATGTGCCCAAATACGTATCATGGTATGTTGAAGAAAGTGCCAACATGACCCGAGCGATGTTCAGGGAGAGAGATCAACCAGCGAAAGGCGAATCAACCTGTGGTTTGATGGTTAGAGAGACAGTGGTATCTCAGCACATCAGGGTTCAAATCCTAATGCACGCATTGTTCGTGGATTTATTTCAGGATTTCCGGCGATGCCCTTTCAGTGGGAGGAGACGTTCCGATGACGAGACGCCTACGGTGACTTCGTAAATCTCAAGATGATATGCTGGCTCAGTCTCTTGAAGATGCTCATAGGATAGGGCGTGTTTGTGTGCGTTCATATATATGAGTGTATGCGCGTATGTATGAGCACTTGCGTCTGTATTGTCTTTAAAAAAAAGAGATCAACCAGTGAAAGTCAAACAAAGCAGAGCACAACGAATTGAAGAAAAAAGAATCAGAGCACAACGAAACAAAAGAAAAGATGAACTGCGCAACCCGGTACCCTAACCCCAACTTTGTATCCCCGCAAAAAAAGAAAAAAACGCAACTTTGTAAATTGTAGTAATAGCCTGTAAAAGAAAAGGAAAATCACCTGAACATCGCTTGATTCAGCCCCTACTCGATTCAGTGAGCTCTGCTTGCAAGCGTTCATCTCGTCAGCAATTGGATTTCCATTAACCTCAAAATCAAGTCAAGGGTAACCCCCCAAAACAGCAAGTAAGTTAATAGATACATCAAGTGCTAAATAACAATAGGCTCTTCCATATATCCCATTAAAACCATCTAAATAACCCGCAGAAAACAGACGCACATATGGCAGCTGTGTGCCGTGCTCCCTCTGTATAGCTTGTCCAAAATTTCAATGGATGCGAAGGAGGTGGGTGGAGGTGAGCTCCTGCTGCTGCTGGCGCCGGGGCTCGTGGTAGGTGGTAACTCTGTGGTCTAGCCTGGCGGTCGCGGTAGGTGGCGCATGTGGTCGTTCGCCGCCGTTGAAGCAGGTATGATGGAGGCCCTCCATAGGCTCTTAGTTGCGGACCAGGTTGCCGCCAGTGGGCACGCCGCTGCCCCTGGTAGTGCGAGCTCGTATGCGCGTCGCCATGGGGTAGCTGTAGAACGAGCGCCAGAACAATCTTAATTAGTTGTCGACCGCATGCTCGTAGACAGCCTCGCCGTAGAGCCTGCGTCTGCCGACAGGAGATGGATCAGTTAGCATCAACCAAAATTATGAGGCTCACTTGCAGCCGCGACCGCGCGCGAGGGACGCCGGGGTGCAAGGGCCCGACGGCAACAGGAGCTCGACAAGCTAGGCGGCCGTGTCCTGGCCGCTTGCAACCCTCCCTCCACCGGCCCAGGCGAGTTCCACGCTCCTCTCATCCTCGTCCGGCGGACATATGGCACCGTGAGAGAATGAGAGAGCCGGAGAGTCGTCTATCCCATCGACTGGTTATATACGAGGAACGGCAATGCTAGAGTTAAAAAGCAGGCTGGGGCCGGAGACGTTGTGGGAGAACGAGAGAGGCGATTCGTTTTCGCCGATGAACCCGTGGCGGCTAGTTTATGTCTTCTAACGGCAGCGAGTAGGCGGGAAGATAATTTTCTAAGATATAAATACATATTCTTTTGTCTTGGCAATAAAAAGGGGAGTGTCGTTTCCCGCAAAGAAAAAATAAAATAAAATGAGAATGAGTTGCGGTTGTGTGCCGTTTCCTAACACAACGACCAATGATAATTAACCTCCTTTTATTTTAGAGAAAAAAATGGAAGAAGATTGTGTGAAAGCAAGATGCGAAGGACCTTTGACAAAGCAATTGTATTTCTATTTATCTTTTACAAAAATTCTGACATTAATGTGGATTGGTGGATAACAACCTCTTAAAGCTAGTTGACCGACATGTTGCAATTTTCACCTCCAATTTTTTTTCTAAGAGCTCTTTTGAAATGCTCCATTTTACCTCCTAAAAGGGAAGATCTATTCACAATGCAGCGACCAATAATAGTGAACCTCCTTTTAGAGCCCCGCAAAAAATAAAACATCCATTTAGAGAAAAATAAATGGAAGAGGGTTGTGTGGAAGCAAGATGAGAGCGATCTTTGACAGAGCAATTGCATTTCTATCAATCTTTTACAAAAAACCCAATAAAATAGTAATGTGTTGCAACCACGTAAAGAAATTTTTTTTTGCGGGAGAAACTTCTTGTCTATTCATAATCAATCATTGCAGTATAGAGAACACTAGAGACAAATTACCTACTGAGGGACATAACCGCCGCCACACAGGCTTAACCAAGACGTTCACTAGTAGAAAAAGGCCCATTTGTCCCGATTCCAGAGGCCCATTTGTCCCGGTTCTGGAACCGGGACTAAAGGGTCGGGACTAAAGCCCAACACCTTTAGTCCCGGTTCGCTTACGAACCGGGACAGATGTAGCTCCACGTGACCACTGCGGCGAGTCCAGGTAGGAGGGCCTTTAGTCCCGGTTGGTAACACCAACCGGGACCAAAGAGCATCCACGCGTCAGCAGCTCAGGAGCTGGGGTTTTTGTTTTTTTTTTTGAAAGGGAGGGGGGGGGGGTTGGGGGTTTTGTAGGGTTAATTTAGGGGTTTCATATATTGTGTTAGCTAGCTAATAGAGAGAAGTGTCCTCTCTTATCTCCTTGCTTGGTCGACGCTACGTACTATACGTATAGAGAGGACTCGACACGCTAGCTAGTAAGCAAATGAAGGAAACCATTAAGTACACAAGATCGTCATGAACATATACAGAGAGAAGTGATCGACCTCCTCCTTCTCCGAGAGATTGGTCGAACAACAACTTTTCGTATATCTATCCGACGCTACTAGCTACATATATACAATATAAGATCTCTTACAATCCCTAACATGTGATGTCAAGTTTCACATGGTATTCTCCGGCTGGATTGATGACGTGGTCAAGAAAGAATCCCGCCAATTCCTCTTGAATTGCTTTTATGCGATCTTGTGGTAGGAGTTCATCCCGCATCTGCCAAATCTAATTTGAAGAAGGGGGTCAATACATATATATGAATGAAACTCAACACAAATGATGGTAATAAAATAAAATTGTGAATATTATTGCTTACGCACTTCATATTGTTTTTCAGAGTAGCCCCGCTTAGAGGTCGTCGCGTTGTAGATGTACTCGCAAACGTAGTATCCACAAAAATTATTCCTGCTTTCCTGCCACAACCACTTTACGAGAAATAGAGGTCAATCAAACTGATAATCAAGCATTATAAATGGTATTGATGAAACTAACTAGAATCAATGGGAGATGCGCGGAACTAGCTAGTAGTACTTACTTTCGGGTGTGTAAATCGCAGCTCCCCCGGCAGTCCCGGAGCTTCTGCGGTGAACACTTTCCAAACCCTGCGAGACAAAGAAAATAATTACTTGATATCAGGAAATGAACAAAGTTGCCGATATGGTGTGATAATGACCGATTGAACTTACTTCTGGAGCATTTCAGTCATGGCCGCATACTCCTTGGGATCTTTTCGTCTTGAGTCTAAGACGATTACTAGTCCCTGCTTAAGCTTAATCTTTAGGAGAATAAAGTGGAAGCTGCGCACACATGCATAACTCATCAATTACATTACTATAACCTCGAGTAATAAGGGAAACCGAATATGCAGAAGACAGTAACACTCACTTGAAGTTGTAAGGAAAGAGTATTTTATCTTTGTTTTGATTTTTAAGCAATGACTGTAGCAAGTTGGCCTCGGTTTCTTTCGCATTATATTTAACCGTCCATTCATCTATGAGATTTGTGTTAATGAACCCAATATCATAGATTTGTGCATTTCTGCATTCGACGATCTTCAATCTGCATAATTTAGTGAAGATAATTATATATACATGCAATGAAAGAGCTGAGCTATATATAGAGACTTAATTACAGAAGTATAGTACTTATAGACAGTAGCAAGTGATGATTATTTTATCGAGGTCCTTTTGATTGAAAAACTGGAAGAACTTCTCAAATGGAACAGACAACAGATCAATTCCAATGAGGTCGTGCTCCTCTTTAACTCTCAGCGTCAAAACATCCTTCCCAGACTTGCAGGTGTCCATGTACCACTTATGGAATCTTCGCATCATCGTTGTTAGAGGAGGATCACCAGGTCTGACGAGAGGCTTCCCGTACCGGTATTTGTGTTCGTCCACCTCCATTGTATCAAAATGTGCATCGTCAGGCAGGTAATCACCAGGATTGGTACCGGGCAGCATCCCCGGCAGATTTGCGATGATATCGCTAGACACCTTGAGCGGGGGGCACGATTGGTTTGCCTGTTCGCCTAGCTGGGGAATTTTGTTCCCACTTCTTCGTTCTTGTAACCTTTTGTCAATTGAAGTAGTTCCCGACCGGCGCGCTCCTTCCACTGCCTTTTTAAGAGCGCGGACATGGTTGTCATCCGGCGGAGGCGGTGGTGGTCGCTTCAGGTTCTCCAAAGTGCGCTTCAATTTCACCGGATCTATCTTCTCCTCCGGAGGTGGATTTTTCTTTGCAAAAAAGTCCCTCACTTGGGCTTGACAGATCTGCGCGTTTTCCTCCTCGGTCATCTCATATGGTAACTTCTCTAGAGGCGTGAGAGTCGGACCGAATCTGTATTGCCTCCCACCTCTGGCTGTACTGCTAGACGCCGGAGCAGCCGGAGCGGCTGCGGCTGTCTTCCTTCGTTGCTTACGAGGCGGAGAAGGAGGCGGAGTGCTACGACGCGCCGGAGCAGCCGGAGCAGCGGCGGCTGTCTTCCGCTGTTGCTGATGAGGCGAAGGAGGAGGCGGGCTGCTCGGACGCGCCGGCGCAGGCGGAGAAGGAGGCGGACTGCCCTGATCACTCGCCGGAGGAGGAGGCGGAGTGCCCTGACTCTCCGGAGGAGGAGGAGGAGGCGTCCAGTTCGGAAGGTTGATGAGCTCCTTCCGCCATAGACATGGACTCTTCAGAGCAAGACCCAGCTGAGTCTCCCATTCACCGGTAGGGTGGTCAAGCTCGAGCTCCTCAAATCCCTCCGTTATTTCATCGACCATCACAACAGCATAGCCTTGTGGAATCGGAAGGCAGTGAAAAGTTGCGCCGGGTTGAGGAGGTGCAACAGAGCCGACAGCCGCCTTGACTTTGAGGTGGCAATCTTGAGCCTCCGTGATAGCATCCACGGGGTAGCTGGGAGCCGTGAAGTCAGGCTGCTGAAGGAGCTCGGTGGAAGCCACGCTGCTTCTCCGCTGAGATGGTGGGGTAGCTTCTGGGGTAGCTCCGGCAGGTCGCTGGCTCTGAACTAGTAGTGCTTGTTCCTCTAGCGCTCGTACCCTTGCATTCAGCTTCTGCAGTTCGGTCTGCTCCACTTTCCTCCTCCTCTCCCGGGTTTTGTAACCGCCTGCGCTGGGAAACCCAACCTTCCAGGCAACGGAGCCTACCGTGCCTCGTGTTCGTCCTGGGTGCTCATGATTCCCGAGGGCCTATGTGAGCTCGTCGTTCTCTCTGTCGGGAACGAACGTCCCTTGCTGCGCTGCGGCGATATACTTCTGAAGCTTCTTGACGGGTATTTCAAGTTGCTCCTTCGTCCAACGGCACTTCCCTGTTTCAGGGTCCAAGGTTCCCCCAACCCCGAAGAACCAAGTCCTTGAACGGTCTGGCCAGTTCAATGTCTCTGGTTCGACCCCTTTATCAAGCAGGTCCTTCTCAGCCTTGTCCCACAACGGCCGGGCTTTAAGGTAGCCACCTGACCCCGTGCGATGGTGATGCTCCTTCTTTGCAGCATTTTTCTTGTTTGTCGCTGACATCTTCTTACTCTTCTCCAATGTCTTGTGGGCCACAAATGCGGGCCAGTGATCTCTTATCTTCTCAAATCGGCCGGTGAATTCTAGAGTCTTCCCTTTGTCGACAAACGTTGATTTTAACTCATTCTTCCACCTCCTGAATAGATCTGCCATCTTCTTAAGAGCATGAGCATTGACCAATGGCTCTATAACTGGCTTATCCAGATCCTCCTCTGGCGGTAGGGTGAAATTTGCCTTCAGCGCGGTCCAAAGATCATCTTTCTGTCTATCATTGACAAAAGACACTTGAGGGTCTTCGCTCTTAGGCTTATTCCATTGGTGGATGCTGATCGGGATCATGTCCCTAACAAGAACCCCGCACTGAGCAGAAAATGCTTCCTTGGTCCGGCTGGGTTCAATCGGTTGGCCATCGCCCTTGATTGCTGTGATCGTGAACCTTTCATCCTGGCGCAACCTTTTCTTCGGGCCTCGTCTCGTTACCGAAGTTTGGCTCGATCTGGAGGGCTAGCAAAGAAGAAAGAAGAGAGTTAATATGTGTACATACCAAAACAATTAATGCATCAATTAGCTAGTCAGCACAGGCTTAATTAATATATATACCTCGCCGGACTTTGCAACATCTCCTTCCTCCGTTCGCTCACCGGAGCAGTCATCACGGTCTCCTTCTTCCACCGGCATTCCGTCACCGGAGCCATCATAATCATGTCCTTCCACCTCCATTGTTCGATCACCGGAGCCTGCTTCACCCTCTCCTTCCAGACCATCGGTGTCGTTGAGAAACGACAAGACATCACCTCCGCCGAGGATTATGTCCCCCAACAACTGTTCTGCTTCAATGTCTCGGTGCTCCATAGTTTCTGCAAATATTACAACATGGCAATTAATATACAAACATGACAGATGGATATATTAGTGCAAACGTAGACCTAGCTAGCTCGACGCTTCTACGGTTTGGGGTGGCCTCGACAACGCTTCTAGGGTTTGGGGTGGCCTAGGCAACGCTTCTAGGGTTTGGGGTGGCCTCGACAACGCTTCTAGGGTTTGGGCCGGACCGCCTCTCTCATGAATGTCCGACGTCCGGACCGACAAGGGATTTAACAAAATGACGCCATTCTGGATGTGCAGAAAATGGTCCATATTTTTCCTGATCTCATCTACCCTTCTATATGTCACGTTGTCTAGTGTCAAAGAATTGAAGAAAACCTTGACTTCATCATTAGCCGGAAATGACAGGCGTATAATGGTACGAAGCTCTTCAAAGTTGTTTTGGAACGGAGTTCCCGATAGAATAATTCGCTTTTTGGTACAAAGTTCAACAAGAGCCTTCCGAATATCGCTATTTGGAAGGCCTTTGCTGAAATTCGTACCAAAAGGCGAATTATTCTATCAGGAACTCCGTTCCAAAACAACTTTGAAGAGCTTCGTAGCATCATACGCCTGTTACTTCTGGCAAATGATGAAGCCATGGATTTCTTCAATACTTTGACAGACAACGTGACATATAGAAGAATATATATATATATATATATATATTATATATATAATATATATATATATATTATATATATATATATATATAGATGAGATCAGAAAAAAATTGGATCAACTTGTGCACATTCATAATGGGGGCATTCTTGATAAATCTGGACCCTCGACCCTCGACCCCTCGGCGACCCTCGACCCTCTACCCTAGTTCACGACCCCCGACCCTCGACCCCTCGGCGTTCCTCGACCCTCGACCCATCGGCTTTCCTCGACCCTCTACCCTAGTTCACGACTCTCGACCCCTCGGCGTTCCTCGACCCTCGACCCCTCGACGACCCTCGACCCTCGAACCTTCAGTGACCCTCGACCCATCGGTGACCCCTCGACCCTCTACCCTAGTTCACAACCCTCGACCGCTCGGCGATCCACGACCCTCTACCCTAGTTCCCGACCGTCGACCACTCGGCGTTCCTCGACCCTCTACCCCTCAGCGTTCCTCGACCCTCTACCCTACTTCCCGACCCTCGACCCCTCGGGGTTCCTCGACCCTCGACCCCTCTGCTTTCCTCGACCATCTACCCTAGTTCACGACTCTCGATCCCTCGGCGTTCCTCGACCCCTCGACAACCCTCGACCCTCGAACCTTCGGTGACCCTCGACCCCTCAGTGACCCTCGACCCCTCGGTGACACCTCGACCCTCTACCCTAGTTCACGACCCTCGACCGCTCGGCGATCCACCACCATCTACCCTAGTTCCCGACCCTCGACGCCTCGGCGTTCCTCGACCCTCTACCCTAATTCCCGACCCTCGACCCCTCGGCGTTCCTCGACCCTCGACCCCTCGGCGTTCCTCGACCCTCGACCCCTCGGTGTTCCTCGACCCTTGACCCCTCGGCGTTCCTCGACCCTCTACCCTAGTTCCCGACCCTCGACCGCTCGGCGATCCTCGACACCCTCGTTCCCGATAAAAATTAAGAAGAGGAAGAAGAAGAGAAAACAAAAGAGGAAGAAGAAGAAAAAAAAAGGAGAAGAAGAAGGAATAGAGGAGAAGAAGAAAAAATAGATTAATATCCTCTATTCCTTCTTCTTCTCCTCTTTTTTTTTCTTCTTCTTCCTCTTCTTCCTCTCCTCTTCTTCTCCTTCTTTCTCTTCTTATTTTTTTTCTCCTCTTCTTCTCTTTTTTCTGCCCTTTTTCCTCTCCTTCTTTTTCTTCCCTTCTTCCTTCTTCCTCTTTTCCATACATATAAAAAGTTTAAAAAATACATACATACATACAAAAAATACATACATACATACATATAAAAAGAAAGCATATATATATATATATAACAAAAAAACATATATAAAAAAATAGCAACGCGGCGGCGGCGGCGGTGCTCACAGAGGAGTCGGGGTGGGCCGGGCGGCGTCGGGCTAGGGCGGCGTGTCAGCGTCGGGGCGGGCACGGCGGGCGGGGCGGCGTCGGGGCGGCGCGGCGACGGCGTCGGGGCAGGGGCGCGCGCGGCAACGAGGGCGGCACGGACCGGGGCGGTGACGGCGCGGGGCGGCGCGGCGATGACATCGGGGCAGGGGCGGCGCGGCGACGGCGTCGGGGCAGAGGGGCAGCCTGGCGGCGGCGTCGGGGCAGTGGAAGAAGAACTGAAACGAATTTTTCACAAGTGCTGGGTTATATAGACGAGGCATTGGTCCCGGTTCGTGGCACCAACCGGGACCAATGCCCCCCTTTAGTCCCGGTTGGTGCCACCAACCGGGACCAAAGGTCTCTGTTTCCCGCCCTTTGGGCTGCTGAAAAGAGACCTTTGGTCCCGGTTGGTGGCACCAACCGGGACTAAAGGGGGCATTGGTACCGGTTGGTGCCACCAACCGGGACCAAAGGCCTTGTGCTGCCCGCTGTCGGTGTCAAAACCGGCGGATCTCGGGTAGGGGGGCCCGAACTGTGCGTCTAAGGTCAATGGTAACAGGAGACGGGGGACATGATGTTTACCCAGGTTCGGGCCCTCTCTATGGAGGTAATACCCTACGTCCTGCTTGATTGATCTTGATGAATATGAGTATTACAAGAGTTGATCTACCACGAGATCGTAATGGCTAAAACCCTAGAAGTCTAGCCTGTCTGATTATGATTTCCCCTACGGACTAAACCCTTCGGTTTATATAGACACCGGAGGGGACTAGGGTTGTACAAAGTCGGTTACAGAGAAAGGAATCTTCATATCCGAACGCCAAGCTTGCCATCCACGCCAAGGAGAGTCCCATCCGGACACGGGAGAGAGTCTTCTGTCTTGTATCTTCATGGCCCATCAGTCCGGCCCACATTACGTAGCCCGGACGCCCGAGGACCCCTTAATCCAGGACTCCCTCAGTAGCCCCTGAACCAGGCTTCAATGACGATGTGTCCGGCGCGCAGATTGTCTTCGGCATTACAAGGCGGGTTCCTCCTCCGAATACTCCAAAATAGACTTCGGGCACAGGAAACGTGTCCGGCTCTGCAAAGCAAGGACCACACACAACCGCAGAGAGTATAATATTTCACGAGTCCAATCTGCTGACAACTTTTTGTAACGCGACACCACGTTCCTGTACGGTCATTATTTCGAACCATTTTTTTTCTTAGCCTCCCACTCCACGTTTCGAGAAGCGGTTTTATTGGCACGTCTTGTCGAAGCAGAGATCGTGTCCCCTTATTACGGGATTCTCATCAATACGGGCGTGGGTAACCCAACCGTCCCATTGGTATGATTCCTTGGAAATAGGCAGGTTTTGAGGCCTAGGAGGAGGCATTTTGATATTCATCGCCTTTATAAAGGGGCACATACCCGTCTTTCTCCTCCGCGCTTTCCCCTTCCTCATCTTTTCCAACCTCGAGTTCTAGCACCCAAGGTTCAATTTATTTGTTCCGAGCCTCCTAGCCATGTCCGGACCCAACCTTCAAGGCCGGTGGGTGGCCTCCTCTGTCACAGAGGAGGATATCGCGAAGCTCCGGGCGGCAAGATACCTGACCGCGGAAATCCCCCACAGGCTCCCTGCTCAAGGGCAGGTCATTCCTACCCCCAGATCCGGCGAGAGGATCGTATTCATCTCTCACTTCCTCCGAGGGCTAGGGTTCGCTCTCCATCCCTTCGTTCGCGGACTCATGTTCTATTACGGGCTAGATTTTCATGATCTGGCTCCGGAATCCTTTCTTCACATCTCGGTGTTCATCGTCATGTGCGAGGCCTTTCTCCGGATTCCCCCACACTTCGGCTTATGGCTCAAGACCTTCAATATGACGACGAAGGTAGTCGATGGGAAGCAAGCGGAGTGTGGCGGTGCTACGGTGAGCAAACTCATCCATACACCTTGGCCAAAAGTCTCTTTCATGGAAACCTCCAACCTATGGCAGCGGGAGTGGTTTTACATCACTGAACCCCGTGGTACCAAGTGGGCAGCGACACCTGCGTTCCGGTCGGGCCCTCCATTACGGCTCGCATCATGGATCAATAAGGGGCTGGACTGGGGATCAATGGATGAAGTGCAGATGCTACAAAGCCGCATCCGGAGCCTCCTCGAGAAGGACACCGGCCTCATCAACGTAACCCAGGTAATGCTCGTTTGCCGGGTCCTGCCATGCCAGCGACGGCCCCTCCGCATGTGGGAGTTCAATCCGGAAGGACCACGGACTCTTCAGCACTTCTTTGGCACGACGCACAAAGGAATGTGGAAGTTATTCTTCGGGACACGAAAACAGTGGCCAGATACTACCGAGGACATCGGCCTCGACTGCAACCATCCGGATACCTCGGTAGGCCCTCGACTCTCTGAACACAACTTAGTTAAATATCTTGTAACAATATACTGAGAAAACCATCTTCGACTAGGGCTGGATCAAGAAGGCGGAAAGAATTAGGTGTTCGGCCCCTCTTCCCGAAGACTCAGCAGATCCTGTGTTAACAAGGATGCTGGCTCCGGCGCCATACCAAATGTCGGCGAAGGGGGACAAAGAGGAGAGGAAGAAGGCCAGAGGTGGCCTCTATTCCAGAGGTGCTATGTCCGGGGAGATTGAAACTCCCTCTTCCGAAGACAAAAGAGAAGAAGAAACTGTTATCCCCTCTCCCAATGGGAAGAAGAGGGCCGCCTCCGAAGATTTGGAAGCAAAGGCTCTTAAGCGAGGGAAGATGTCCCTGCCAGGTGGCTCGGGTTCCGAAGACGATGTTGTCGCGCAGTTCCTCCGTAAGGACAAGCCCTTAGCCGAATCGTAAGTGAACAGGGGTGTCCGAAACATATCCCATTGCTTTCCAGTTACCAGGGTAACATTTAAAATATATGTGTTTGCAGTCCGGCACGCAGTCTTCCTCAACAGTCCTCCTCCTCGGGGGATCTTCTTCTGGAGATGATGGAAAGCGAGACGCCTCCACAGACCTTCCCGCCCGACAGGGCGGACGACGCCGAGGTGTCGTCCCGGAGGATCTCTCCCGATCAACAAGCGGTGCGAGGGATAATGAAAACTACGCCTGAAGGTGATACTTCGGCCGTCCAGAGTCCGGGGCATGCGGACCCTATGGGGACCAACAATAAAGGGCCCGGGCTATCCGGTTTACAGCCGGGGACGACTCTAGAGTCGGGTAAACATATTCTTCCGAAGGAAGCCCGTACTCCCGCGGCCGCTCCCAGGGATCTGGGGGCGCCGGATACATTGATGGGCATGCTGCAACGCGCGTCCGTTTCAGAGGAACATCGTACCTTAATGGGTACGATAGTTGAGAGGATTCTGTCTGCGAAAAGTGGATTGAATGAATCCTTCATGAGCCTGCTAGGAGGCTTCGAGGTATGTAATGTAATATCCTCAATTGCACTTCTACGTGCAAAATGCACCTGTGTATAGATAGTAGCCCCTGAGACTCTGATTGGCTTCCGAAGGGAGGCGATCAGAGGATCAAAAATATATTCACAGGAAATAATCTTATGAATTGGCACACAGGCTGTTTCATCCATCACGACTGCCCCAGCTACAGAGGTTGCAAGGCTGAAGCAGAAACTTGATGTGGCGGATGACGACCTCACACTTATTAACAGGCGGCTCGACGAGGCGCAAGGTATGTTTTTAGGGCAGCCAGTATATGTAAGTATGATAATATGAGCATAACGCTGAAAATTGTATACTGAGATGTGCATAACTGCAGATAATGCTGCCGCAGTTGAGGTCCTACGGGCTGAGCTTGCCTGGGCCAAGGAGCAAGCCAGGACGAGTGAGGCGGCTGCCAAGAAGGCAGCTGCTGAGTTAAAGGCCGAACAGGCTGCTCGACGCCAGTGCGAGGAGAGAATATCTACCATGACGCGAGCTAAAGGATGCCAATGTTCGATGCGAATTCCTCGAGAAGGATAACAAAGCCAGAATGGTCAATCTCGACAAGGCCTTACAAGAGGCAAGAGAAGCACGGTCCGAGTCTAGAGCAGCTCGGGAAGAGATCCGGCAAGCTGGGGAGATAGCGGCTGGTAAGCCTTTCTCATTACAGCCTAAATTCGGCGATCCGAAGTATGCCCCCCTTAATCAAATGTGGAGTTCTCCAAACGCGTTCTTGGACTTGCCGAAGAGTGTCTCTGATGCGGCGCAGTTTTACCAAGAGCAAGAAGGACATGCAACGGAGAAGCTTTTCTGGTCGCAATTCAGCATGCCGAAGTGTCTGCTGTTGCTGAACGAACAGATGGCCCAGTGGGCCGAGCTCCACAAGATATCCGGATCGGCTATGAAGGACGTCGTGGTCTGGTTGTGGCCGACTGAGCCAATTCCGAATAGTTATTTCGTTTTGGTGCAGCGACTTGTTGATGCGGTGCCGCGTATCGACGCTGTGAAGCGGTCAACGTGCATTGATGGTGCACGGATGGCCTTTGCCCGCGTCAAGACGTACTGGGCAAAGATGAAGGCCACCGATATTGCAGCGAAGAGTCCACCCGAGGGCAAGGACCATCACATGCCAGAGCATTATTTTGAGGATGTCCTAGAGGGTGCCCGCTTGATAGAGGGTCAGTGCTCGAAAAATATGATGTTCGAGTGAGTATACCAAATTTGTAAAAACAATATTATGATATAGTAAGGCCATATGTTATACTTTTTGCCTGAAAGTTTTGGTGCCTCCTGTGCGGCCGTTCTTAGTATAATCTGAAAGTTTGCCAGTCATCGCCTTCAGCCCCCTCGCATATAATACGGGGGTGTTCGGAAAATCAATTGATCACTCTTGACCCAACGTCTTGGTCCATGAAGGAGGTGTCAATGCAGCGAACTAGGCAATCGGACTATAGGGCTTTAACACTTTCACTTAGCCATAGGAGTTTGACGGCGGGTCTACGATATAGCCCCTGGTATGTACGCGTTTATCCGAATACGGTGCGTTACATAGGTGACCGGAAGAACGGTCCTTCGTGTAATACGGAAAGAATCGCTAAAGATTCTGATGAGTCATCGAGTGGTTGACCAGCTCTCGCCGCATCATGACAGTCAGTTTTCGGCTTTCTCTACTGAGGTGCTCATCCGGATAAGCCAGGACACAATCGCAGTAGTTCTCCCTTTACTACCCTAGCCGATATAGCGGAACGTAAGGTAGTAAGCACAGGAGCCGGGCAACCCAACTATTGACCAAAGACATGATTCAGAGCTGATGCATATAAGGCCAAAACTCATGACGCCGAAGTGTGCTGAAAAGCTGTTCGGACTTTTCGGCAACTCATGTGTTGCCGTATCGAGCCCCTGGCAATTTGTGCAGAGGTGCGTTCGTGAAACAATCGAAGAAGCAAAATTCAGTATGTAGAAAAAGCGAATACTGAATACGGGTTATGTTCACTGGAATCTGATTGACACGTCAAACGCAATTTTACAGATTATAACGCCCCTACCCGGATTATTTAACATGCCGGGGGCCGAGGGCTGAGGAAAAAGGCACTTTACAGGTTTAAAATAAAGAGTGCGGTCTTACTAAAATCGTTAGGACCTCCTGTCGCACGTCTGCGCTGCCTTGCCTCAGTTAAAGGACTCCTTGGTAGGAATAGCCTTTGGTTATTTATACGAAGCCGAACTTTGGAAAAAGTCCAGAAGACGACCAGGCTTTGAATCACCTATTGTAAAAGATAAAAAATAGTTAGAAAAAGTAAAAAGACTATGAGGGTGCGGACCGCATTGTAGGCCTGTCCGTACTGTGCCTCCGCCGATGACCATGGTATTTTAAGTGCATAATTATGTGTGCGCGGTATAAACTTCATGGCTATATGGGGCGGACGACGGAGGCCGAACTGCTAATCCAGCTCTGATATTGATCGGTCATGTTTAGTAGAGACCGGCGGCTTGACGGCCGATGAGGTATGCGGCTTGATAAGGCCACTTTGTACTTCGGCTGCAGTAGCCATGGTACGCTCCTCTGTACGGAGGGAGCATTCCGTATTTCCGTTTATCGTGATGACGCCGCGTGGACCTGGCATCTTAAGATTGGAATAGGCGTAATGTGGGACCGCATTAAAATGAGTAAAAGCGGTACGCCAGAGAAGTGCGTGGTAGCTGCTGCGGAACGGGACGATATCGAAGGTCAAGCCTTCGCTTCTAAAGTTGTTCGGCGAGCCGAAAATGACTTCCAATGTAATTGAGCCCATGCAGCGAGCTTCTATGCCTGACACTACTCCCTTGAAGGTAGCTGTGCTGGGCTTGATTCGTAAAGGGTCAATGCCCATTTTGCGGACAGTGTCTTGGTAGAGTAGATTAAGACTACTGCCGCTGTCCATAAGGACTTTCGTGAGATGGAACCCATCGATAATTGGATCGAGGATCAGAGCTGCTGAACTATCGCGACGGATACTGGCTGGGTGTTCCTTGCGATCAAAAGTGATCGGGCAGGCCGCCCATTGGCTTAACTTTAGGGTGCCTGGCTCTATGGCATTGGCGTCCTGTAGTGCGCGCTTGCGCTCCTCTGTAGGGATGTGCGTCACGTATACTATGTTGACTGTTTTTACTTCGGGGGGAAATTGCTTCTGACCCCCGGTGTTCGGCTGGCGAGTCTCTTCGTCATCGCTATCACTGGGCGGCCCCTTCCCCGTGTGTTCGGCGTTAAGCTTGCCGGCTTGTTTGAAGACCCAACAGCTTCTGTTGGTGTGATTGGCTGGTTTACCGGGGGTGCCATGAATTTGGCAGGGTCGATCCAGTATCTTGTCTAAATTAGATGGTCCGTCTCTGTTTGCCTTGAATGGCTTTTTCCGTTGACCGGTTTTGGAGCCGCTGAATCCGGCGTTTACCGCCGTGTCTTGTGTTCCTTCATTATTATTTCGACGCTTGTGTTTATTGCGTCGTGGCTTGCCGTTGCCGTATCGAACTTCGGAAGTGCCCGCATTACTGGTGCTGTTGTTTCTACGAGCGAGCCTGCTATCTTCTCCCGCGCAAAAGCGGGTCATCAGAGCAGTAAGGGCTGCCATGGATTTTGGTTTTTCTTGACCGAGGTGGTGGGCAAGCCATTCATCTCGGACACTATGTTTACAGGCCGCGAGGGCTTCGGCGTCCGGACAATCGACAATTTGGTTCTTTTTAATTAGGAACCTAGTCCAGAGCTTTCTGGCTGACTCCCCGGGCTGCTGGATGATGTGACTTAGGTCGTCGGCATCCGGAGGCCGGACATATGTACCTTGAAAGTTATCGTGGAAGGCATCTTCCAAGTCTTCCCAGCTGCCAATGGTGTTCTCAGGGAGGCTGTTCAGCCAGTGCCGCGCTGGTCCCTTTAATTTTAGTGGGAGGTATTTGATGGCGTGGAGGTCATCACCACGGGCCATGTAGATATGGAGAAGGAAATCTTCAATCCATACTGCGGGATCTGTTGTTCCATCATATGATTCGATGTTCATGGGTTTAAACCCTTCCGGGAATTCATGTTTCATTACTTCATCAGTGAAGCAAAGAGGGTGTGCGGCGCCTCTATATCGGGCCAAGTCGCGGCGTAGCTCGGATGGAGTTCGTCGGCAGTTTTCGGCCCGGGCGTGATTATGTTTGTCACGTCTGGCTTGATAGCCGTCATCGCGCACCAGGGCATGCCCCCGCGATCCGTAGATCAATCTGGACTGAACTGCTCTATTGTCCAGGTCCTGCCGCAGGTTATATGTATGACCCCGGGCTGTTATGTCTCTGCTTTTGCGGTGAGGTAGTATGGGCTGGTGTTCGGCTTGAGTCGCCGCTTTCTCCCGGCCACGTGGTGGTCGGTCAGCCGCATTATGTATTGATGGCATGAGCTTAAGTTCCTCGTCGTTGAATTGGGGTAGCAGTTTACGCCTCAGATAACTTTTAATGGGGCGCTCGAGTCTGTATTCCTCGGCTGCCAGGACATCAGTCCGTCTGTCGTTGAGTAGATCTTGATCAGCTTGAAGCTGCTGCTATTTCTTTTTTAGGCTCCTCGCAGTGGCTATTAGCCGGCGCTTAAAGCGCTCCTGCTCGACGGGTTCCTCAGGCACGATAAAGTCTTCGTCGTCGAGGCTCACCTCATCTTCGGAGGGTGGAAGATAGTTGCTGTCCTCTGAGTCTTCATTTATGGCCTGTTCATCAGGGCTGGCTTGCCCATCATCCCTATCGTCCTGTCCCAAAGTCGGCTTGAAGGGATCTTCTTTGTCTTCGGCCTCATCCGGAGTATTGTTTTCTCTCGTGCCGGTATTGCTGTCTTTTCCACGGCGTGATTTAGAGCGGCGCCGCTGACGTCGGCACTTTGGCCGTGTCTCAGGAGGTTCATCCTTGACTGGATCTTTCTTGTTATCGCCGTTATTCTCTTTGGGGGTATCCACCATGTACACATCATACGAGGAGGTGGCTGTCCAGCACCCAATAAACGGCGGGTTTTGGGCCTGCTCCTCTCCGGCATCGTCGTCCATACCGTCGGTGTCTTCGGAGTCGTAATCGAGCATGTCGGTTAAGTCTTCGACAGTGGCAATGAAGTGGGCGGTGGGTGGGAAGCGAAATTCTCCGTCATCAGCCTCCAGTTCAAACCGGATATAGTTTGGCTATGAGTCCCCCGCTAAGGAGAGGGTTTTTAATGAGTTAAGCACATCACCCAAAGGTCAATGCCGGAAGATGTCCGCGGAGCTGAGCTCGAGGATCGGCACCTGATCGAGCTCGATGGGCGCGGACACATGCGGTTTGGAACCAGTGGCCGAAGATGAGTCCGAGGTTCCGGTGACACAGATCTCGTTTGAAATTGGGTCTGTGTGCGGCTCCAACGCTGCTGAGTCTGTGTGTGGCTCCAACGCCGCTGAGTCTGCGGCTTCCGTGGCGGGGTTGAGCTTCCCGTCCTCGGATGGCGCAATCTGCTCCAGATCTAGGGCCAGAGCAGTTACAGGAGCTATCTCTCGGGTATGGTCCGATGACAGATTTAGGTCATGTTCATCGCGGTGGCAGGGAGCGGCTGCCATAGGCTCGAATCCATCGAAGATCAAGTCTCCGCGGATATCAGCAACGTACTTCAAGCTTCCAAATCTGACCTGATGACCAGGGGCGTAGCTGTCGATCTGCTCTAGATGGCCAAGCGAGTTGGCCCGCAGTACGAAGCCGCCGAATACGAAGATCTGGCCAGGGAGAAAGACCTCCCTCACGGCAGCATCGTTGTGGATGATTGATGGAGCCATCGAGTCTTCTAGCAACGACACAGCGGAACTCTCAATGAAAGCACCAATGTCGGTGTCAAAACCGGCGGAACTCGGGTAGGGGGCCCTGAACTATGCGTCTAAGGTCGATGGTAACAGGAGACGGGGGACACGATGTTTACCCAGGTTTGGGCCCTCTCTATGGAGGTAATACCCTACGTCCTGCTTGATTGATCTTGATGAATATGAGTATTACAAGAGTTGATCTACCACGACATCGTAATGGCTAAAACCCTAGAAGTCTAGTCTGTCTGATTATGATTGTGATTATGATTTCCCCTACGGACTAAACCCTCCGGTTTATAGACACCGGAGGGGACTAGGGTTGTACAAAGTTGGTTACAGAGAAAGGAATCTTCATATCCGAACGCCAAGCTTGCCATCCACGCCAAGGAGAGTCCCATCCGAACACGGGAGAGAGTCTTCTGTCTTGTATCTTCATGGCCCATCAGTCCGGCCCACATTACGTAGCCCGGACGCCCGAGGATCCCTTAATCCAAGACTCCCTCACCCGCAGCCAAAAGTTTAGTCCCACCTCGCTAGTTGAGAGGGGCTCGGAGTGGTTTATAAGCCCCACTGCGGCTGCCCTCTCGAGCTCCTCTCAAATGCAGGCTTACGGGCCTAACCTGACATTCCGCTGCCTGTGGGCCTACTGGGCCTTCTACGGGCCTGAATCCTGGCCCGTGGTTGGGTTTCTAGTCGTATTCAGGCCGTGGTGGCCCAGTAGGTGGCATTTTTTTCTATTTTTTTTCAGTTTTTCAGTTTTGTTTTTTGCTTTATTTTTTTTTTGCTTTTTTTTAATTCTTTTTGCTTTTAGGTAATAAATATTATAAACTTTCTGTTAGTGCCATTAGTTTTCCAATTCGAATAGTTTAAATTTGAATTCTTTGAAATTTGTGTGAATCACTAGTTTGTGATTAACTTTACTATAAAAATAGATTTTTTAGTGATTCTTTTTCCTGCTATTTAATATTACTATGTTTTATCATTATATTCAAAAATAGTTTTTGTTATTTTAGTTTCTAACAAAAAAAAATCTTTATGATAATTCCTTTTGCTATTAAAGTTTCTAACAAAAAAAGTTCTTTTTGAAAATTCTTTTTGCTTTTAATGTTTTGAACAGAAAATAGTTTGCTAATTTTAGTTGCATAAATTTTAGTTGATTCCTTTTGCTATTAGAGTTTCATTAAAGTTTTCTAGTTCATTATTTTTTCTATTAGAGTTTCATTAAAGTTTTCTAGTTCATTCTTTTAGTTTATTATTTTTTGCTATTAGAGTTTCATAAAAGTTGAGAGGGTTACGGCAAAAACTGGATGCACTTCGGGTACAAAATGGACAATCTCTTTCGAAGTATCAGGGTTTCGGACGAAAACTCATCTGTTACAAAGGATTTCATTTTTTGAACTATTTGAACTCCAGACTTTTTGTGTGTTCAAAATGAACATTCAAAGCCACATCATCAATTTTCAACCCTTTCTGACTTCATCTGTTATTTTTCATGCATTTACAGATTTTTTGAGCTAAATGACCCTAAAATGAAAAGCACTTCAAATGAACTCTGAAGTGGTTGAAAATTGGCATGATATCATCATTTCACCCACATAGTATTGCTAAAAAGTTAAGAGGGTTACGGCAAAACTGGATGCACTTAATGGACAAAATGGACAATCTCTTTCGAAGTATCAGGGTTTCGGACGAAAACTCATCATTACAAAGGGATTTCATTTTTTTGAACTCAGACTTTTGTGTTGCTCAAAATGAACCATTCAAAGCCACATCATCAATTTTCAACCCTTTCTGACTTCGTCTGTTATTTTTCATGCATACTGATTTTTTGAGCTAAATGACCCTGAAATTGAAAAGCACTTCAAATGAACTCTGAAGAGGTTGAAAATTGGCATGATATCATCATTCACCACATAGCATGTGCTAAAAAGTTGAGAGGGTTACGGCAAAAACTGGATGCATTCGTGTACAAAATGGACAATCTCTTTCGAAGTATCAGGGTTTCGAACAAAAACTATCTGTTACAAAGGGATTTCATTTTTTGAACTTATTTGAACTCCAGACTTTTGTGTGCTCAAAATAACCATTCAAAGCCACATCATCAATTTTCAACCCTTTCTGACTTCATCTGTATTTTCATGCATTTACTGATTTTTTGAGCTAAATGACCCTGAAATTGAAAAGCATTCAAATGAACTCTGAAGAGGTTGAAATTGGCATGATATCATCATTTCACCCACATAGCATGTGCTAAAAAGTTGATAGGGTTACGGCAAAAACTGGATGCACTTCGTGTACAAAATGGACAATCTCTTTCGAAGTATCAGGGTTTCGGACGAAAACTCATCTGTTACAAAGGGATTTCATTTTTTGAACTTATTTGAACTCCAGACTTTTTGTGTGTTCAAAATGAACCATTCAAAGCCACATCATCAATTTTCAACCCTTTCTGACTTCATCTGTCTTCACTTTTTCTTCGCTTGTGTCCTTTGCTTATTGCGCTGTAACCATGGATATTCTTCATTGCTTAACAAGGTGCTTGGGTCAGCCTTGACTTTGAAGGGAGGAATTTCATGAAACTTTTCATAATCTTCAGACATGTCTGTCTTACCCTCCACTCCCACGATGTCTCTTTTCCCTGAAAGAACTATGTGGCGCTTTGGCTCATCGTATGATGTATTCGCTTCCTTATCTTTTCTTTTTCTCGGTTTGGTAGACATGTCCTTCACATAGAAAACCTGTGCCACATCATTGGCTAGGTCGAATGGTTCGTCTGTGTACCCAAGATTGTTCAGATCCACTTTTGTCATTCCGTAATGTGGCTCTACCTGTACCCCGCCTCCTGACAGATTGACCCATTTGCACTTAAACAAAGGGACCTTAAAATCATGTCCGTAGTCAAGTTCCCATATGTCCACTATGTAACCATAATATGTGTCATTTCCCCTCTTGGTTGCTGCATCAAAGCGGACACCGCTGTTTTGGTTGGTGCTCTTTTGATCTTGGGCGATCGTGTAAAATGTATTCCCATTTATCTCATATCCTTTGTAAGTCAATACAGTCGAAGATGGTCCCCTGGACAACGAGTACAGCTCATCAGAAACAGTGATGTCACCTCTGAGATGTGTTTCCAACCAACTGCCGAAAGTCCTGATGTGTTCACATGTAATCCAGTCGTCACACTGCTCCGGGTGTTTGGAGCGCAGAATGTTCTTGTGTTCATCGACATACGGGGTCACCAAGGTAGAGTTCTGTAGAACTGTGTAGTGTGCTTGAGACCAAGAATGCCCGTCCCTGCATATTATTGAGTCCCCTCCTAGCGTGCCTTTTCCAGTCAGTCTCCCCTCATACCGTGATTGAGGGAGACCAATCTTCTTAAGGTCAGGAATGAAGTCAACACAAAACCCAATGACATCCTCTGTTTGATGGCCCATGGAGATGCTTCCTTCTGGCCTAGCGTGGTTACAGACATATTTCTTTAGGACTCCCATGAACCTCTCAAAGGGGAACATATTGTGTAGAAATACGGGGCCCAGAACGACAATCTCGTCGACTAGATGAACTAGGACGTGCGTCATGATATTGAAGAAGGATGGTGGGAACACCAGCTCGAAACTGACAAGACATTGCGCCACATCACTCCTTAGCCTTGGTATGATTTCTGGATCGATCACCTTCTGAGAGATTGCATTGAGGAATGCACATAGCTTCACAATGGCTAATCGAAAGTTTTCCGGTAGAAGCCCCCTCAATGCAACCGGAAGCAGTTGCGTCATAATCACGTGGCAGTCATGAGACTTTAGGTTCTGGAACTTTTTCTCTGCCATATTTATTATTCCCTTTATATTCGACAAGAAGCCAGACGGGACCTTCATACTGAGCTGGCATTCAAAGAAGATTTCCTTCTCTTCTTTGGTAAGAGCGTAGCTGGCAGGACCTTCATACTGCTTTGGAGGCATGCCGTCTTTTTCGTGCCAACGTTGCAGGTCCTCCTGTGCCTCCGGTGTATCTTTTGTCTTTCCATACACGCCCAAGAAGCCTAGCAGGTTCACGCAAAGGTTCTTTGTCACATGCATCATGTCGATTGAAGAGCGGACCTCTAGGTCTTTCCAGTAGGGTAGGTCCCAAAATATAGATTTCTTCTTCCACATGGGAGCGCGTCCCTCAGCATCATTCGGAACAGATAGTCCGCCGGGACCCTTTCCAAAGATTACGTGTAAATCATTGACCATAGCAAGTACGTGATCACCGGTACGCATGGCGGGCTTCTTCCGGTGATCTGCCTCGCCTTTGAAATGCTTGCCTTTCTTTCGACATTGATTGTTGGTCGGAAGAAATCGACGATGCCCCAGGTACACATTCTTCCTGCATTTGTCCAGGTATATACTTTCGGTGTCAGCTAAACAGTGCGTACATGCGTGGTATCCCTTGTATGTCTATCCTGAAAGGTTACTGAGAGCAGGCCAATCATTGATGGTTACAAACAGCAACGCATGCAGGTCAAATTCCTCCTGTCTGTGCTCATCCCACACACGTACACCGTTTCCATTCCATAGCTGTAAAAGTTCTTCAACTAATGGCCTTAGGTACACATCAATGTCGTTGCCGG
Organism: Thinopyrum elongatum; assembly: GCA_011799875.1. Lineage (NCBI taxonomy): Eukaryota > Viridiplantae > Streptophyta > Magnoliopsida > Poales > Poaceae > Thinopyrum > Thinopyrum elongatum. The sequence continues at coordinate 544,633,675 of CM022302.1, forward strand.
GTTGCTTAGGGCCTTGGATGAGTACTGGCATCATAATGAACTTCCGCTTCATGCACAGCCAAGGAGGAAAGTTATAGATACATAGAGTCATGAGCCAGGTGCTGTGATTGCTGCTCTGCTCCCCGAAAGGATTAATGCCATCCACGCTTAAACCAAACCATACGTTCCTTGGGTCACCTGCAAACTCAGCCCGGTACTTTCTCTTGATTTTTCTCCACTGCGACCCGTCAGCGGGTGCTCTCAACTTCCCGTCTTTCTTACGGTCCTCTCTATGCCATCGCATCAACTTGGCATGCTCTTTGTTTCTGAACAGACGTTTCAACCGTGGTATTATAGGAGCATACCACATCACCTTGGCAGGAACCCTCTTCCTGGGGGGCTCGCCGTCAACATCACCAGGTTCATCTTGTCTGATCTTATACCGCAATGCACTGCATACCGGGCATGCGTTCAAATCCTTGTACGCACCGCGGTACAGGATGCAGTCATTAGAGCATGCATGTATCTTTTGCACCTCCAATCCTAGAGGGCGTACGACCTTCTTTGTTGCGTACGTACTGTCGGGCAATTCGTTATCCTTTGGAAGCTTCTTCTTCAATATTTTTAGTAGCTTCTCAAATTCTTTGTCAGGCACAGTATTCTCTACCTTCCACTGCAGCAATTCCAGTAAGGTACCGAGCTTTGTGTTGCCATCTTTGCAATTGGGGTACAACCCTTTTTGGTGATCCTTTAACATGCGATCGAACTTCAGCTTCTCCCTTTCACTTTCGCACTGTCTCCTTGCATCAACAATGACCTGGTGGAGATCATCATCGGGCACATCGTCTGGTTCCTCTTGATCTTCAGCTTCCCCCATTGCAGCATCATCGTATTCAGGGGGCACATAGTTGTCATCGTCCTCTTCTTCTTCGTTGTCTTCCATCATAACCCCTATTTCTCCGTGCCTGGTCCAAACATTATAGTGTGGCATGAAACCCTTATAAAGCAGGTGGGTGTGAAGGATTTTCCGTCAAAGTAAGACTTCGTATTCCCACATATAGGGCATGGACAACACATAAAACCATTCTGCTTGTTTGCCTCAGCCACTTCGAGAAAATTATGCACGCCCTTAATGTACTCGGAGGTGCGTCTGTCACCGTACATCCATTGCCGGTTCATCTGCGTGCATTATATATAATTAAGTGTGTCAAAAACCATTACAAAACATCATGAATAGATAAGTGACCAAATTAATAGAAGTTCATCATCACATTAAAACCAAAGTACATGCATAGTTCTCATTGAACAACATATAGCTCTCCAGAGCATCTAATTAAAACATACATTGAAACTATGTAAAACATTTCAATGCAACAACAAATGCGATCATAATCGCAACCAAGGTAACAATTGATCCAACGGCATAATGATACCAAGCCTCGGTATGAATGGCATATTTTCTATACTTTCTAATCTTGAAGCGCATTGCATCCATCTTGATCTTGTGATCATCGACGACATCCGCAACATGCAACTCCAATATCATCTTCTCCTCCTCAATTTTTTTTCAATTTTTCCTTCAAGTAATTGTTTTCTTCTTCAACTAAATTTAACCTCTCGACAATAGGGTCGGTTGGAATTTCCGGTTCACGTACCTCCTAGATAAAAAAATCTATGTCACGTTGGTCGGCATAATTGTCATAAACAATAAATGAACCAAATAGTTATAAAATATAATATATACCACATCCGAATCATAGACAGGACGAGGGCCGACGGGGGCGGATACCAAAACCATCGCACTATATAATAACAAACAATAATAAAAGTAAGAAAATTATACAAGTATCTATCTAAATCATACAAGTAAGAATTTTTTTCTTTTAGAAAGAAGATAAGAAAAAGAGGCTCACCATGGTGGTGCCGGCGACGAGATCGGCGCGGGCGATTGACGGCGGTGAAGACGGGGACGGGACGTGACGGACCGCTAAACCTAAACAAATCTTGAGGAAAATGGAGCTTGGAGGTCGAGTTTGGAGAGGAGAAAGCTTAAGTAGTGTGGCTCGGGCATTTCATCGAACACCTCATGTGCATAGGAGGTGAGCTAGAGCACCACAACGCCCTCCCCTCGCCGGCCAGAAAAAAACAGAGCAGTGGAGTGCTCTGCTCGCGGGCGAGGGGTATATATAGGCACAACATTGGTCCCGGTTCGTGGTTGGACCCGGGACTAAAGGCCACCCTTTGGTCCCGGTTCCAGCCACGAACCGGGACCAATGGATGTGGGCCAGGAGCGAGGCCCATTGGTCCCGGTTCGTGTTTGGAACCGGGACCAAAACGTCCAGACGAACCGGGACCAATGCCCCACGAGCCCCGGCCGCCCCCCTGGGCGCACGAACCGGGACGTATGCCCCCATGGGTCCCGGTTCCTGACTGAACCGGGACTAATGGGCTGGGCAGGCCTGGACCAAAGCCCTGTTTTCTACTAGTGGTTGAACGTAACAAGAACGAGAGTGTGGTCCCTCCTGCCGGTGGGGGGCCAAGGTCCTCCGCACCTCCACGGCCCAAAGGCTATCAGAGGTGGGGTGGACCGACGGCGGCACCGATGGGAGCCACTTAAAGCTAGTTGACCCACATGTGGCAATTTTCACCTTCATTTTTTGGTAACAACTCTTTTAAGATGCTCCATTTTTTGCCACAAAAATAAAGATACTCCATTACATCCTAAGAGGAGTATTCGATCTTAGACATCCATTGGTCATGGCTATATTTGACCATGTAAATATTCGAGATATAGAAAATACTAGAAAAAGGAAATTCTAAATATACTTATTTCCATGTAATACTTTCAAATGTAACAACATGTCTTATACATGGAAAACCGTTTTGTATTTCATCATTTCACCACATTTTCAAGACATTTCTGCTTCTAAACTATTTATTTTCAAGATATTTACTCCATACTAGCTTGTACACGTACCACATAAATATTTACATCGGGTTAACTACTTTAGTGACCATGTAAAATTATTTATGCGCTTGGAAGCCCCAAATTATAAGCAAATGATCAAATACTTACGAGATCTAGATTATGCTCAAAAGTCACTAATTTTTTTATTTTGCAATTATAGTTATCTTTGGGTTATTTCGCAATACATTTTCCATCTCCTACATAGAGTTGTGTCCATGGTATTTCGATTCATGAAAAATTGCATCCAGAATTTCTTGGCTTAAAATGGTAGTCCCCTTTGCACCAAAAAGTTAGGGCGTTGAACAAAATAAATTAACCTTTTTACTTCCTCCACTAGGTTGTGTAATTCATTTTTAGTGTGAATAGGCACCATAGTGGTTGGTTACGCTTCCTTGCTTCAGAGCCCAGAGTTGTTATTGGCGTTTACGAAAGCTGGTGGGTTGATGCAAAAATTCTGAATTGGAAACTAAAAGAACATAACTTGAGTTTTCCTTTAGAAGGTAAGAAGGGAAAACATATGAAGCCCTTATCATAGAAGAACGTGTCTTATCGTCGAAGAACGTGTCTCTCGGCGAGCATCACAACAATGATAGGTCATATTCATTAAATTTTGGGAAATAAGAAAAAACACATTTAAGAATATGTCCGAATTCTATAAAAAAACCTAAAAAAAATTAGAGATGCATGACTAAATATGGTGTGACCAACGAATATTTAATTCTTATTTGAACCATAGTCTTAATGAATCAAAATGTATATTTTGTCTTTAAAAATATATATTGAAGTCTTAGTCAATATATAAAAATCCCAATAAATTTCTAGATATTCAGAATATGGTTGGTTAGTATTATATATTAGTTCGTTACATCACAAAAATAGCATTATATCTATGTATTATAAATGATCATTTCGTTAAGTACACTACTAGGAAAAGGGCTAGAGCTAATATGGACATTAATGGCGCACCACATATGTGGTGCGCCACTGCTATATAGCAGTGGCGCATCATGTGTAGGTGCGCCATTAGTGTCCATATCACTAATGGCGCACCACACCCACGGTGCGCCACTACTAACAATTTTTTTTATTTTTTTTCCAAAACTAGTAATGGCGCACCACGGCATAGTGCGCCATTATTAGTTTTAACTAGTAATGGCGCACCACACACTCAGTGCGCCACTACTAACAAATGTTTTTTTTACTTTTTTTTTTTAAAACTAGTAATGGCGCACCCGGGTATAGTGAACTAGTAATGGCGCACCACAACCACGGTGCGCCACTACTAACAATTATTTTTTTTGCAAAACTAGTAATGGCACACCACGTAACAGGTGCGTCATTGGTAACCTGAGAGCAGCTAGATATTTTGGACAGCCACCTACCACACTCACTTTCCCCACTTCATTCTCTCCACCTCCTCCTCCAAGCTTGTCTCGGCTGCCTCCTCCTCCTCACCTCATTTGCACCATAGATTCACCCAAATTAAGTGGTTAAATTTCCTTTTTTTGATAGGTAACTAAGGGGAAAGCTTTCTTTATGTTGTAGATCTACTTTTTTCTCCCTCCAACAACGTGCACATGCACTTTTTATGGCCTAGATCTACGTATGTTTGTGGTGTTGCATATGTTTGTGGTGTTGCATATGTTTGTGTTTGCAGGTACCGGTATTTGAAATGCGATAGTTGCCAATATTTTGCCGGAATGTTGATTCATTTCCGTTTCGGCGAGAATTTGGCACTATGCATTCTTTTTGGTCCTATTTTTAGGCAAAGTCATGCCAAATTTTTTTTTGGTTCTAAAATATCGTTTTGCTCTACCCCGCAGGCGACCATGGTCCGCACGATGACCGAAGGCATCGTGAATAGGTTTTTGAGCTCCGCGAAGGCCGAGATGCTTCAAAAGAACGAGACGGAGATAAGATGTCCGTGTCGAAGATGCAAGCTGAAGAGCCTTATGGACCCGGATTCCGTATAGGTGCGGGATCACCTGCTCTTGCGTGGTTTCATGGATGGCTATCGGTGGCAAGGTGATGAAGATGATTATGAAGTCGTCCATGGGGGCCGGGCAAGAAATGAGGAAGGGCAGCAAGACAACCGCGGCGAGGGCGGGCGAGAAGACAAAGAATCTCCAGGACATGATCACGAAGTAGATGCAGTACACAGTCATCATGTAGAAGATGCCGGACATGATGATGAGGAAGATCAAGACGAAGGGCATGATCATGAAGATGAAGATGCCAGAGCAGACGATGATGGACCATCGATGGGCTGGGTGCAGGACCCTCATATTCAAGAGCTGCTTCTCAAGCAGACGGATAACGCAAGAGCTGCCGCCCGAGAGAAAGCCAAGCTGGATCAACTGGAGATAGACGCGGTTACTCCATTGTATGAAGGATGCAGGCCCGAGGATACCCGCCTGAAAGTAACGCTCATGGCTCTGGAGATGAAGGTAAAACACAAAATGACCGACGCATGCTTCGACGAGAACATGTCATTCTGGCACGAACGTCTTCCCACGGGGAACAAGTGCCCGACCAGTTTCGAGGAGGCGAAGAAAATCGTGTGTCCTCTGGATTTACCGCACGTGAAATACCATGTGTGCATGAACGATTGCATCATTTATCGTTACGAGCACGCGGAGTCTACCATATGTCCGGTGTGCGGCGTCATTCGATACAAGAAGAGGAAGAAAGCTCCTCGAAAAGTGGTGTGGTACTTTCCGATCACTCCTCGTCTGCAGCGGTATTTCGCGGACCCTAAGGCAGCAAAGCTCCTGCGTTGGCACGCGGATAGGGAGGAGAAGAAGCGAGAAGATGACGGAAATGATCCGGAGATAAATAAAAAAGACAAGATGTTGAGTCACCCTAAGGATGCAAGCCAGTGGCAAGCGTTGAACTTCGAACACCCAGAATTTGGGAACAATCCAAGGAACATCGTGCTGGGCGCGAGCACCGATGGAGTCAATCCGTTTGGCAGCCAGAGAAGCACACATAGCACCTGGCCTGTGTTTGTGTGGATGTACAACCTTCCCCCCTAGAAGTGCATGAAGAGGAAGTACATTCACATGAGTATGCTAATTGAAGGGCCGAAACAACCAGGGAACGACATCAATCTGTATCTGGGGCTGCTGAAAGAGGAGCTAGACACGCTGTGGAAAATGCCAGCCAATACGTGGGACGCCGCAGAGAAAGAATATTTCCCTATGAAAGTCGCACTGCTCACGACGGTGCAAGACTATCTCGGTTACGGATATGTCACGGGGCAGGTGGTCCACGGATTTCGTGCATGCGTCAGGTGCATGGATGACACAACGTATCACCAGCTAGATAGAGATCCCGGGTCTTCGAAAACCGTGTTCATGGGACATCGAAGGTGGCTTCGCGACGATGACTCATGGAGAAAACGCAAGGATCTGTTCGATGGTGAAACCGAACCCCGAAGACGCCCGCGTACGAGGAGCGGCGAGGAAATAGACGAGCTGTTGAAAAATTGGAAAGAGTGCCCACCGCCGGGAAAGAAGCGAAAGGTGCCAGAGCCGCTGCTGAAGGTATGGAAAACGAGGTCGGTTTTCTGGGACTTGCCGTACTGGAAGATCCTCCGTGTGCCTCACAGCCTTGATGTCATGCATATCACGAAGAACGTGTGCGAGAGTCTGCTTGGTACCCTACTCAACATGCCAGAGAGGACCAAAGATGGGCCGAAAGCAAGGGCGGACTTGAAATCAATGGGCATCAGGGAGGAGCTTCACGCTAATGATGATGATGATGATGATGATGATGATGATGATGAGGCGAAGGACACGGAAAGTCGTCGCAAAGGCAAAAAGGCCAAGAAGATCGGAAATGACTGCCCTCCCGCGTGCTTCACTCTAAGTCAGGAGGAGATCGAGCAGTTTTTCACCTGCCTAGTAGGAGTAAAACTTCCTTACGGTTACGCGGGGAAGATAAGCAGATACCTAGACTCAGCGAAGCAGAAGTTTAGCGGGATGAAGTCTCACGACTGTCACGTGCTGATGACGCAGATACTTCCAATTGCAATCCGTGGGATCATGGACGCGCACGTCCGTGAAACGCTATTTGGCCTATGCAACTTTTTCGACGTCATCTCTCGGAAGTCGGTTGGCGTGAGGCAACTCAGAAGGCTACAGGAAGAGATCGTGGTCATACTATGCGAGCTTGAGATGTACTTCCCGCCCGCATTCTTCGACGTTATGGTGCATCTGCTGGTCCATATCGTGGAGGATATCATCCAACTCGGGCCGACGTTCCTGCACAGCATGATGCCGTTCGAAAGGATGAATGGTGTCATCAAAGGATATGTTCGCAACATGTCATGTCCAGAGGGAAGCATAGCCAGGGCCTTTCTGACCGAAGAGTGCATCTCCTACTGCACGAATTATCTAGGCATCGAGAACCCCGTTGGTCTGCCCGTCAACAGGCACCTCGGCAGGCTCGCTAGATGGGGTCACCGCGAGGGTCGCCGCGAAATGCATGTTGACTTCGAGGGTCGACTCGCCGACTTTGAAAGAGCAGACCTAGTCGCGCTACAACACATAGACGTGGTCGATCCTTGGGTGGTAGAGCACAAAACCTTTATTGAGAAGACGTACAATGACCGAGGCCAACAGAGGACGGACGGAGATATAATCAAAGAGCACAACCTTCCCCCCTCTATGTAGGTGTCCCTCCCTCGCTGTCCCTCCCTTGCCAGATCCCCCTCGCCCCCCGCGCCCGCTCCACCGCCGCCGCCGACCCCCCGCACCCGACGACCCCCGCGCCCGCTCCGCCGCCGGAGTCACCGCCGGAGCACTAGGAGGAGGAGGCCCGCGTCCACCAGGAGAGGAGGCCCGAGCACCTCGCGACCTCCCCGCCGTCTATCCCCGCCTCCCCCAAGCTCGCCGTCTCCGCCCTCCGTCGTCTCCGCTCTGGCCACCACCTCATCGTGGTCAGGTAATCTTCATTGCCATCCTCCCTCTGCCTCTCTTCTCCTCTCTTCCTCCTCTCCTCCCTCCCGGCCATGCCCTCTTCTTCTCTCTTTTGCTAGGTTTAGGTCAAATCCCTCTCGAATTTAGGTCAAATTAGGTTCAAAAAATTGCTAATTTTGGTCAAATTAGCAAGTGTCCATCTTCTTGCTCTGTAGCAAATTAACCTCTAGTGCAGTATGCTCCACACTGGTAAATATAAGATTGGCAGGTTAGTGTACAGCAGCAGCAATGTTTTCCTTGGCAAACCCTGCCTTCAGATTTTCTTCAGTTAGAGGGCAGGCCAGGCAGTGGACAAGGAATCGGACAAGGGCAGTACAGATTGCATGCTGCCAGAAATCCTGGAGCCAGCTTTTCTGCTTTGCACCTTACCTGGAAACACAACATGCCGTTTATGTAACATTTAAATAAACCAAGAAACTGCTTCTGAGACTGCAATGGGCATTTAAATAAACCAAGAAACTGCTTCTGAAACCCATGCCTTGTTTTTGTTGCTGTTGTGTACCAAATGTTGCCCATTTTGACCTTATGTTGAGGCTTGTCAGTCCAAACTGCATTGTCTCTCTGGTTTGTGCCTTAAACTGATATATGTTTATGCAACAACAAGGATAACTTTCATCCTCTACTCTTTAGAATGACTGCAACTTAATATCTCTTGCATAGTGAAGTTGGGTGTTGTGGGGTTGCAGCGGGGCGGGGGTGGGATAATGATTTTGCAGGTACCCCGAGAGGCCCTTGAGTTTGCCGGAATGTCGATTAACTTCCGTTCCGGCAAATTCGGGTACTCCATATGTCCTATTTTCAGCAAAGGTCATGCTGAAATTTTCCGTGAATTTTAGCATGACTTTGCTAAAAATAGGACATATGGGGTACTTGCGACTAATGCAGTTGATTTGCTGTTCTTATGGAATAAATAATAGATGTTTAACTGAAACCATTTACTGTAGGACTTGCAAGCAGTTGTGCTTGCAAGCAGTAGCCCTTCTCTCTTCTTCTCATTTCTCTCATCTCAAGCAGTTAAAAACTTTATTTAATTAAAACTACTCCACACAAAATTAAATGAAACTTTTCAAACAAAAATGATCATATATATATGGAGTAAAGTTTCAGTATAGTTCCAAGCACAGTAAAGTTTCAGTAATGTTATGGAGTACTGAATTTTGCAATTTTGGTTCTCTGTAATTTTGCAATATTGCTTGCAGTCAGTATTGCTTTAATCTGTGAAAATTGGAGTATCATTATTGCTTGCTCTGTAGTGCATTTTTGCTAGGGACCTGATACTCCATAGTGGTGCATTTTTACTGCAACCTAAACTGGAGTAAACTAGAGTAGGACCTGATACATTTAAGCCATTTGCTAGCACTTCCGATGGTAATCCGATGCCACCAACCGTGTATAGGGTTCAACTGGTTCGGGTGCTGCGGGGCTGCGACGACTTGTTACCTCCGTATCGACCCCCTGGGGCCGACGAAGATGATGTGATGACCCTCAGAGCCTGCATAAGCTGGTCCATGCTTTGGCCGAAGATCCAGATTCGTTTGGGGGCGGGGGACACCACCCCAAAGACAACACCGCCAGTCTTGCCGGCGCCAAGCCATGGCAAGACCGCCGCAACGCTACCGCCGTCAGCTGATCCGGACATACATATGGCACAGGATCCGGACGATGACGACGGTACATTTACCAACGTCGATAAGTACTTCAACGAACATGGGTACGATGACGAATTCTTGGGGCCTCCTTCTCAAGAACCCAACCCTGCAAAAGACGATCGCGATCTAGCTGGTACCACGGAGAAACCCAATTGCAACAGGCGTTGTCTGGCGTTCAGTTCTCAGGAGACGCCTCCAGCTCCCGCCTTCACCGAGCCTCAGATAGCCGAGGTGCGAAATATTATCAGCCCCAACACACTCAAGAAGGTGGTCTCTGAGCAGAACTCGATCCCATTACAGCAGAAGAAGCAGAAGGGACGGAAAAGAAAGAATAACAAGGGTGCGAGCCAGCCGGCACCGAGTACGATCCGTGCTCAGGACGGGCCACCTTCACCTAAGGATATCTCGAGAAGGGTGCATGTGGCGGGTAGGCCGATGCTACCGACTAATCTACTCAATGCTGCAACCGGTGCTATGCGGAGTCTGCATGACAGTGTTCTTTCTTTGGAGAAGCGGCGTCTCTCCGAGAATGATGTGGCATACCCGGTTTTCGTGGCCAAGGTGCCAGAGGGCAAGGGCTTTGTCGATAGCACCATCGGGGGTATGATCGTCCTGCGGTTTGATGACATCTTCGCTATGTTTAACCTTCATCCGCTGCACTACACCTTCATTCGGCTATTTTCGCTGAGTATGGAGATGCGGATCATTAGAGACAAGACCCCGGACATCGTGATAGTCGACCCCTTCTACATGCGTGTCAAGATCTTGGGCAACGCTGGGGACCGGCAAGTCGCGAGTTCATACCTCGAAGGCGTCATTCTGGCAAACCCAGATAAGGATAACTTCCTCGTGCCTTACTTTCCCGAGTAAGTCATCCCCTCACCGCCCCGTAACATATGATTTCTTAGATTTCGATCGTTCTTTTTTTTTCTAACATTCCGTGTTTTGTGCAGTGACACATTGCACACTCATCCTCTTAAACCCGAAATATTCCACGGCCACGTATTTCGACTCGGACCGTCAGTCGAAGAAAGACTACACAAATATCAAGAAAGTTCTTGATGAAGCTCTTCCCGGCTACGCCAGATCTGGAGGCACCTTCAGCAGGCCAATTCGTAGGTACGGCAAGCACGTGTTCACCCACAATACGACGTTCCCCTGCGTCAAGCAGCCGCCTGGCGGTCAGAAGGATGCCTACTACGCCCTCCATCATATGCGGGCGATCGTACGGGACCATAATCACCTTCTGCTACCAAATAATCTCAAAGATTGGGCCACACGCTTGTCGGCAATCCAGGACGCGGACATCAGACAAGAATTCTTTCGCATCCAGTTGGAGTTTGCGGAAATCATCCATCAAGATGTCCTTCGTACCTCGGGGCAGTTCTACCTCAGATATCAACCGTCCAACTGTGAGATAGAAACAACGCTACAAATGCAGGCTGACAACGCCCGCGATTTCATGACCATCACGAAAGACGGCGGCTTCATCCACGCTCCGGTCCCTGAGTCGAGTCGAAAGTAGTGATGCTATGTAGTTCTGAAATATCGATTAGCTCATGTTGTAATTAAACTTTAATGAACTTGTATGTCTCTTTAGTTTGAACAGTCGTTCAACTTATATGTAATCGATGCTATTTATTATTAGGACCATGAATCGTGCTATTAATGTGTTGCTTTTCTCTTCCTATCCTTTTGTTGCATACTTATATATTGCTTATGTATTGTCTGTGAATTGCTACTAACGTTTTGTTTGTATAGTGCATAGAGATGCCGTCGTATGTCGTGTACAAGGGCAAGGTTCCCGGAGTCTACGACGACTGGGAGGAGTGTCAGAGACAGGTTCACCGTTTCAGCGGTAACAGTTACAAAGGGTACACCACTAGGGCGGAGGCGGAAGCTAGATACGCGCGCTATCTAGCGGGAGAGAGGAGGGAGCGGAGGAGGAACCGGATGAAGACCAGTTTCATCGCGATGATGCTCATCGTGACCGCAGCTCTCTTCTATGTGATGGTAGTTTAGATGATCGATATCGACTTGTAATGTGAAGACAAACTCGCTACTCGCGGTCTCGAGACTTGTAATGTTCTAACTTTGTTCGGTATTTTGAATTCGGAGACTAATATGATGAATTGTATTCGGAGACTAATCTTCTATTGTATTCGATAAATCTGTTGTTTATATGTTGTGCTGTCTATATTCTGTGCAGTAATATTTTTTGTAACCTGTGCAAATATCAGAAAAGAAAAAAATTTCCTAATATTCATACTAGTGGCGCACCATACTGCACTTTAGTGGCGCACTGCAATAAACACACTAGTGGCGCATTATCTAGAAGTGCGCCATTAGTAACCCAGAGCACAAGGTAAATATGGCCCCCTAGGAGGCATAGTAATGGCGCACCGTTTGACATATTAATGGCGCACTGCAATAAACACACTAGTGGCGCATTATCTAGAAGTGCGCCATTAGTAACCCAGAGCACAAGGTAAATATGGCCCCCTAGGAGGCATAGTAATGGCGCACCGTTTGACATATTAATGGCGCACTGCCAGGTGCGTCACTATTGTCTGGTATACTAATGACGCACCAGGGGTGCGCCATTAGTATTTGTTACTAGTGGCGTGATGATAGTGGCGCACCTATAGTGCACCATTAATGGCCAAAACAGGTGCGCCACTAACAGGCATTTTCCTAGTAGTGGTAGTATAATTATGATGAATATATTATTTACTGTACTATATCACTTTAGTCATTTCATATTTGCGACTAGTATAATTCATTTCCGAACACTATCTGTTCCAGCTCCTTATTCATAAAAATGGTATAAAATATGGTTTAGGTGACCTATGTTTATATTCGCTCGTTTCTATCCCTGCCATGAATAGGGCAACTAGGAGGGTTCCGCTGGTGGTGTGGTGGATGATCAATCTATTCTTTTGAAACTGTGCCTAGAACTGTAGCGACTTGAATTCTCTCTAATCGAAATGTTACTTCTAGAGATATCAGAAAAGGATTGGACCGGCCATCCGGCCAGGATAAACCAAAACAACTCATGTAGTCAGGTTTCTTTTTTTTCTTGAAATCAGTGCCTGGTCCTTTTTTAGACTACCTCCGTCCGGATTTACTAGCTCCCCCCCACCCCACCACACCCACCCCCCCCCACCCCCCCCCCCCCCCCCCCCGCCCCTGTAATTTGGATCATATTTTGACCATCATTTTAACTAATAAATATAAGTTGCACATAACATAAATTATATCATTAAAAACTACATTCAAATATGAATCCAACGATATAATTTTTTATGACATGCATTAACATTTTGCTAGTGAAATATGTGGTTAAACTTTGACCCAAAATACGATTGAGACTAATAAACCTGAACGGAGTTAGTAAAATGCAAAGATCTTTTAGAAAAAAAAAAGATTGAGATAGCGGTGTACCAGGTAGGGACCAAAAGCCCTTTTCCAACTGGACTAACTACATTTTCTCCATTTGTTTGTTGATTATATTCAACATTATGTTTATTCATTTGATTTGAGATCGATATTTTTCGAAAATAAGCTCAAATAGTATGGTTTTCTATTGCCAATGAACCGGCTGAGCTGACTATCCGATTAAAACCTAAACCAACAACCCTCGTTGATTCAGTCGATAGTAGAATTCCACAATTTCGCCGTTCTTCCGATTTTCATCCGTAATCCACCAAACAGATCATAAGCTAAACTAGCAGCCATCAGATAGTAGAAAACACACACCATTGCCCCGGTTTTTTTTTCAAACAATTTATAGGGTACTCTGAAGACAAGTACTCTGGAGTAGGTCGATGTCACTCTCTTGCCTGGCTGGAATGCACTATATTTAACTATGCAGGAATATTCCGTAGAAAACTCATTCTGAACTTGTTGGCACGCTCCCTCCACCTATGCAAAGACAGACTAGGCATCGCATTTGCATCGTCACATCTGAGACAGCCCGATATTAATAAGGAAATTTTCCATGGTGCGTCGGGTCTCCATTGGAGCAAGACCACGCCTGTTCCTCTGTGAGCGATGGCCACGAACACTGACGGCCGGTCAGCAGAAAACTCGGGGGCCAACGTGAGCCATGATCTATAGACTTGCGGTAGGGGCCAGCCGTAGATGGGGTCAATTTATAAACAAGGGCGAAAATGGTGCTGAATGACGATTCCCCTTCCACATGCCCAAGGGTAAACGTTGGCTGGTCAAACGTCGAACCGTCGGCTTACCGATAGCCTTGAATGCATCGCCGACGGGCGGCCGGAACCGAATTTGTCCTAGTCCACCATTATAGTAGTATCAAGATTGTGGACGGGGATCGCGCGCCAGCAAACCGCTCCTTGAAGGAAGAGAGGACAGCGAGAGGAGGATTAAGAATGGAGGCGCCAAGCCCAGATGGCAAGGGACGCCGCGTTTAGTATACAAATCGTCGTTTCTCCTTGTGGTGCACGCTGCGGCGAAAGCTATGGCGACAAGACTAGAATCAACGAAAGCCCGCTGTGATGATTTCAAAGCCTGTGCCGTGCCGTGCCCGTGCCGCGTCGGCGATGCACACGCAGCCAGGCAGGTAGCTGGCAGGCAGGCGGAGATAGCATCCATGACCTTCCTTAAGCATAGCATTCGGGCCAGGAAAGTGGATAGTTACATTATATCCAGTAACATATTCGCCAGCGATGGCACCGAAAGTTGGCGTGTGCGCAACTTAATTTGATTCATCGGTCATTGATATGGATTATTATTATTTGGCATGCCGCTGCTGGACATGTTCTTGCCGTCAGGTTGTGATATTGCTGGCTACCCATAGGAGGAAGATGACCAATGGCCACTAGATCTTCACCTAAATGTTAAAGGACGTTGATAACGCCCACATGTATGGTGGGAGCAACACTCATCCACACACTCTATAACACACAAATTGCGTCACGTCACCGCATGCATGCATCTGGGAATCTTTTTGCATTCCCAGTTTTTAAAATGTTTTATCTCTTAAATAAAGAATCCGATTGAAGATCCGTTTTCACCATTAAATTCATCGCGACGAGATCTTCGAAACTAGATCTCATATCAATATGTTTCGACGATTTTTTTTAGTTCAAAGTTGCAATGTCTATTGCACATGAATTGTCATGGTGTTTACATTGAAGTTGGCATGATATGTTTCAGCTATTTTTTTTTTACATTTAAAAGTAAATTTTGACATATTATAAAACGGGGAATTAAGAAACTAGACTTGCCATGAACCAGAAACTAAAATTGCCATGATACATGTACTTAAAATTGCCATGGTTCATACGAAAAATAATTTTTATGGTCAAAGTACTGGAATTGCCATGGTCAAAATACTAAAATTGCCATGATCTATAAACTAAATTGCCACATGGCAACTTTAGTGTAAACACTATGGCAACTACAGTGTAAATATCATGGCAACTTTTGGACTAATTTTTTTTTTCGTCGAAACATATCAACATGGGATCTAGTTTTGAATATCTCGTCGAGACGGATTTAATGGTGAAAACGGATTTTTAATTGGATTTTTTAATTAGGAGATAAAACATTTTTAAGCCGAAAACCAAAAAAGATTTCCGCTGATATCATTTGTTTTGACGTGGCAAAATGAATGATAATGGAGGCGTTTGGGCCATGTTGCTTCGTGCCACACGTGTGGGCATTATCATTTGGGATGTTAAAACATCCCCTTTTTCCAAAGGAAAACTTTTGCCACCGGTAGGCCGCCGGCCGAAGCTTCTTAGGCCTGCCGAGCGGGCGACGCACGATCGTTTCGGATCACACGGCCCGTATCTCGTGTCACTTCACGCAGAAAACACGCCTTGATGGCCCCCGCACCCCCGCACGCGCCCATCTTATCTGCTTCGGGGGTTGTTCTGGTCCACACATTCATCTTCTTCCCCAAAACGCATCTTTCTCTCTCTCCCAAAGGAGCACAGCTCACACACGCACCTTGAACTGGAGCACATCCTCAAGAGAAGGAGATTACAACCTTGATTGGAGGGAGCTGCAACCGGCATCTGGGGAGGCTGCGACCATGAACGGCGAGCGTGGAGACCGCGGGATGGCGAGGACGGGGCGGCGCTGCTCCTAGCAAAAAACTAACGTCGCAGTTTTTGCTACATGCTTCAACCGGCATCGCATTTTTCTAGAATCCGTGGCATCATGTTTTGCTACATCCATTCACGGCTGAGCTGCGACCGCGACGGCGGCGACGACTTTTTGCTGCAACCGTCGTAGGTTTTTGCTACACCCGGCAACGACTTTTGCTACATCCATTCATTTTAGACGCAAATGCTGCTACCTGCAACGGCGCGCTACAACCAGCGACGAGGGTGACGGCTTTTTTGCTGCAACCGTTGTCTCCGTTTGCTATGACGGACAACGAAAATTGCTACCAGGGATGGCAACCATGTTTTTGCGAGCAACGAAGGTATGTTCCGCAGTGGCGAAGGAAAACAACGAGCGCGGGGTGGCTGAGGCGAGCACGAGCGGCGCGAGGGCGGCCGGCACGTGCGGGCGAGCGCGGGACGGCCAAGGGCGAGCACGAGGAGGCTGACACACAAAGATCCTTCTTTTTTTGTTCTGGCGTGTGTGCGGAAGGAGGAAGATGACCTGGTCATGGCAATCTCTCCCGTTGATGCGTGCAAAATCCGACGCTTGGTAGCCTACCAATCCTAAGCCTGCGCACAGGCGTCTATGAGCGAAAAGTGATGGATTACCCTTGGCCTCTGCATAATTAAGACACACTGAACTGCTAAAACCATTCTCGGAAAAAAAGAACCGCTAAAAGCAAAGTATAAAAAGGCCCAGCCACAACTGTGGATAATAGAATTATATGTGTCAGCATGTTACTGACTTGCAAGGCAGGCGTTCTTATGTTTCATCCACTTAATGTTACGTAGGTTTTACGGGGGCTAGAATAGGTGGCAAGATTTGATTGGAGAGTTGAGGGGAGGAGGGGCCCACCCGGGTGAAATTCAGGGGCGCCGATAGAATTAATAGGCAGGTTACGTGAGTGTCCGTATAAGTGCTTCGTAGGTGTAGGTTTATTGTTCTTATGAGTAACCTAGCTAGAATAGGAATGCATATTCAAGTCATCAATTTTCCAAATTTTCGTCTTCAATTTTTGAGCATCTAGCAAGTCAATTAAATGGGATTCCTGAGCTCACCCGGTCCACCTGGTCACTCCTCCCTCCCAACCCTAGCCGCCCCTCCTGCTCACCCCCCCTCTTCCCTTCCTCGCCGCTGCCTGAGGCAGCCGTCGGGCAAGCCCGGGGAGCCAAGGATGGTGGCGGCGGGGCCTCGGTTGCCTTGCCTCTACGTGGGGAACCCCGGATCTGGAGCGGCGGCTCCATTGGCAAGGCACGGCCGGCTAGCAGCCGTGCGGGCGGTGGATCTGGCGTCCCAGCCGCGCGGGCGGCGGGATCCGGTGGTCGTTGGCTGCCGGCGGCGGCTTCTGCGGTGGTCGGTGCGTGCGATCTGGCGCCTCCCCTCCTCTCCCGTTCGACGTGCGGGCCAGCCTGGTCGGGCCGCGCTTCCTTGGGTCGCCGGTTCTGTACAGGAGGCGCTGCTGGTGGCGGGGATCTAGTTCGGGCGAAATCCCTGGTCGGCCATGGCCGGCCGCGTCGACGGCGATGCCTGAGGGCGCCGTTCCACTCCTTGGAGGCGTCGGTATGGACTGATCCCCTCACTTCCCCTTCCCCTAGGTCTCCCGGGCGAAAGCCCTAACTTTGTTAGGCGGCGACAGCGCTCACGGCGCCGTTCCCTTCTTGAAGGCGCTGCTTTGGGAACCTTGGGACTGGGTGGCGCTGGTGGGTGGTGGGCGACGGCGGTGGTGCGACCCTATCCTAGCATGGATCTGCGTCCGTTGCTTGGAGATGGACTCGCGTAGGTGGAGGTCGTCGTTTGGCGTCATGGTGGCGTCGATGGCGGAGGCACCTGCCAAGGTTGGCACCTCAATCTGCACTGAAGATGGACCAGTGGAAGATGGCGGCGACGACACATGTGAGTGCGTCGGACCGGTTTGTGCCCCGGACCCGGTATGTGGCTCGGTCGGGGCCTCCGGCTTTAGATGTAAGGCTTAGGTGAGAGGTCTGGGTATTTGGCTCAGCTTGCACCCCTTCATCATATGAATTGAAGTAGCGGCAGATGTTGCCAAGATGGCGGATTCAGCCATATTGTTGTACTACTTTGTAAGGTCCTCGAGAATAATCAATGAAATGACCGCATGCATCTCCCAGATGCAGAGGCCGGGGGTCATCCTCCTTTTCTTAAAAAAAATTTAAATGGAATTCGCATTGGCACCCCGAAACTAGAGCCATCCTCAGTGTCCTCGTTTTTGTTTCGGCGCCTTGGCAGGTACGTTTGCTGCGACTAGCAGCCTAGCCTAGGGCAGTTCAGCGAATGGGAGATCGCACAGCTGATCCACGCCGACGCGGACGGCGGAACTTACGATCAGCCAAAAGCAATGGGAACAAGCAACAAAAATCTCTAGTGAGTCTTCTTCAATTCGTACTCATTCCTATTACGGCATTAGGCTGCAGAAGTTCTTGATTAAGATTGAATTAATTAGGAGCAACCAGGGGCTAGTCCAAGATAATGTCCACATGGTTAGCGTATACATCAAGATAGTAAATTTATATAGGCGAATCGTGAGTACAATTCCATTATCCATGGCCAATCAGTATTTATGCCACAACATCCGAATTTAAGCATCAACACATAGATTTTCACAGCAAGTTCACCATATATTAAGATCTCAATTTATATATGACAAATCATGGCTACAAGGATGATCCTATATTGCCAAATGATCCGAACAAAGTTACATTTGCTTCCATTGTACCACGGTTACACAATGAGACATGGGAAGATGTATATTTTTTCTTCCAAGGCGCCCTTTACCATGCTGACAGGTAATCTTGTGTGGGCACACCTGCTTTTCATCTCTCCATGTTGCAATTGTGCAATGTGCTGCTCCAGAGCTCTGTTGGGTAATAATGTTCTTTGCACCATTTCACTAAAATGACTTCATAGATCATCTTTGGCACAACTATCAAAAGGTTGGATATTTGTGCTACAACATGCTGGCACCATGGTTTACGAGTCGACTAGTCATTTCGAGGTTGAGATTCATTGACTAATCATGACAAGTCAACATTGAAGTTGTGACTCATAGATTAGTCGACACAGAAGTGTAGTCGGCCCTGGAGTTGCGACTCATAATCCATGGCTGGCACTCTACAACATGTTGGCTCAACCTTTACGACAAAGACCGGATGTCGCAAATGCAATGGCTTTATGCTTTTTTTTTCGTTTCAGTTTGGGTGTGTAATTTTTGTCTTGTTGATTATTGGAGATTTTCTGTATTGGTGAATGGTGATGCACCTCCAGTAGCAGTTATGTTCCCGAAAATTTAGCCTTTTTTAGATGAGACATTCAGTGTTTTTTCTATTAAAGTTTGTTCAATTGTTATTGGCCATTTTTTCGTTTCCTGTCCTTGCGACTTTAGTAAAATTAGGGAGTCAATTACACCGGTGGTGCTAGAACTTGGCGTAAATGGTCACTTTGGTGCTAGAAGTTGCGGTGTACATCGAAGTGATGCAAAAACTTGGTTTGAGCGTGCAAATACAGCGCATATCCTGTTTTGTATACATAATCGGTGCTGAGTAGGCACGTGGGGTCCGCTGTCAGCAAGTGAACCAGGAAGATTTTTTTTTCGAAAAACCCCTCAAAAAAATATTAATGACAAAAAAGATCATCTGGACGTGGAATTTTTCTTCTCTAAGCCCAGTGGGCCTCGCAAGTCAATATTTTAGTTGAAAAAGATTTTCGGGCAGGTTTCGAACACGTGAGCACAAGCTAAAAAGACAACCGCCTAACCACTCTACCGTACACGTTGATTTGTTTGATAATGATAACAACTGTATAAATATTAGGGAGGACGCATGTGGAGCTTAAATGGGCTGCAGATATTGCAGCCCATTTTGCACAAGCTATTTTTATAAGATATTTTATAAAACGTTAGTAATAAAAATTATGTTTCAATATTTGTGTGTTATCAATATGATGTAGATAAAAATAATGAAATATATACCCGTGTATATATAAAATATTTAGTTAATATGGACATTTAAAATGTATATTAGATACAATGTTTAATGAATACAAAAAAAGTATACACTCATGGCGTATTTAAATTTTCAAATGATGAATACAAATATTTGCTTAATACCTATAATTATTCACATGTGTATATTTTTTATTCATTACTTATGTTAAAAAATAATAATATTTTGAATATTATACACAATTGAATACCATATCAAAAGTTTAAAATTAAAATTATGAATATTTTTAATTATACAGAAATTGAACTATACAAATGTGCTTATAATTGTTGAAATGTTTGTATGATTAAAATAATATTTTGAAAATAAATTTTATCATTTTAAATTTTACATACATTTTTACCATTCAAAAATATTAATTTAAATATAAGAATGCGTTTGGAAAATATACAAGAACAAGTTTTACAAATAAGTTATTTCATCTGTATGGATGGTAGTTTTTCAACTAAATATACCAATGTTTTGAAAAAAACACATGGACATTTTTATTTAATATACATTTTTAATTTCCATATTAAATAAATATTTTATGTCATACATGGGTGTATATTTAAATGCATTTTTTACTAATCATGGTTTGTTTTTATAAAATTTATAGCACACAAACATTTAAACATAATTTTTATCACTTACGTTTTATAAATATATCTTTAAAAAATAGCTCGTGCAAAATGGGCCGCAATAACTGCAGCCCATTTAAACTTCAGAGGCGTACCTGTTAAATACATGTTGCTAAAAAAACCCGTTAAATACATATAGGATAGTTATCCTGCAAGGACATTGTTACAGGAACAGCGTACTGGGTGGACAGGTATGGTTTCTTCCCATGGTCGTGTGTTCGATTCCTGTCTTCCCCGTTTTTCTTTTAATTTTTATCAGCTGCGGGACCTGCTGGTTAGAGATGAAGAATGGCACGTCGGTGTGGACTTTTCTGCAAAAAGACATATTCCAAGGGGTTTTTCAAAAAATCATGCCACCCCCCCCCCCCCCCCAATGTCCATTGGCTGACGGCGGGACCCACATGCCTAGTCAGCGAAGATTCCGTATACCAACGCGATTAGCACCGTATTTGCACGCTCGAGCCAAGTTTTTGCACCACTTTGATGTACACCGCAACTTCTAGCACCAAAGTGACGGTTTGCGGCAAGTTCTAACACCACCAGTGTAATTGACTCAAAATTAGGCTAGGCTAGACTAGGCTATAAATGAACAACAGATTACAGTAGAACTTAATTTTCACCAGGCCAAGCTAGGCTAGGCGGTAAGTAAGAAAACATCTGTTTTGGGTACTCAAAATGAACTTTGATACGAGGAAAAAGAGGAAAGAAGACGATATTCATGTGTGGCTGTGAAGTAAGCAAACAACAGATAAAAATTGTGGCAGATAGATAATTACCACGCCTCACAACAAAGCAAACAAATAAATAGGGAATTTCTCAAAGGAAAGCAAATGATGATGAATAAGTTTTAAGACAGGTGGAGGCATCGTAGCAAGCCATGAACATCCATGGATGTCTCTTGGGTGGGGCAAATCACAAAGATACAAGAGTAGCAGCATATGGGGCATTACACCCAGCCACTAATTCAGCCAAATTGTAAGACAAAAGAGTAACAACATGCTCTTTGGTTGAATGGCGAATCTCTTAAGCTTGGTTGGGGTTGATAAGGCGATTCTTGGATCACTTGTTGACTGACGCTGAGCCTGCTGCTGGTGCAACAGCGGCCTTCTTCTTGACATTCTTCGGTGCTGGTGCGTCGGGAGCCACCGGCACCGCCTGTTGGTGCAGAAGCAGGCTTGGTGTGGACCTTGATGGTGAGTGTTGCTTCTCCTGGTGTAGCAGTCTTGTCACCATCTTCTTCACCCCCATTCAAGGATTGTAAGAAACCATCCAAGGCTACGCCTATACATGCATGCATTCAATGATTGTCGTTCTCATACTTGTATACCATATACTATACTGTCACCGCCCAAGGAACCATGAAAGGCTACTCTTAGGACGTGTTTGATTGCCCGCATTAGGCCCAACCAGGCCCGCAGGATGTATTTGGGCTGTTTGGTTGCCTGGCCTGCATCTACTTCTCGGGCCGCATGAAACATAAAGCACCTCTGGGCCTGTCTGCGAGGGAATGACCGAATCGGCGGTTTTTGGCCAGCCAGGCTCATTCAAGCCATGCATGCATGTCCGCTAACCTCACCGGGAAGCATGGGAGATGGGCGAGACGTATCATAACTCCCCTATCTCCAGACACCTCCCACTCTCATGCACACCGCTCTCTCGCCATCTCCCTCACCGCCCCTTCGTGCTCTCCTCCAATGGCACGCCCACTGCCGCGCCGCCCCCTCACCACCATCATCGCTGGCAGCAACCCCATCCACGACCAGCGGGCGGCCAGCCTTGCCAACAGCGGCATTGACCTCATGGCGGCCATCCGCGCGCTGTCCCCTTTCTGCACAATGCCGCGTCCTCTGGCTAATGCGGTGTCGGCCGCTCCGGCTCCGCCCCCGTATCCAGACCTACTGGTCATGGGTTTGACTGTGCCGCCGGAGGGGATCCCATCGGGTCCACCGCTATTGGGAACCCCAGTGTCTGGAGTTTTTTTTTTCCCATTTGAGGGTTTTCTGCGGGGAGCGCGGCAGGGCCATGAACGATGACACCCTCTTCCTCTACGTCACACGTCACTAGGAGCATCGGCGCATCGGCGATGGCCTTGGGCATGCCCTGTCATCCTCTTCGGGCGGCCCCGCGTTCCTGCCAGGGTTTGCTCCTCAGCCGACCTAGGCTCAAATAGCAACTGCTCCGGTAAGTTTCATTGTTTGCACTTTGCTCGTAGATGTAGTTTACGTTGCGTTTGGATGTCTGTATTGGAGGCCTCCGTATTGAATTGGTTTCAATACCAATTCGGTGACAAAATTGTAATAGACATGAATAGGAATTCACTTGTTTGGATGTTCATGGAATTGGTTGATGGAATCTCAGTGAGGTTTCCATACCAAATCTTGTTTAGATGGCAAACTATGGCATAATGTTTTGTTCTATATGCATCAAATCAAAATTTGTACAATGTGTGACTAATCAAATGGATATATAGCAATAAAAACTAAAAAAACATTTGAGAAATTCATGACGACATGTGTCTCATATCTCTCTGAATAGTATCCTGAATAATATCCATCTCCCTCTAAATAAATTCAGCAGCAACAGAAATCGACAGTCCCCTAAAGCATCTCTTTCTCTCTGAATAATATCCTCACGTGCCTCATGTTGTTGCAGCTAGCTAGCTTCTCTCTCGTTTCTCTTGTTGCTCGAATATAGGAGATAACAACCACAAGAGAATTTGGTGCTGCGTGCAACTGATGCAGCATTTTCTTCTCTGTTTACTTATAGGATGTTACAACAACTAAACATCCTAGTCTACTGGCCACGATTTGAGCTAACGGCCATGCCATCAACGACCACTCTCATGCACCCAATAAGCGGCCACGCCTGCCACGATCTCGCGCCATCCCACGAGGATGAACAACGCGGCATGCACTTGTTATTCTCTGATGAAACTGAAGAAAACTAACACCGACCTAACTGAAACAAGTAACACGATTAATGTGGCTAACACCTCATCCCTACACACATGCGTGGGCATGGGCCTACAGACCTCAACACAGAAGGAGGGGGTCTAGTGGGAGGCACGCCGGTGCACGGGAAGAGGAGGAGCGGCAGCGAGACGGGGAGGGCCAGGCCGTGGCAGCCATGGCCAGAGGAGACGCGGCGGGGACGAGGAGGAGATCTGACAGAGGGGATAAGGAGGACTGACTTTGGGGAAGAGAATAAGAGCCGACGTGGAGTAGAAGCGCCGACGGGTGCTTCCTGGGCGCCACCTCCTCTCGTCGCACGGGGTGGGGGAGTGCAACTTCGGTCGACCGTGGGGAGAAAAAGATTGGGCTCGAATTGTTTTCTTTTGCGGGGTATTCCGACCAAATCGGAGGGGTTGGGCTCCGTATCGTTGGAGGACTCGACTAGTGGGATCGATTTGGTCGCTGTATTGGATTGATATCAGACCGTTGTTTCCGTGCACATGCCAACCGTTCGATTTGGTGGATTGGGAATACCAAATCCAATTCGAGACCCTAACACAGACATCCAAACACAGCGTTAGGGTTTGTGCTTAGTGAGTACTAGATTGGATTGAATTTGATCCGATTGCAGTCGAATCGATTTGAATCCAATTGATTGCTGTTGACTGATAGTGTAGATGGCAACTGCCTCGGGTGTGGATGCAAAATTACTGCATGATCGTGTGTTCATGTTAGATTGTTACATTAGTGCTCCTCAGTGTTGATGCTAGATTGGTGCTGGTACTGCATTGATGCTAGATTGCTAGTCATACTTTGTTGCATCTAGATTTGTGCTGCTGTTCATTGATGCTGCCCAAGTGCTCCTGCCACCGATTCGTGTTGTTTGGAGTTAGGGTTTCTGCTTGATCTTAGTATGTGCATGCTGATTACTGTTGGTATGACTAATGTGCATGCTCATATACGTTGTAGGACCAATGTGTTTGCTCATATATGTAGTAGGAACAATGTGAATGCTGCCAAATTTGACCCAATTTTGGGCGCTTCTAAACATAGCACTTGTGCATGCCGCCAAACATGTAACTGCCATTGATCATCAGTGGCAGTTGCCAACCATGCAGTGCTATATTTAGATCATAGCACTAATGATTGGCATCTGCCATTGATCAGTGGTAGTTGCACTTGGGCAGTGCTATGTTTAGATCATAGCAGTGATCGTTTGCAACTGCCACTCATCAGACACTATTGCTAATGATCATTGCAATGACCGGAACATGCTCTGTTACTAACACACGTTGTCTTACCTGACAAGATCGTGAAGGAGTGGTCGTAGCCGGTGAAGTAGTGCATGTGGTGGCTAGCGCCGAGGATGTCGAGGACCTGATCCCGACACACCGGTGGCTGAAGAGGGTGAACCTCCCTGGCAGGGTCGCTGCCATGAGACAGCTTCTGGGCATTGGACACAGCCCGATGATCAACCTTGAGGAGGGGGCACGAGAGCGCTACGCTTCTACATCTAGATCAATGACGAGGAGGATATCACCATGCTCATCATCCCGCCTAAGTTTAGGGCGGTGATTAAGCAGTGGCTGGTGTTGAAGCCTCCTCACGTCGTCAGGCTCTCAACAAACAAGTGGTGCAAGTTTTGGGTGCAGGTCCAGACCTTCCAGGACCATATGGTCCTTGGGATCGTCCCTGGGGACCACCTCATCCTGCAGATCTCTGGCCTTGGCCTAAAGGTGCAGATCTACAACCAGAATAGCTCCATCATGTGTAGTGTCCGCTGCCAGAGACACGGCTGCATCGACAACATCAGTCTTGCCCTCCAGATCGTTAGTCTGTCTGTCTAAACTTATCGTGGTGTTAGTATGAACTTGTCGTTATGTCATGAACTAGCTACTAAACTATCCATATTTTGCCAAGGGTTCAACACCCTGGGGTGGTGCAGGGTCATGGGATGCCCCTGCTGCTTTACACTTATGCCTGTTTAGGGTTAATCTGTTGTTCTTATGCCTATTTTTGCTGCTTTGTTTCTGTCTATTTAGTTGACTGCTGTGAACTGCTGCAAATGCGGTGGTAAGGCCGCCACATATGAAAGGGGTGAGCAGAGCAGATACCATGGACACAGCCAAACAGTTGTGGTTTGCATCTGCTCACCCCTGAAGCACATATGTGGGCAACCAAACAACAGGCCCTAAAATTGCCACCGATGCAATGCGATCAACCAAAAAACATGTAGATGTTGGGTTTTTAGCTGTTTTTCCTCAACCATGCCCTACTGGATCAAGCATGCAACGCAGGCAAATTGTAGACGACAACCAAACACGACCCTAGTCTACAGGCATGCATTGCATGCGCATGTTGTGCCTGACTAACATAGAGAGAGTACTACTGGTAGTTCCTAGCTTGCTACTATACTACTCCTAGTAGTATTTGTATTTATATATCTATAGAGAAAGACAATAGGGAGGGAGAGAGGTACCATGGCTGCCCATAGGCTGGGCAAAAGGGGCGACCGCCCCGGGTCCTCAAATTGTATTAGTAAGCACTAGACAATTGTATATTGCATTTATAAGATTATTAAATGCATAAAATAGAGCCTCAATTTGAAAGAGCGCAAATACATAACATAGTAATACTTTATATCATGTGGAGGCAAACCAATCCGACTAGCAAAGTTGAGTTTAAATATGCTAGTCTCACTGTATGATGGATGTCTTAGTATCATAATGAAATTTATGATAACAAGATTTCAGTGTTTAAACCAATGCACAATTTTTCATTTGAGAAATGGGTAGGAGATCTCAGTTCAGCAAATCAAACCAAGTGAATCTAGATGGGTATGTCAGATAATCAAATCATGCGCAAAAGTACAATCAACAATATTTTTGGTTCTTTGATGATTCTATTACTGAACCCATCTTGCAAGTCACATTTGTTATACGCTACAAATTTCTATGAATATGATTGCCTAATACTCCCTCCATTCCAAAATATAAGGTGTAATAGTTTTTCAAAAGTCAAATATGTGCATGTTTGAGCAATTATTTAGAAAAAAACATAAATATTTATAGTACCAAATTTGTATCACTAGATCCATCACGAAAAGTATTTTCATATTTTATTTATTTTTTATTGTTCATGTCGATATTTTATTCTATAATCCTGGTCAAATATACACAAGTTTGACTTGCACGAAAATTGATACACCTTATATTTTGGAATAGAGGGAGTAGACACTAGAAACCACTACTAAAATATTCGTTGTATGTATAATTTAGAAATATCTACCATGGTATTCAATAATTTTAATATATATATATATATATATATATATGACCACACATAGATATGCAAATATATATGTATACATTATATATTTTATGCAATATTAGAAAATTAATTTGAATGATTTTTTTACAAGAAAGAGAAATTCAAAATTTAAAATAATATACATTACAATCTTGTGTGACTGGGTAAAAGAAAATCATATTAATTAAAATTAGAAAATGTACATGTATTTTAAATAGGCATAAATGTTTAGTATAAAAAATAATTATTATACATCGCCCTGGGCCCCAAAATGGTTTAATTCGGCTGTTGCGAAGGCTCATCCTCTCATCAACTTTCTTGGTGGCATCGTGCAACACATATTATTTAATGTACGGCCGTAAAACATGATGCGTCAACGATGATGAATGTCGCGGTCGAACCGAACAGCTTATAAGTGCTAGAGACTAGATCCACCTTAGCATTTACCCTGTTCATGCTATAATCAACAAGTCAAGTGGAGATTAAATTAACAAGAGCCCACCGCAGGCAACATTCATAACAAAATAAACAAGAATCTTATGCATTGTCCATCTCAAGACGAGCAATCTCTCCGAAGAGATTTCTGTCCACCTCTGACAACATGTTATAGTCGTCCCAGAGGCTCTTTATCTCTTTAAAAATATCTTTCCTCAGCTCTGGGAGCCCCCTCTCCCTGCCACCATGCCAACACGGTCGATCTATGGGTCCAGACAAAAGAAACACACACAAAAAAACTATGTTTTACTGCAGCTTATGCTTTTACACGACTAGTGAACAGGAGGAGATGGATGGAGAAGGAAAGATGGATGGGTTCTTACACTCCTCTCGAAGGTCCCCTGCCGCCTCAGCCGGTCGTCACCGCACCTTTGCTCATGCCCTCCCCACGGTCATGCGGTCGTGCATGTCAGAATAAACGGAAGCTCAGCCCTTTGACGTCGATATGGCACAAGGGGAAGGCGATGACATGAAGTACGAGATCTTATACCTCCCACCGGAGTTCGACGCGCCGCCTTTTGTGGCACCTCCGATCACGCCCTCCTGTCATGTGGTCGTACACGTGAGATAAAATGGAAGCTCAACCCTTTGGTGTTGAGATGGCCAGGGCTGGCCTATAGGACAGACAAAAGGGGTGACCACCCTGGGCCCAAGAGGGGAAGGCCCCAACTACAAATTGTACTAGTAAACACTATGCAATTATATATTATGTCTGTAAGATTATTAAATGCATAAAATAGAGCCTCAATTTCAAAGAGCGCAAATACACACTACATAGTAATACTTTATACCATGCAGAGGCAAACCAATCCGACTAGCAAAGTTGAGTTTAAATATGCTAGTCGCACTTTATGATGGATGTCTTAGTGTAATAATGAAATTTATGATAACAAGATTTCAATGTTTAAACCAATGCTCAATTTTTCATTTCAGAGATGGGTAGGATATCTCATTTCAGCAAATCAAACCAAGTGAATCTCAACGAGCATGTTAGATAATCAAAATCATGTGCCAAAGTACAATCACCGAACCCATCTTCCAAGTCACATTTGTTATACGCTAAAAAGTTTATATGAATATGATTGCCTAATACTCCCTCCATTCCAAAATATAATGTGTAATCATTTTTTCAAATGTCAAATATGTGCATGTCTGGCCAAGTTTTTATAAAAAAGAACACCAAGATCTGCAGTGTCAAATTTGTATCATTAAATCCATCACGAAAAGTATTTTCAGATTTCATTTATTTTCTATTGTACATGTCAATATTTTATTCTATAATATTGGTCAAACATACACAAATTTGACTTGCACGAAAATTGATACGCCTTGTATTTTGGAATGGAGGGAGTATACACTAGAAACCACTACCAAAATATTTGTTAGTATGTATAATTTACAAATACCTACCACGGTATTCAATAATATTAGAAGATATATAAACACACAAATAGATATGCAAATGTATGTCTATACACTATATAGTTTATTCAATATTAGAGAATTAATTTGAAGGAATTTTTTTCAACAATAAAGAGAATTTTTGGTAAATTGTACAATTTAAATTTTTTAGAATCAAATTTAAAATAATATACATTAGAATTGTTAACAATGAATGATATAATGATTACTAGAAGATACCCCGCGCATTGCGGCGGGAATTTGTAGAAAGCGACTATAATGCGCATGGAAAATCTTAAGCGGAAGCAATCTCTAAAACATAATATAATTATAGAGAATATTTAGGTTCAGGATCACAAACATTAGGACCTCAAAATGCATGCCTTATTATTTTCTACTGACCACCGGTGAAGTATATACAGAACATAATATAATTTTCCAAGCAAGTAACTAACAACTACCTAAGCATAACAATATATATTAGATGCTACACCAACCATAATAAGGATGTAAGGTACTATCATAGTGATACTCCACGGGTATAGTAATAAAAGATTGTTATGTAACTCAGCGCTCTCCCTTTAAGCCCGGCATAAACTTGAAGAAGATGTAACCTCTGCAATAAGATGTCACTGGTCATTATGAGAACTAATGTGGTGATTTAAGAGGGCTATGAAGAGAGGCAAAAGTATTTACATTAATCCTGTCACAATACATAAAGGCATATAAAATGCTCGGACAGATTTTGCCATTGAACTAATGGTGTCACTTAAAATTAAGATTACAGTTTTGTTGAAAAATATCAAACATATATAATCTGGATTACACGTCTGTACATGCACAAATGACTGAAGGTGCTCCAGTGTAGAAACACCTGGCAAGCAGCATACTATGGCAGAAAAAAATCAATCCAATATTAGTGTATAACATCAACAACCAATCATCATACAAAAGAGTTAGTGCATAGTTACCTCGTTGCAAAAAAAGGTATAGTTACCAATCCAGCACTGCTAGCTGCAAGTCACTTAGGAAGATATAAAGATAATCCCCTTGAAAATCCATGGAAGTATTTCATGAACAAAAATAGAATGATGGCATGCATCCAATATACTTGATTAAAAATCACTATGTTTTCCATTGCATAAAAATACATGAGCACATGAGCAGAAGGTAAGAAAACCTAACACTCTTTCAGTGCAATATCAGTCCATAAACTATTGGGCATACCCGAGCACTGGCCGGGGCACTCGCGCTCGGCATCACCCACCCACGCGTAGGCGTACCCGGCGCCTGCGTCCGCGCCGAAAAGCGGTGGAGGCCGTGGCGAGCGCTGCAGAAGCGCTCGACGACCATGTACTGGTCCGGAATCACCACCAGGATGGCGCCTTTCTTGGGAGTGCACCGGATGCGAGTTGGAAGATCACGACCAGTGCCAGCTGATTTGCGAGGAGTAGTGCTCATCGGAGATCTGACCGGCCAGAAGGGCGTGGGTTGTCACGTTCGAGTCGGCGGCGCCTCTCGACGTGGTATTCGACTACGGATGTGAGCAAACCAGGGGCATACACAATCAAGTATTATGGCAGCAGTGTGCGGGACTCCAACATCTATGGACGCGGCACAGTATAGAGAGACGGATAGAGATATATATGGGAGAATCGGTTGGGATTTTTATAGGTAACCCGTGGAGATTTATTCCTTCAGGAAGACGAAGGAACCTAGTCGTCGGAGTATTAATTCTCATTAGTCAACGCAATTTCCTTATTCACGTCTTGTGTAGTACATAGCAGTTTCCTATATTAATGGCTATACCTGTGGAGCCGACGCATGCAAGTTTTGATTACCGTTTATTATGCATGGCAAGCAAGGGGCGCATGGACGCTTGCGTTCAGTTTTTTGCTTGCACTTAGAGCAAGTACAATAGTGGGCTATAAGCCTGCTTACATGGCAGTTTTGCCTATACGGAGGAGAGAGATAAGAAAAAAGTGATGGAGTGAGCTAACATGCAAGAGCCAGCCTCTACACTTGCTCTTAGATAAAAGCATTTAATTAGAGAAAAGAGAAAGGCACAAAGTTAAAAAACGTTCTAACCTTATAGCCAACCTTATAGCCAAGTCTATTGTATCTCTACTTCTAATGGAGCAGTTGGTGGGATTGCGTCCACGGTTTATTTTCGTCTGGCTTTTTTTCGTCTGATTTTTTTTCGTCTCACCTCCCACCACCCGCCACCTCGCACTGGTTTATTTTCGCCACTCCTCCTTCCATTTTTTTCTCCGGTTATTAAACCCGCCAACTGATTTTTTTTCCTATCCATCGATCTTCTCTCAATGTTTCCATTCTATTCCGGATCTCCTTCCTCGAATCCTTTCCAATCACTCCCAAGTCAGATTTTTCTTCCAAATCTGACCATACCGATATTGTTTCCATTCCATTTCCGATCTCCTTCCCTCAATCTTTTCCAATCATTCCCAATTCAGTTTTTTATTCCAAATCCGATCACACCCGATCTAGATCTCGAGGGTTGCCTCCCGTTCATCCCAGCACGTCCCTTGTACCAGCCATGGAAGAGAGGAGGGAGAGAAGATGGGAGTGCAGTGGCCTCTGGGCCGTCTTGGCCCTGGCGGGAAGGCATTGGGAGGAGCCCGGGAATGGGCAGTATGGCGAAGGTCGTAGCCATCGTGGTCGTGGCCGGCGTGCTCGTGGCGTGCGTGTTCCTGGCCATCTAGAAGTACCGACGGTAGGCCAGCACCGTTGCACGCACGCGGACATGGTCACTCGAGTCATCCACGGCTACGCCGCAGGCCAACGGCTCCGCGAGCCTTGACTCCAGTATCTCTGTCTCCGTGGTCTCCGAGAGCGTCTCCGACTGGGGCCACAACCTGCTGCCAGCGGGGAAGCAAGTCGCCTTCTGGGGTGGGCGGTGCGCCAACAACGGCAGGGACCAGCCCCTGTCCGTCTTTGGGATCCCTAAGTACCATTACAAGTATGACAACTACTCCTCCATTGCAATCCTGGTTGTAGTATTAAGATCACATGATCAGTGAATTGTAAAGTTGAAATATATCAGCTTGACTGTCCAATGCATTTGATCTAAGGATAGGATAAGATACGCAAGTCAGGTCATAGTCGTTTCTCCGTGTGTCAATTAGAATTCGTACGTTCATGGCAGCTCCAGAAATGCATGCATGCAACTCATACCATGATCTTATTGTGAATGTTAGTGTTGGTGTGAGTAGCCAGAAGCAAAGTACCGTTTTTCTGATTGCTCCATGTTACTGTGTTGGTTGTTCAGGGATCTGCAGAAGGCTACCAAAAACTTCACAACGATTCTGGGCCATGGATCATTTGGTCTTGTGTACAAGGCTGTAATGGCTACTGTTGAAGTCATGGCTGAAAAGGTTCTTGCGACGCCGCTGCTACTTGGTGCCCGGTGCGCCCAAGGCATCGGTTGCCATCCTTGTTCTCCGGGTGGCCCTCTCGTCATGCATTCACTTGGTCGAGTAGTTCGTCACAGCTGCTGAGGAACAGGTCGGTGAACTCTATTTACTTTTTCTGGTCTCACCTTAGCTATTTGATTCCCTTCAATTTTGTGTCGCATGTGTGCAGTCGAATTCAGAATTTTAAAATTTACATGTTAGTTGCAGAGTGACTCCCAGGAAAATTACTCAAATTTATCCAATGGGCAATGACAAAGTAAGCATGGCAGGTCCACTGCTAGCCAGCTCCGAATATGGAGACAAATCATGATTCTTTTCATCGCTAACCATCAACAGAACTCCAAATTCTTGATATTGAAATGAAAAGTGAGCGTACATCTATGCCATGTTAAGCTTTGAGTTCAGCTACTTCCTATGTGTTGTCCAAAGCAAATCTGGTGTTTATGTTTCAGTTTTTTCTGTAACCATTTATCTTTTTAATTGTTCAATCGTCCAAGAATATATTTGTATTACTACCCTTTCTCAATACTCCATGTGTTCATTCCAAAGCAAAGTTGTCCAGCCAAGCTACCTGCTTTTCTGTTCTTAACATTTTCACTGAATTTTTGTCACTCTTGTCTTGCTGATATGGTATGGTGCTAAATACTTGAGAAATATCTTGCATGATATTCTTCTCTTCCTACGTGCATTTATTTATCAGATTGGAGGAAAGGTAGATTTAATTTCAGTACACTCTATGCCAAGAGACACTCTAATTTTGCTTTCTTACACATATTACTGCAGGACCATAGCAGACCATTGCAATGCGGCAACCCAAATTTCAATTCATCAGTGTTCTGTGCGCATCAGTAAGTTGTTTATCTTGGTTTCACTTTTAAATTTCTTGCTGAATCACGACAAGCATGTGTTCCTATCTCCTACATGTCTCTAAATTCTAAGATGTGAAATTATGAATATTTTTCTGTAATATATTTCATGGTTTTGTGGCTTATGCCTTGCAAGTTTTTTGCCAATGCGGAAGTGCACAATCCTTTTGATTTATATAATTTATATCCATTCTATTGAGGTGGAATGTACCTTGCAGCTTATCATGTGTGGTGTAAAAGAGAATGCATGTAAGATCAAACAAGCTTATCATCGCAGAGTCGCATTTTGCAGAGTCTTTGACCATAATTGATCCGAAGCTGCATTTTGGCAATTTTATTTTATAACTTAGTGGCTATTATTGTATAAGACTGCTCACTTCTCTCGTAAGTTTGTTAGCTACCATGATCATCTGTTGCTATAGATAATTATTTGGATGACATTACTTGACAAAAAAATTAATTTTATGCAGCTACGCACATTAAGTCATATATTTTTCCTCTTCAACATAAGAACAGGTATGTACCTTGCCCTTGTCTTCATTTGATAAGAGTGATATGAGGATTGCGGCATAGAACATGATGTCATAAATTGCATGCTGGACCATACTTGAGCTATTTTACTTGGCCTCGTATTTTTTTATCCCTCTAGCTTTGTGGTTTTTTTATATGTGCATTCTTTCTAGACTAGAACACATGAACCAAAAAGCTTTATTTCTCTTGGGATTTTGGTTTCTTGCATACTGTATATATATATATATATATATATATATATATATATATATATATATATATATATAGTTGCTTGGATTCAGGAGGAGAAAATAATGGGTGGAGGAAGAAGAGTGATTTTGTGGTACAAAAATGTTGGCAATGTTTCATTAAAATATGTTATCTGATGTGCTTGATCCTTCCATAGGTACATGTTTGACATAGTTAATGTTAATATTGAACCACCAGAATATATTGCTAACATGATGGAATGAGATGAGATCTCAACGTCCAGACTGCGGTTGATCCATTATGCAACCATGAAAAATATAATAACTCTGAGGACCTTGTATGGATAATATATCTGAATCTCATTTGCACATGTGAAAAAGGATGTGTGAACTGTACCTAACCTCTTGTAGGATTTGCGGGAGATTGTCAGCGAGCCACTAGCTGAAGTTCTTCTGCAATGATGGCGAGGATTTGATCTTGGCTGGCATGGACCAATTGGTGTATTCTTGAATGGTGATGTCACCTGGTGGCAACAGGGTGTACTCCTGGATGGGGGTGTTGTCCGGTGGCAGCGGGGTGCGGCAACGTACAAGAAAAGGAAAAGTGGGAGGGTGGAATATACCGAAATGGGAGTATCCAAAATAGATTCGGTACTAGGAGGCCGGTTACGTGGGGCAGGACAGGAGGATAAACAAAATGGGAACCTTGAAGATTATAATTGGTCGAAGAGCAGCCAATGCTATCTGTTATTTGCTTGCAACAACAAGCTGTGTTATAGCTCTTGTCATGCATCATTCTGTATTCATCTTAGTGTCAATTTGACTTGTTTTCTAAATAAATTATAATATAAGAAAGAACTGGTTTGTTTTCGTCTCACCTCCCATCACTGTGGTTGATCCCTTATGCAACCATGAAAAATACAATAATTCTGAGGACCTTGTATGGATAATATATTTGAATCTCAATTGCACATGTGAAAAAGGATGTGTGAATTGTACCTAACCACTGGTAGGATTTGCGGGAGATTGTCAGTGAGCCACTAGCTGAAGTTCTTTTGTAATGATGGCGAGGATTTGGAAAATCTCGGCTGGCGTGGACCGGCTGGTGTACTCCTGGATGGCGATGTCGCCTGGTGGCAACAAGGTGTACTCCTGGACGGGGGTGCCGTCCAGTGGCAGTGGGGTGCGCAACGTACACTAAAAGGAAAAGTGGGAGAGTGGAAAATACATCCAAAAAAGATGAGGTACATTGCTTGTGCAGGATGCTTATGAGTTGAGAAATAAATTTTTATTATACTTGCTGAAATATCGTGCAAATGAAGCTAAAGACAATATTTCTGATATTTAATGGGAATATCTTAAACGCATCAATTAGATCTTAGTTTGTAACATATGCTTATTTATATTATTGCGGTCAATGTATACATCATCGAGTTACATTATGGGTGAATTGAATTTCAATTATTTTTCGATTGTTGCACACTATCTTTTGTATATATGTGAAATATGATATACATTATATGCGCAATCAGAAAAAATCTATGCGAGCAAAATTTGATATGCTTTGTATTGAATGGTGCAATCGGAAAAAGACAAATTAAAAGCCCGTGGCAACGCACGGGCGTTCTACTAGTGAGTAATTAATAATGCTAACTCTTGATGACATGTCATGTTTATATAGCCAGCTGCTGGCTATATTATTAACCATGCTCTTATGCTCGCGATAGTTAAGGTGAAATAGGCGAGGAAAATCAGGAGAATTGCTGAGATGGCTAGATGATGATGTGGACGGGTTGCATGTTGAGAGAATAGGAAGAAGTGTGGAGCAACTTCTTAAGAATGGTAGATTTGAAAACATTCTTATGTGACGGAGTAATAGAAATTCATATTAATTAAAATTATAAAATGATACATGTATAGTACGAAAAATAATTATTTTACATCGCCCCCGGTCCCCAAAAGGTTAGAATCGGCTCTAGAGATGGCACAAGGGAATGGGGATGCGTGTAGAAGTGAACTACTGGGTCTTACCCCCCACCGACGCGCAGCCGCCTCCGCCTGTGGCCGCCTGTCGGATCCGCTCAACCTGCCATGTACAATGTTCGTCAAGGTAAGATCTTTGCGGGGAGGAGAAGTGAAATGAGCAACAAGAGGAGAGGAGAGGAGACGGACCTGCTCCTGGACGAGTTGCCGACGACATTGGTGGCCCGTCGGAGTTGGTTGCCCCCCTGGTCGCTGGCCCGTCGCCTCCGCCAATGTTCGCGGACATTCGTCGCGCGCTGTACAACAGAAAGGAAGCAACACTGTGACCACCCAACGCAAGAGGAAGAAGAAGAACGAGACACGACGAGCAAGATATGGAGACGGTAAACGTACATGAGCTGGCGGAGGAGGGCGAAGGCACCGTTCCGGAGGGAGGACATCGCCACCATTTTTGGGCTGAGCTAGGCTGAGGAGGAAGGGGGTGGGTGGCGGGACAGGTGGGAATGGGATGGACGGGGATGGACGAGGGGCTCGACTCTCTCTTTATACCCGCGGGCGATGCTTCCAGCGCCTCCCTTCTGTTGGATTCCACAATATTGTTTATCGGCTGGTAAATGTTTGAACTGTCCGACAGAGGGTTTTAGTCTCCCAATTTGTGTTGGTGGGATTTTTAGTTTATGCAACAAAAGAAGGCAGGGAACAAAATAAAAACATATGAAAGAAGGGAAAATTGTCCATTCATCATGCATTTCATTCACCTCCATCGACCTGGACCATTTTAGCATGTCTGATGTATTTTTGACCGTTTGCAACGTCCCATTTGAGTGCATGTGTTCACACGCTTTGACTGCCTCCTCAACAGGACGTGCACTCATACCGTCGAAGAGGATGGCCGCACATTGCCGGCTGCACGCCACATCGTCCGTGTCTTCTCGACGACCGTCTCGCTTATAGAGATTAACAACCTCATCAGGTCCAGAGCATTTTGGTAGAACTTTTTTTGTCGGAAATATTTGTATTACTCACGTAGCGAAACTACTATCAAAGTCACAGAGATTAACAACCTCATCAGGTCCAGAGTCTAGCCACACCATAGTGCGACCCGAAGTCATACCAAAAACTGCCAGCATATGGCTTACATTATTTTGACTAGTTATGACGTGTGTGAGTAATACAGGATTTCCGTTGATCCATGAGTAAAATAATCTCATGAACCAGAAAGCTACTTGAAGATCTGTCATTTCCTCCTTTCTTCACAAGATTTAGAGCCTCCACGCGATCCGTTTCAATCATTATTGGCAAGCTGCTCCATTGCAATGCAAGTGATATCCCCTCACGTATGGCAGCCAACTCTGCTTCTAGAGCACTAGTGCAGTGGAAAAGACAACGACAAGCGCTGAATATAATTGCTCCCATATGATCACGCAAGACCATAACGCTTCCTCCTGTTTCGTCTGCCGCCACGGAGAATCCATCTGTATTTAGTTTCAGCCATCCTTCTTTAGGTCGAGTCCATGAAGATTGGGCCTTCCCTGGCGTCATATTAGCAACAGAAAAGCTTTCCTGTTGGTAATCCAGAGCCACTGACTTTCCTTTCAAAGGGTCTCTCTCTGGCTCATTTGCAATCGTTAAGATAGACTGGACATAGCTTCGAAGAAATATGACTGATACTTGAATCGGGGGAGCTGGCTTATCGTGCACAATCTCATTTCGTATATACCAAATCCTCCATAATAGCATGATCAAAAAAATCAGATGGTTCACTGGCAAGCTCCATAGCGTATGTAGTAACCACTAGTAGAAAACAGGGCTTTGGTCTATGCCAAATCAGAGCATTAGTCCCGGTTCTTTTACGAACCGGGACCAATGGGTGCATCAGTGCAGGTTCGAGCGGCCAGGGCGCCGGCCGGGCCACGGCAGGAACCAATCCCGGTTCGTCTGACCCCTTTGGTCCCGGTTCCAGATACGAACCAGGACTAAAGGTTGGTGGCTGGAACCGGGACTAAAGGTTGTCCTTTAGTCTCGGTTTTAGACACAAACCGGGACTAAAGTTTTGCCTATATATATCCACGCCCCCCCCCCCCCCCCCCACACACACACACACATCTCCTCTGTTTTTTGGCCGTGAAAGGGTGGGAGGTGTGCTGCTCTCTGTTTTCACCTCCTATGCACATGAGGTGTTCAATGAAATGCCGGAGCCACACTTAAGCTTTCTCCTCTCCAAGCTCGACCTCCAAGCTCCATTTTCCCCAAGATTTGTCTAGGTTTGACGGTGCACCAACTACACAAGTGTTCTGAAAGGTTAGCTACTTCATCCTTTCATCTCTCACTGCTAATTTAGCTCATTTCAAATGCTCTAGAAGTAGAGTGGTTTGTGGGTTTTAGTGTAGGAGTGTATGTAGAAGTTCTTTTGATTTAGATGCACAATTTGAGCTCAAATTAACTTCTTAGAGTCTGCACATGTGTAGGGTGCCGTCCCGTCCCCGTCCTCATCGTCGTCGATCGTCCGCGCCGATCTCGTCGCCGGCACCACCATGGTGAGCCTCTTGTTCTTATCTTCTTTTTAAAAGAAAAAATTCTTACTTGTATGATTTAGATAGATACTTGTATAAATTTCTTACTTTTATTATTGTTTGTTATTATATAGTGCCATGGTTTTGGTATCCGCCCCCGTTGGCCCTCGTCCGGTCTATGATTCGGATGTGGTATATTATCTTTTATAACTATTTGTTTCATTTAATGTTTATGACAATTATGCCGACCAACGTGACATAGATGTTTTTATCTAGGAGGTATGTGAACCAGAAATTCCAACCGACCCTCTTGTCGAGAGGTTAAATTTAGTTGAAAAAGAAAACGAGTATTTGAAAGAAAAATTGAAAAGAATTGAGGAGGAGAAGATGAAATTGGAGTTACACGTTGCCGATGTCATCGATGATCACAAGATCAAGATGGATGCAATGCGCTTGAAGATTAGAAAGATAAAAATATGCCATTGATAATGAGGCTTGGTATCATTATGT
This sequence comes from Thinopyrum elongatum, assembly GCA_011799875.1. NCBI lineage: Eukaryota > Viridiplantae > Streptophyta > Magnoliopsida > Poales > Poaceae > Thinopyrum > Thinopyrum elongatum. The sequence continues at coordinate 544,672,217 of CM022302.1, forward strand.
TGTTGGATCAATTGTTACCTTAGTTGCGATTATGATGGCATTTGTTGTTGCATTTAAATATTTTACATAGTTGTATGTTAGTATCAATGTATGTTTTAATTAGATGCTCTAGAGAGCTGTATGTTGTTCTATGAGAATTATGTATGAACTTTATGTATTTATTTTTTCAGTAATAACATTTGATCACTACTGTACTTTGGTTTTAATGTGATGATGAACTTGTATTAATTTGGTCACTTCTCTATTCATGATGTTCTGTAATGGTTTTTGATACACTTAATTATATAATACACGCAGATGAACCGGCATTGGATGTACGGGGACTGACACACCTCCGAGTATATTGAGGGCCTGCATAAATTTCTCGAAGTGGCTGAGGCAAACAAGCAGAATGGTTTTATGCATTGTCCATGTACTGTCTGTGGGAATACGAAGGATTACTCTAACTTGAAAACCCTTCACATCCACCTGCTTGACAAGGGTTTCATGCCACACTATAATGTTTGGACCAAGCACGGAGAAAGAGGGGTTATGATGGAAGACAATGAACAAGAAGAGAATGATGACAACTATCCCCCTGAATACGGTGATACTGCAACGGGGGAAGCTGAAGATCAAGAGGAACCAGACGATGTGCCCGATGATGATCTTCGCCGGGTCATTGTTGATGCACAGAGAGAATGCCAAAGTGAAAGGGAGAAGTTGAAGTTCGATCGCATGTTAGAGGATCACAAAAAAGGGTTGTACCCAAATTGTGAAGATGACAACACAAAGCTTAGTACCACACTGGAATTGCTGCAATGGAAGGCAGACAATAGTGTATCTTACAACGGATTTGGGAAGCTACTGAAAATAATGAAGAAGAAGTTTCCAAAGAATAACGAATTGCCCGACAGTACGTACAAAGCAAATAAGGTTCTATGCCCTCTAGGATTGGAGGTGCAGAAGATACATGCATGCCCTAATGACTGCATCCTCTACTGCGGTGAGTACGAGGATTTGAACGCATGCCCGGTATGCGGTGCATTGCGGTATAAGATCAGACGAGATGACCCTGGTGATGTTGAGAGCGAGCGCCCCAGGAAGAGGGTTCCTGCCAAGGTGATGTGGTATGCTCCTATAATACCACGGTTGAAACGTCTGTTCAGAAACAAAGAGCATGCCAAGTTGATGCGATGGCACAAAGAAGACCGTAAGAAAGACAGGAAGTTGAGAGCACCCGCTGATGGGTCGCAGTGGAGAAAAATCGAGAGAAGGTGGCAGGACTTTGCAGGTGACGCAAGGAACGTATGGTTTGGTTTAAGTGCAGATGGCATTAATCCTTTTAGGGAGCAGAGCAGCAATCATAGCACCTGGCCCGTGACTCTATGTATCTATAACCTTCCTCCTTGGTTGTGCATGAAGCGGAAGTTCATTATGATGCCAGTGCTCATCCAAGGCCCTAAGCAACCCGACAACGACATTGATGTGTACCTAAGGCCATTAGTTAAAGAACTTTTACAGCTGTGGAATGGAAAAGGTGTACGTGTGTGAGATGAGCACAAACAGGAGAAATTTGACCTACATGCGTTGCTGTTTGTAACCATCAATGATTAGCCTGCTCTTATTAACCTTTCAGGACAGACAAACAAGGGATACCACGCATGCACACACTGTTTAGATGATACCGAAAGTATATATTTTGACAAATGCAGGAAGAATGTGAGCCTGGGACATCGTCGATTTCTTGGGACCAACCATCTCTTAAGAAAGAAAGGCAAGCATTTCAAAGATGAGGCAGATCACCGAAAGAAGCCCGTCCTCCGTACTGGTGATGCCATACTTGATATGGTCAAGGATTTACAAGTAATCTTTGGAAAGGGTCCTGGAGGACAATCTGTTCTGAATGACGCTGAGGGACGCGCACCCATGTGGAAGAAGAAATCTATATTTTGGGACCTACCATATTGGAAAGACCTAGAGGTTAGCTCTGCAATGGACGTGATGCACGTGACGAAGAATCTTTGCGTGAACCTGCTAGGCTTCTTGGGCGTGTATGGGAAGACAAAAGATACACCGGAGGCACGGGAGGACCAGCAACATGTGCACGAAAAAGACGGCATCCATCCAAAGCAGTATCAAGGTCCTGCCAGCTATGCTCTTACCAAAGAAGAGAAGGAAATCTTCTTTGAATGCCTGCTCAGTATGAAGGTCCCGTCTGGCTTCTCGTCCAATATACAGGGAATAATAAATATGGCAGAGAAAAAGTTCCAGAACCTAAAGTCTCATGACTGCCACATGATTATGACGCAACTGCTTCTGGTTGCATTGAGGGGGCTTCTACCGGACAACGTTCGATTAGCCATTGTGAAGCTATGTGCATTCCTCAATGCAATCTCTCAGAAGGTAATCAATCCAGAAATCCTACCAAGGTTAAAGAATGATTTGGTGCAATGTCTTGTCAGTTTCGAGTTGGTCTTCCCACCATCCTTCTTCAATATCATGACGCACGTCCTAGTTCATCTAGTTGACGAGATTGCCATTCTGGGTCCTGTATTTCTACACAATATGTTCCCCTTTGAGCGGTTCAAGGGAGTCTTAAAGAAATATGTTCGTAACCGTGCTAGGCCAGAAGGAAGCATCTCCATGGGCCATCAAACAGAGGAGGTCATTGGGTTTTGTGTTGACTTTATTCCTCACCTTAAGCCGCTTGGTCTCCCTTAATCGCGGTATGAGGGAGACTGACTGGAAAAGGCACGCTAGGAGCGGATTCAATATTTTGTAGGGACGGGCATTCTTGGGCTCAAGCACACTACACAGTTCTACAGAATTCTACCTTGGTGACCCCGTATGTCAATCAACACAAGAATATTCTGCGCTCCAAACACCCGGAGCAGTCTGACGACTGGATTACATGTGAACACATCAGGACTTTCGGCAGTTGGTTGCAAACACATCTCATGGGTAACAACATTGTTGGAGATGTTGTACTCGTTGGCCAGGACACCATCTTCGACTGTATTGACTTACCAAGGGTACGAGATAAATGAGAATACATTTTACACGATCGCCCAAGATCAAAAGAGCACCAACCAAAACAGTGGTGTCTGCTTTGATGCAGCAACCAACAGGGGAAAGGACACATATTATGGTTACATAGTGGACATATGGGAACTTGACTATGGACATGATTTTAATGTCCCTTTGTTTCGGTGCAAATGGGTCAATCTGTCAGGAGGCGAGGTACAGGTAGACCCGCAGTACGGAATGACAACAGTGGATCTCAACAATCTTGGGTACACAGACAAACCATTCGTCCTAGCCAATGATGTGGCGCAGGTTTTCTATGTGAAGGACATGTCGACCAAACTGAGAAAAAGAAAAGATAAGGAAGCGAATAGATCATACGATGAGCCAAAGCGCCACATAGTTCTTTCAAGGAAAAGCGACATTGTGGGAGTGGAGGGCAAGACAGACATGTCTGAAGATTATGAAAAGTTTCATGAAATTCCTCCCTTCAAAGTGAAGGCTGACCCAAGCATCCTGTTAAACGATGAAGATTATCCATTGTTACGGCGCAATAAGAAAGGGACACACGCAAAGAAAAAGTGATGACTTTCTCTCGACAACTATTCTGATGATGCCTTTTATCTAGAATATCACTGCAGTTACATGTCAAGAAATGAAATGCCTTTTGTAACAGATGAGTTTTCGTCCGAAACCCTGATACTTCGAAAGAGATTATCCATTTTGTACACGAAGTGCATCCAGTTTTTGCCGTAACCCACTCAACTTTTTAGCACATGCTATGTGCGTGAAATGATGATACCATGCCAACTTTCAACCTTTTCAGTGTTTATTTGTAGTGCTTTTCAATTTCAGGGTCATTTAACTCAAAAAAATCAGCAAATGCATGAAAAATAGCAAATGAAGTCAGAAAGGGTTGAAAATTGATGATGTGGCTTTGAATGGTGCATGTTGAACGCACAAAAAGTCTGGAGTTGAAATAAGTGAAAAAAAATGAAATGCCTTTGTAACAGATGAGTTTTCGTCCGAACACCTGATACTTCGAAAGAGATTGTCCATTTTGTACACGAAGTGCATCCAGTTTTTGCCGTAACCCTCTTAACTTTTTAGCACGTGCTATGTGGGTGAAATGATGATACCATGCCAACTTTCAACGTTTTTAGAGTTCATTTGTAGTGTTTTTCAATTTTAGGGTCATTTAGCTAAAAAAAATTAGTAAATGCATGAAAAATAGCAAATGAAGTCGGAAAGGGTTGAAAATTAATGATGTGGCTTTGAATGTTGCATGTTGAATGCACAAAAAGTCTGGAGTTGAAATAAGTTTAAAAAATGAAATGCCTTTGTAACAGATGAGTTTTCGTCCGAAACCCTGATACTTCGAAAGAGATTGTCCATTTTGTACACGAAGTGCATCCAGTTTTTGCCGTAACCCTCTCAACTTTTTAGCATACTAGATGACCCATTGCGCCGATGGCGCAAAAGGCGAGAGCAAGCCAAGTATTGAAGGATTATGCATACAAATATTTAGACGCAGTCATGATAAGCTTAGCAAGCCAACTATTAAAGGACCGTGCATACAAATATTTAAATAGAGTGATGATAAGCTTACGAACGATTATTTACAATGGTATTAGCAAGGAAAGTAGATAGACAGGGGTGGCTTTGCTCAAAAGGGTGCAAAGAAAAGTTGATGAAAAGTAGATGACCCGTTGCGCCGATGGCACAAAGAGCGAGAGCAAGCCAAGCATTCAAACCATGTAAGTAAGAATATTTAGAGATCGATGATCAACAAAATGCATCGATGTTTCTATTAAAGAAACTAAATGCAAACACTTTGGGCCATATTCTTAATAGCATAGAAAGGGAAGCACTGAAGATCCAAAAGCAAGTGCATATCTGTTTGAATTGAAAAGGGTTGCCCGCCAGCTATCTTAATAATCTCATAATAAGCAAGCAACACTATGCAAAATCATAACCAAAATTATTCATATCTAAAACAAATACCAAGTAATAAAATTAAACAACAAACCTCATTGCCTAATCAGGCATCCTTCATATATTCTTCTCATGTGAAGGCAATTAAAAGCAAAAATTACATGAGTATTTCTAACCACTATAAGGTGATATCCAAAATTGACTTAAAAGAAAGAAAAATAATTAAGGTCATCTGGAGTGGTACTTATATAGTAATTCAGATGGATGACCGCATCTTTTATAGGAAGAAATAATCCACAAGAAAATACAATCCACTATCCACCTAGCTCTAAAGCACGGGTAAAGTAGTGTGGTCAAGGGAGGGCAAGCTTCTCAAACATTGCTTCCAGCATAAACTTGATAGAAAGAAAAACCAGCTCCTAAGGACACTGCTGCAGAAATAAAGTGTGACTTGTGAGTAATACATTTTCAAGTCTGAGGCTGGAAGTGATCAGCGCACAAGTTTGCAGAAGACATCCAGGTCCAGCTTCCCCTGGTGAGCAAAAAAGAAATAGGAAAAGAAGCCACCGAGTGGCAGTAAGGAGAGACGACACTACAGATAAAACCCTCTTTGAGAAAAGCATGAAGCAACAATGACCATACGAAAGGTAAAAACCTACCTGAGCAAACACGACGTTCCATCTCCGAATAGAAAGGGAGGCACCCAGCAAAAACTCCCTTTGCAGAGACAACGACACATCCTTAAGTTAGTTCTGCACCCCTCATCAGCATGAAGAAAGAAACAGCTCCAGATTTCTTGTAATTTCACCAACCTGAGATCAAAATGGCAAAAATTTATCTAAAGGTCCTAAATAAATGTGTTAAACATCTGTGTGTATTTATATTGGCCTAATCTATAGATTTAGCACATCACGATGGATAATTGGATAGACTACCATTACCTTGTCAACATGCTTCTACAAGTCTATAGTTGTTTCTTCGGAAAGTGTTTCTGATACAACAATACAACAAACCTAGATTGGGTTATTTACACGGACAGGATAATATATAATTTTGACATATTCCTAACCAAAGCCTACACACTATCTGATTCTAAGTGTCCACATCCATTTATGCCGACCAATTTTTTGTTTTTCCTATCAGTGTGTGAGTGAAACTTGTTAATCAGGATACACTACCAACCAAGACACAACACGAAGCATGTATAGGCTATGAACAAACTGCATGCACAGATCGTATCAAGGAACCAAACAAATAGAGAAAACAAAGGTTCAACTTGCATATACAACAATATTTTCATGTAAATGGAAGGAAGAAACCTACCATGCCTTATTTCGTACTCATGTAAATGAAGGAAGAAACACTCACGTATGAACAGAACTGAAGGTACAACAGAACTGAAGCTACAAAAGAAATTTAATTTTAAGAAAGAGGCATCAGTTGATGAGAGGGAAGGAGGGGACAACCGGACAAGAGATATTACCTCGTCATCTTAGCGTCGCCTCCATCACGGACGGATGGTATACAAGTATACAGAAGACACTATAAATTGATCCTTCCCAGCACCGATAAGCTGCAAGTGTGTTCATATCATCGATTAAATGCTTCCTCATACCTGAAAATCCAGACACAACACAAATAAGCATGAATTGTGTCATTTCAATAGGACATCCAACAGCCAAGGTATATTTGAATCATAACAGCGAACCACTAAAGCACTGGAGACTATTGAACAAAATGATCAGAAAGGCCAAATCAGAGTGGCTAGGTTTGGAGACAGGCATGCATACACGATCTTTGTAATCTGTTATGCTGGGGTGTGTGGGAGATGCCAAGGTTCACTGAAGGTGTTTGGGAAAATGAAATACATCATGTGTACATGACCATGTGATTCTTCAACTCTATTAGTTTCCAAGACCTGAAACAATAGCAAAACTTTAATTTTAATTCAGCATGTTTATTTTCTCAACAAACAAATCAGCCTTCATATGGAATTTAAATTAAATATGGGTTGGAGCGGCAGAATCTATAGAGTACCTCATTTAGTGGTTACAGGAAAGGGACTTTGCAATAAGCATTACTGCATTAGTATACAAATAGAAACATCGTGATACATAAAGAGGCTAGGGACATATGTGTTACCTTGCGAAGCGCCACAGCTTTGGCCATCATGTGTGTACCATCTCTCCTATTTTTCCTGTGTTAAGAGGAACACAAAATTAGGGGCCTTCTCCTTGCCGCCGCCAAACAATAGCCAGTGATGAGGCGCCGGCCCGCCGGCGTCACCTCCCGCACTCTGCCGCGGATCCGGTGCTGATGCCTGAGCTCCGCCCACCCTCATCTCCCATCTCCTCTGCAATGGATCGCCCCCTCCTCGATCTCCCATCCTCTTCTTTGATGTGCCGTCGTTGATCTTCTCCTTCCCTGCTACTAAACTCCGATGCAGGGCTGGGATGGGGGGCAACAAAGAACGTATGTAAGCAGAAATTAACAGCAGTCACAAGCAATAATCAACAGCAAGCAACAGAAGGTAAAGACATGAAACGACACAACGCACGGAACACACACAGTTAGAACCGGGTAAATAACTGAATCTGAAATTAGTATAAGAAAAGAAAATGCTTAGGAGGAGATGAAACCTTGGCACGACGAAAGAGAGCAGCCGAGGCGTCGAGCGAGCTGAACTGCAGCAGAATCTTCACAAAACCAGTGTGAGGAGGTGAGCTGACTGGGCTGGAAAACCGATGGAGATAGAAACAACTGGCTGCTCGACAAAATGATGGCAGCGGTCCGACGGCAAGAAAAAGAAGAGGGTCCTGAACACATGCCTTCTTAAATTCGATCAAGGTTTTATCGGTACAAAGTAATGAAGCTTGTCAACATAATTTGTTTTATTCTAATATATGAGAAGCATGATACAAGCGCATGCGTAGATTAAGAAAAACATCAATGATACACACTACTGAGAGGCAAATGTGCCGAGAGATTGCTGACTATTAGATCACAATCTATTTACAACATGTAAAATTAGCATACTTACCTCATAAAATTCAGGCTAACCAACTTACCAAGCTAGGAAAGCAAAAGATATACAACGCATATAATCTATGGAGTACCGAGGCAAGCAATAGGATGAACCTGTCTTTGGTGAGGTCTGAATTATACCTATTTACAGTGCTACTGCACCAAATCCGTAAATCTCGCAAACTTGGCTGCACAAATATTATAAGTGTCATTATTTTTCCTGAGCCAATGTATAGCAGCAGATTCAGAACTCGAGCCTGCCACTCTTCGAAATAAAAATCACATCCTACCATACCTCAGAGTCTGTGGTAAACAACACCAGCTCGGCTAGCGTCCATCGGCTGCTGGTCTTTGTCTTCTTCAGCTGCAAGTAATGGTGAAGCAGATGACGAGCCAGGGCGTGAGACCACGCCCTGTTCCTTCCCCCGCAGGTCTTGCTCGCCCAATTCCTCCCACCTGCTGGGCTTGCCGGTTTATTCAAAACAATAAGAAAGGAACCACAACACTTGCACAATATTGCATAGATGGGAAGAAAGAGAGAGTGATAGAGATCAGGAGCAAAGGGTGAGAAGGACGCAGAGAAGCTCACCTTGGCATCACCGATGGCGCTGCCACCTCGACCTGAGAGCGCCTCTCCGTCCGGATCCCTGCACCCCCGCCTCGGGCCATCGCCTTGCAGTCTTGCCAGCCCCAACTCGACCTGAGAGCGGCTCCTCCATCCGCGGGCAGGAGATGCCGCCGCCGCCTCGGCCCGTCGCCTTGTAGCCTCGCCCGCCCCCACTGCCGTTGCCAGGAGATGCAGCCTCCGCGTTCTCCTCCGGCCCGATGCGCTGTTGCACGGGGAGAGAGGAGGAAAGACAGGGATGGCAGCGGCGGCTGGAGAGGATGAACGGGGGGAGGAGAGGTGGCGGCTAGGGTTGTGCCCCGGCCTTAGATGTGGGCTGGAGGAGGACGGGGATTGGTGGGGAGGAGGATGCGGGCTGGAGGAGGACGGACCTCATCCCTTCCCTCATCCCTTCCCTCGTCGCTACAGTTCAAAAAAAAAAGTATACGCGTGCGCTACAGTAAATCGCGAGGCACTGTTTGTAAAAGCCAATGAGCGAACAGAGGGGACGTGGCCACGGCCGCTAGTTGGGCGAGTGCCTTCATCTTTTACTATGTAAATGCTATGTGGGTGAAATGATGATACCATGCCAACTTTCAATCTTTTCAGAGTTCATTTGTAGTGCTTTTCAATTTCAGGGTCATTTAGCTAAAAAAACAGTAAATGCATGAAAAATAGCAAATGAAGTCAGAAAGGGTTGAAAATTGATGATGTGGCTTTGAATGGTGCATGTTGAATGCATAAAAAGTCTGGAGTTGAAATAAGTTAAAAAAAATGAAATGCCTTTGTAACAGATGAGTTTTCGTCCGAAACCCTGATACTTCGAAAGAGATTGTCCATTTTGTACACGAAGTGCATCCAGTTTTTGCCGTAAGCCTCTCAACTTTTTAGCACATGCTATGTGGGTGAAAAGATGATACCATGCCAACTTTCAACCTTTTCAGAGTTCATTTGTAGTGCTTTTCAATTTTAGGGTCATTTAGCTCAAAGAATGAACTAAAAAGCTTTTATAAAACTCTAATAACAAAAAGAATGAATTAAAAAGCTTTTATAAAACTCTAATACCAAAAAGAATGAACTAAAAAGAATCAATTAAATATAATATTCTTCAATAGCTAAAAGAATCAACTAAAAAGAATCAAAATAATATTAACTAAAATTATCAAAGTATTTATTTGTTAAAAATTTTAATAGTAAAAAGAATTTTCATAAAGTATTTTTTGTTACAAACTTTAATAGAAAACTAAAAAGCTTTTATAAAACTCTAATAGCAAAATGAATCAACTAAAAAGAATCAATAAAAAATAAAACTTATGCAACTAAAATTATATAAAATTTATGCAACTAAAATTATATAACTAAAAATTACATATGCAAAAAATAACATTAAATTTTTTAAAACATAACATATGCAAAAAAAAGGCCCACCTACTAGCCACCACGGCCTGCATACGACTAGAAACCCTAGAAATGGGCCAGGATGCAGGCCCGCAGTGCAAGCAGGCCCAACAGGGCGTCATATAGGCATTTACTGCCTGCAGTAGAAAGGAGCTCGAGAGGGTAGCGGCAGCAGCGCTTATAAACCACTCCGAGCCCCTCTCAACTAGCAAGGTGGACTAAACTTTTGGATGCGGTAGCACAGACCTTTGGTCCCGGTTGGTGGCTCGAACCGGGACGAAAGGGGGGCCTTTCGTCCCGGTTCGAGCCACCAACCGGGACCAAAGGTGTGACTATATAAGCAGCACTTAGAGAATTTCTCCCCATTCTCTTCCCCGACGCCGAAACGCACGACGCCGCCAGGCTGCTCCGCCGCTCCTCGTCGCCGTCCCTGCCCTGATGCCGCCAGGCTGCTCCGCCGCCCCCGACGCCGGCCGCCGCTCCCTGCCCCGACGCCAACCCCAGTGAGCTCCCCGGCCCCTTCCCCTGCGCTGCCGCCGGCGCCCCTGCGCTCTGCTAGCCGCCGCCGCCCCTGCTCTGCTTAGCCGCCGCCGCCGCCGCCGCTGCTCTGCTAGCCGCCGCCGCCCCTGCTCTGCTTTGCTTAGCCACCGCCGCCCCCTTGTTCATACAATTTTTTTTGGTTCATAGCATTTTTTTGTCCATGTATGTATGTATGTATGTATGTATGTATGTATGTATGTATGTATGTATGGATGGATGGATGTATATAGAAAATGTTCATATGATGATTTTTTTTGTTCATAGAATTTTTTTTGCTCATAGCATTTTTTTGTCCATGTATGTATGTATGGATGGATTTATATAGAAAATGTTCGTATGATGATTTTTTTTGTTCATAGAATATTTTTTTGTTCATAGCATTTTTTTGTCCATGTATGTATGGATGGATGGATGGATGTATATAGAAAATGCTCATATGATGATTTTTTTTGTTTATAGAATTTTTTTTTTGTTCATAGAAATTAGTTAAAATTTACTAAGTTACTAAGTTTTAGTATAGACTTGGTTAAAATTTACTAAGTTAAAATGTTCATATGATGAATATTGTTTTTCTATAGACTTGGTTAAAATTTACTAAGTTTTACTTTGCCTAAATCGGGGAGAGGAAACTTTACTAAATGGGCATGATGATAATGGAATTTACTTTAATTCTGGAGAGAGGGAGTAACAACTCATATATTCAAAATTTACTCCCGGTCCGCTCGCCCGACCAACTCTCGAGACCACCCAAACCCTAGAAGAAAGAGCGTTGTCGATCTACCCCCTCCCGCCCCTACTTGTAATTGTTATGTATAATACTATATATTGATGTCTAATTCACCGGTCTTACCTCAGTGAACCGAAGGGACTTTATTTATTCGGTAGGCAGCCGTCATAGGTCAATGGCGTAGAATGGATATTTTGATCTCCTGCATAGCGATTATATTTTGCAAAGTGTCCTCTCCTGAAAGTATAACCCCGATAACTTCGACATGAAGGGGGACGTCGGACATGCATGAGAGAGGCGGTCTGCAAAGTATCCTCTCTCGAAAGTATAACCCCCGATAACTTTGCATGATGTTTGCGACTAATCCATTGCTCATATATGCATATGATTCATCATTGTGATTAGCTAGGTCTATGTTTACCACTAATCCATCTCTCATGTTTGTATATTGCCATGTTGTAATATTTGCAGAAACTATGGATAGAGACTTAGAAAAAGAAGAGTTGTTGGGGGATATAATCCGCGACGGAGGTGATATCACCTTGTCGTTTCTCAACGACACCGATGGTCAGGAAAGAGAGGATGATGGCTCCGGTGATCCAATGGAGGAGGAAGGAGATCATGACGGCTCCGGTGACCGAATGGAGGAGGAAGGAGATCATGACGGCTCCGGTGACCGAACGGAGGAGGGAGCCTTAAGTGTTGCAAAGCCCGGCGAGGTATATATATATTAATTAAGCCTCTGCTGACTTGATGCATTAATTTTTTTGTATGTACATATATTAACGCTTCTTTCTTCTTTTAGCCCTGCGGATCGAGCCAAACTTCCGTAAGGAGACGAGGCCCAAAGAAAAGGTTGCGCCAGGATGAAAGGTTCACGATCGAAGAAGTCGCTCGAGATGGCCAACCGATTGCTCCAAAGTGGACCAAGGACACATTTATACATCAGTGCGGAGTTATTGTTAGGGACAATGTCCCGATTAGCATCCAGGAATGGAATAAGAAGAAGGACCCTGAAGTTTCTTTGGAACTCGCTGATGACAAATTTCAGCCTACCACCAGAGGAGGATCCGAATAAGCCAGTTATTCTCCCGAAGGTCAAGGCGTTTGCTCTTAAGAAGATGGCAGAACTATCCAAGAACTGGAAGAAAGATTTGAACAAAAAGTTTGTCGACAAAGACAAGACTCCAGAATTCACCGGTCAATATGCAAAGATAAAAGATCACTGGCCCGCATTTGTGGCCTACAAGAAATCGGAGAAGGCCAAGCAAAGGTCAAAGATAAATAAGAAAAATGCTGCAAAGAAGAAGTATCACCATGTTACAGGGTCAGGTGGCTACAGCAAAGCCTGGCCTACGTGGGACAAAGCTGAGCAAGACCTGCTTGCTAAAGGGGTCCAACCAGTGACATTGCACTGGCTAGATCGGTCAAGGACTTGGTTCTTCGGGGTTGGGGGAACTTTGGACCCAGAATCAGGGAAGTGTGTTTGGACAAAAGCTCAACTTGCAATACCCATCAAGAAGCTTGACGAAGCAATCAAGGCAGCGCAGGAAGGGAGGTTCCATCCCGACAGAGAGAAGGACGAGCTGACAGAGGCCCTCAGGAATCCTGAACACCCTGGACAAACATGAGGCACATCTGGCTCTGTTCCGTGGGTGCATGGGTTTCCCGACAACGGTGGTTATAGAAGCCGAGAGAGAAAGAAGAAAGAGGAAGCAAGCGAAATGCAGAAGATGAATGCAAGATTAGCGAAACTAGAGCAACTTGAGAGCCAACGAGCTACCGGCCAACCATCTTAGCGGCACGAATATCCTTCGTTCGACACTGCCCCCGAAGCTACCCCACCATCTCAGCGGAGAAGCAGCGTGGCTTCCACGGAACTCGTTCAGCCTGATATCACGGCTCCTCGCTACCCCGTTGATAGTATCACGGAGAATGAACATTGTGTGCTAATGGCGAAATGCCATAACCTGACCTTGAAGGTGGCGGTCGGCTCTGTCTTACCTCCTCGAGCTGAGGGAACTTTCCATTGCCGTCCGATTCCACATGGCTTTGCTATTGTTGGGGTGGATGAAATAATGGAGGGATTTGAGGGGCTGGAGCTTGAGTACCCTACAGGTGAAGGGGAGATTCTTCGGGAAAATGCCTTAAGGAGTACCTGCGTATGGAGAAAGGAGAACATCAAGCTTCCAAACTGGATGCCGCCTCAGCAGACTCAGCCGCATCATCAGCAGACTCCTCACAGTCCAGCTCAGCCGTCTCAGCTGCCTGAGTCGTCTCCGGTGCGTGAGCTGTCTCCGTCGCCTTAGGGCTCCTCAGGGGCTAGCGCCCGGTACAATAGGCGGGAAGAAATTCAAAGCTGGTCCAAGCCTCAGGGCTCGTCCAAAGTTACCATATGAGAGAACTGACGAGGAAAACAAGGACATCAGTGCTACCGAAGTGCAGGCCCATTTTGAACAAAAACGTCCACCTCCGAAGGAAATAGTAGATCCGGTGAAAGCGAAGGGCACTCTGGATGCCCTTAAGCGACCACCACCGCCTCCGCTGCAATCCAACTATGACCGCTATATTGCAAAGACATATGATGAAGCGCGGCGGTCGGGAAGTACTACCAGTGCTGCAAGACGAAGTGGGAAAAAAATTCCCCAGCTCGGCGAACAGGAGAAGCAATCGTGCCCCCCGCTCAAGGTGTCTAGTGATATCGCTAATCATCCGGGGCTAGCGCCCGGTACCACTCTTGGTGATTACGTGGGCGATGATGTACAGTTTGAAATGGTTGAGGTAGTAGCTCCCTTTAGATACGAGCACGGGAAGCCTCTCGTCAAACCTGATCAGCTCCCGCATCTAACAACGATGATGTGAAGGTTGCAGGACTGGTACTTGGAAACCTACAGCAAGGATGGGACCGACAGTATATTGCTGGGAATTAAAGATGAGCACGACTTCATTGGAGTTGAGGTGATGCCTGTTGATTTTGTGGAATTATTTTAGTTATTCAATCAAGACGCCCTCGACAAACAACTCAGGAGTTGCTACTGTCTGTAAGTATTATTTCTGTAATGAAGTCTCTAGCTCAGCTCGTTCATTGCATGTATATATAATTATCCTCACTATATTATGCAGATTGAAGATCGTCGAATGCAAAAGAGGACAAATCTGTGACATTGGGCTCATTAGCCCAAATACCGTAAATGAATGGACGGTACAAAACAGAGTTGAAGATACTGAGGAAAACTTGCTAAAGCGTTCCTTCGACATCAAAACAAAAGGGAAATACTCTTTCCTTACAACTTCAAGTGAGTGTTACTGTCTTGTGCATATTCGGTTTCGCTTACTCAAGGTTAAGTACTGTAATTGATGAGTTATGCGTGCGCAGGTTCCACTTTATTCTACTATCCATTAAGCTTTACGGGGGAGAAGTAACTGTTTTAGACTCGAGACTAAAGATCCTAAGGATTATGCGGACATGAGTGAAATGCTCCAGAAGTAAGTTCAATCATTATCGCACCATATCGGCAACTTTCGTTCATTTCCTTATATCAAGTAATCATTTTCTTTGCCAGGCAGGGTTTGGAAAAAGTTCACCAGAATGGTTCCGGGTCTGAAGAAGGAGCTGCGATTTATACACCCCAAATTAAGTAGTACTAGCTAGTTCCGCACATCTCTCATTGATTCTAGTTTCATCAATACCATTATCATGCTTGATTATCAGTTTGATTGAACTCTATTCTTGTAAAGTTCTTGTGGCAGGCAGGCGGGAATAATTTATGTGGATACTACGTTTGCGAGTTCATGCGCCACTCGACCTCTAAGCGGGGCTACTCTGATAAACAATTTGAAGTACGTAAACAATATTCACAATTTTATTTTATTACCATCAATTGTGTTGAGTTTCATTCATATATATGTATTGACCCCCTTCTTTAAATTAGATGTGGGAGATGTGGGAAGAACTCCTACCACATGATCGCATACGAGCAATTCAAGAGGAATTGGCGGGATTCTTTCTTGAGCACGTCATACATGAAAAGGGAGAATACCATACGGACATTCTATGCGATTTTGGTGCTTGATGAAGTCAGGGATCGTAAGAGATGTTAGATTGTATATATGTAGTAGCGTCGGATAGATATACGAAAACTTGTTGTTCGACCAAGCACGGAGAAAGAGAGGTCACTTCTTTCTATATATGTTCATGACGATCTCTTGTGTAATGGTTCCTTCGTTGCTATATGTAGTAGCTAGCGTCGAGTTGAATGGAAAACATTAAATAAAAATGAAACCCTAAATGTAAAAGAATTGAAGGGTAAACAGAAAAATAAAAGGGGGAAACACAATATGAAAACCCCTAAACCCTCCAAAACCCCAAAACCCCTCCTTTCAAAAAAAAAACCCCAGCGCCTGGCAGCTGCTGACGCGTGGCTGCCTTTTAGTCCCGGTCGGTGTTACCAACTGGGACAAAGGTCCTCCTGCCTGGGCGCCCCACAGCGGCCACGTGGAGCTCCTTTAATCCCGGTTCGTAAGCCAACCGGGACTAAAAGTAATGGGCCTTAGTCCCGATTGTTTTGTCCCGGTTGCAGAACCGGGACTAATGCCTTGTTTTCTACTAGTGAACCATTCAGACCCTGTGTTTGACATATTACTGACCTTCGGCAAGGGCCACACATCTGACATAGCAAGCCACAGTTCCATGGCATTGAGGCAGCAACACAATACATGAAATGTATCCTCTTGTTCCACACGGCAAACAGGGTAAAGATTGTCAAGCTCCATATTGAGACCATGTTTCAAATCCCAAGTAGGCAATGAGTTACTTGCAATCCGCCATGCAAAGATGCAATTTTTTTGGTGGAGCCTTGCTGCCCCAGATAGTCGACCATATGCTTCGGGAACCATCAGGCGAGTCACTAGTGGCTGATTGCCCACACAGATGTGCTTCTTCAAAAGCAAGTTTATAAGGCTACGAACATAAAAGATGCATGTTTTCTCACCAGCCCATGCAATGAAGTCCTCATGATTACGAGATGACATTTTTATTTTCAGTATCTCATCACCATCCATTGGAAACCATTGTCTCACGATGTCAACATTCCAACTCCCATTGAAGTTTAGAAGTTCAGACACCCACTGCAAACGACATTGTCCCTTGGGCGAAATTATTTTTTAGGAAGGTTTCCTAGGGATCCATCTATCTCTCCAAATCCTTACTTGAGTGCCATTTCCAATCCTCCATACCAACCCCATTTCAGAAGTTCGAGGCCATACGATACACCCTGCCATGACGATGACGGATTGCCCGTGAACACCGTGTCCTCCAGTCTGTCATTAGGGTAGTATTTTGCACGCAGAACGCGTGCACATAGGCTCTCAGGAATTTTTAGCAAGCGCCAAACTTGCCTGACTAGTAAGGCTTGGTTAAAAAGTCTGAAGTCTCGGAACCCAATACCTCTCATACACTTTGGTTTGATGATATCCTCCCATATTTCCAATGAGCCTTCCTCTTACCCTTTTCTGAACCCCACAAAGCCCCAACGACAACTTGAACATGCTCATAATATAGGTTGGTATAGATTGGGCAATTTTTTTTGAAAAGGAGGATAACCCCCGGCCTCTGCATCAAAATGATGCATGCAGCCATCTTATTAAATAAGTGCATAACAAAGTCTGAAGTTCAAATCTGGCTCACAACTGGAGCAAAGCAAAAGAAAGTAATAATGTGCCACTGCCGGCGAAATTAGCAACATGCTATGATGCCTATACACCTAGCCTATTAGTAGCTTGCCATCCAAATCGGTTAAAGATAACCCGTGCGACCGTCTCCCATCAGTTGCACCCAGTAACCAAAAGCTCCCTATGGTCCGCATGAGTGAGTAACGAATACGTACGGATCCAAGCAGTAGCTCTGTAGATAACCTGCAAAAAGTTGATAAAGTTTTTCCGGTTAAAGATAGTGCCGTTCCTGTTGTTCCATATAGCCCAAAGTAATGCACATATTCCTATCCGAATATGTCTCGCTATGTTTGATTCCACTCTGTTCAGTCACGTCTCAAATAACGTGTTAATGCAGGTTGGAGGATTAACGTTGAAGGCTATATGTATCGTGCGCCACAGTAGCTTTGCCAACGGGCAATCGAGAAAGAGGTGTTGTATAGTTTCAGCTTGGTCACAATAGCAACAACGAGAATTACCTACCCAATTTCGCTTAACCAAATTATCTTTTGTCAAGATAACTCCCTTGTGGACAAACCACATGAAGATTTTAATTCTAAGCGGAACTTTAATCTTTCAGATATGGAGGGATCGCGGAATTGGCCCAGTATCAGACTGGTCAGAGAGTTGAACTTCCATCAACCTACGGACCAAGTGCAGCCATGAATTCCAATGTTCCCCCACCAAAGACCTCCTAAATTGGATATTAAGGGGGACCGACTGTAATACTGTAGCAACATAATCTTCCTTACATTGTATAATATGATATAAAGTGGGATATTGTAGGGCTAAGAGCATCTCTAGCAGACCCCGTATAACGCCGACCCGCATAACGCGTTTACAGTTCGTGAAAAAATGGCTTTGCGGGCCGGCGCGGGCAGCGGCAGAGTCAGATCCCGCAAAACGGGCCCCTAAAAAAGGATATTCGCAGAATATGCTCTTTTACGAGTCAGCTTTGCGGGGTCTGCTCGGGCGCCGCCCCCACCGGCCCGCAAATCCGAAATTTGCATTTCAATTTCACACATGAAAATACATTTCTTTGCTTTTTTTTCTTCAACGGCATTGGATACATAGTAATTCACCAAATCTTTGCTAGAATAGCAAGAAAAAAAAACAAGAACCACAATTATGCATTTTTTAAGATATCTGCTACTTCTTGAGCTTGCGTTGGTTTTTCCCTTGAAGAGGAAAGGGTGATGCAGCAAATAGAGATAAGTATTTCCCTCAGTTAGAGAACCAAGGTATCAATCCAGTAGGGGGTACAAGCAAGTCTCCAATCTTTGCACCTACACAAACAATCAAACACTTGCACCCAACGCGATAAAGGGGTTGTCGATCCCATCACGGTCAATTGCAATGGTGAGATTTGCTAGAGATAGATATAAAAGATTACTAAAACATAAAATAAAATAAAAGTAAATAAATTGTAGCAAGGTATTTTTGGTTTATAGATCTGAAAATATATGATGGAAAATAGACCCGGCGGCCATAGGTTTCACTAGAGGCTTCTCTCTTGAAGGAAAATAATACGGTGGGTGAACAAATTACTGTCGAGCAATTGATAGAAAAGCGCAAAGTTATGACGATATCCAAGGCAATGATTATGCATATAGGCATCACGTCCGTGTCAAGTAGACCGAAACAATTTTGCATCTACTACTATTACTCCACACATCGACCGACTCCTGCCTGTATCTAGAGTATTAAGTTCTAGAGAACAGAGTAATGCATTAAGTAAGATGACATGATGTAGAGGGATAAACTCAAGCAATATGATGAAAACCCCATCTTTTTATCCTTGATGGCAACAATACAATACATGCCTCGCTGCCCCTACTGTCACAGGGTGAGGACACCGCAAGATTGAACCCAAAACTAAGCACCTCTCTCATTGCAAGAAATACCAATCTAGTTGGTCAAACCAAACCGATAATTCGAAGAGAAATACAAAGATATCAAATCATGCATATAAGAATTAAGAGAAGATTCAAATAATATTCATAGATAATCTTATCATAAGTCCACAATTCATCAGATCTCGACAAACACACCGCAAAAGAATATTACATCGGATATAACTCCAAGAACATCAAGGAGAACATGGTATTGAAGATCATTGAGAGAGAAGAAGCCATCTAGCTACTAGCTATGGACCCGTAGGTCTGAGGTAAACTACTCACGCTTCATCGGAAGGGCAATAGGGTTGATGTAGATGCCCTCCGTGATCGAATCCCCCTCCGGACGATTGCTGGAAAAGGCCCCAAGATGGGATCTCACGGGAAAAGAGGCCTGCGGCGGCGGAAAAGTATTTTTGTGGACACTTATGATGTTGGGGGAATATTTGGGAATTTATAGGCCAAAGATTAGGGTTAGGGGAGCCTCGAGGGACCCACAAGGTAGGGGGGCGCCCCCCCTGGGGCGTGCCTGGCACCCTTGTCGTTGCCTCGGGACTCCTTTTACTTGATCTCCAAGTCCTACGTGTGTCTTCTGGTCCAAGAAAAATCACCATAAAGTTTTATTCCGTTTGGACTCTGTTTGATATTCCTTTTCTGCGAAACTCAAAAACAAGGAAAAACAGAAACTAGCACTGGCACTGGGCTCTGGGTTAATAGGTTAGTCCCAAAAATAATATAAAATAGCATATTAATGCATATAAAACATCCAAAACAGATAATATAATAGCATGGAACAATAAAAAATTATAGATACGTTGGAGATGTATCAAGCATCCCGAAGCTTTATTCCTGCTCATCCTCGAGTAGGTAAATGATAAAAACAGAATTTTTGATGTGGAATGCTACCTAACATATTTATCCATGTAATTTTCTTTATTGTGGCATGAATATTCAGATCCATAAGATTCAAAACAAAAGTTTAATATTGACATAAAAACAATAATACTTCAAGCATACTAACAAAGCAATCATGTCTTCTCAAAATAACATGGCCAAAGAAAGTTATCCCTACAAAATCATATAGTCTAGCTATGCTCCATCTTCATCACACAAAGTATTAAATCATGCACAACCCCGATGACAAGCCAAGCAATTGTTTCATACTTTTGATGTTCTCAAACTTTTTCAACTTTCACGCAATACATGAGCGTGAGCCATGGATATAGCACTATAGGTGGAATAGAATATGGTGGTTGTGGAGAAGACAAAAAGAAGGAGATAGTCTCACATCAACTAGGCGTATCAATGGGCTATGGAGATGCCCATCAATAGATATCAATGTGAGTGAGTAGGGATTGCCATGCAACGGATGCACTAGAGCTATAAGTGTATGAAAGCTCAAAATAAACTAAGTGGGTGTGCATCCAACTCGCTTGCTCACGAAGTCCTAGGGAAATTTGAGGAAGCCCATCATTGGAATATACAAGCCAAGTTCTATAATGAAAAATTCCCACTAGTATATGAAAGTGGCAATATAGGAGACTCTCTATAATGAAGATCACA
Organism: Thinopyrum elongatum; assembly: GCA_011799875.1. Taxonomy (NCBI): domain Eukaryota; kingdom Viridiplantae; phylum Streptophyta; class Magnoliopsida; order Poales; family Poaceae; genus Thinopyrum; species Thinopyrum elongatum. The sequence goes on from CM022302.1 coordinate 544,692,618, forward strand.
GTGCTACTTTGAAGCACAAGTGTGGAAAAAGGATAGTAGCATTGCCCCTTGATGACCCACAAGTATAGGGGATCAATCGTAGTCCTTTCGATAAGTAAGAGTGTCGAACCCAACAAGGAGCAGAAGGAAATGACAAGTGGTTTTCAGCAAGGTAATGTCTGCAAGCGCTGAAATTATAAGTAACAGATACTTTGGTAGCAGGATAATTTGTAACGAGCATGTAACGGTAACGGCAAATAATATGCAGCAAGATAGCCCAATCCTTTTGTGGCAAAGGACAGGCCAAAACGGTTTCTTATAATAAGCAAATTGTTCTTGAGGGCACACGGGAATTTCATCTAGTCACTTTCACCATGTTGGCTTGATTTGTGTTCACTACTTTGATAATTTGATATGTGGGTGGATCGGTGCTTAGGTGCTGTTCTTACTTGAACAAACCTCCTACTTATGATTAACCCCCTCGCAAGCATCCGCAACTACGAGAAAATTATTAAGATAGAATCTAACCATAGCATTAAACTTTTGGATCCAAATCGGTCCCTTACGAAGTAGCGCATAAACTAGGGTTTAAGCTTCTGTCACTCTAGCAACCCATCATCTAATAACTACTCCACAATGCATTCCCTTAGGCCCAAATATGGTAAAGTGTCATGTAGTCGACGTTCACATGAAACCACTAAGGGAATCACAACATACATATTATCAAAATATCGAACACATATCAAGTTCACATGATTACTTGCAACATGATTTCTCCCGTGATCTTAAGAACAAAAGTAACTACTCACAAGTGATAAACATGTTCATGATCAGAGGGGTATTAAATATCATAATGGATCTGAACATATAATCTTCCACCAAATAAACCATATAGTGATCAACTACAAGATGTAATCAACACTACCAGTCACCCACAGGTACCAATCTGAGGTTCCGGTACAAAGATTGAACACAAGAGATGAACTCGGGTTTGAGAGGAGATGGTGCTGGTGAAGATGTTGATGAAGATTGGCCTCCCCAAGATGAGAGGGTTGTTGGTGATGATGATGACGATGATTTCCCCCTCCAGGAGGGAAGTTCCCCCAGCGAAATCGCTCCGCCGGAGGGCGAAAGTGCTCCTGCCCAAGTTCCACTCGAGACGGCGGTGCTCCGTCCCGAAAGTCCTCTCCTTATTTTTTCTAGGTCAAAATGACTTATATACCAGAAGATGGGCACCGGAGGTGGACCGAGGAGGGCACAACCCACCAGGGCGCGCCTGGGCTCCCTGGCACACCCATGTGGGTTGTGCCCACCTGGTGGGCCCCCTCTGGTAGTTATTCTCTCCAATAATTCTTATTTATTCCATAAAAATTCCTCGTGAAGTTTCAGCTCATTTGGAGTTGTGCAGAATAGGTAGCCTGACGTAGCTTTTTCAGGTCCAGATTTCCAGCTGCCGGAATTCTCCCTCTTTGTGTGAACCTTGCATATTATGAGAGAAAAGGCATTAGAATTACTCCAAAAAACATTATTTTGCATAAAAACATTATAAATAATAGTAGGTAAACATGATGCAAAATGGACGTATCAACTCCCCCAAGCTTAGACCTCGCTTGTCCTCAAGCGAAAACCGAAATCGAAAAACATGTCCACATGCTTAGAGAGAGAGAGGTGTCGATAAAAACAAAATACGAACTTAGAAGCATCATGTAAATTATTATAACAACAACAAACTTTAACATAAAACTTTTATCATAGAACTTTTATCATAGACTTCTCATGAATAAGTAACAATTCATCACAACATCGAAGTATAAAGCATAAACTCTATTGGAAACCAACAAACTATGTTCTCAGTCAACTTTGCAACTACAATTCATCATCTTTTCAGGAAGGGTCACGTATCGGAGCCTTTAGGCAAGTCCACATACTCAACCATCATATAGTCTTCTATGATTGCTAACACTCACCGCATACACATGAGCAAAACATTTCAACTGGACACATAGAAAGATAGGGGCTTATAATTTCGCCTCCCAACGTATTCACCTCAAGGGTGATGTCAACAATAATAACTCATGCTACCCAGATCCAACTGGATATATGTGCCTAGATCTTTCCTCACCACATGATGCTTGCCAAAAGAGAAAAATAAAAAGGAATAGAGAGAAAAACTTTGACTCTCGCATGAAAGTAAATACATAAAAGTAAAAGATAGGCCCTTCGCAGAGGGAAGCAGAGGTTGCCATGCGCTTTTAGTTTGTATGCTCAATCCCTTAGCGCAAAAGAATGTCATGTTATATTGCCCCTTATGATAGCAACCTTTATTATGCAGTCTGTCGCTTTTATTCTTTGCCATCACAAGTTCGTACAACGCTCAATTTTCTTTTACACGAAATGATCTAACACTTTTAGAAGCAATTTTTATTGCCTTATTGCACCAACGACAACTTACTTGAAGGATCTTACTCAATCCTTAGGTAGGTATGGTGGACTCTTGAAAATAAGATTTGGGTTTAAGGGTTTTTGGATGCACAAGTAGTATCTCTACTTGGTGCGGAATTTTTAGCTAGTAAAGATGAGGGGCAACCACCACATGTTGAAGGATCTATGACAATATAACTTCTATGTGAATATGAACAAACATAAATCATTACGTTGTCTTCCTTGTCCAACGTCAACAATTTTGGCATATAATATTTTGATGGGGGCTCACAATCGCAAAAGATTTCCAAGATAGTGTATTTGCATGTGAATCTTCTCTTCCCTTATTAATTCTTTCATGAATTGCATCATTGACCAATGCTATGTTTGTCAATCTCCAATAAAATTTTCTACTAATACTATTCCTTATGTGGTGTCATTACTTACCATAAGATTAGCATATGATCTTTTTCATTTATTTCCTTTTTTTTGTTGAACATGAAAGTAAAGAGAACAAAACTCCAACTAAACTTTATTATATAAATCGCATACGATTACAAAGATAGATCACTAAGCAAACTCTCGAAAAGAAAGGGTCGAACTAAACTTTTATTCATCTAAAGCAAAAGATAACTATGGATCGAACTAAAGTAAATAAAGGCAAAAGATAGTGGAGGTGATACGATACCAGGGCACCTCCCCCAAGCTGGGCACAAGCCAAGGAGAGTGCCCATACCCGATACTCAATTTTCTTTTGGTGATGAAGAAGGAGGTGGTGGTGATGAAGTAGCGTTTTCCAACATAGTCATGAGTAGCTCCCTCAAGCCTTGAATCTCTCGAAGGGCCTGATGAAGTAACTCAGTGTTTTTCTCCACTTCAGCCATAATGTGTTTATTCTTCGGGCCCCAAGAATTTGTTCCTGCATCACTTCCTCTTGGACGAGATATGTCCCAATTGGACGGTATGTGCACACGAGGAGTATTTTCGAACCCATAATTGTGAATCAAATTGTGAAAATTGTTACGATGTAACCTGTGTAAAGGCCTCCTTGGTGGGAGTCCTTCATGCACTTCGGGGCTCTCTTGATTGTTTGATGTCCTCATGGCTTGATGAAGATTAGGACGAGTGGAGATGCCAGCCAGTGTGCCTCTTTCGAAAGTCGGAGGGTAAACTCCAAGGGGATTTCCTTCATCTTCCTCCATGGCAACTTCTTCAGCTCCCTCTCTCCTTAGATCCTCCCGAACCAACCCTGCATCTTCTTCTCTGTTGTTGGAGGGTGAGGAAGACATGATGCTTGCCTTGAAGAATCTATCAGAAAACAACAAGAAAAGAAAATAGAAGATTTCTCCGCGATACAGTGGTCAATAGGTTCGGGGGGTATATAATGATTTTTTATCTTGGGAAACAAGCAAACGGAAGAAAACGGAGTCCGGAAGGTACCCGAGGTGGGCACAACCCACCTGGGCGCACCTGGCTGCCAGGCGCGCCCTGGTGTCTTGTGCCCACCAGGGGTGCCTTTCTGGTTGTTTCTTATTTTCCTAATTTTTGTTATATTCCAAAATGGATAGAAAATATTTTTGCAGATTTTTCGGAGTCCGTTTACTTACCGTATCACGTACCTCCTTTTTTCATGATTCTGGAGTGTTCCGGAAGGTTTCTTTTATGTGTTCTTCCGGTGTCATAGTTTGGATAATATTGCTTTCAACATTAATGGGCGTACCTGAGATATAATGTTTTATTCGTTGCCCATTAACAACCTTCGGGTTAGTACCTTCGGCATTATTTATTTTGATAGCTCCAGATCGATAAACCTCCTCGATAGCATAGGGTCCTTCCCATTTGGAGAGGAGTTTTCCTGCAAAGAATCTGAAACAAGAGTTGTACAAAAGAACATATTCTCCAACCTTGAACTCACGCTTTTGGATTCTTTTATCATGCCATCTTTTAACTTTTTCTTTAAATAACTTGGCATTTTCATAAGCTTGGGTTCTCCATTCATCTAATGAGCTAATATCAAATAACCTCTTCTCACCAGCAAGTTTGAAATCATAGTTGAGTTCGTTAATTGCCCAATAAGCTTTATGTTCTAACTCAAGAGGCAAATGACAAGCTTTTCCATAAACCATTTTATAAGGAGACATACCCATAGGATTTTTATATGCTGTTCTATAAGCCCAAAGTGCATCATCTAATTTCTTAGACCAATTCTTCTGGGACCTATTGACAGTCTTTGTAAAATTAATTTTATTTGTCTATTGCTAAGTTCAACTTGACCACTAGACTGAGGATGATAGGGTGATGCAATTCTATGGTTAACATCATATTTGGCAAGCATTTTACGGAAAGCACCATGAATAAAGTGTGAACCACCATTAGTCATTAAATATCTAGGGACTCCAAACCTTGGGAAAATAACTTCTTTAAGCATTTTAATAGAGGTGTTGTGATCAACACTACTAGTTGGAATAGCTTCTACCCACTTAGTAACATAATCAACAGCAACCAAAATATGTGTGTACACATTAGAGGAAGGAAAAGGTCCCATGTAATCAAATCCCCAAACATCAAATGGTTCAACAGTAAGTGAATAATTCATAGGCATTTCTTGACCCTTACCGATATTACCTATTCTTTGACATTCATCACAAGATAAGACGAATTTACGAGCATCCTTGAAGAGAGTAGGCTAATAAAACCCAGATTGCAATACCTTGTGAGCAGTTCTGTCTCCCGCATGATGTCCTCCATAAGCTTCGGAGTGACATTTCCGTAGGATTTGTTCCTGTTCATTCTCAAGTACACAACATCTAATAATACCATCTACTCCTTCTTTATAAAGATGTGGGTCATCCCAAAAGTAATGTCTTAAATCATAGAAGAATTTTTCTCTTGTTGGTATGTAAAGCTAGGGGGTATGTATTTAGCAACAATATAATTAGCATAGTCAGCATACCAAGGTGTACTATTAGAAACATTTATTGCAGCTAATTGCTCATCAGGAAAACTATCATCAATAGGTAGTGGGTCATCAAGAACATTCTCCAGCCTAGACAGGTTATCAACTACGGGGTTCTCCGCTCCTTTTCTATCAGTGATATGCAAATCAAATTCTTGTAGCAAGAGAACCCATCGAATAAGCCTAGGTTTGGCATCATTCTTTTCCATAAGATACTTTATTGCAGCATGATTAGTGTGAACAATTACTTTTGAATCTACAATATAGGATCTAAATTTATCACAAGCAAACACCACTGCTAGAAATTCTTTTACAGTAGTAGCATAATTTCTTTGTGCACTGTCTAGAGTTTTACTTGCGTAGTAAATAACATTCAGTTTCTTATCAACTCTTTGTCCTAGAACAGCACCAACAGCATAATCACTAGCATCACACATAATTTCAAAAGGCAAGTTCCAATCAGGTGGTTGAACAATAGGTGCAGAAATTAAGGCTTTCTTGAGTGTTTCGAAGGCTTCTAAACAATCATCATCAAAAACAAAAGGAATATCCTTTTGCAAAAGATTTGTCAGAGGCCTAGAAATTTTAGAAAAGTCTTTGATAAATCTCCTATAGAAACCAGCATGACCAAGGAAACTACGAATACCTTTGATATCTTTAGGACATGGCATTTGCTCAATTGCATCAACCTTAGCTTTGTCCACCTCATACCTCTTTCAAAAAATTTATGGCCCAAAACAATACCTTCGTTAACCATAAAGTGGCACTTCTCCCAATTCAAGACAAGATTTGTTTGCTCACATCTCTGCAAAACTCGATCAAGATTGCTTAAACAATCATCAAAAGACTTCCCATAAACAGAAAAGTCATCCATGAAAACCTCAACAATCTTTTCACAAAAGTCAGAGAATATAGCAGTCATACATCTTTGAAAGGTAGCAGGTGCATTGCAGAAACCAAAAGGCATACCTCTATAAGCATAAGTTCCAAAAGGGCAAGTAAAAGTGGTCTTTTCTTGATCAGGTTGAGAAACAGGAATTTGTGAAAAACCAGAATATCCATCAAGGAAGCAAAAATGTGTGTGCTTAGATAATCTTTCTAGCATTTGATCAATAAAAGGCAGAGGGTAATGATCTTTTCTAGTTGCTTTGTTTAATTTTCTAAAATCAATTACCATTCTATAGCCTGTAACAATTCGTTGTGGAATAAGTTCATTCTTATCATTAGGAACAACAGTAATACCTCCTTTCTTAGGGACACAATGGACAGGACTTACCCATCTACTATCAGCTATAGGATAGATTATACCTGCTTCCAGAAGTTTTAATATTTCTGTTCTTACCACTTCTTTCATCTTCGGATTTAACCGACGTTGGTGATCAACAACGGGTTTAGCATCAGGTTCCATATTAATCTTGTGCTGACATAGAGTGGGACTGATGCCCTTAAGATCATCAAGAGTATATCCAATAGCAGCTCGGTGCTTCCTTAGAACTTTCAATAATCTTTCTTCTTCATGTTCTGAAAGGTTAGCACTAATAATAACATGATAAATCTTTTTCTCATCGAGATAAGCATATTTCAAAGTGTCAGGTAACTGTTTTAATTCAAACACAGGATCACCTTTAGGTGGAGGAGGACCTCCTAGAGTTTCAATAGGCAAATTGTGCTTAAGCAGAGGTTGTTGTTCGAACAAGATTCTATCTATTTCATTTCTTTCGTGCATATGCAAATCATTTTCATGGTCTAGGAGATATTGTTCTAAAGTATCAGTAGGAGGTACAGCAATAGAAGCAAGACCAATAATTTCATCCTTACTAGGCAATTCTTTTTTATGAGGTTTTCTACTAAACTTGGAAAATTGAACTCATGAGACTCATCACCAAAGCTAACACCGACAGTTTGTTTCTCACAATCTATTTTAGCATTAACGGTGTTTAAGAAAGGTCTACCAAAGATAATGGGACAAAAGTCATCCTGTGGGGAACCAAGAACAATAAAATCAGTAGGGTATTTTATTTTCCCACACAAGACTTCAACATCTCTAACAATCCCAAGTGGTGTGATGGTGTCTCTATTTGCAAGTTTAATAGTAACATCTATGTCTTCTATTTCAGCGGGTGCTATGTCATTCATAATTTCTTGATATAAGGTAAAAGGAATAGCACACACGCTTGCACCTATGTCGCATAAACCATGATAACAGTGATCTCCTATTTTAACTAAGACAATGGGCATGCCAACAACGGGTCTATGTTTATCTTTCCCATCGGGTTTGGCAATTCTAGCAGCTTCACCAACGAAGTAAATAACATGCCCATCAATATTATCGACCAAGAGATCCTTAACCATAGCAACACTAGGTTCTACTTTGATTTGCTCAGGGGGTTTAGGTGCTTTGATATTACTTCTACGGACCATAGTTGAAACCTTAGCATGTTCTTTTATCTTAACAGGAAAAGGTGGTTTCTCGATGTAAGTAGTAGGAACAACTGGATCAACATTGTAGATGATAATTTCTTCTTTAGCAACTACCGGTTCTTTAATTTCTTCTTTAATAGGAGGATGATATTTAAACCACTTCTCTTTAGGGAGATCAACATGAGTAGCAAAAGATTCACAGAAAGAGGCTACTATCTCAGAATCAAGTCCATATTTAGTGCTAAACTTTTGAAAAGCATCGGTATTCATAAAAGATTTAACACAATCAAACTTAAGCTTAATACCTGACTCTTTACCTTCGTCGAGTTCCCAATCTTCAGAGTTGCATTTAATTCTTTCCAAGAGGTCCCACCTGAATTCAATAGTCTTCTTCATAAAAGAACCGGTACAAGAAGTATCAAGCATGGATTGATCATTACGAGAAAGCCGAGCATAGAAGTTCTGGATGATAATTTCTCTCGAGAGCTCATGATTGGGGCATGAATATAACATTGACTTAAGCCTCCCCCAAGATAGAGCGATACTTTCTCCTTCACGAGGCCAAACATTATATATATAATTCCGATCACGATGAACTAGATGCATAGGATAATTTTTTTTGATGAAATTCCAATTTCAACCAATTCCAATTCCAAGATCCAATGTCATCGCATAGCCTATACCATGTCAATGCCTTTCCCTTCAAAGATAAAGGGAAAACCTTCTTCTTAGCTTCATCTCCGGGTAAACCTGCAAGCTTAAACAATCTACGAATTTCATCCACATATATCAAGTGCATATCAGGATATTCGGTTCCATCTCCTGCATAAGGATTAGCTAGCTGTTGTTCTATCATACCAGAAGGAATTTCATATTCAGTATTTTCAGTAGGTGAAGTGGGTTGAGGGGCAACTAATTTTGGTTACCTCGAACAAACCTCTCAAAGGATTGTTCTCCATAGTAACAAGTGACAATAAATTTCAGCACGTAGTAATAATTTTTTTCCTTACCAAGAGCGCTTCACTCCCCGGCAACGGCGCCAAAAAAGAGCATGGATGACCCATAAGTATAGGGGATCAATCGTAGTCCTTTCGATATGTAAGAGTGTCAAACCCAACAAGGAGCAGAAGGAAATGACAAGTGGTTTTCAGCAAGGTAATGTCTGCAAGCGCTGAAATTGTAAGTAACAGATAATTTGGTAGCAGGATAATTTGTAACAAGCACGTAACGGTAATGGAAAATAATATGCAGCAAGATAGCCCAATCCTTTTGTGGAAAAGGACAGGCCAAAACGGTTTCTTATAATAAGCAAAGTGTTCTTGAGGGCACACGGGAATTTCATCTAGTCACTTTCACCATGTTGGCTTGATTTGTGTTCACTACTTTGATAATTTGATATGTGGGTGGATCGGTGCTTAGGTGATGTTCTTACTTGAACAAACCTTCTACTTATGATTAACCCCCTCACAAGCATCCGCAACTACGAGAAAAGTATTAAGATAGAATCTAACCATAGCATTAAACTTTTGGATCCAAATCGGTCCCTTACGAAGTAGCGCATAAACTAGGGTTTAAGCTTCTGTCACTCTAGCAACCCATCATCTAATAACTACTCCACAATGCATTCCCTTAGGCCCAAATATGGTGAAGTGTCATGTAGTCGACGTTCACATGACACCATTAAGGGAATCACAACATACATATTATCAAAATATCGAACACATATCAAGTTCACATGATTACTTGCAACATGATTTCTCCCGTGACCTCAAGAACAAAAGTAACTACTCACAAGTGATAAACATGTTCATGATCAGAGGGGTATTAAATAGCATAATGGATCTGAAAAAATAATCTTCCACCAAATAAACCATATAGTGATCAACTACAAGATGTAATCAACACTACTAGTCACCCACACGTACCAATCTGAGGTTCCGTTACAAAGATTGAACACAAGAGATGAACTAGGGTTTGAGAGGAGATGGTGCTGGTGAAGATGTTGATGAAGATTGGCCTCCCTAAGATGAGAGGGTTGTTGATGATGATGATGACGATGATTTCCCCCTCCGGGAGGGAAGTTCCCCCGGCGGAATCGCTCCGCCGGAGGGCAAAAGTGCTCCTGCCCAAGTTCTGCCTCGAGACGGTGGCGCTCCATCCCGAAAGTCCTCTCCTTATTTTTTCTAGGTCAAAATGACTTATATACCAGAAGATGGGCATCGGAGGTGGGCCGAGGAGGGCACAACCCACCAGGGCGCGCATGGGCTCCCTGGCGCGCCCAGGTGGGTTGTGCCCACCTGGTGGTCCCCCTCTGGTAGTTATTCGCTCCAATAATTCTTATTTATTCCATAAAAATTCCTCATGAAGTTTTAGCTCATTTGGAGTTGTGCAGAATAGGTAGCCTGACATAGCTTTTTCAGGTCTAGATTTCCAGCTGCCGGAATTCTCCCTCTGTGTGTGAACCTTGCATATTATGAGAGAAAAGACATTAGAATTACTCCAAAAAGCATTATCATACATGAAAACATTATAAATAACAGTAGGTAAACATGATGCAAAATGGACGTATCACCCCTTCTCTCTTTTCTCTCATTTTTTTTATTTTGGGCTCTTTGGCCTTTTTTTCTCTTTTCTTTTCATTTTTTTTATTTTTTGTCTGGAGTCTCATCCTGACTTGTGGGGGAATCATAGTCTCCATCATCCTTTCCTCACATGGGACAATGCTCTAAAAATGATGATCATCACACTTTTATTTACTTACAACTCAAGAATTACAACTCGATACTTAGAACAAAATATGACTCTACATGAATGCCTCCGGCAGTGTACCGGAATGTGCAATGACTCAAGAGTGACATGTATGAAAAATATATGAATGGTGGCCTTGCCATAAATATGATGCCAACTACATGATCATGCAAAGCAATATGACAATAATGAAGCGTGTCATAATAAGCGTAACGGTGGAAGTTGCATGGCAATATATCTCGGAATGGCTAAGGAAATGCCATAATAGGTAGGTATGGTGGATGTTTTGAGGAAGGTATATGGTGGCTATTTTGAGGAAGGTATATGGTGGGTGTAATGCACCGGCGAAAGTTGCACGGTACTAGAGAGGCTAGCAAAGGGGAAAGGGTGAGAGTGCGTATAATCCATGGACTCAACATTAGTCATAAAGAACTCACATACTTATTGCAAAAGTCTATTAGCTATCAAAACAAAGTTTTAGACACATGCACCTAGGGGGATAGATTGGTAGGAAAATACCATCGCTCGTCCCCGACCACCACTCATAAGGAAGACAATCAATAAATAAATCATGCTCCAACTTCATCACATAACGGTTCACCATACGTGCATGCTACGGGAATCACAAACTTTAACACAAGTATTTATACCAATTCACAATTACTCACTAGCATGACTCTAATATCACCATCTGTATATCTCAAAACAATCATAAGGAATCAAACTTCTCATAGTATTCAATGCACTTTATATGAAAGTTTTTATTATATCCCTCTTGGATGCCCATCATATTAGGGCTAAATTCATAACCTAAGCAAATGACCATTCTGTTTAGAGACTCTCAAAATAATATAAGTGAAGCAAGAGAGTTCAACAATTTCTATAAAATAAAACCACCGTCGTGCTCTAAAAAGATATAAGTGAAGCACTAGAGCATATTGCCTAGCTCAAAAGATATAAGTGAAGCACATAGAGTATTCTAATAAATTCATGATTTAAGCGTGTCCCACTCAAAAGGTGTGTACATCAAGGATGATTGTGGCAAACTAAAAAGAAAATACTCATATCATACAAGACGCTCCAAGCAAAACACATATCATGTGGTGAATAAAAATATAGCCTCAAGTAAATTTACCGATGGATTGAAGACAAAAGAGGGGATGCCTTCCGGGGCATCCCCAAGCTTAGGCTCTTGGTTGTCCTTGAATATTATCTTGGGGTGCCTTGGGCATCCCCAAGCTTACGTTCTTGCCACTCCTTATTCCATAGTCCATCAAATCTCTACCCAAAACTTGAAAACTTCACAACACAAAACTCAACAGAAAACTCATGAGATCCGTTAGTATAAGAAAATAAATCACCACTTTTGGTACTGTTGTGAACTCATTCTTTATTTATATTAGTGTAATATCTACTGTATTCCAACTTTCCCATGGTTCATACCCCCGATACTACCCATAGATTCATCAAAATAAGCAAACAACACATAGAAAACAGAATCTGTCAAAAACAGAACAGTCTGTAGCAATCTGAAAATATCGAATACTTATGTAACTCCAAAAATTCTGAAAAATTAGGAAAACCTTGGAAATTTGAATATAAATATTTTGTAAAAACATTCAGAGTTTTTTGTCGCTTCTGTGAATCACCAAAATTATTTTAGTGGACGCAAAAGTTTTTGTATTTCAGCAAGATCAAATCAACTATCACCATAAGCCATCCCAAAGGTATTACTTGGCTCAAACACTAAATAAAACACCAAAATACAATTACTACAGAGGTAATAATGTGTATTCTCCTAAAAACAGAAAAAAATATTGGGTTGTCTCCCAAAAAGCGCTTTTCTTTAAAGCCTTTTAGCTAGGCATTGAGATTTCGATGATGCTCACACGAAAGATAAAAATTGAAACACAAAGAGAGCATCATAAAACATGTGACAAATAAATTTAAGTCTAACATGCTTCCTATGCATAGGCATTTTATAAGCAAACAAATTATCAAGACAAGCAAAAACTAGCATATGCAAGGAAGAAAGAAACAATAGCAATCTCAACATAACGAGATGTAATTTAGTAACATGAAAATTTCTACAACCATATTTTCCTCTATCATAATAATTACATGTGGGATCATATTCAAATTCAACAATATAGCTATCACATAACATATTCTCTACATCATCCACATGCATGCAAAGTTGACACTCTTCCAAAATAGTGGGATTGTCATCAAATAAAGTCATGACCTCTCCAAGCCCGCTTTTATCAAAAAATTCATAAGATTGATCATACTCCAAAGTAGTGGGATAATTATTACCTAGAGTTTACACTCTTCCAAACCCACTTTAAATATTATTGCAAACATATTCATCATGAGGCTTAAATAAATTTTCAAGATCATAAGAAAAATCACCCCAATCATGATCATTGCAACAAGTAGTGGACATAGCAAAATTAGCATCCCCAAGCTTAGGGTTTTGCATATCATTAGCACAATAGGCATTAATACAATTTATAATAACATCATTGCAATCATGCTTTTCTTTCAAGGAGCTATCATGAATCACTTCATAAATTACATCACATTTTTCAGATTCACGAATTTCAAGCAAAACTTCATAAAGATAATCTAGTCACTTCAAGAAATATGTCAACTTGTGACCTTCTGTCAGTGACCCTGGAAGTATTGTTCATAAATCTATGACCATTTGAGACCAATTGGTCAAAAGCTGTTCGGGGGGCTCCAAACCCTAAACCATAATGACCATTTTGGTTAGAAAGGTCATAATTTCCTTACACAAAATGGTCGTAAAGCAAACAGCACTGGTCCGCTGCCTTATTTGTAGCTGATAACGACCAATATAGATGGTCATAGCCTTGTAAATTGTGGTGCATTGCTATGACTAGGCGCCACCTCATCAGTTTTGCCTATGTGTCATGTCTATGTGTTAATTTTTGCCCTAGGTTGTGAAGCAACCTATATTTCTGTCATTCCCAAAATTCCCAAAAAAATTGGGCATTCTTTACTATCCAAATCATTGCCTCATGACAATATTCAACTCCATTTGCCAAGTAAATCTTCCTCGGCAAATTTCCAAAGTTTTTGTTCAGCTAAAACTGTTGTGAAGGAAGTACTAGCTAGGCATATCCTAATGAGCTGAATTTTTGCCACATCTTCTATATTCCCAAATCATAGCTCTCCACTGAATTTGATCCCCATCTAACAATCCATGTGAGCTCACCATCCAATCTCTGTTTCTGGTAATATTTTCAGTTTGTGAAGCAACTATATTTTATGTTAATTTATAATTGCTGAAAATTTACCACGACATGACCCTGCCCATAGAACCTCCCGCCACCAAATTTTAGCTCATTTATTATAGCCAATTTCCCTCAACATTTTTCCCAATTTTCTGTTCAGTGGAGAGCACTGTGAAGGAAGTACCATTTTTTTTTGTCCAAATGGTATGAAATTTTTAAAGTGCCTTCATATGCCCAAATTATCATCCTCCTTTAAATTTTAGATCAATCCATTCATTCATTTGAGTCCAGCTTCAACATTCATATTTCTGTCTAGTGTGGTACTTTGCAAAGCAAGTGACACCTAGGCTCCTCCATTTGAGCTGCAAATTTTCCAAGACAGTGTCCTTAGTAGATGATCATCCTCGGCCAAAACTCAGGCCCATTGGCCATGTACATTTTCCCCACCACTAATCAAACACTTGGCTACTAATTCATGTTTGAGCTCAGTTCAGTCTCCTCGTGAGATTCTTCTATTGTCTTCTTCTTCCTGACACCTACGGGGGAGTGCCCAACCCACTAGACATGCCTAGGCTGCCCAGAATGTGTGGCAGCACCACAGTCATGCGGTGACCACGCGGCGGGCATGCGAGTTTACGCGCTCTGGAGTTGGGGCCCTCGGCCACCGCCCAAATCTCGACGTATCGCCACCAAACCATATATTTATGATTAAATAGATACTTATGTACCTAGAAATGAATTTTGGAAAAAATAAAGAGCAAACTATAAGGCAGGTGCAGTTCAAATTTGATCCACTTCCTACTGAATCGGCGGAAATTTGTCTTTTTCACGAGAGGTGGATCAAAGATTTTGACACCCAACCAATTGGTCAATTGTGCATTAAATATGTCCTAGTATTTTATAAAATTGATTTGGTCTAATTTTGCAACAAATATATGGTAGGTCCTTCACAAAAAAACTCATTTTGGGCACTCGAAAAATGGAAAATGAAATTTTCGTCCAAAGAAAATGAAAACTTCCTTAGGCAAAATTGTTTTCCATTCGAAGATGCACCCTTGTGCACAATATTAGATCATTTGAACAAACTATGCCATGAATGTGGCCACAAGATTGATCATTTGGCTTGAAAGCCACGAATCTCCACACATGATAGCTCATTTCTGAGAACACTTTTTTAAAATAATTGCCGTATTACAAGTTTATTATTTTTCCTGGTAACTTGGTCACATATAATGACACAATGCGAAGGTTTTCCAATTTTTTGATTTTTATTTTTATTTTTCATGCCCGTTTCAAAATGCGGTCAAAACGGCGGGCATGACCGTTCCTAACTAGTGGTTGGATCTTGAAAAACTTTTGGTGTTTCTCTGATTAAATAGATACTTATGTACCTATAAATGATTTTTGGAAAAAATAAAGAGCAAACTATGAGGCAGCTGCAGTTCAAATTTGACCCGCTTCCTACTGAATTGGCAGAAATTTGTCTTTTTCATGAGAGGTGGATCAAAGCTTTTGACACCCAACCATTTGGTCAATAGTGCATTAAATATGTCTTAGTATTTTAGAAAATTTATTTGGTATAATTTTTCAACAAATATATGGTAGGTCCTTCACAAAAAAACTCATTTTGGGCACTCGAAAAATGGAAAATGAAATTTCCGTCCAAAGAAAATGAAAACATCATTAGGCAACATTGTTTGCCATTCCAACATGCACCCTTGTGCACAATATTAGATCATTTGAACAAACTATGTCATGAACGTGGCCATAAGATTTATCATTTGGCTTGAAAGCCATGAATCTTCACGCATATGATAGCTCATTTTTAAGAACACTTTTTTAAAATAATTACCATATTACAAGTTTATTATTTTTCCTGGTAACTTGGTCACATATAATGGCACAATGCAAAGGTTTCCCATTTTTTGATTTTTTTTTAATTTTTCATGCCCGTTTCAAAATGCGGTCAAAACGGCGGGCATAACCGTTCCTAGCTAGTGGTTGGATCTTGAAAAACTTTTGGTGTTTCTCTGATTTAAATAGATACTTACGTACCTATAAATGATTTTTGGAAAAAATAAAGAGCAAACTATGAGGCAGCTGTAGTTCAAATTTGACCCGCTTTCTACTAAATCGGCAGAAATTTGTCTTTTTCATGAGAGGTGGATCAAAGCTTTTGACAGCCAACCATTTGGTCAATTGTGCATTAAATATGTCTTAGTATTTTAGAAAATTGATTTGGTACAATTTTGCAGCAAATATATTGTAGGTCCTTCACATAAAAACTCATTTTGGGCACTCGAAATATGGAAAATGAAATTTCCGTCCAAAGAAAATGAAAACTTCCTTAGGAAACATTGTTTGCCATTCCAATATGCACCCTTGTGCATAATATTATATCATTTGAAAAAACTATGTCCTGAACGTGGCCATAAGATTGATCATTTGGCTTGAAAGCCATGAATCTTCACGCATGATAGCTCATTTTTAAGAACATTTTTTTAAAATAATTACCGTATTACAAGTTTATTATTTTTCCTGGTAACTTGGTCACATATAATGGCACAATGCGAAGGTTTCCCATTTTTTGATTTTTTTCAATTTTTCATGCCCGTTTCAAAATACGGTCAAAACGGCGGGCATGACCGTTCCTAGCTAGTGGTTGGATCTTGAAAAACTTTTGGTGTTTCTCTGATTAAATAGATACTTACGTACCTATAAATGATTTTTGGAAAAAATAAAGAGAAAAACTATGAGGCAGCTGCAGTTCAAATTTGACCCGCTTTCTACTGAATCGGCAGAAATTTTGTCTTTTTCATGAGAGGTGGATCATAGCTTTTGACAGCCAACCATTTGGTCAATTGTGCATTAAATATGTCTTAGTATTTTAGAAAATTGATTTGGTACAATTTTGCAACAAATATATTGTAGGTCCTTCACATAAAAACTCATTTTGGGCACTCGAAATATGGAAAATGAAATTTCCGTCCAAAGAAAATGAAAACTTCCTTAGGAAACATTGTTTGCCATTCCAAGATGCACCCTTGTGCACAATATTATATCATTTGAAAAAACTATGTCCTGAACGTGGCCATAAGATTGATCATTTGGCTTGAAAGCCATGAATCTTCACGCATGATAGCTCATTTTTAAGAATATTTTTTAAAATAATTACCGTATTACAATTTTATTATTTTTCCTGGTAACTTTGTCACATATAATGGCACAATGCGAAGGTTTCCCTTTTTTTTGATTTTTTTGAATTTTTCATGCCCATTTCAAAATGCGGTCAAAACGGCAGGCATGACCGTTCCGAGCTAGTGGTTGAATTTTGGAAAAAAAATTGTGTTTCTATGATTAAATAGATACTATTGTAACTAGAAATGATTTTTGGAAAAAAATAATGAGCAAACTATGAGGGAGTTGTAGTTCGAATTTGACCCACTTTCTACTGAATCGGCGGAAATTTGTATTTTTCACGAGAGGTGGATCAAAACTTTTTACACCCAACTATTTGATCAATTGTGCATTAAATATGGCCTAATATTTTATAAAATTGATTTGGTTCAATTATGCAACAAATATATGGTAGGTCCTTCACAAAAAAACTCTTTTTGGGCACTCAAAATATGGAAAATGAATTTTTCGTCCAAAGAAAATGAAAACTTCCTTAGGCAACATTGTTTGCCATTTCAAGATGCACCCTTGTGCATGATATGAGATCATTTGAACAAACTATGTCATGAACGTGGCCATAAGATTGATCATTTGGCTTGTAAGCCATGAATCTTCAGGCATGATAGCTCATTTTTAAGAACAATTTTTTAAAATAATTACTGTATTACAAGTTTATTATTTTTTCTGGTAACTTGGTCACATATAATGGCACAATGCGAAGGTTTCCCATTTTTTTGAATTTTTCAGGCCCATTTCAAAATGCGGTCAAAACGGCAGGCATGACCATTCCGAGCTAGTGGTTGAATTTTGAAAAACTTTTTTGTGTTTCTATGATTAAATAGATACTATTGTACCTAGAAATGCTTTTTGGAGAAAATAATGAGCAAACTATGAGGGAGCTGCAGTCCAAATTTGACCCACTTTCTACTGAATCGGCGGAAATTTGTCTTTTTCACGAGACGTGGATCAAAACTTTTTACACCCAACTATTTGATCACTTGTGCATTAAATATGGCCTAATATTTTATAAAATTGATTTGGTCCAATTTTGTAACAAATATATTGTAGGTCCTTCACATAAAAACTCATTTTGGGCACTCGAAATATGGAAAATGAATTTTTCGTCCAAAGAAAATGAAAACTTTCTTAGGCAACATTGTTTGCCATTCCAAGATGCACCCTTGTGCATGATATGAGATCATTTGAACAAACTATGTCATGAACATGGCCATAAGATTGATCATTTGGCTTGAAAGCCATGAATCTTCACGCATGATAGCTCATTTTTAAGAACACTATTTTAAAATAATTACCATATTACAAGTTTATTTTTTTTTGTAGTAACTTGGTCACATATAATGGCACAATGCGAAGGTTTTCCATTTTTTTGATTTTTTTTTTAATTTTTCAGGCCCATTTCAAAATGCGGTCAAAACGGCAGGCATGACCGTTCCGAGCTAGTGGTTGAATTTTGGAAAAAAATTTGTGTTTCTATGATTAAATAGATACTATTGTACCTAGAAATGATTTTTGGAAAAAATAATGAGCAAACTATGAGGGAGCTGCAATTCATATTTGACCCACTTTCTACTGAATCGACGGAAATTTGTCTTTTTCACGAGAGGTGGATCAAAACTTTTTACACCCAACTATTTGGTCAATTGTGCATTAAATATGGCCTAATATTTTATAAAATTGATTTGGTCCAATTTTGCAACAAATATGTTGTAGGTCCTTCACATAAAAACTCATTTTGTACACTCCGAAAATAAAAAAATGATTTTTTTACTAAAAACTCATTTCTCATAACACTTTTTTAAACATATTTGTCTTATTCCAATTCCAAGTTTGTTAGTTTTCCTGAAAACTAGGTCACACTTGGTGACACAATGAGAATGTTTTCTATTTTTTTGAATTTCTCATATCATAAAACTGTTTATGTGATTCAATACTTTATTTTTAGTCGATTACGACCAATTTAGATGGTCATAACATGTACTCGGTTCTGATTGGTCCATGGACATGTCACGCGGATCGTGCATCAAACGCCGTCGGATGCTCCCGGATCTGACGGCAGCCCTTACTCCCTTACCCCTCTCTCTGTCTCAGAAAAAACTCCCTCACCCTCTCACCCCACAGTCCCGCACCACTCCCTCATCCCCATCTCCCCCCTCGCCACTACCACCTCGCCGCCGCCACCAACAGCGCTCGATCCCAGCGTCGTGTCTCCCTCTCCCTCGCACCACTTCTCGCTGCTGCCACCAACAGCGCCCGATCCCACGCCGTGCCTCCCTCTCCCTTGCACCAATTCTTGTCACCGCCACCAACAGCGCCCGATCCCACCACCGATGGGCCAGATCCCGCCCGATTCCGGCGTCCTCCGGCGCGCCCAACACACCACCGTGACCTCCTCCATCCGCTCCTTCCTCCGATCAAGCCAGATCCGGCGCGCGCGTCCTCCAGCGGCCAAGCGCAACCCTTCCCAGCGGCTAGGGTCATGGCTAGCACGTCGCCGTCGTGGCTCTGGTGACTCAGGTGAGTCTCTCCACTCCTCTTCATCACATCCCTCCCTCTCTTCCTCACCTCTTCTTGTCTCCCTTGCAGATCTCGACGTCCAGGTTTGCTGCTTGCTCCAGTGATGGCTAGGGTTCTGATGTGGTTTGGTTGTGGCATGGCGGAGCGGAGCGGGCGACGGAGGTGTCTTGGAAGCCACCAACATCAACGCCGTCCTCTCACTCCAGCTCCTGGCCAGGGTTCGTCGGATCTGGCCTCCTCTTTCTCTCTTCCCCCACTATCTCTCTTTTTCGATTTCCTATCTAAATTCCCTCTCTCTGCAACTAACCCCTTCTCTCCCCTCGCCTTGTGGATGCAGATCCGTCGAGGGATACAACATCGCCGGAATGTAGTCCTGGGTGCAGGAAGAATTGACTTTAACCCCCCTAGTTCGCTCGCCTTGGATCTTATGCCCCTTTCTTCGTTTGCCTTTCTATGAGCCCCTCAGTTCTGTCTTGGTCTTGCTGATTCCCCCCTTTGGCATGTTTAACAAATTTGTTAGTGTATAACCATCAAATAGAAATAAGAATAGACAAAATTATCCTTCAGTTTTCAGGTTCTTCACACCCTTTGCCGATCCAACCTTTCCCTCTCAAATCCCCATGGCAATCTCCCTCAACACTAGGGTTTCTATGATTTGGACAACCGTACAGGAACCAAGCAAGATCCATAGAAAATGGAGGAGAGAACCTTGCCTTACCTTGGGGCAGCAATGGAGGGAGGCGGATTTGGGGGGTGGGGGTCTGCGGGCCGCAGCGGCTCTGGCGGCTGGTCTCCAGCCTGAAGTGAAGAGAATGAACGAGTGCCCTCCTCTCTGTCTCTGTGTGTTGGCATCTTCAGGAAATTGCACGAGGGCAGAATAGTCACATTGGAATATTATATGACCATTTTTCTTCAATTATTAGATAATTGAACACATAGCAACGCGAAGGGGGCAATCAGCAAGAATCAAGTCGTACTGGGGGGGGGGCTCAGAGGGAGGCGAGCGAACAAAGGGGTAAAAGATCCAAGGCGGGCGAACTGAGGGGGTTAAAATCAATTCTCCCCTGGGTGCAGTCCTCCCTCAGGCCACAACACTCACACTTGACTGACTCTATCTCCATTGCTGTTGGCTATGGCTATTGCTCTGTGGTGTGGTGTGTTGTGTTGTGCTAACCTTGGTTGGCTTCTTGGGAGGCTATTTGTAGGGGAGGAGGTTATTACGGTTGTGAGGGCAGGGGTGGGGATGGGAATTTAGGTTGTTGTTACTTGGTAGTACCTACACAGTGAAGTCTAGTTGATTTTTCATATGGTATACCTTGTTACCGATCATCATTTGCTTCCTAATCCACCTCATCAAAGCTTTCAAAGGCTCTCATGTTTTCTGCGTTACAAAAAATTGTAGTGCTGACCCCACAAGTACTTAGCATTTCTAAATGTGTCTATTTCTTTTGCTCCCCTAGGTTTAACCCCTAAGCTACAAAAACTTTAAAACGGTCTGTGGGCAAGTGGGTTGGTAAATATAGAACATGTAGAGATGTAGAACTGAAGCTTGGTACTTAGCATTTAATTTGTAGGTACTTAGTCTTACCTACACAGTGAATTGTAGTTCGTTTGTCATATGGCATAGCTTATTAGCAGCAGCTGCTCTTTATTTCAAGAAGTAATGCAGTAGCCTACTTTGTAAACTGATGATTTGTACGTGTTAAGTTTTCAACCCCAACAACCCCACTATGGTCACTTGCTTCCTAATCCAGCACATCAAATCTCTTATTGCAAGGCTAACTTCACAAATACCCTGTTTTACTAAAACTGGTTGTTCTCTTTTACCCCTGCCCCGATGCCATGGAGGATGAGCAGCTATAGCCGGATGGATGTAGGACGCCCAGCCATGGATGAGCAGCAGCAGCTGGATGAATGTGGTTTCCCTTGCTATAGGATGTGGGTGTACGAGCTCGACCCTGGTGCTCTTCCTAAGGTCCATCTTCCAGTTCTTCTTCCCTTGTTCCCCTCCTAATGTGATTTTTTGGACAGATTGCTCTTTTCTTTTTTGTGAATCATATTCTGGACTGACTGTTAGTGTTGTCGTATGCACATATTATTTTGTTCCTGGGTATGTGAAAGACATTTAGCTAGGGTCAATTTCTGCTGCTGCTAATGCCTATTGATCCATATGTTCTTGTTTCTGTACACATGGGCAGCTTACACCTAACGCCATGTAGTATACTGACAACCGCCTTTCCTCTAGCGCTGCTACACAATGCTAGTTAGGATGAGTACAACTACATTTTTATCTATCTGAAAATGGTGCAAAGATTTACTAGTACTTGCCTTGGTGATATGACACCTCCATGGTGCAATTTAATTAGATTTAGACTTTGATAGGCCAGGAAGATATGAAGGAAGCAGACTTGTTCACATAAAGGAAGATATGTATGTGTTAGTATTAGTGTTCTTGATCTTACCTGATAGACTTTTTTTAGTAATATAAACAAATAAAATCAGATTGTTTGCATAGAATCGAATCATTCTCACTTTTAGTTGAGTTCTAAGTACGTAGTGTCTTTAGTTCTTTGCTTATATTATAGTCAGAATTATACCGTGTGACTGAATCATGTGTTATTTAGTTTGGCTGAGTAGTATCTTTAGTTTTCTGATGATTGCTCAACTCTCAACTCTGAATAAATAAGTAGCTGACCCTATTGGTTCTTTCTTTCTTCAGGGCTACGAGTTGATGATGAATATAAATTGTCGGGGATATCGTGCGACATATGCCAGGGGGTGGCTTATCGTGGATGGGGACAAAAGTACGTTGCCGGGGTCTAGAAGCGGGAGTGAGCGAGACCGCATACGCCCGCGAATCTTACCTAGGTTTGGGGCTGTCCTAGGAGATAACACCCCTAGTCCTGCTCTGCGGGGTCTCCGCATGATCACTACCTCAACAAGTAGCTACAAGCTCGCTCCTTGAGCTGTTTGGCTAGAGGAGGAAGAAGGGCAAGGCAAACTCTACTCCACTCTCTCTACGTGTGTGTGGTGATTTGGGTGCTCGACCGAGGTATCCGCCGAAATCCCCCTTTGCATGGGGTGACCTGGGGGGTTTATATAGGCCTACCCCCCAGGGGTACAATGGTAATCCGGCCAGATGCAGGACCCGACTGTCAGCGTCATTGGTTGCCGGCTTCTCCGCCGACCGCTGGGGCCCGCCGCCTGGTGGGTCCCGCCGACTGCCGCAATCTCAGCCGACAGGTAGGTCCCGCCGCCTGCGGGCCATGTTGACTGCTTTATGCTGTAGCATCGCCGCTGATGACGAAGGCCTCGTCAGGGGGAGCGTGGATACAGTCCCGCCGCCTGGCGGGTGCTCACTGTAGCCACACCCCGTCGTATCTGGTTAATGGCGCACAAACTTCAAGGGAGGGGGAGGGCCGCCTGCTAGGAGCCGGCCTCCCCCGGAGCCGACTGGTCAGGGCTCGCCGCCCTCTGGCCTCTCACGGACAGGTAGGGCCCGCCGCCTGCGGGCCATACTGACCGCCCGTCGTGGGAGCAGGGCTTCTTCTGCCATGGGTGATGTAATGAGCGGCATGGCAACAGTGCCGCGTCGGGCGCGGGATGTCCGCTTGGTACGCTGTACTGTGGCCATGTTCTGCCCTGGATTCGGGGGTGGCAGGCTTGTACTGTAGCCATGCCCTGTCTCATCATGTTTATGTTGGCGCTAGCTTTGAGGGCGCGAGGGGCCGCCTGCTAGGACCCGGCTCGCCAAGGAGCCGCCTGCTAGGAGTCGGCCCACTTCATGGCCGTCTTCTGGACTCCGTCGCCTCCTGGCAACCGGCCATTTGGACCAGCCGGCCCCAAGAAGGTGGTCCTTTGTCTTTGATGTTTGAGGGGCGCAGCCTGCCCTGATGTCTTGAAATACCAAGGGGAGCTGATGAGGCTACCCGTGGTCATTTACTCCGACATAAATATTAAGCAAAGAACTATACATTGTTTTCACTGTTTTATCAACATGCCTTTGCTGAATCTTCAGTTTATACGTGTAAACTATACATTGTCAGCCACTGAGTACCTTTTAGTTATTGAACGAACTCATACTAGTTAGTGTTGGTCATATGCAAGTAAACTGGATACCCACCAGACTAACTATTTCCCAAAGTTATAGTGATACATTTTGTACTACACTGCTAATGCTTATCCGAGTTCATTGTTTTATGTTCATGGTAGCTAAGTATCGACATATTAGCTAATTGTGTACCTAAATATGACCCAGGTACAATGGATACAACATGATGCTTCTACTGCCATAACTTGTTTTCTTGTTTACCATCCAGGTACAATGAGAGCAAGCTCATCCTCCTCAATCCCTAGCTACTGCACGACTGCTGGAGTGCATACTCCCTCATGTTCCTGGAGCATCTGGACCTCTTATTGTAGTAGCTGATATGCTTGATACGTGTATCTCCGCCTCCTTACTATTTTGCTAGAACCATAAATCCTGATGCATGATGATCATGGTCTGGTTTGCTAGATCTTTTCTGATGGTGTTTAAAATTTGACATGCCTGGATTCTGAATGAACTCGTTCTTACAGTTCTTTTCATTTCTATGATCAGTTTAGTTAGAGTTGCACATGTCACTCCATGTGCAACTCCATGAACACATACTGGTTAGTGTTAGTCATACTATTTATGTACATGGCATTTGCTGTCAATTCTTGCTTATAAGTAATTGGATCTCTCATTGGCTACTGTTTGATGTTCTGTACACATTCTTATTCTTATATGTTCATTCTTATTTTTTGCACAGGTGAAGTGCGAATCCAAGTCTAAAGCTATGAAGCATATCAGCACATACTACCATATTATGTGTTGTAATTGTAGGCATATCTGGGTTGTAGTATACTGTAACAATTGTAATAGACTAATGTAGTGTTGTTTTGGACGAATTTCATTTGCTCTCTGGTCTGTTCAAAATAATGATTGTCTATGTGATTTGAATACCCGTGAAATGGAAACCTGACAAGAGGGTCCAAGTTATAATGGTTGTTTGACAAATTTCAAAATTTCTGACGTGTGGGACAAATTTTGAGATAAGCATGACATGTGGGGCCTGGCTTACTAGTGGCACCCCAATATATAATGGCTGAAACTAGAAAATTAACGGACTAAAAAGGCCATGGCCCAAAAATAAAAAGACTAAAATGTTGGGCCTAGCCCACATAGCTGACCAAAATTAATCGATTTTTTTTATAAAAATGGATGAATTGTTGTGCTCGGCCCATGTTAAACACCGAACTGGACCGGGCTGATTCTTATCAGCGACCTTTTCATTTGGTCGCAATTTTGCAACATCAGCTAGCCACGTCGGATCCGACGTGGCCTGGGCAGACAGCTAGCAACCAAAATAGAAGGTCGTAGGATCAACGGCCTTTTATTTTGGTCGTTGCCTTCAACGACCATATCACAGAGAAGGTCGTTAATTTCCATTAAAGATGGTCAACTTTTGACCATCTGTTTTTGGTCACAAAAAGGTCGCAAATGAAAAGCAATGACCATTCAGCGACCAATAGTGATGGTCGCAAGTTGACATATTTCTTGTAGTGAGTGCACGCAACTCACTAGCAATTGGTTCATCATAATTGGATCTATTAAAAAGATTAGCAAGCGGATGAGGATCCATAAACTTTTTGCTTTCTGATTTTCAATAAATACGCAATTATTCCAAGCGAACAAGCAAACAAACCAAGTAAGACATAGAGGCAAATGGACAGAAGGCAAATATTTTTGTGTTTTTTTGAAAATTGTTTTAGAAGTGGGGGAGAGGAAAACGAGAGGCAAATGGCAAATAATGTAATGCAAGAGATGAGAGTTTATGATTTGTTCTTGGTAGGCTTGATGTAGAACCTCCTCGGCAACGGCGCTGGAAATTCTTCCTGCTACTTCTTGAGCTTGTGTTGGTTTTTCCCTTGAAGAGGAAAGGGTGATGCAGCAAAGTAGAGATAAGTATTTTCCTCAGTTAGAGAACCAAGGTATCAATCCAGTAGGAGGTACAAGCAAGTCTCTGATTGCGGCTAGAGCTACGTCGGTATTTCCCCAAAGAGGAAGGGATGATGCAGCACAGCGACGGTAGGTATTTCCCTCAGTGATGATACCAAGGTTATCAAACCAGTAGGAGAACCACGCAACACTACGTAAACGGTACCTGCACACAAAGAACAAATACTTGCAACCCAACGTGTTAAAGGGGTTGTCAATCCCTTTCGGGTAACGGTGCCAGAAATTGGCACGTGGACGGGAGAAAGTTGTAATAGATTGATAGATGCAAATAAAAGCAAATAAAATTCAGCGAGGTATTTTTGGGTTTTTGATAATATAGGTCTAAAAATAAAAGCAAATAAAAATAGATCTCGAAGGAAAATATATTAAAGAAGAGACCCGGGGGCCGTAGATTTCACTAGTGGCTTCTCTCGAGAAAAATAGCATACGGTGGGTAAACAAATTACTGTTGGGCAATTGATAGAACTTCAAATAATCATGACGATATCCAGGCAATGATCATTATATAGGCATCACGTCCAAGATTAGTAGACCGACTCCTACCTGCATCTACTACTATTACTCCACACATCGACCGCTATCCAGCATGCATCTAGTGTATTAAGTTCATGGAGAAACAGAGTAATGCAATAAGAACGATGACATGATGTAGACAAGATCTATTTATGTAGAAATAGACCCCATCTTGTTATCCTTAATAGCAACGATACATACGTGTCGGTTCCCCTTCTGTCACTGGGATCAAGCACCGTAAGATCGAACCCATCACTAAGCATCTCTTCCCATGGCAAGAAAAATCGATCTAGTTGGCCTAACTAAACCAAAGATTCGAAGAAGAAATATGAGGCTATAAGTAATCATGCATATAAGAGATCAAAAGACTCAAATAACATTCATGGATAAAAACATAGATCTGATCATAAACTCAAAGTTCATCGGATCCCAACAAACACGCCGCAAAAAGAGTTACATCAAATAGATCTCCAAGAGACCATTGTATTGAGCATCAAAAGAGAGAGAGGAAGCCATCTAGCTACTAACTACGGACCCGTAGGTCTACAATGAACTACTCACGCATCATCGGAGAGGCACCAATGAGGATGATGAACCCCTCCGTGATGGTGTCTAGATTGGATCTGGTGGTTCTGGAACTTGCGGCGGCTGGAACTGATTTTCGTCGACTCCCCTAGGGTTTCTGGAATATTGGGGTATTTATAGAGCAAAGAGGCGGTGCGGCAGGCCACCGAGGTGGGCACAACCCACCTGGGCGCACCTGGGCCCCCAGGCGCGCCCTGGTGGGTTGTGCTCCCCTCAGAGCTCCCCTCAGGTACTTTCTTGGCCCAATAGGTGTCTTCTGGTCCAGAAAAAATCACCAAAAAGTTTTGCTGCGTGTGGACTTCGTTTGGTATTGATTTTCTGCGAAGTAAAAAACAAGCAAAAAACAGCAACTGGCACTGGGCACTATGTCAATAGGTTAGTCACAAAAAATGATGTAAAGTTGCTATAAAATGATTGTAAAACATCCAAGAATGATAATATAACAGCATGGAACAATAAAAAATTATAGATACGTTGGAGATGTATCAGCATCCCCAAGCTTAATTCTTGCTCGTCCTCGAGTAGGTAAATGATAAAAACAGAATTTTTGATGTGGAATGCTGCCTAACATGTTCATCACACATTCTTTTCTTTGTAGCATGGACATTTGGACTTTTATATGGTTCAAAGCAATAGTCTAGTTTTGACATGAGGATTTCAATACTCAAGCATATCAACAAGCAACCATGTCTTTCAAAATATCAACACTAAAGCAAGTTATCCTTAGCCCATTATGCTCAATCATTGATCCATTCATGAAACACACTCGCATATTAGCTACACCCAATGCTCAAGTACGATCATAGTGCCCCTTAGTTGGTGCTTTATAAGAGAAGATGGAGACTCAAGTAAAAATAAAAATTACATAAAGTAAATAGAAAGGCCCTTCGCAGAGGGAAGTAGGGATTTGTAGAGGTGCCAGAGCTCAAAGCGAAAAAAGATAGAGATAAAACATTTTGGGTGGCATGCTTTTCCTATCAACCAAAACGATTGAGTAGTTCCCAATACTTTCCATGCTAGATATATCATAGGCGGTTCCCAAACAGAAAATAAAGTTTATTCCTTTTTCCACCATACTTTCACTTTCCATGGCTAACCGTATCCACGGGTGCCTTCCATACAAACACTTCCCAAGGAATTTATTATTTGACAACATAAAGTAAATTCATTTTTCATTTCGAGACTGGGCATCCCTAATACCTTTGCCGTACTCTCGTGCAATGACAAGTGAATAAACACTCATCTTGAGAATAACACATCTAGCATGGAAATATATTAGCCACCCCCTACCGTTTCATGAGCGGTATGTGCACACAAAAGATAAATTTATTTTGAAAATTAGAGATGGCACATACAAATTTGCTTAGAACGGCACGGAAATACCGCATATAGGTAGGTATAGTGGACTCATATGGCAAAAACTGGTTTAAAGGATTTTGGATGCACAAGTAGTGATCATACTTAGTGCAAATGAAGGCTAGCAAAAGATTGAGAAGCATCCAACAAAGAAATGAAAAATCACATAAGCGAGCATTAAGCATAACTAACACTAAAGCAAGTTATCCCTAGCCCATTATGCTCAATCATTGATCCATTCATGAAACACACTCGCATATTAGCTACACCCAATGCTCAAGTACGATCATAGTGTCCCTTAGTTGGTGCTTTATAAGAGAAGATGGAGACTCAAGTAAAAATAAAAATTGCATAAAGTAAAAGAAAGGCCCTTCACAGAGGGAAGTTGGGATTTGTAGAGGTGCCAGAGCTCAAAGTGAAAAAGATAGAGATAAAACATTTTGGGTGGCATGCTTTTCCTATCAACGAAAACGATCGAGTAGTTCCCAATACTTTCCATGCTAGATATACCATAGGCGGTTCCCAAACAGAAAATAAAGTTTATTCCTTTTTCCACCATACTTTCACTTTCCATGGCTAACCATATCCACGGGTGCCTTCCATACAAACACTTTCCAAGGAATTTATTATTTGAACGTAAAGTAAATTCATTTTTCATTTCGGGACTGGGCATCCCTAATACCTTTGCCGTACTCTCGTGCAATGACAAGTGAATAAACACTCGTCTTGAGAATAACACATCTAGCATGGAAAAATATCAGCCACCCCCTACCGTTTCATGAGCGGTACGAGCACACAAAAGAGAAATTTATTTTGAAAATTAGAGATGGCACATACAAATTTGCTTAGAACGGCACGAAAATACCGCATATAGGTAGGTATAGTGGACTCATATGGCAAAAACTGGTTTAAAGGATTTTGGATGCACAAGTAGTGATCATACTTAGTGCAAATGAAGGCTAGCAAAAGATTGAGAAGCATCCAACCAAGAAACGAAAAATCTCATAAGCGAGCATTAAGCATAACTAACACCGAATAATGCACCACAAGTAGGATGTAATTTCATTGCATAACTATTGACTTTCGTGCTTGCATAGGGAATCACAAACCTTAACACCAATATTCTTACTAAAGCATAATTATTCATCAACATGACTCACATATCACTATCATCATATCTCAAAACTATTACAAAGAATCAAGTTTATTTTGTCCAATGACCTTCATGAAAGTTTTTATTATATCCTCCTTGGATATCTATCACTTTGGAACTAGTTTCATATGTTGCTTTTAATAAGTGAAGAACATGAGCATCATATTTCTTTCTCTCAAATTAATCTAAGTGAAGCATGAGAGAATTTCTTCAAAGATAACAAAGCACACCATGCTCAAAAAGATATATAGGTGAAGCACTAGAGCAATTCCAAGGCTCTAAAAATTTAAGTGAAGCATAGGAGCAAGCATAGCATAATTTGGCTCTCCAAAATAGGTGTGTACAGCAAGGATGCTTATTAAAGATTAAAAAGAAAAACAAGAAAAGACTCATATCATACAAGACGCTCCAAGCAAAACTCATAATATGTGACGAATAAAAATATAGTTCCAAGTAAAATACCGATGGTTGTTAGAAGAAAGAGGGGATGCCACTCGGGGGCATCCCTAAGCTTAGTTGCTTGATACTTCTTGAATATTATCTTGGGGTGCCATGGGCATCCCCAAGCTTAGGCTCTTCTTACTCCTTATTCCTTCATCCATCGTAATATCACCCAAAACTTGAAAACTTCAATCACACAAAACTCAACAAAACTTTCGTGAGATCCGTTAGTATAAGAAAGCAAATCACTACTCTAAGTACTGTTGAAAACCCATTCATATTTTATTTTTGTATTATATCTACTTTATTCCAACTTTTCTATGGCAAAAACTCTTCAAAGGAAACCATAGAATCATCAAAACAAGCACACAACGCAAAGAAAACAGAATCTGTCAAAAACAGAACAGTCTGTAGCAATCTGAATATTTAGAGTACTTCTGAAACTTCAAAAATTCTGAACAATTAGGAAAACGTAGGAAATTTGTATATCAATATTTTGTAAAAAATTCAGAAGTTTTCGTCGCTTCTGTTATTTTCAAAAATTATTTTTCTGGATGCAAAAAGTTTCTGTTTTTCAACAAGATCAAAGCAACTTTCACCCAACATGATCCCAAAGGCTTTGCTTGGCACAAACACTAATTAAAACACAAAAAACACAATAATAACAGTAGGTAATTGTGCAAACACTCAAGAATAGAAATAAAAAGACAAAAATAAATTTTATTCATTGGGTTGCCTCCCAACAAGCGCTATCGTTTTACGCCCCTAGCTAGGCATAAGATTTCAATGATGCTCACATGAAAGACAAGAATTGAAGCATAAAGAGAGCATCATAAAACTTGTGACAAACACATTTAAGTCTAACATGCTTCCTATGCATAGGCATTTTGTAGGCAAACAAATTACCAAGGCAAGCAAAAACTAGCATATGCAAGGAAGAAGAAAGAAACAATAACAATCTCAACATAATGAGAGGTGATTTAGTAACATGAAAATTTCTACAACCATATTTTCTTCTCTCATAATAATTACATGTGGGATCATATTCAAATTCAACAATATATCTATCATATAACATATTCTCTACATGATCCACATGCATGCAAAGTTGACACTCTTCCAAAATAGTGGGATCATCAAATAAAGTCATGACCTCTCCAAGCCCACTTTTATCAAAAAATTCATAAGATTGATCATGCTCCAAAGTAGTGGGATCATTTTTACCTAGAGTTGACACTCTTCCAAACCCA
Source organism: Thinopyrum elongatum (assembly GCA_011799875.1). NCBI lineage: Eukaryota > Viridiplantae > Streptophyta > Magnoliopsida > Poales > Poaceae > Thinopyrum > Thinopyrum elongatum. The sequence continues at coordinate 544,723,456 of CM022302.1, forward strand.
CTTTCAATATTATCGCAAACATATTCATCATGAGGCTTAAATAAATTTTCAAGATCATAAGAAGAATCACCCCAATCATGATCATTGCAATAAGTAGTGGACATATCAAAATTAGCATCCCCAAGCTTGGGGTTTTGCATATTATTAGCACAATTGACATTAATAGAATTTATAATAACATCATTGCAATCATGCTTTTCATTCAAGGAACTATCATGAATCACTTTATAAATTCCTTCGTTTAACACTTCATCACAATTTTCAGATTCATAAATCTCAAGCAAAACTTCATAAAGATAATCTAGTGAACTCAATTCACTAGCAATTGGTTCATCATAATTGGATCTTTTGAAAAGATTAGCAAGTGGATGAGGATCCATAACAATAGATTTTTAGCAAGCGAAGATGCAAGCAAATAAAAAGCACATGGCAACACAAGCAAACATGAGATCTGACGAGAAAAAGGCGAACAAAAAAAGAAGGCAAATAAAATGGCAAATTTTGTGAAGTGGGGGAGATGAAAATGAGAGGCAAAAGGCAAATAATGTAAATTTCAAGGAGATGAGATTTGTGATTAGGAACCTGGTAGATGTTGATGATGTCTCCCCGGCAATGGCGCTAGAAATTGGCGAGTTGTCGGAAGACTATATTGACTTGATCCTCCCCGACAACGGCGCCATAAATTCCTTTTGATTGCGGCTAGGGCTACGTCGGTATTTCACCAAAGAGGAAGGGATGATGCAGCACAGCGAAGGTAGGTATTTCACTCAATGATGAGACCAAGGTTATCCAACCAGTAGGAGAACCACGCAACACTACGTAAATAGTACCTGCACACAAAGAACAAATACCTACAACCCGATGTGTTAAAGGGGTTGTCAATCCCTTTCGGGTAACGGCGCCAGAAATTGGCACGTGGACGGGAGAAAGTTGTAATAGATTGATAGATGCAAATAAAAGCAAATAAAATTCAGCGAGGTATTTTTGGGTTTTTGATAATATAGGTCTGAAAATAAAAGCAAATAAAAATAGATCTCGAAGGCAAATATATTAAAGAAGAAACCTGGGGCCATAGATTTCACTAGTGGATTCTCTCGAGAAAAATAGCATATGGTGGGTAAACAAATTACTGTTGGGCAATTCATAGAACTTAAAATATCATGACGATATCCAGGCAATGATCATTATATAGGCATCACGTCCAAGATTAGTAGACCGACTCCTGCCTGCATCTACTACTATTACTCCACACATCGACCGCTATCCAGCATGCATCTAGTGTATTAAGTTCATGGAGAAACGGAGTAATGCAATAAGAACGATGACATGATGTAGACAAGATCTATTTATGTAGAAATAGACCCCATCTTGTTATCCTTAATAGCAACGATACATACGTGTCGGTTCCCCTTCTGTCACTGGGATCAAGCACCGTAAGATCGAACCCATCACTAAGCACCTCTTCCCATGGCAAGAAAAATCGATCTAGTTGGCCTAACTAAACCAAAGATTCGAAGAAGAAATACGAGGCTATAAGTAATCATGCATATAAGAGATCAAAAGACTCAAATAACATTCATGGATAAAAACATAGATCTGATCATAAACTCAAAGTTCATCGGATCCCAACAAACACGCCGCAAAAAGAGTTACATCAAATAGATCTCAAAGAGACCATTGTATTGAGAATCAAAAGAGAGAGAGGAAGCCATCTAGCTACTAACTACGAACTCGTAGGTCTACAATGAACTACTCACGCATCATCGGAGAGGCACCAATGAGGATGATGAACCCCTCCGTGATGGTGTCTAGATTGGATCTGGTGGTTCTGGAACTTTCGGTGGCTGGAATTGATTTTCATCGACTCCCCTAGGGTTTTTCAAATATTGGGGGTATTTATAGAGCAAAGAGGCGGTGCGAGAGGCCACCGAGGTGGGCACAACCCACCTGGGCGCGCCTGGGCCCCCAGGCGCGCCCTGGTGGGATGTGCTCCCCTCGGAGCTCCCCTCAGGTACTTTCTTGGCCCAACAGGTGTCTTCTGGTCCAGAAAAAATCACCAAATTTTTTTGCTGCGTGTGGACTCCGTTTGGTATTGATTTTCTATGAAGTAAAAAACAAGCAAAAAACAGCAACTGGCACTGGGCACTATGTCAATAGGTTAGTCCCAAAAACTGATATAAAGTTGCTATAAAATGATTGTAAAACATCCAAGAATGATAATATAACAGCATGGAACAATCAAACATTATTGATACGTTGGAGACGTATAGTCTCCAATCTATGCACCTACACAAACAATCAAACACTTGCACCCAACGATAAAGGGATTGTCAATCCCTTCACGTTCAATTGCAATGGTGAGATCTGATAGAGATAGATATAAAAGATTACTAAAACATAAAATAAAATAAATTGCAGCAAGGTATTTTTGGTATTTGTTGTTTATAGATCTGAAAATATATGATGGAAAATAGACCCGGGGGCCATAGGTTTCACTAGAGGCTTCTCTCTTGAAGGAAAATAATACGATGGGTGAACAAATTACTGTCGAGCAATTGATAGAAAAGCGCAAAGTTATGATGATATCCAAGGCAATGATTATGCATATAGGCAACACGTTCGTGTCAAGTAGACCGAAACGATTCTACATCTACTACTATTACTCCACACATCGATCGACTCCTGCTTGCATCTAGAGTATTAAGTTCAAGAGAACAGAGTAACGCATTAAGTAAGATGACATGATGTAGAGGGATAAACTCAAGCAATATGATGAAAACCCCATATTTTTATCCTTGATGGCAACAATACAATACGTGCCTCGCTGCCCCTACTGTCACTGGGTGAGGACAGCGCAAGATTGAACCCAAAACTAAGCACCTCTCTCATTGCAAGAAATACCAATCTAGTTGGCCAAACCAAACCGATAATTCAAAGAGAAATACAAAGATATCAAATCATGCATATAAGAATTCGGAGAAGATTCAAATAATATTCATAGATAATCTGATGATATATAAATCCACAATTCATCGGATCTCAACAAACACACCGCAAAAGAATATTACATCGGATAGAACTCCAAGAACATCGAGGAGAACATGGTATTGAAGATCATAGAGAGAGAAGAAGCCATCTAGCTACTAGCTATGGACCCGTAGGTCTAAGGTAAACTACTCATGCTTCATCGAAAGGGCAATAGGGTTGATGTAGATGCCCTCCGTGATCGAATCCCCCTCTGGCAGATTGCCTGAAAAGGCCACAAGATGGGATCTCCCGGGAACAGAGGCTTGCGGTGGCGGAAAAGTATTTTTCGGGACGCTTCTGATGTTGGGGGAATATTTGGGAATTTATAGGCCAAAGATTAGGGTTAGGGGAGCCTCGAGGGACCCACAAGGCAGGGGAGCGCCCCCCTGGGGCATGCCTGGCACCCTTGCTGTCGCCTCGGTACTCCTTTTACTTGATCTCCAAGTCCTACGTGTGTCTTCTGGTCTAAGAAAAATCATCGTAAAGTTTTATTCCGTTTGGACTCCGTTTGATATTCCTTTTCTGCGAAAATCAAAAACAAGGAAAAAACAGAAAATGGCACTGGGCTCTGGGTTAATAGGTTAGTCCCAAAATAATATAAAATAGCATATTAATGCACATAAAACATCCAAAACAGATAATATAATAGCCTAGAATAATAAAAAATTATAGATACGTTGGAGACGTATCAATATCCAACTTCCAAAACTGCTCCCACTTGTTGGACCAATATCTTCTGCATGCATTCGTTGTTGATCTGCGGATTCTTGATCTTGCATTCTTCATTCTTCTTCTTTGGTTCTAAAGAAGTAGACGTTGCTTCCCCTCTACTTTCTTCTCTAATTGCACATGCATCCGCATCATTATCCTCAATTCTACTAAGGAGTGCATGAACATCTATTAAGTTTCTTCCTACCAATAAATCAATGTATTCTCCTTCCCAAAACCAAAATGAGCATCCATCTTCCTACACACATGACGATGTTCAAAATGAGCTATCGAAACTGAACCGAAGAATACAGTGACAAAGTCGAATGGAAACAACACATACCCCGTCATTTTTGCATTTGAAGAACACCCATCCGGGGTGCTTCGGCTTGCCAGAAGTTAGCCGCAGCACTGTCCGCATGCAGTCGTCACACTGTATGAGCGGCATCGGCGAGCCGGCGAGCCGCTGCGTGAGCCGGCGCGGCAGACGGCCGGCCGAATCCTTGCCGGCAAATCGACGGTGGCGGCTACATGACGAACCCGTAACTGCATGTGGCGCTGGAGCTTTGCCGGGGCTGCGCGGGGTGCTCCCTGACCAATCCATGGCTTGGCGTAGCCACCGGTGGCCGGAAACGCCAAAGCCGGCCCCCGCGTTGAACAGCCGTTGGTCTGCAACTTTTCGGCCTGCCGACGCAGGAGGAATTGGCGGAGGGCAAGATCGGGCGTGTGGCGGACCTCCGGCGTGATACCGCTGGCTATTTTGGCCAGAATCGTAGTCGGCGGCCCGGCGGTGGGGGGATGGGGAAAAGCGCGGGCGGAAATGTCCCCCCCACCAACCGCTACCGCTATGTACAGGGCGCCGACGGGCCGGGGGGGGGGGACCGCCTTTTCGCGGGTTGGGATGGGAATTATGCAGCGCCCTGCAAAAAAATTACAGGTCGGACACGTTTGCGGGGTCTGGTCGGGCAGGATTTTCCACGCGGAACCATATTTTGGCGGTTATTTTGTGGGTCGTGGCATTATACGAGGTCTGCTAGAGATGCTCTAAGGGCATCTCCCCTAACCATGCATCTTCTTAGAATCTGGTCGAGTGACCATTGCCAACGATGAATTTTACCCTCTGGAAAAAGGAGACTTTCGTCCTCATCAACCCTTTCCAAAAAGGCGAGTCACTGGGCCTAGAAATGACCTGGGCCAAAGTCTTATATTGAAGGTATTTATTACGCAAAATTTGTATCCACGTACCCTCAGTCTCGGTGGATAATCTGAAAAGCCATTTGGAGAGAAGGCACTTATTCTTGACTTCTAAGTTCTCGATTCCTAACCCACCTTGGTCTTTGTGTCTGCAAATAATATCTCATCTGGCCAACCTATATTTCTTCTTAACCTCATCAGATTGCCAAAAAAATCGAGAACGATAGAAGTCTAATCTTTTTTGTACCCCTACCGGTACTTCAAAGAAAGAATGGAGGAACATCGGCAAACTCGTCAACACCGAGTTTATCAGTACTAATCGACCTCCATAGGACATAAGCTTGCCCTTCCAGCAGCTTAGCCTCTTTTCGAATCGATCTTCAATGCACTTCCACTCCTTATTTGTCAATTGGCGATGATGAATCGGAATCCCTAGGTAACTAAACGGTAGTGAACCCATTTCACAACCGAACAGTTGTTTATAAGCGTCTTCTTCCTCTTTGGCTCTACCAAAATAGAACAATTCACTTTTGTTAAAATTAATTTTAAGTCCCGACAATTGTTCAAATAAGCAAAGCTCTAGCTTCATATTTCTAGCTTTAGCGATATCATGTTCCATGAATAAAATTCTATCATCAGCGTATTGTAGTATGGACACTCCCCCATCCACAAGATGCGGAACTATCCGTTTACTTGGCCATTTTCTTTAGCCCGACCGATAAGGATTGCCAACATATCCGCTACTATGTTGAACGGAACGGGGGACATCGAGTCACCCTGTCTTAATCCCTTATGCGTCTAGAAATAATGACCTGTGTCATCATTCACCTTAATCCCAACACTACCTTTCTGAATGAAGGAATCCACCTGTTTCCTCCAGGCTTCATTGAACCCCTTCATACGTAAGGCTTATTGTAGGAAGGGCCATTTGACCTTGTCATACGCTTTCTCAAAATCCACTTTGAAAATAACCCCATCAAGTTTTTTCAAATGGAGTTCGTGAAGAGTTTCATGTAGTACCACAACCCCTTCTAGGATGTGTCTCCCAGGCATGAAAGTCGTCTGAGTTGGTTGTATAACAGAAAGGGCGATCTGTGTCAACCTATTCGTGCCAACCTTAGTAAATATTTTGAAGCTCACATTGAACAGACAAATTGGCCTAAACTGCTCAATGCGTACAACCTCCTCCTTGTTTGGCAACAACATTATTGTTCCAAAGTTTAGATGGAATAGCTGTAGATGACCATTAAATAGACCATGGAACATAGGCATAAGGTCTCCCTTAATGATATGGCAACACCTCTTGTAAAATTCTGCCGGAAATCCATCCGGTCTAGGAGCTTTATTGTGTTTCATTTGTGATATTGCTTTAAGCACCTCTTTCTCAGTAAACGGGGCAGACAAAACCTCATTCTTGACCGTATTGAGTTGAGGTATGTTACCTATTGCGTGCTCATCTAGCGACACAAAATTATCTTCGGGGGCCCCAAAGAGCTTCTTGTAAAAGTTGGAGATGTACAATTTTAGGTTCTCATGCCCTACAATCGTACCCTCGTCCTGTTCTAGCTGTATAATTTTCTTTTTTCTATGCTTTCCATTTGCTATCATGTGAAAGAACTGGGTGTTATCATCGCCTTGGACAACCTTTGTCACCTTGGCTCTAAGAGCCCATTTCATCTCTTCTTCTCTAAGAAGAGCTCGCAGTTTCTTCTCAGCCTCACTCTTAACAGTCCGATCTGACATATTAAGAAGATTAGACTCAGCTTTCAAATCTAAATCGTTTATAAGATTTAAAAGCCTCTCTTTCTCCACCTTGTAAAGTCCACTATGATTCTTGGCCCAACCCCTTAGGAACTGGCACAAGTGTCTAATTTTATTTTGCCATCTATCAACATTGGAAGTGCCACCAAACTCCTTGGCCCATTGAGCAGCGATGAGATCCATGAATCCTTCCCTCTCGAACCATCCTAGTTCAAAAGAGAAGTTAGTTATGTTGCCCACATGGGTCGCTTCCCCGGAATCGATTATTAACGGTGTATGATCAGAAATTGCTCTATTTAAAGCTTGTACCATTACTGAAGCAAACTTCTGCTCCCACTCTATGCGGGTGAGCACCCTGTCCAACTTCTCATAAGTTGAAACCGGCAAAGAATTTTCCCACATGAACTGTCTCCCAGTGAGGTCAATTTCCCTCAGGTCGAGACTCTCAATAATTGTGTTAAACATGAATGACCATCTTCCATCGAAGTTGTCATTATTTTTCTTTTCTCGCCTTCTACTGATGTTTAAGCCCCCCCTACAAGGACAGGAAGCCATTCATCACCACAGATTCTCACCAGATCTGCGAGAAAATCAGGCTTAAACTCAGGTTGAGCTGCACCATATACAACCACCAGAGCCCATCAGAAGCCATCAATCTTCGACCTCACCCGAAATTTGACGGTAAAATATCCATACACCACATTAATCACTTCTAACGACTCAAACTTAACCCCAAGTAGTATCCCTCCGGACCGACCTCTTGGGAGCAAGCAATGCCAGTTGAACTCAACTCCCCTGAAATGGTGCTGAGGAATTGAGGCGTAAAATTATCTCTACCAGTCTCTATTAGAGCCATAAAATCTAATTTATGCTCTAGCGATGCTTCTGCAAGGAATCTTCTTTTAGCCAAGTTCGCTAGACCTCTGCTATTCCAAAAGATCCCCTTCATTTTTCATCGTGGAATTTTTTCTTTTGTCTGACTCTCGCACTCCTACGAACAGCCGATGTAGGATAAACATTCCTCTTCCAGGATCGTTTTGGTTTATCCTGCATCACCTCAATGTCCTCATTACTCGAGGCAGGCTTAGTGGTAGCCTCTGGCTGCAGAGGGGCCATATACCCCTCTGGAACCATATCCTCCTCCTCATTCTCTAACTCTGAAGTGGGAACAAGATCCTCACAAAGGCTATGTAATGCTGTGACCCCAAGATTTTTAATATCTGACTCACTCATAGGTTTCACTGCCGTGATGCTTCGAATTAATTCTAAGGCTCTATCTGCTTCTAAGTCTAACAAGTCATTAACTAATTTTGCAATTTCCTTTCCATTACTACCAAGAGATATCCCTAAGTTGCTGGCGTTGTCGATAATTCCAGGCTCTGAAAAATGTAGAATGGAATAACTCATATTTACTGACATACCTGTAGTCGCTTCGATGTCTCGAAGCTTGGCGGCCCTCATAGCAGGACCCAACTACAGATCATCCGCATCTAGCTGGGCCTGAATCCGTTGACTTACGCGCCTGTCACCGGACGTCGGGTCCTCAATCCCGCCGTAAGCGATCACCTCCTCCGTGGTAACCTCGGCCGAGGTTTGGCCTCTTGCCATGTGCCCAACTGAATCCGAAGCTGGGATGGGAGATCTGGCCAGATGCTCAAGCCTCACTGGCTCACCACCCCCTACACCAGTAGCGAGATGCACTCATCGGACCTCCCCTCCTCAGCTATCTGAGGGGAGATCACCTGCCGAGGCGGTGATCGTGGTGGTGAAAACCCTCGGGCCCTCCGCGATGACGATGAAGGGGTTTGGCGGGCCTCCTGTCCTGGAGTGCTGATGACCCACAAGTATAGGGGACCTATCATAGTCCTTTCGATAAGTAAGAGTGTCGAACCAAACGAGGAGTAGAAGGAAATGACAAGCGGTTTTCAGCAAGGTATTCTCTGCAAGCACTGAAATTATCGGTAACAGATAGTTGTGTGATAAGATAATTCATAATGAGTAACAAGTAACAAAAGTAACTAAGATGCAGAAAGGTGGCCCAATCCTTTTTGTAGCAAAGGACAAGCCTGGATGAACTCCTATATAAAGCAAAGCACTCCCGAGGACACATGGGAATTGTTGTCAAGTTAGTTTTCATCATGCTCATATGATTCACGTTCATTACTTTGATAATTTGATATGTGGGTGGACCGGTGCTTGGGTGCTGCCCTTCCTTGGACAGACCTCCCACTTATGATTAACCCCTCTCGCAAGCATCCGCAACTACGAAAGAAGAATTAAGATAAATCTAACCATAGCATGAAACATATGGATCCAAATCAGCCCCTTACGAAGCAATGCATAAACTAGGGTTTAAGCTTCTGTCACTCTAGCAACCCATCATCTACTTATTACTTCCCCATGCCTTCCCCTAGGCCCAAATCATGGTGAAGTGTCATGTAGTCGACGTTCACATAACACCACTAGAGGAAAGACAACATACATCTCATCAAAATATCGAACGAATACCAAATTCACATGATTACTTATAACAAGACTTCTCCCATGTCCTCAGGAACAAACATAACTACTCACAAAGCATATTCATGTTCATAATCAGAGGAGTATTAATTATCATTAAGGATCTGAACATATGATCTTCCACCGAATAAACCAACTAGCATCAACTACAAGGAGTAATCAACACTACTAGCAACCCACAGGTACCAATCTGAAGTTTTGAGACAAAGATTGGATACGAGAGATGAACTAGGGTTTGAGAGGAGATGGTGCTGGTGAAGATGTTGATGGAGATTGACCCCCCCCCCTCTCGATGAGAGGATCGTTGGTGATGACGATGGCTTCGATTTCCCCCTCGCAGAGGGAAGTTTCCCCGGCAGAACAGCTCCGCCAGAGCTCTAGATTGGTTCTTCCCAAGTTCCGCCTCAAGATGGCGGCGCTTCATCCCGAAAGCTTCCTTCTGATTTTTTCCAGGTCAAAACACACCATATAGCAGAAGATGGGCATCGGGGGCCTGCCAGCTGGCCCACAAGGCAGGGGGTGCGCCCAGGGGGTAGGGCGCCCCCACCCTTGTGGATGGCTGGTGCCCCCCCTCTGGTGCTTTCTTCGCCCAATATTTTTTATATATTCCAAAATAATTCTTCATGAAGTTTCAGGACTTTTGGAGTTGTGCAGAATAGGTCTCTAATATTTGCTCCTTTTCCAGTTCAGAATTCCAGCTGCTGGCATTCCCCCTCTTCATGTAAACCTTATAAAATAAGATAGAAAAGACATAAGTATTGTGATATAATGTGTAATAAGAGCCCATAATGTGATAAATATCAATATAAAAGCATGATGCAAAATGGATGTATCAACTCCCCCAAGCTTAGACCTCGCTTGTCCTCAAGCGAAAGCCGAAATCGAAAAATATGTCCACATGTTTAGCGATAGAGGTGTCGATAAAATAAAATACGGACATGAGGGCATCATGATCGTCTTTAGGATAGCAACGTATATTGTCATATAATTTCTTATGCTAGAGTAACAATTCATTCACAAGGTAGAGTATAAATCAGAAACTTCATTGAAAACTAACAAACTATGATCTCAGTCATTGAAGCAATTGCAATTTATCATAACATAGGAAAGAGTCAATTCAAGAGCTTTTCAGCAAGTCCACATACTCAACTATCATTTAGTCTTTCACAATTGCTAACACTCACGCAATACTTATGATTTCAAAGCTTCAATCGGACATAGAGAAAGATAGGGGCTTATAGTTTCGCCTCCCAACCTTTTACCTCAAGGATAATGTCAACAATAATACTTTATGATAACCAACATCCGGGTGGATATATATATATCTGGATCTCTCCAACACATAGTGCTTGCCAAAAGAAAAAGTGTAAAAAGGAAAGGTGAAGATCACCATGACTCATGTATAAGGGTAGAAGATAAAAGTAAAGATAGGCCCTTCGCAGAGGGAAGCAGAGGTTGTCATGCTCTTTTATGGTTGGATGCACAAAATCTTAATGCAAAAGAACGTCACTTTATATTGCCGCTTGTGATAAAGAACTTTATTATGCAGTCTGTCGCTTTTATTTCTTCCATATCACAAGTTTGTATAAAGCTTATTTTCTTCACACTAATAGATCATACATATTTAGAGAGCAATTTTTATTGCTTGCACCGATGACAACTTACTTGAAGGATCTTACTCAATCCATAGGTAGGTATGGTGGACTCTCATGGCAAAACTGGTTTAAGGGATGTTTGGAAGCACAAGTAGTATCTCTACTTGGTGCAAAGAATTTGGCTAGCATGAGAGGGTAAGGCAAGCTCAACATGTTGGAGGGTCCATGACAATATAACTTCTATTCAGATATAAGCAAACATAACTCATTATGTTGTCTTCCTTGTCCAACATCAACTTTTTAGCATGTCATATTTTAATGAGTGCTCACAATTACAAAGGATGTCCAAGATAGTATATTTATATGTGAAGCCTTTCTTTCTTTATTACTTCCTATTAATTGCAACAATGACCAAAACTATGTTTGTCAACTCTCAACAACTTTTATTCATCATACTCTTTATATGTGAAGTCATTACTCTCGATAAGATCAATATATGATCTTTTTATTCCTTTCTTTTATTTAATCCCCTTGAGATCATAGCAAGAAAGCAAAGCCCTCAACTCAAAACTACTCTTTATTATATATAACTCACGGACTCGATTACATAGATAGATCCCGAAACAAAACTCAAAGCTAGATCATACTAAAACTTTATTCTACTAGATCAAGATATAACCAAAAGGATCGAACTAAGAAAAAGCGATAAAGATAAAGATGTGATGGTGATACGATACCGGGCACCTCCCCCAAGCTTGGCAGTTGCCAAGGGGAGTGCCCATACCCATGTATTTATGTCTCTTTCTTCGGAGGTGATGATGATGGAGTTGTTGATGGATCCGTTAGCTTCATCAAGGCACCTTTCAGGACTTGCAGTTCCTGGAGCACACGTTGGAGCATATTTGCATTCTTCTGGATTTCCTCCAAAAGATGCTTATTTTCGGGCCACCTAGAACCTTTTCCTGCATTGCTTTCACTTGGACGGGATATGTCCCAATTGGAGGGTATATGTGTACAAGGGGTGTTCTCCACTCCGTAATTATGAACCAAATTATGAAAGTTGTTTCGATGTAACCTGTGTAAGGGCCTCCTAGGGGGAAGCCCTTCTCGAACCTCTTGGTCTTCATGGTTGTTTGTAGTCCCTATTGCTTGATGGGGATTTGGAATAGTGGAGATGCCCACCAGAGTAGCTATCTCCGAAGCCGGAGGTTGTTCCTCAAGCAAATCTCCTTCATCCCCCTCCATTGTGGCTCCCTCGGTATCCTCCCTTCTAAGTTCCATCTGCATCAACCAAGCATCGCCGTCCGCGTTGTTGGAGGAGGAGGACGACATGATGCCTATCCTTGAAAACTCTGGCAGAAAACAACTCAAAACGAAAACAGAGGATTTTGCCGTGGTACGGTGGTCAAAACCTTCGGGAGATTATATAATGAATTTTTACCGACCAAAAGAAGTATTGTGCAAGAAAACAGAGTCCGGAGGGCACACGAGGTGGCCACAAGGCAGGGGGCGCGCCCTCCACCCTTGTGGTCTCCTCGTGCATCTTTCGGACTACTTTTAATTTTTCTATTTTTCTAAATATTTCAAAATGAAGAAAAATTGCTATTAGAACAGTTTTGGAGTCGGTTTACTTACCGTACCACATACCTATTCCTTTTAGGAGTCTGAAACGTTTTGGAAAGTATCACTTATGTACTCCTCCGGTGTTATGGTATTAATTATATTGGTCTCAACATTTATGGGAGTACCTGAGATATAATGTTCGATTCTTTGACCGTTTACCACCTTCGAATTTGTGCCTTCGGTGTTGTTGATTTTGATGGCACCGGAATGATAGACCTCCTCGATAATGTAAGGACCTTCCCATTTAGAGAGAAGCTTTCTTGCAAAAAATCTTACACGAGAGTTGTATAGCAAAACATGATCACCTACATTAAACTCACGCTTTTGTATCCTCTTGTCATGCCATCTTTTAACTTTTTCTTTAAACAACTTGGCATTCTCATAGGCTTGGGTTCTCCATTCATCAAGCAAGCTAATGTCAAATAACCTCTTCTCATCGGCAAGTTTGAAATCATAGTTGAGCTCTTTAATAGCCCAATAAGCTTTATGTTCTAGTTCAAGAGGTAAGTGACATGCTTTTCCATAAACCATTTTATACGGAGACATACCCATAGGGTTTTTTATAAGCAGTTCTATAAGCCCATAATGCATCATCAAGTTTCTTAGACCAATTCTTTCTAGATCTATTAACTGTCTTTTGCAAAATCAATTTAATCTCTCTATTGCTCAATTATACTTGACCACTAGACTGAGGATGATATGGAGAAGCAATTCTATGGTTGACATCATATTTAGCAAGCATTTTACGGAAAGCACCATGAATAAAATGTGAACCACCATCAGTCATTAAATATCTAGGGACTCCAAACCTCGGAAAAATAACTTCTTTAAGCATCTTAATAGAAGTGTTATGATCAGCACTACTAGTTGGAATAGCTTCTACCCACTTAGTAATGTAATCAACAGCAACTAAAATATGTGTATACCCATTAGAGGAAGGAAAAGGTCCCATATAATCAAAGCCCCAAACATCAAATGGTTCAATAACAAGTGAATAATTCATAGGCATTTCCTGACGTCTACTAATATTACCAATTCTCTGGCATTCATCACAAGACAAGACAAACTTACGGGCATCCTTGAAGAGAGTAGGCCAATAAAAACCGGATTGCAATACCTTGTGTGTAGTTCTATCTCCAGCATGGTGTCCTCTGTAAGCTTTGGAGTGGCACTTGCGTAGGATCTATTCCTGTTCATGGTCAGGTACACAACGTCTAATAACACCATCTACTCCTTCTTTATAAAGGTGTGGGTCATCCCAAAAGTAATGTCTTAAATCGTAGATTTTTTTTCTTTTGCTGGTATGTGAAACTAGGTGGTATAAATTTAGCAACAATGTAATTAGCATAATCAGCATACCATGGAGTATTACGAGAAGCATTTATGACAGCTAATTGCTCATTAGGAAAACTATCATCAATAGGCGGTGGGTCATCAAGAACATTTTCTAACCTAGACAAGTTGTCTGCTACGGGGTTCTCAGCTCCCTTTCTATCAATAATATGAAACTCAAATTCTTGTAACAAGAGAACCCATCTAATAAGTCTAGGTTTAGCATCTTTCTTTTCCATAACATATTTAATAGCAGCATGATCAGTGTGAACAGTTACTTTGGAATCAACAATATAAGATCTGAACTTATCACAGGCAAATACTACTACTAGAAATTCTTTTTCAGTAGTAGCATAATTTCTCTGGGCACTGTCTAGAGTTTTACTAGCATAATGGATAACATTCAATTTCTTATCAACTCTTTGCCCTAGAACAACACCAACAGCATAATCACTAGCATCACACATAATTTCAAAGGGTAAATTCCAATCAGGTGGTTGAACAATAGGTGCAGAAATCAAGGATTTCTTAAGTATTTCAAATGCTTCTACACAATCATCATCAAAAACAAAAGGAACATCTTTTTGCAAGAGATTAGTGAGAGGCCTAGAAATTTTAGAGAAGTCTTTAATAAACCTCCTATAGAAACCAGCATGACCAAGGAAACTTCGTATACCTTTGATATCTTTAGGACACGTCATCTTTTCAATAGAATCTACTTTAGCTTTATCAACTTCAATACCTCTTTTAGATATTTTATGCCCCAAGGTAATACCTTCATTAACCATAAAGTGGCACTTCTCCCAATTCAAAACAAGATTAGTTTCTTCACATCTCTGCAGAACTCAATCAAGGTTGCTTAAGCAATCATCAAAAGTAGTTCCGTAAACGGAGAAATCATCCATGAAAGCCTCAACAATCTTTTCATAAAAGTCAGAGAATATAGCAGACATACGTCTTTGAAAGGTAGCAGGTGCATTGCATAAACCAAAAGGCATATGTCTATAAGCAAAAGTACCGAAAGGGCAAGTAAAAGTGGTCTTTTCTTGGTCCTCTTTTGACACAGCTATTTTAGAAAAACCAGAGTAACCATCTAGAAAGCAAAAATGTGTATGTTTGGATAATCTTTCTAGCATTTGATCAATAAAAGGTATAGGGTAATGATCTTTTCTAGTAGCTTTGTTTAATTTATGAAAATCAATTACCATTCTATAACCTGTAACAATTCTTTGTGGAATCAATTCATTCTTATCATTAGGAACAACAGTAATACCTCCCTTCTTAGGGACACATTGAACATGACTTACCCATCTACTATCAGCAATAGGATAAATTATACCTGCCTCCAGAAGCTTTAGTATTTCATTTCTTACCACTTCCTTCATCTTAGGATTCAGCCTTCGTTAGTGATCAACAACTGGTTTAGCATCAGGCTCCATATTAATTTTGTGCTGACATAGAGTGGGACTAATGCCCTTAAGATCATCAAGAGTATATCCAATAGCTGCACGGTGCTTCCTCAGAGTTTTCAATAATTTCTTTTCTTCATGCTCTGAAAGGTTAGCGCTAATAATAACATGATATATCTTCTTTTCATCGAGATAAGCATATTTCAGAGTATTAGGTAATTGTTTAAACTCAAACACGGGATCATCCTTGGGTGGAGGAGGATCCCCAAGGATTTCAACAGGCAAATTGTGTTTCAAAATAGGCCCTTGATTAAAGAATATTACATCTATTTCCCTTCTTTCATTCATAAACATATCATTTCATGGTCTAGCAAATATTGTTCTAAAGGATCAGTAGGAGGCACAGCAATAGAAGCAAGATAAATAATTTCATCCTTACTAGGCAGTTCTTTATCATGGGGTTGTCTACAAAATTTAGAGAAATTAAAATCATGAGACATATCCCCAAAACTTACAGTAACAATTTCTTTCTCACAGTCTATCTTAGCATTAACAGTATTCAAGAAAGGTCTACCAAATATAATGGGAAAAAAATCATCTTGTGGGGAACCAAGAACAAGAAAATCGGTAGGGTATTTTATTTTCCCACACAAGACTTCAACATCTCTAACAATCCCAATTGGTGATATAGTATCTCTATTGGCAAGCTTAATAGTAACATCAATATCTTCTATCTCAGCAGGTGCAATATCATTCATAATTTTTATATATAAAGTAAAAGGAATTGCACTCACACTAGCACCCACATCACATAAGCCATGATAACAATGAACTCCTATTTTTACAGAAACAAAAGGCATGCCAACAACAGGTCTATGTTTATCTTTAATATCGGGTTTAGCAATTCTAGCAGCTTTATCACAGAAATAAATAACATGCCCATCAATATTATCAACCAAGAGATCTTTAACCAAAGCAATACTAGGTTCAACTTTAATTTGTTCAGGGGGTGTAGGTGTTCTAGTATAACTCTTACGAACCACAGTTGAAGCTTTAGCATGATCCTTTATTCTAACAGGAAAAGGTGGTTTCTCAATATAGGTAGTAGGGACAATAGGATCAACATTATAAGTAATAGTTTCTTCTTCAACTTTAATAGGTTCTACTACTTTCACTTCAATGGGAGGATGATATTTAAACCACTTCTCCTTAGGGAGATCAACATGAGTAGTAAAAGATTCACAGAAAGAAGCTACTATCTCATAGTCAAGTCCATATTTAGTGCTAAATTCATGAAAAGCATCGGTATCCATAAAAGATTTAACACAATCAAACTTAAGGTTTATACCTGACTCCTTACCTTCGTCGAGTTCCCAATCTTTAGAGTTGCATTTAATTCTTTCCAATAAATCCCATTTGAATTCAATATCCTTCTACATAAAAGAACCAGTACAAGAAGTATCAAGCATGGATTGATCATTACGAGAAAGCCGAGCATAAAAATTCTGAATAATAATTTCTCTTGAGAGCTCATGATTGGGGCATGAATATAACATTGACTTAAGCCTCCCCCAAGCTTGAGCGATACTTTCTCCTTCACGAGGCCAAAAATTATATATATAGTTCCGATCACGATGAACCAGATGCATAGGATAAAACTTCTGATGAAATTCCAATTTCAAATGGTTGTAGTTCCATGATCCAATATCATCACATAGCCTATACCATGTCAATGCCTTTCCCTTCAAAGATAAAGGGAAGACCTTCTTCTTGACATCATCCTCGGGCAAACCTGCAAGCTTAAATAATCCACAAACTTCATCCACATAGATTAGGTGCATATCAGGATGTAATGTTCCGTCTCCTGCATAAGGATTAGCTAGCCGTTTCTCTATCATACCCGAAGGAATTTCATAATAAATATTTTCAGTAGGTGCAGTAGGTTGAGGAGCAACTCTTTGCTCTTCCGGTCGAGGTGAAGATACCCCGAACAAGCCCCTCAAAGGATTATTTTCCATAGTGACAAGTGACAGTAAATTTCAGAACACTATATAAATGTTTCCTTACCAAATTCCACTTACCAAAGGCGCTTCACTCCCCGGCAACGGCGCTAGAAAAGAGTCTTGATGACCCACAAGTATAGGGGATCTATCGTAGTCCTTTCGATAAGTAAGAGTGTCGAACCCAACGAGGAGCAGAAGGAAATAACAAGCGGTTTTCAGCAAGGTATTCTCTGCAAGTACTGAAATTATCGGTAAAAGATAGTTGTGTGATAAGATAATTCGTAACGAGTAACAAGTAACAAAAGTAACTATGGTGCAGCAAGGTGGCCCAATCCTTTTTGTAGCAAAGGACAAGCCTGGATGAACTCCTATATAAAGCAAAGTGCTCCCGAGGACACATGGGAATTGTTGTCAAGTTAGTTTTCATCATGCTCATATGATTCGAGTTCGTTACTTTGATAATTTGATATGTGGGTGGATCGGTGCTTGGGTGCTGCCCTTCCTTGGACAAGCCTCCCACTTATGATTAACCCCTCTCGCAAGCATCCGCAACTATGAAAGAAGAATTAAGATAAATCTAACCATAGCATGAAACATATGGATCCAAATCAGCCCCTTACGAAGCAACGCATAAACTAGGGTTTAAGCTTCTGTCACTCTAGCAACCCATCATCTACTTATTACTTCCCAATGCCTTCCCCTAGGCCTAAATCATGGTGAAGTGTCATGTAGTCGACGTTCACATAACACCAATAGAGGAAAGACAACATACATCTCTTCAAAATATTGAACGAATACCAAATTCACGTGATTACTTATAACAAGACTTCTCCCATGTCCTCAGGAACAAACGTAACTACTCACAAAGCATATTCATGTTCATAATCAGAGGAGTATTAATTATTATTAAGGATCTGAACATATGATCTTCCATCGAATAAACCAACTAGGATCAACTACAAGGAGTAATCA
Organism: Thinopyrum elongatum; assembly: GCA_011799875.1. Lineage (NCBI taxonomy): Eukaryota > Viridiplantae > Streptophyta > Magnoliopsida > Poales > Poaceae > Thinopyrum > Thinopyrum elongatum. Next base: position 544,741,600 of record CM022302.1, read on the forward strand.
ACACTACTAGCAACCCACATGTACCAATCTGAGGTTTTGAGACAAAGATCGGATACGAGAGATGAACTAGGGTTTGAGAGGAGATGGTGCTGGTGAAGATGTTGATGGAGATTGACCCCCTCTCGATGAGAGGATCGTTGGTGATGACGATGGCTTCGATTTCCCCCTCCCGGAGGGAAGTTTCCCCGGCAGAACAGCTCCGCCGGAGCCCTAGATTGGTTCTGCCCAAGTTCCGCCTCGAGACGGCGGCACTTTGTCCCAAAAGCTTCCTTCTGATTTTTTCCAGGTCAAAACACACCATATAGAAGAAGATGGGCATCAGGGGCCTGCCAGGTGGCCCACAAGGCAGGGGGGCGCGCCCAGGGGGTAGGGCGCGCCCCCCACCCTTGTGGATGGCTGGTGGCCCCCTCTGGTGCTTTCTTCGCCCAATATTTTTTATATATTCCAAAATAATTCTCCGTGAAGTTTCAGGACTTTTGGAGTTGTGCAGAATAGGTCTCTAATATTTGCTCCTTTTCCAGTCCAGAATTCCAGCTGCCGGCATTCTCCCTCTTCATGTAAACCTTATAAAATAAGAGAGAAAAGGCATAAGTATTGTGATATAATGTGTAATAACAGCCCATAATGTGATAAATATCAATATAAAAGCATGATGCAAAATGGACGTATCAAGTCCCCCCACCAGAACCACCGGAGTGGCACACGGCATCGATGTCGTCGACCTGGTAGGCACCACAAGGACCTCCTGCACCTGGTTCGCCCCCAAGGCGTCCGAGCCGACAACGGTCGAAAGAGCCGGCAGCGGCGTCTGTCCGTCCAAATCGTCAGTCTCGACTCGGTCCCCCCATAGGCGGCCCAGCGCGGACGCCGCCTGAAAAGATCCAAATCTGAGAGTAGCCATCGGTGTGGACGTAGGAGCTGCCCCTTGGTCCGCCGGTGCCTCCGCAGACTGAGTAGACTGTCCCGTCGGCCTCTATGATGTACCCCGCGGCTCACGGGTTCCATCACGCTCACGTTACCATTATCATCTCCTCCGTCGGCCATGTCCACATCCTTCATTACAATATTGTCATCCACATAAGGAAAATCCTCAACCCCCACCTCAAGATCATAAGTCATGCCCTCATATGTCCATGGTACAAAATCAGGCACGTAGTCCACATTCAGCACACTAACCAGGAGCCTTGCAATACCATACGTACGTGTAAAAGGCATATCAACCTTCTCTATTTTCCCAATCAGAGAGCCCAAATTCCAAACTGTGAGAAAATCATTGAGAGGTTCCTCCGGTGCCCCAGACAGTCTTATCCAAACCTCCATCAACGGAGTTCCCTTCGACACCTGCTTTTTGCACTCATCAAACTCAAATAAACAAGTACTATCTGTGACCTTACTGAACCCAAACTTCAGCAAACGATCAAGATCCTCCCTCCGTGGAAATTCCACACGGTAAACCTGCTCCTCCACTCTAACCGGCGACCAAAGAAAAGATTCCGACACAAGCCTTCTGAGCTGCTGAGCCACCTGCTCCTCAGTCAATGTCCCGTGTTTAACCTTCACCATGCCCATCTTGGATCTCTCCAAGTGCGGTACATTTGACACCGCATGAGGCGTCTGAAAAAACATGAGCTTGTTGCTACAGACTCTGTGAATCGTCACAACCGGTTTTGGAGCCGATAAAAGTGGGCAGTCGTCCGAGGGATGCCCCAGTTTCAGACAGTTGTTGCATAGTTCCGCTGTACAATCAATAGCAAAGTGACCCGGCAAGCCACACCTGTAGCAAGTAATTTTCTCTTTCTTGCGAGCCATCTTATTAGCCTGCACATTTTCTGCTTTTTCACTTCCTTTATCACTGGCCGAGTCTCTGCACTCAGTCGCAGCCATGACCGGCACAGTCATCACGGCCAGAGCCTCAACCATCGCAACCGCTGCCTTCGGGAGCGTGGTAGCATTGGATCCCGAGGCCTTCTTTATCATCCGCATCTCAAGCTGATAAAGAAGCTATCATCCGCAAACAACAAGTGAGAAATCCTTGAAGATCTTCTACATATTTTCACAGGAGACATACTGCCAGTATTTGTTGCACTTTCTAGGAGAGCAGACAACCCATCAGCAACAAATAGAAAAAGGTAGGGACTAAGAGGATCACCTTGCCGTAGCCCACGCGATGGTGCAAATGCATCCAAGATTGTTTCGTTTAATTTTACAGAGTATCTCACAGTGGTGTCATGAGTCATAATCCAATCAACCCATTTGTGAGCGAAACCAATCTTTTCCAGCATTTGCCTTGATATCCCCAATCAACCCTGTCATAAGCTTTAGACAGATCAGTTTGTAGGCACAGAAGCTTTTTGATGGATCTTTCTCTTGCTTTATGTAATGGATGCATTCAAAAGCAATCAAAGCATTGTCTGTGATCATTCTATCAGGGATAAAAGCACTCTGTGTAGGTGAAATAATGTCATCCAGAAGAGGTCCAAGTCTATTCACCAAACATTTTGCAACCACTTTGTAAATAATGTTACAAAGGCTAATGGGGCGAAAGTCAGTTATTTTCAATGGGTTTGGAATTTTGGAATCAAAACAATAACCGTATCATTCACTGTCTCGGGCATGCTACCTGACCGAAAGAATTCCTTTACTGATGCAATGACATCCGCACGTACAGTGTCCTAGTTTCTTTGGAAGAACCTCACCGGAAAGCCGTCAAGGCCAGGTGCCTTGAGTGGCCCAATCTGGACAACCGCATCTGCAATTTCTTGATTAGAAAAATCTGTGCACAAAGAATCATTGAATTCATCATTAACACGTGACTGCATGAATTGTATGATAGGAGAACGGTCTATTGTGCGATCAACAATGAATATTTTCTAAAAATAGGTAGTGGCTGCCTGCGCCATCTCTTCTCCTGTATGTATAATCCCATACAAAATAAAAAAATTGAATGCAAAAGTCAAAACATGAACAAGAATCAGCTCTGCATGCCACCATTTTTTTCTTCAACATGTGCCCAAATACGTATCATGGATTCATGGTATGTTGAAGAAAGTGCCAACATGACCTGAGCGAAGTTCAGGGAGAGAGATCAACGAGCGAAAGTCAAACAATGCAGAGCACAATGAAACAAAGGAAAAGATGAACTGCGCAACCTCAACTTTGTATCCCTGCAAAAAAAAACCCAACTTTGTAAATAAGTAGTAATCCTGTAAAAAAATCACCTGATCATCGTCAGATTCAGCTCCTACTCGAGCTTCAGTGAGCTCTGCTTGCAAGCATTCATCTCGTCAGCAATTGGATTTACATTAACCTGAAAATCAAGTCACCCCCCCAAAACAGCAAGCAAGTCAATAGATACATCAAGTGCAAACACTAGTAGAAAACAAACCTTTCGTCCAGTCCATTAGTCCTGGTCTGGTTTTGGACCCGGACTAATGGTACCATTAGTCCCGGTTCCAACAGCTAAGCACTAGTCCCGGTTCATTTTCCACCTATAGTCCCGGTTTGTGATACAAACCGGGACTAAAGGGGTGGTGGCAGGCTGGCGTCAGGCTGGGGCCCCCATGAGCGCCTTTAGTCCCGGTTTGTATCACAAACCGGGACTAGTGGTAGATCTCTAGTCCCGGTTTGTATAACCAACCGGGACTAAAGATGTCCCTATATAAACCCTTCGTCCAGCCCGAGCACATTCTCTCTATTTTCCCCTTTCTCTCCTATTTTCTTCCTCTTGCTCGAGCTCATCCTCCATTTTTGCCAAAGATTTTTCAAGATTTGAAGGCACCCCATCAATCCAAGTGTTCACAAAGGTTAGCAACTTTGTCCTTTCATCTCTCGTTGCTAAATTAGCTCGTGCAATGCTCTATAAGTATAGTGATTTGTGGGTTTTAGTTTGGAGTAATTATGTGGGAGTTTATTTGATTTATATGCAATTTGAGCTCAAATTAACTTCTTAGTTTGCATATGTGTAGGTGTGGTTTACTTAGTGCCTTCCCGTCCCCGTCCTAACCACCATCGATCGCCTGCACCGTCCCATCGCCGGCACCACCTTGGTGAGCCTCTTGTTCTTATCCTTTTTATTAAAAAAAATCATGTTTGTATGATTTAGATAGTTACTTGTATAATTTTCTTACCTGTATGGTTGTTTGTTATACATAGTGGCATGCTTTTGATATCCGTCCCCGTCGGTCCTCATCCGGTTTATGATTCAGATGTGGTATATATATTCTCTTTTATAACTATTTGTTGCATTTCGCGTTTATGACAATTTTGCCCGTCAAGTTGACATAGATATTTTTATCTAGGAGGTATGTGAACCGAAAATTGCAACCGACCCTCTTGTCGAGAAGTTAAATTTAGTTGAAAAAGAAAACGAGTATTTGAAATAAAAATTGAAATGAATTGAAGAAGAGAATATGAAATTAGAGTTGTATGTTGCCGATGTCGTCGATAATCACAAGATCAAGATGGATGCAATGCGCTTGAAGATTAGAAAAATTAGAAAATATGTCATTAATAAAGAGGCTTGGTATCACTTTGCTGTTGGATCAATTGTTACCTTAGTTGCGATCTTGATCACATTTGTTGTTGCATTTAAATGCTTTATCTAGAGAGTTTGTATGTTGTTTTATGAGAATAAGTGTGTATGAACCTTATGTATGAACTTGTATTAATTTGGTCTTTTCGGTGTTGTGTAATGAAGATGAGTCGGCAGTGGATGTACGATGACCGACGCTCTCCCCAGTTCATTGGTGGTGTGCATACTTTTCTAAGTACGGCTGAGGCAAACAAGCGGGATGATGGTTTTATGTGTTGTCCATGTGCTGTCTGTAAGAATGATAACAATTACTCTAGCTCAAGAGTCATTCACGTCCACCTGTTAACGTCCGGTTTCATGTCCGGCTATAACTATTGGACCAGGCATGGAGAAAGAGGGGTTCTAATGGAAGAGAATGAAGAAGAAGAAGAGGATGATGACAGCTATCCTGGGTTCCCTGAATACGATAGTACTGCAATGAGGGAAGAAGCTGAAGAAGAGGCATCAGATGAGCCCGCTGATGATCTTGGTCGGGCCATTGCTGATGCAAAAAGAAACTGCGCAAGTGAAAAGGAGAAGTTGATGTTGCAACGCTTGTTAGAGGATCACAAGAAATTGTTGTACCCAAATTGCAAAGATGACAAGAAAAAGCTCGGTACCACACAGGAATTGCTGCAATGGAAGGCAGAGAATGGTGCAACTGACAAGGGATTTGAAAAGTTGCTAAAAATGTTAAAGAAAATGCTTCCAAAGGACAACGAATTGCCCGACAGTATGTACGAAGCAAAGAAGGTTGCCTGCCCTCTAGGATTAGAGGTGCAGAAGATACATGCATGCCCTAATGACTGCATCGTCTACCGAAGTGAGGAGTACGAGAATTTGAATGCATGCCCGGTATGCGGTGCATTGCGCTATAAGATCAGCCACGATGACCCTGGTGATGTTGAGGGCGAGCCCCCCAAGAAGAGGATTCCTGCCAAGGTGACGTGGTATGCTCCTATAATACCACAGTTGAAATGTTTGTTCCAAAACAAAGAGCATGCCAAGTTGATGCGATGGCACAAAGAAGATCGTAAGAAAGGTGGGAAGTTGAGAGTACCCGCTGACGGGTCGCAGTGGAGAAAAATTGAGAGAAGGTGGTGGGACTTTGCAGATGACGCAAGGAACATATGGTTTGGTTTAAGTGCAGATGGCATTAATCCTTTTGGGGATCAGAGTAGCAATCATAGCACCTGGCCTGTGACTCTATGTATCTATAACCTTCCTCCTTGGTTGTGCATGAAGCGGAAGTTCATTATGATGCCAGTGCTCATCCAAGGCCCCAAGCAACCCGGCAACGACATTGATGTGTACCTAAGGCCATTAGTTGAAGAACTTTTACAGCTGTGGGACAAAAAAGGTGTACGTGTGTGGGATGAGCACAAACAGCAGGAATGTGACCTACGAGCGTTGTTGTTTGTAACCATCAATGATTGGCCTGCTCTTATTAACCTTTTAGGATAGACAAACAAGGGATACCACGCATGCACGCACTGTTTAGATGATACCCAAGTATATATTTGGATAAATGTAAGAAGAATGTGTACCTGGGACATCGTCGATTTCTTCCGATCAAGCATCTCTTAAGAAAGAAAGGCAAGCATTTCAAAGGTGAGGCAGATCACCGGAAGAAGCCTCGCCACTGTACTGGTGATGATATACTTGATATGGTCAAGGATTTAAAAGTAATCTTTGGAAAGGGTCCTGGCGGACAATCTGTTCCGAATGACGCTGACGGACACGCACCCATGTGGAAGAAGAAATCTATATTTTGGGACCTACCCTATTGGAAAGACCTAGAGGTCCACTCTGCAATTGACGTGATGCACATGATGAAGAATCTTTATGTGAACCTGCTAGGCTTCTTAGGCGTGTATGGGAAGACAAAAGATACACCGGAGGCACGGGAGGACCAGCAACATATGCACGAAAAAGACAGCATGCATCCAAAGCAGTATCAAGGTCCTGCCAGCTACGCTCTTACCAAAGAAGAGAAGGAAATCTTCTTTGAATGCCTGCTCACTATGAAGGTCCCGTCTGGCTGCTCGTCGAATATAAAGGGAATAATAAATATGGCAGAGAAAAAGTTCCAGAACCTAAAGTCTCATGACTGCCATGTGATTATGACGCAATTGCTTCCGGTTGCATTGAGGGGGCTTCTACAGGACAACGTTTGATTAGCCATTGTGAAGCTATGTGCATTCCTCAGTGCAATCTCTCAGAAGGTAATCGATCCAGAAATCCTACCAAGGTTACAGAATGATTTGGTGCAATGTCTTGTCAGTTTCGAGTTGGTGTTCCCACTATCCTTCTTCAATATCATGACACACGTCCTAGTTCATCTAATCGACGAGATTGCCATTCTGGGTCCTGTATTTCTACACAATATGTTCCCCTTTGAGAGGTCCATGGGAGTCTTAAAGAAATATGTTCATAACTGTGCTAGGCTAGAAGAAAGCATCTCCAAGGGCCATGAAACAGAGGAGGTCATTGAGTTTTGTGTTGACTTTATTCTTGACCTTAAGCCGATTGGTGTTCTTGAATCGCGGCATGAGGGCAGACTAGGTGGAAAAGACACGCTAGGAACGGATTCAGTAATATGTATGGACAGGCATTCTTGGGCGCAAGCACACTACACAGTTCTACAAAATTCCAGCTTGGTGGCTCCGTATATCGACGAACACCTGGATAGTGTATGCTCCAAGAACCCGAAGCAGTCTGAGCCCTGGATCAAATGTACGTACACACATGGCGTCATTCGGCGGTTGGTTGCAAACACGTCTCATGCATGACGACACTGTTGGAGATGAGCTGTACTTGCTGGCCAAGTCACCATCTTCCACTATATCGACTTTCAAAGGGTACGAGATAAATGGGAATACATTTTACACGATCGCCCAAGATAAAAAGAGCACCAACCAAAACAGTGGTGTCCGCTTTGATGCAGCAAACACCAATAGACCAAAGGACACATATTATGGTTACATAGAGGAGATATGGGAACTTGACTATGGACGTGATTTGAAGGTCCGTTTGTTTCGGTGCAAATGGGTCAATCTGACAGGAGGTGGGGTAAAGGAAGGCCCCGGAATGACAATAGTGGATATCAACAATCTTGGGTACACAGACGAACCATTCATCCTAGCCAATGATGTGGCACAGGTTTTCTATGTGAAGGACATGTCTACCAAGCCGAGAAAATGAAAAGATAAGGAAGTGAATACATCATACGATGAGCCAAAGCGCCAAATAGTTCTTTCAGGGAAAAGAAACATCGTGGGAGTGGAGGACAAGACAGACATGTCAGAAGATTATGAAAAGTTTCATGAAATTGCTCCCTTCATAGTGAAGACTGACCCAAGCATCCTGTTAAATGATGAAGATTGTCCATGGTTACGGCGCAAAGGGACACACGCGAAGAAAAAGTTTTATACCCCAAGATCCCATTCTGGGATGTGACCGGCTTCACCGTCATCACTTTCTTCTCTAGTGAGTTTCCAGACTTATCCGAAAGTCCCACTTCGGAAAAACCCTTTCTAACTTCATTTGCTATTTTTCATGTATTTATTGATTTTTTTGAGCTAAATGACCTTGAAATTGAAAAGCACTACAAATGAACTCTGAAAAGGTTGAAACTTGCCATGGTATCATCAGTTCACCCACAAAGCATGTGCTAAAAAGTTGAGAGGGTTACGGAAAAACTGGATGCACTTCATGTACAAACTGGACAATCTCTTTTGAAGTATCAGGGTTTCGGACAAAAACTCATCTGTTACAAAGGCATTTCATTTTTTTAAACTTATTTTAACTCAAGAGTTTTTGTGCATTCAATATGCACCATTCAAAGCCACATCATCAATTTTCAACCCTTTCTGACTTCATTCGCTGTTTTTCATGCATTTAATGATATTTTTTGAGCTATAAAACTAAAAGAGCTAAACAGAAACTGTTTTTGATTAAAACACCTATTTAAAATAATCTAAATTACCAAATTGAACATACTGATAAAACACACTAATATTAAACAACAGGAAAAAGCATCACTCAAAAATCTATTTTTAAAGTAAAGTTATTCACAAACTAGTGATTCACACAAATTTCAAAGAATTCAAATTTAAACTATTCAAATTTGAAAACTACTGGCACTAACAGAAAGTTTATAATTTTTGTGACCTAAAGCAAAAATATTCACTCAAAAACTCTAAATATTTGGCTGTAAGTAGAAACAAAAGAAAAAAAATAAAGCAAAAAACAAAAGAAAACTGGAAAAAGACCTTTAGCCACCAACCGGGACTAAAGGCCCCCCTTTAGTCCCGGTGCGAGCCACCAGCCGGGACTAAAGGCCTGGGCTTCCCGCCGCTCAGCCTGGTGAAATTCACCTTTAGTCCCGGTTGGTGGCTCGCACCGGGACTAAAAGGGGGCCTTTAGTCCCGGTTGGAGCCACCAACCGGGACTAAAGGGTTTTGTATATAAAGGCACTTAGAAAATTTTCCAAACACTTCTCCAGTTTCCCCCGACGGCGCCGAAGACCTCGACGCCGCCAGGCTGCCGAACTTCGACGTCGCCGTCCGGCCGTTCTGCTCCCAAGCGCCGCCTGAGCCCGCGCTGACGCCGCCACGCTGCCTGCCGCCGCCGCTCCTTCGCGCTCCTGTCTCGATCGACGACCGCTCCTCCAAGCGCCACAGCAGCTCGAGCCCGCGCCGGCGCTGCTCCTCGCCGCCTCCGACGTCCTCCTCCATCTCCGGCGCCGCTCCTCTGTATCTGGCGTCCTCCCCGCCTCCCTCCGCCCTGACAATCCCAGCCGGTGAGCCTCTCCCTCCTTAATTTTGTTCATCTTTTTTTTTCATTTTTAGATGCTTAATATGTAGATAGAGATGTATACAATGTATGTATGTATGTATGTTATAGATGCTTAGTATGTAGATGTATACAATGTATGTATGTATGTAGATGAACGGTGGAATTTGGATGCATATTTGTATGAATTTTTGGATGTATAAAATTGGTTGTGTAATTTTTTTGTGTAGATAAAAAACATGTTAATATCTTATTTGGAAAATGTTAATATCTTAATGTTGTATTTGCAAAAGTTTGTCATGTATTTAATGTTAATATCTTAATTAATGTTGTATTTGCAAAATATTTTAATGTTGTATTTGCAAAAGTTTGTCATGTATTTGCAAAATCAAGTGAACAAGAATTTTAAAAATCATAATCAAGCATTTAAAAAATATTAAATTTGCATAGAATTTGTTCTCGACGTCGACGATGCTCGGCCCGCATCCTCGTCGCCGACTCGGCCTGCATCCTCGTCGCCGACTCGGCGGCAACAACCTGCTTGAGAGGCGCCATGTCCGGGACTGGGCTTCACCGGGCTGGCACTGGGAGGTGCTACCTTCCGGGGCGCGCAGCTTGGTGAGGAATTGTGACGACCCCGGCTTAATCGTGCACTAATCATACACGCAAATGCACACGATCAAGCCTAAGGACTCACTTGAAGATATCACAACACAACTCTAAAACATAAATAAATTCATACAAGCTTAATATTACAAGCCAGGGCCTCGAGGGCTCGAATACATAGCTCGATGGCATACAAGTGTCAGCGGAAGCGTCAGATATCTGGGTACAGATATATTACAGAACAGAGAGAGATAGGCCTTCACAGAGGCGGGGTAAAAATAAAAGCTACGATCAAAAGGCGTAGGCCTCCTGCCCTGGACCCTCCGATCCTACTCCTGGTCGTCAGACGGCTCCTCGTAGAAGTAGTACTCGCCAGGCGGGTAGTAGTACTGGTCGTCGACGGGGGCATCTGTCTCAGGGGTTCCATCGTCTGGTGGCATCAAGTGGGTATGGGGGAAAAAGAAGTAAAGCAAACGTGAGTACTCATCCGAAGTACTCAGCAAGCAAGGATCTACACTACATATGCAACATTTTCAAAGGGGGCTATATATGTGGACTGGGCTGCAGAAATGCCAGAATAGAGGGGGAAAGCCTAGTCCTATCGAAGACTAGCATCTTCAGCATCTTCAACGGTCTCGCAGCATTAGAAGAGAGCAGACCAACATAATATAAAGTATAGCAGAAATGTCATCAACCTCGGCCAGGGATTCTTCCTCGACTCCCTGCGAGAAAGCAATCCCAGAGCCGTACTATCCAGTTCTCATCTCATGTCATGTTCTAGTTGTACCGATCGGAATACAACTCTGAGTGTCCGTTACCGTAGGACAGGCTATCGATAGAAGTTTCTTCCCTGCAGGGGTGCACCAACTTACCCACCACGCTCGCTTAACTCCGGCCGGACACACTTTTCTGGGTCATGCCCGGCCTCGGCTAAGCAACACGCCGCAACCCGACCAAATACTTAACAGAGAGGTCAGCACGCCAGACTAACCTATGCCCCCAGGGGTCTTGGGCCATCGCCCCGGGAACTCCTGCACGTTACGTGCACCACCGGTGAGCAGACCTAGCAACCCCTTATACAAGCGCGGTTGCGTTCCCAGTCCAACCCAGCGTGTGCCGCATCAGTTGCTGACGTCCATTAAGCTTCGGCTGAAGTATACGACGCAGAACGCCCATACTATGCCCACGTGATGGTTAGTGCTATCAGGCCAGAGGCCCCTCGGATCAAATATCCAAATCGAAGTGGATTAGGAGCGCGCGGTAACGAGCAGAGACTCATGATCGATGTGACCCCGTCGCCCCGTCTCGAGGACTTGCGGCAAGGGCTAAGAATGCCCGGCCACGCCTCGTAGTTATCTCGTGGGCACCTCTCAGGTCAACCCGACTCCACATCACTTCGCATTCATGCTCGCGCGGGTACCCCTCAGGGCCGACCCATCTTTAGTATCATGGTTCATAGTCAAGTCATAATATCCAAAGTAACTGTGTGTCTGACACCGAAGGGAACCCTGAGGAATCACCCTCGATGGAATTCCCGCTCGATGTTATCACCAAGGTGAACGAAGGAGGAATCACCCTCGAGGTCCACACTTGAGAGGTTGCGCGACGGCGTCGGTATCGGGGGTGGTGTAGGAGGAATCACCCTCGCTTACCATGACCGATTAACTAACCTACAAGGTTATCATCAGAAGAGCTGACGAGGTATCACCCTCGGCACTCGATAGTAACCCAGTAGTGTCGAGCAACATAGGGGGAAGTGACGTGCGGTGCCCGGGTCTGATCTTCGGTCCCGTTGCTCGGGTCTTCTGAGAGTCCAGCGGGGCAGTCGGGACAAGTGGGTCTCTGATCAGGCTCTACCCATCCTATCTAAACAGTTTAGGATAACAGGCAGGTATCAACAGTAGGCTACAATTAAACAGGCTATGCAACAGATATAGGATGGTAACAGCAGCAGTAACATCTAATGCAAGCATAAGAGGGAAGAGAATAGGTGATATCGGAATGCTCAAAATGGGGGTGCTTGCCTGTTTGCTCTGGGGCAAGGGCAAGGTCGCCTGTGGTGTCGTCGGGGACGTAGTCGTACTCCTGAGCTGTGTCTGCCTCGGGAGCTACGTCAACGTCGGGGTCTACCAAGAGAGAAGAGGGGGAAGAAACAGGTAAACATAATGCAAACAAATGCAATACGGTGCGTGTGATGCTATGATGTAGTGCAGGGTTGCCTAATTATGCATCTAAGTCATTTTAGTTATTTTTAGAATTATTCTGGGATTTAATATCCGACGTGTGTGCACTATTCATCTACCGGATTCGGGTCCGGAGTTACAAGTTCTTCTACGTAGGGGGTTCCGATGGAGAAATAGACGACACGATCAGACTCGGCTCGTCGTTCTGAGCAAGTTTCATGTTTTAACTTTTTCGATCCGAGCTACGGTTTAAAAGTTATGAATTTTTAAAGATTATTTGAATTTCTGGAATTTATTCATTTAAAGAAATGAATTATGACATCAGCATGATGTCACTGTGACGTCAGCGGTCAACAGCGTCGCTGACCAGAATCAATCCTGACATGTGGGGCCCACATGTCAGTCTCTGTTTATCTTAACAGTGAATTAACTTAATCCACAGGGTTAATTAGGGGTGTGGGCCCCATTTGTCAGCGAGAGATTAGTTTAATTAACTTATTTAACATTTTCTTTTTCTTTTAAATCTTTTAATTAGCATGGGGCCCACACATCAGTGGCACTGTGCTGCCATGTCAGCGCGTTGACTGGTCAAACCAGTCAACGGGGGCCCCTGGGCCCACGGCCAGTGTCGCTGACCGGTGGGGCCGGCCAGCCACGTCGGCGCCGGTGCCGGAGTTGCGCCGGCGACCAATTGCGCGGCGGCCGATCGCCGGAGGCGGCCGGAAATGCTCTACGGGGCACCGTTCGACCCGTGGTTAGGTTCTTTCGAACGGGCGTTCAACGCCGCGTCCAACCGTGGCGGTGGCGCAGCCGGACTTGGCCGGAAACGGCGCCAGCGACGAGCAAAAGCGGCGGCGTATTCGGGCCTACGATGAAAACGAAACTACGGCGCGCAGCAGCTCGAGCGCGAGGCCTAGGCGTGTTCTACGCGATGCGGTGAGTGCGTTCGACTCGACCCCGAGCTCATTGGGTCACCGGAGGCTTGCTGGTGACGGGCTTCGCGGCGACGGGCTCGGGTTCGCGTGGAGAAGCTGCCAGCGCGTTCGTGCGGAGCCACAGAGAGATGAGGAGGGAGGAGTGGCTCACAGTGGAGGCGCACGGTGGCCCGGTGACGGCTTAGTAGCAGCAGAACGGCGGGAATCGCCGGAGATGCGCCGGCGTCAGAGAAGGAAGGGGGCGGAGCCTTCTGGTTTCATCAGGACCTCCCCACCTCTGTTCGCGGTCGGAGTCGAAGGAGTCGAAGACGGCGGAGCTCGCAGGCGTGCTAGCTGAGCTCGGGGATGTCAGTGGCCGCGTCTACGGCAAGGCCACGGCGACGATTGCGCTCGGTGGCCGGATCTGGGAGGGAGCGAAGGGCGGAGCGAGCGAGAGGAGAAGGGGGAGAATGACGGAGAGGCCGGGGAGGAGCGGAGGGGCATCGGCCTTATCCCCTCCGTCCCCTGTTTCGTCGGTGGCGGCGACGTGTCGGTGCCGCGCCGGCGCGCGCGCGCTCGGCCAGGGGCGCGCCGACACGCAGGGGAGAGAAAGAGGAGATGGGCCAGGTGGGCCGCGGTCGGGGCACTGTGCACTAAGGCCGAGTGCACAGTGCCTCGTTTTTATTTCTCTGTTTCTGTTTTCTATTTTCTTTATTTATTTTCTGTTTTGAAATAGTTAGAGCACTTTTGCATTTTTGTAAAATGTGGGACTTAGTCCAAATATTACAGTGCCATTTTAGCTCTCACCAAAAAGTGGTTTGGACAGATTTGGAATTCATTTGAAGCTGAAAAGAATTTAAATGGATTTGAATATTCTGTTTTGGTGCTGTTTCATCTTGTTAGAGTCACTTATCTAACTCCAACTTCAATGATGATGATTTTACAAATGTTCCTGGATTATTTGCCATTTAATGAACATTTTTCCAACAGTGTTTGATCAACTTCATATTTCACTCTTGAATTTGAGTTGATTTTCAGATGTGAATTTGAATTGGATCCTTAACCCATGTGACTTGGCACTGCAAATGATCATGACTTGGCAAGATTAACAGAGTGTCACAGAGCTTATTACAAGGGGGTGTTACAGGAATCAGGCTACCGTCATCGACCCGGAGCTTCTTTGGTGGCGGTTGCGTGGGCTACTATCGGTGCAGAGGCAGCCGGCCCCCGAGGAGGTGGTACGTTGATTGCGGCTAGAGCTACGTCGGTATTTCCCAAAGAGGAAGGGATGATGCAGCACAGCGACGGTAGGTATTTCCCTCAGTGATGAGACCAAGGTTATCGAACTAGTAGGAGAACCACGCAACACTACGTAAACGGTACCTGCACACAAAGAACAAATACTTGCAACCCGACGTGTTAAAGGGGTTGTCAATCCCTTTCGGGTAACGGCGCCAGAAATTGGCACGTGGACGGGAGAAAGTTGTAATAGATTGATAGATGCAAATAAAAGCAAATAAAATTCAGCTAGGTATTTTTGGGTTTTTGATAATATAGATCTGAAAATAAAAGCAAATAAAAATAGATCTCGAAGGCAAATATATTAAAGAAGAGACCCGGGGGCCGTAGATTTCACTAGTGGCTTCTCTCGAGAAAAATAGCATACGGTGGGTAAACAAATTACTGTTGGGCAATTGATAGAACTTCAAATAATCATGATGATATCCAGGCAATGATCATTATATAGGCATCATGTTCAAGATTAGTAGACCCACTCCTGCCTGCATCTACTACTATTACTCCACACATCGACCGCTATCCAGCATGCATCTAGTGTATTAAGTTCATGGAGAAACGGAGTAATGCAATAAGAACTATGGCATGATGTAGACAAGATATATTTATGTAGAAATAGACCCCATCTTGTTATCCTTAATAGCAACGATACATACATGTCGGTTCCCCTTCTGTCACTGGGATCAAGCACCGTAAGATCGAACCCATCACAAAGCACCTCTTCCCATGGCAAGAAAAATTGATCTAGTTGGCCTAACTAAACCAAAGCTTCGAAGAAGAAATATGAGGCTATAAGTAATCATGCATATAAGAGATCAAAAGACTCAAATAACTTTCATGGATAAAAACATAGATCTGATCATAAACTCAAAGTTCATCGGATCCCAACAAACACACCGCAAAAAGAGTTACATAAAATAGATCTCCAAGAGACCATTGTATTGAGAATCAAAAGAGAGAGAGAGAGAGAGAGAGGAAGCCATCTAGCTACTAACTACGGACCCATAGGTCTACAATGAACTACTCACGCATCATCGGAGAGGCACCAATGAGGATGATGAACCCCTCCGTGACAGTGTCTACATTGGATCTGGTGGTTCTGGAACTTGCGGCGGCTGGAATTGATTTTCGTCCACTCCCCTAGGGTTTCTGGAATATTGGGGTATTTATAGAGCAAAGAGGCGGTGCGGGAGGCCACCGAAGTGGGCACACCCCACCTGGGCACGCCTGGGCCCCCAGGCACGCCTTGGTGGGTTGTGCTCCCCTCGGAGCTCCCCTTAGGTACTTTCTTGGCCCAACAGGTGTCTTCTGGTCCAGAAAAAATCACCAAAAAGTTTCGCTGCGTTTGGACTCCGTTTGGTTTTGATTTTTTGTGAAGTAAAAAACAAGGCAAAAAACAACAACTGGCACTAGGCACTATGTCAATAGGTTAGTCCCAAAAAATGATATAAAGTTGCTATAAAATGATTGTAAAACATCCAAGAATGATAATATAATAGCATGGAACAATCAAAAATTATAGATACGTTGGAGACGTATCAGCATCCCCAAGCTTAATTCCCGCTCGTCCTCGAGTAGGTAAATGATAAAAACAGAATTTTTGATGTGGAATGCTGCCTAACATGTTCATCACACATTCTTTTCTTTGTAGCATGGATATTTGGACTTTTATATGGTTCAAAGCAATAGTCTAGTTTTGACACGAAGATTTCAATACTCAAGCATATCAACAAGCAACCAGGTCTTTCAAAATATCAACACTAAAGCAAGTTATCCCTAGCCCATTATGCTCAATCATTGATCCATTCATGAAACACACTCGCATATTAGCTACACCCAATGCTCAAGTACGATCATAGTGTCCCTTAGTTGGTGCTTTATAAGAGAAGATGGAGACTCAAGTAAAAATAAAAATTGCATAAAGTAAAAGAAAGGCCCTTCACAGAGGGAAGTTGGGATTTGTAGAGGTGCCAGAGCTCAAAGTGAAAAAGATAGAGATAAAACATTTTGGGTGGCATGCTTTTCCTATCAACGAAAACGATCGAGTAGTTCCCAATACTTTCCATGCTAGATATACCATAGGCGGTTCCCAAACAGAAAATAAAGTTTATTCCTTTTTCCACCATACTTTCACTTTCCATGGCTAACCATATCCACGGGTGCCTTCCATACAAACACTTTCCAAGGAATTTATTATTTGAACGTAAAGTAAATTCATTTTTCATTTCGGGACTGGGCATCCCTAATACCTTTGCCGTACTCTCGTGCAATGACAAGTGAATAAACACTCGTCTTGAGAATAACACATCTAGCATGGAAAAATATCAGCCACCCCCTACCGTTTCATGAGCGGTACGAGCACACAAAAGAGAAATTTATTTTGAAAATTAGAGATGGCACATACAAATTTGCTTAGAACGGCACGAAAATACCGCATATAGGTAGGTATAGTGGACTCATATGGCAAAAACTGGTTTAAAGGATTTTGGATGCACAAGTAGTGATCATACTTAGTGCAAATGAAGGCTAGCAAAAGATTGAGAAGCATCCAACCAAGAAACGAAAAATCTCATAAGCGAGCATTAAGCATAACTAACACCGAATAATGCACCACAAGTAGGATGTAATTTCATTGCATAACTATTGACTTTCGTTCTTGCATAGGGAATCACAAATCTTAACACCAATATTCTTACTAAGCCATAATTACTCATTAACATGTCTCACATATTATATCAACATATCGCAAAACTATTACAAGGAATCAAGTTTATTTTGTCCAATGATCTTCATGAAAGTTTTTATTATATCCCTCTTGAATATCTATCACTTTGGGACTAATTTCATATGTTGCTTTTGATAGCTCAAACAAATCTAAGTGAAGAACATGAGCCTAAAATTTTCTTCTCTCAAAATAATTTAAGTGAAGCAAGAGAGAATTTCTTCAAATATAACAAAGCACACCGTGCTCAAAAATATATAAGTGAAGCACTAGAGCAATTCCAAGGCTCTAAAAATTTAAGTGAAGCATAGAGAGCAAACATAGCATAATTTGGCTCTCCAAAAAAGGTGTGTCCAGCAAGGATTCATGACTTAAAATAAAAAGCAAAACAAGCAAAGACTCATATCATACAAGATGCTCCAAGCAAAACTCATAATATGTGACGAATAAAAATATAGTTTCAAGTAAAATACCGATGGTTGTTAGAAGAAAGAGGGGATGCCACTCGGGGGCATCCCCAAGCTTAGTTGCTTGATACTTCTTGAATATTATCTTGGGGTGCCTCGGGCATCCCCAAGATTAGCCTTTTGCTAATCCTTATTCCTTCATCCATCGCGATCTCACCCAAAACTTGAAAACTTCAATCACACAAAACTCAAGAAAACCTTCGTGAGATCCGTTAGTATAAGAAAGCAAATCACTACTATAAGTACTATTGCAAACCCATTCATATTTTATTTTTGCATTATATCTACTGTATTCCAACTTTTCTATGGCAAAAACTCTTCAAAGGAAACCATAGAATCATCAAAACAAGCACATAACGCAAAGAAAACATAATCTGTCAAAAACAGAACAGTCTATAGCAATCTGAATATTTCTAATATTTATGTAACTCCAAAAATTAGGAAAAATTAGGAAGTCAGATAAAATTTGTATATCAATATTTTGTAAAAAATTCAGAATTTTTCGTCGCGTATGTGAATTTTCAAATTTGTTTTACTGGACGCAAAAATTTCTGTTTTTCAACAAGATCGAATCAACTATCACCCAAATTATCCCAAAGGCTTTGCTTGGCACAAACACTAATTTAAACCACAAAAACACATCTAAACAGAGGCATAATTGGGTATTTTATTGAAAACAGCAAGAAAACCAAAAAGCAAAAAGATACAAGTTGGGTTGCCTCCCAATGAGCGCTATCGTTTTACGCCCCTAGCTAGGCATAATGCAAAGGATCTAAGTATTGTCATCTTTGGTTTCCAACTCTTCAATCAAACACTTGGAATTCTTCAAGGACTTAGCATACAAATTTTCAATGACAATACTCCTAGGAACAAGTTTAAGGAATTCATTCTTGCACAAAGGGTCTCTTATAACTTCAACAAAATCCGGGTGAATACCAATCATCTTAAGATCTTCTTTGTTGCTATTGGAAGTTGCACCCTTGTTTTTAGTGGCTTGAGTGATCTTGCCAATTTTTACTGGAGTTTTTTCAATAGTTTTGGCGGAAGCAAAAGCCGTACTTAGATTACTAAAGATTTCTTCCAGTTTATCAATCCGAGATGGGCTTTTTTCAATTCTTTCATGAATTACGGTCCCCTTTTCTTTCAATAATTTAAAAACTTCTCCCGCTTTTGACCCAAATTTAGTAGCAAAATTATGCATCTTTTTATCTAAGTTTTCAATATGTTCTTCGGTAAGCATTTTCTTTTCAATAGCATCTAGTCTTTCCATAACATGCTCGAGAGTTAAAGTTGTTTCGTTAACCAAAAGAGGTGGTGATCCCACAAGATTTCCCATAGCATTAAAAGCATCTAGAGAAGGACACATCAAGAAATTACCACCGGTAATCGTATCAAGGATGAATCTATACCAAGTGGTTATGCCCACATAAAAACAACGAAGAAGAACAACGGTAGGTTGCTTGCGAATAGATCTATTATGAGCATTGCAAATCCTGTACCAAGCATCTTTAAGATTCTCCCCTCCCCTTTGTTTGAAATTAAGAACTTCGTTCTCGGGGGTGCACGCAATAGAGGAAGAACTATCCATAACGACAAAAGATAAAAAACAAAGTTGCACACAAACAGATCTGACGAGAAAACAACGAACGAAAAAGAGGGCGAATAAAACGGCAATTTTTTGTGAAGTGGGGGAGAGGAAAACGAGAGGCAAATGGCAAATAATGTAAATTGCAAGGAGATGAGATTTGTGATTAGGTACCTGATACGTCTCCAACGTATCTATAATTTATGAAGTATTCATGCTATTATATTATCATTCTTGGATGTTTTACAATCATTTTATAGCAACTTTATATCATTTTTTGGGAGTAACCTATTGACCCAGTGCCCAATGCTAGTTGTTGTTTTTTTGCTTGTTTTTTACATCGCAAGAAATCAATATCAACGGAGTCCAAACACCGCAAAACTTTTTGTGGATTTTTTATGGACCAGAAGACATCCAATGGGCCTGAGCAGCACCTGGGGTGTGCTCCGAGGGGGGCACAACCCACCAGGGCGCGCCTGGGGGCCCAGGCGCGCTAAGGTGGGTTGTGCCCACCTCGGTGGCCTCCCGTACCCCTTCTCTGCCCTATAAATCACCAAATATTCCAAAAACCTCGGGGGTGGCCCTAGATCAGAAGTTCCGCCGTCGCAAGGCCTATGTATCCATGAGATCCAATCTACACCCCATTCCGGCACCCTGCCGGAGGGGGAGATCATCACCGGTGGCCATCTTCATCATCCCGACGGCCACCACGATGAGGAGGGAGTAGTTCAACCTCGGGGCTGAGGGTTTGTACCAGTAGCTATGTGTTTAATCTCTCTCTCTCGTGTTCTTGAGATGTCACGATCTTGATGTATCGCGGACTTTGTTAATATAGTCGGATCATATGGTGTTTTCCCCTCTCTATCTTGTTGTGAATTGAGTTTTCCCTTTGAGATTTCATTTTATCGGATTGAATACTTTTATGGATTTGAGAACACTTGATGTATGTCTTCCTATGAATACCCGTGGGGACAATGGGGTATCGTATTGATTCACTTGATATATGTTTTGGCACTCAACTCTCGCGGATTCCCGAGGTGATATTGGGGTAATCTACGCATAGGGGTTGATGCATGTTCTTGTCTTTGTTTCTCCGGTAGAAATCTTGGGGCACTCTTTGAGGTTCTTTGGGTCGGATTGAGCATTACGAATCTGAATTTGCTTTGGTGTTATTTTAGTTCGAACTCTTGGATAGATCGATCGGAAAGAATAGCTTTGAGGTGGTTTCGTACCCTACAAAAAATTTATTCTTATGTTCTCCGCTAGATAGGAACTTTGGAGTGATTCTTCATCGCACGTTGGGGGATGGTTATATGATCCAATTATATTAGTGTTGTTGAGAGATTGTACTAGCGAAAGTACGGACCCTAGGCCTTGTTTTCAAGCATTGCATTACCGTTTGTGCTCACTTTTGTCACTTGCTACCTTGCTGTTTTTATTTATTCAGATTATAATAATATATTTCTACCATCCATATTACACTTTTATCACCATTTCTTCGCCGAACTAGTGCACCTATACAATTTGCCATTGTATTGGGTGTGTTGGGGACACAAGAGATTTCTTGTATTTGTTTGCAGGGTTGTTTGAGAGAGACCATCTTCATCGTACGCCTCCCACGGATTGATAAACCTTAGGTCATTCACTTGAGGGAAAATTGCTACTGTCCTACAAAACTCTACGCTTGGAGGCCCAACACGAGTCTACTAGAATAAAGTTGTGTAGTAGACATCAAGTTCTTTTCTGGCGCCGTTGCCGGGGAGGTGAGTGCATGAAGGTATATCTTTAGATCTTGCAATTGAATCTTTTAGTTTCTTGTTTTATCACTAGTTTGGTTTATAAAAGAAAACTACAAAAAATGGAATTGAGGTTGCATCATATTATTGATCATCTTTATAATATCTTTCTTGAAAATGATGGATCAGAAAATTGTGCTCAATTGTTAGAAGAAGAAGTCAATAAAATGTTTGGCACAAAATATTTGAATGATGAGCATGATTGCAATGTTGTTAGTATGAATTCTTTGAATATCCAAAATGCTAATGATGATTGCACAAGTCATGACAAAAATGTTTCTTATAAGCATGTCAATTTTTGCGGAGTGAATTGGGAGTGTAAATGCACACCAAAAAGGGAAGATAGATTTTGTAAGAAGCATAAATATTTATAAACGAAAAAGTTGCAAGAGAGGCTAGATGATTGTGCTGAAAGATTTAATTTTTTTCGCCATCCTTGTGAACTTTGCAATGAACGTGGTCATTTAAAACTCCAATGCAAATTGTTTCATGATCAAATCGTGTCCAAAAATTGTGATAACTTGATTACCCTTGAGCATCATAAAGAGCTTAGTCTTCTTTTGGGGTATGAAGAAATGAAACGTATAACTAAGGGTATTCCAAAATTTAATCTCGAGAGATTTCTTGATTTTTGATCTAGAGGAAATTTATATGTTTTGTGTAGTAAATTGCATTGAGAATCCTTATATTGCCAACTATCTAAAGACAAGAAAACAAATAGAACATCAAGAGAGTACTAATGAAAGGGAAAATATTTCCCAATACCCTCCTAGTGTTTATTATGATGAATCAGGTAACGAGGAGGAGCTTCCTATCCAATCAATCTATTCAACAAGAAGCTTGAAAAAATTAATTAAACCCACACATGATGTGGTGAAAAAGAAGAAAAGAAGAAATAATAGAGGTAAAAAGGTATCTCTCCCAAATAATGTTGCTCCTATTATTGTTGTGCCTCATGAAAATGAATCAAAATTAATTATGGAAGATGATGCACTTGATGATGACTTTGCTATGCCTATTGCTTGTTGTGATGATTATGATTGGGAAGATAATGATACTTCTTATAATCTTGGAAATCTTTTTGGCACCAACTTGGGAAATTATGATGATAACAATTGTTATACCGTTGGTGCTATTCATTCTATTAATGATGAGGGTGATTATGCTTATGATATGCCAAGCCACAAGCTTGGGGATGCTATGTTTGATAAGAATGACATGTTTGAGAACTTATTTGCTGCAATTAATGTTTGTCCCAAGCTTGGGGATGCTATGTTTAATGAAGATGATCTTTTTAGCCCCCCTACTTTGAATGATCAAATTTGCTATGATGATTGCATGCCTCCTATCTATGATGAGAACAAAGTTGCTACTTATGATGACTATTGTGATGATACTTATGTTATAAAAAGTAGTGATGATTATATTTATAAAACTTGTCATAGTTATGATTACCCTTTTTCTGAACATTACTCTTTTAATGTGGAAACAATTTATAGTATTCGAGTTTCATATGATACTCACACCTTTGCGAATGAGAGGAAATTTTCTTATGTGGAGAGTAATAAAATTTCTATGCTTGTGGATCATGAAAAGAATGCTTTATGTGATGGTTATATTGATGAATCTATTCATGATGCTACTGAAAATTATTATGAGAGAGGAACTTATGATTCATGATGCTCTCTTTATGTTTCAATCCTTATCTTTTTTGTGAGCATCATTGAAATCATCAAGCCTAGCTCAAAAGGCATTAAAGAAAAGCGCTTGTTGGGAGACAACCCAACACTTATATCTACTGTTTTTGTGTGTTCACATGGTTATGATACTGTAGTAATCATGTTTTATTGCTTTTATTTCAATAAAGTACCAAGTAAAGCCTTTGGGATAGTGTGGATGATAGTTGACTTGATTCTGTGCAAAAACAGAAACTTTTGCGCCCAGTAACATAATTTTTTAAATTCACTGGAGCATTGAAAAACTCTGAATTTTTTACATCTGTTGGGTACACAAATTTTATACGTTGTACTAATTTTTCAGAATTTTTGGAGTTGCAGAAGTATGACTAATATTCAGATCTTTACGTACTGTTCTGTTTTTAACAGTTTCTGTTTTCAATGCATAGTTTGCTTGTTTTATAGTTTCTATGGCTTATATTGCTTAATATAATTTGTGGAAATTGTAGAGTACAGTGGAAATTGTTTGAGAACAATTATGAATCTTATCTTGACAGTACCAAAGTGAATGATTTGTCTTTATCATACTAACCCATCTCACGAAGTTCCGTTAAGTTTTGTGTGATTGAAGTTTTCAAGTTTTGGGTGAGATATCGATATGAGGAGAATAAGGAGTGATAAGACCCTAAGATTGGGGATACCCAAGGCACCACAAGGTAATATTCAAGGAAGATCCAAGCAACTAAGCTTGTGCATGCCCCGGAAGGCATCCCCTCTTTCGTCTCCGACATTATCGGTAACCTCACTTGGAGCTATATTCGTCACATGATATGTGTTTTGCTTGGAGCGTCATTTTATTTTATTTGTATTTGCTTGCTGCTACTTATAATAATGTTTTACATCTTTCATTTCAATAAAAGTGGCAAGTATAGCCTTTGTTATGCTTATTTTGCAAATATATGAGCTGCTGTTCCAAAACAGAAAGTTTATCGCTGTTGCAATAATTATCCAGAAAATTCAGAATGTGATAAAATGTTGAAACTTTTTGCATAGTAATCTATAATAAATTTTATACAGCGTGGTAATTTTTTATAATTTTTGGAATTAGGGAAGTATGAGTACAATTGCACTTTTTACAGACTGTTCTGTTTAGACAGATTGCTGTTATGTTCGCATTGTTTGCATATGTTTGCTTGTTTAATGATTCTATTTGCAGAGGCATTTAGTACGCAATGTTGAATAATAATTTTAGTGATCTGCTACAGTATATAATGATAAGGTTTTGCATTGATTTATACGAACTTATCTCACGAGTTCTTGTTGAGTTTTGTGTGGATGAAGTTTTTAAGAATTAGGGAAACCGTGATTTGAGAAGAATGAAAAAGACACAAGAGCTCAAGCTTGGGGATGCCCAAGGCATCCCAAGTTAATATTCCAAGAAGTCTAAAGCATCTAAGGTTGGGGATGCCCCGGTAGGCATCCCACCTTTCTTCATCAACAATTATCGGTTAGTATCGGTTGAGCCTAAGTTTTTGCTTTCTTCACATGATGTGTGCTTTTCTTGGAATGTCATTTTATTTTGTTTTGCTTGCTGTTTTAATAAGATACTTAGATCTGAAAGTTTTTAAATAAAATAGAGTCCTCAAATAGCTACCCATTTACATGACTACTCGTTTGATCTTCACTTATATCTTTTTGGAGTAGTTTGTCATTTACTCTCTTTTTTTTAGCAAAGTTTGTCATTTACTCTTGTGCTTCACTTATATCCTATGAGTAAATTGTTGAATGAATTGAATATCATGAAGTTGAAATTATATGTTCATATCATGCCTAGTAGTAGCTTCACATTGGGTTTAGAAAGTGAATCTTTTGAAGCTTGACAATCACAATATTGGTCATACAAGCAATTCATGAATGATTACTATAAGGAAGAGAACTTTCACATGCAAATATATTATCTTGGACATCTTCTATGATTGTGAATACCCATTAATTATTTTCAAACTTGAGCAAATTAGTTGAAGTTGGACAAGGAAGACAACGTAATGAGTTATGTTTGGGTATATTTGCATAGAAGTTATATTGTCATGGATCCTCCAACATGTGGTGTTTGCCTAGGATCTTTTGCTAGCCAAAAATTCGTACTAAGTAGAGATACTACTTGTGCATCCAAAAACCCTTAAACCCAGTTTCTTGCCATGAGTGTCCACCATACCTACCTATGGATTGAATAAGATCCTTCAAGTAAGTTGTCATCGGTGCATAAAGCAATAAAAATTGCTCCTAAATATGTTTGATATTTTAATGTAAGGGAAAATTGAGCATTGTACGAACTTGTGATGGCAAAGTAATAAAAGCGACGGACTACATAATAAAGGTTTCTATCATAAGGGGCAATATAATGTGACGTTCCTTTGCATTAAGAGCTTGGGCATCCAAATAAAAAGCACATGACAACCTCTGCTTCCCTCTGCGAAGGGCCTATCTTTTACTTTTCAGTATTTACTATTATGCAAAGAGTCAATAGTATAAATTCTCATTTCAACCTCAATTATTCTCTAGTTGTCAAGCATCATGTGGTGGGGAAAGATCTAGGCACATATGACCAGTCAAATATATTTGATCATGATTTATTATTGTTGACAATTATCTCTATGATAAATGAGTTGGAGGCAAAATATTAAGCCCCTATCTTTCTCTGTGTTCGATGGATGCATTTGTTCTAATAATATGCTTTGAGTAGTAGCAATCATGGAAGAATATATGATGATTTAGTATGTGGAGCTCTTACTTAGACTCTGTTGAATAAGTTGAATTGCAATTGCTTGGTGACTGAGAACATAGGTTGTTGAGTTTCAAGAGAATTCATTGTTTGAACCGTAACATGTGAATTGGTTGCTACTTTAACATGAGAAGTTTTATAAGAAAGAATTACTGTTATGATGCTAGGAAAAGTGATTTAAATTGTCATTGATCAAACTTGTGCACTTTGCTAGCATTCACACTTCATAAATTATTTCTTTTATCATTTACCTACTCGAGGACGAGTAGGAATTAAGCTTGGGGATGCTGATACGTCTCCAACGTATCTATAATTTATGAAGTATTCATGCTGTTATATTATCATTCTTGGATGTTTTACAATCATTTTATAGCAACTTTATATCATTTTTTGGGACTAACCTATTGACCCAGTGCCCAGTGCCAGTAGCTGTTTTTTTTGCTTGTTTTTTACATCGCAGGAAATCAATATCAAACGAAGTCCAAACACCGCAAAACTTTTTGTGGATTTTTTATGGACCAGAAGACATCCAGTGGGCCAGAGCAGCACCTAGGGTGTGTCCCGAGGGGGGCACAACCCACCAGGGCGCGCCTGGGGGCCCAGGCACACCCAGGTGGGTTGTGCCCACCTCGGTGGCCTCCCGTACCCCTTCTTTGCCCTATAAATCACCAAATATTCCAAAACCCTCGGGGGTAGCCCTAGATCAGAAGTTCCGCCGCCGCAAGGCCTCTGTATCCATGAGATCCAATCTAGACCCCATTCCGGCACCCTGCCGGAGGGGGAGATCATCACTGGTGGCCATTTTCAACATCCCAGCGGCCACCACGATGAGGAGGGAGTAGTCCAACCTCGTGGCTGAGGGTTTGTACCAGTAGCTATGTGTTTAATCTCTCTCTCTCTCTCTCATGTTCTTCAGATGTCACGATCTTGATGTATCGCGGGGTTTGTTAATATAGTCGGATCATATGGTGTTTTCCCCTCTCTATCTTGTTGTGAATTGAGTTTTCCCTTTGAGATTTGATTTTATCGGATTGAATACTTTTATGGATTTGAGAACACTTGATGTATGTCTTGCTATGAATACCCGTGGTGACAATGGGGTATCGTATTGATTCACTTGATATATGTTTTGGCACTCAACTCGCGGATTCCCGAGGTGACATTGGGGTAATCTACGCATAGGGGTTGATGCATGTTCTTGTCTTTGTTTCTCCGATAGAAATCTTGGGGCACTCTTTGAGGTTCTTTGTGTCGGATTGAGCATTACGAATCTGAATTTGCTTTGGTGTTATTTTAGTATGAACTCTTGGACAGATCAATCGGAAAGAATAGCTTTGAGGTGGTTTCGTACCCTACAAAAAAATTATTCTTATGTTCTCCGCTAGATAGGAACTTTGGAGTGATTCTTCATCGCACGTTGGGGGATGGTTATATGATCCAATTATATTAGTATTGTTGAGAGATTGTACTAGCGAAAGTACGGACCCTAGGCCTTGTTTTCAAGCATTGCATTACCGTTTGTGCTCACTTTTGTCACTTGCTACCTTGCTGTTTTTATTTATTCAGATTATAAAAATATATTTATACCATCCATATTACACTTTTATCACAATCTCTTCGCCGAACTAGTGCACCTATACAATTTGCCATTGTATTGGGTGTGTTGGGGACACAAGAGATTTATTGTATTTGGTTGCAGGGTTGTTTGAGAGAGACCATCTTCATCCTACGCCTCCCACGGATTGATAAACCTTAGGTCATCCACTTGAGGAAAAATTGCTACTGTCCTACAAAACTCTGCGCTTGGAGGCCCAACACGAGTCTACAAGAATAAAGTTGCGTAGTAGACATCAGTACCTGGTAGATGTTGATGATGTCTCCCCGGCAACGGCGCCAGAAATTCCTTTTGATTGCGGCTAGAGCTACGTCGGTATTTCCCCAAAGATGATGGGATGATGCAGCACAGCGACGGTAGGTATTTCCCTCAGTGATGAGACCAAGGTTATCGAACCAGTAGGAGAACCATGCAACACTACGTAAACGGTACCTGCACAGAAAGAACAAATACTTGCAACCCGACGTGTTAAAGGGGTTGTCAATCCCTTTCGGGTAACGGCGCCAAAAATTGGCACGTGGACGGGAGAAAGTTGCAATAGATTGATAGATGCAAATAAAAGCAAATAAAATTCAGCGAGGTATTTTTACGTTTTTGATAATATAGATCTGAAAATAAAAACAAATAAAAATAGATCTCGAAGGCAAATATATTAAAGAAGAGACCCGGGGGCCGTAGATTTCACTAGTGGCTTCTCTCGAGAAAAATAGCATACGGTGGGTAAACAAATTACTGTTGGGCAATTGATAGAACTTCAAATAATCATGACGATATCCAGGCAATGATCATTATATAGGCATTATGTCCAAGATTAGTAGACTGACTCCTGCCTGCATCTACTAATATTACTCCACACATCGACCGCATTCCAGCATGCATCTAGTGTATTATGTTCATGGAGAAATGGAGTAATGCAATAAGAACGATGACATAATGTAGACAAGACCTATTTATGTAGAAATAGACCCCATATTGTTATCCTTAATAGCAACAATACATACGTGTTGGTTCCCCTTCTGTCACTGGGATCAAGCACCATAAGATCGAACCCATCACAATGCACCTCTTCCCATGGCAAGAAAAATCGATCTAGTTGGCCTAACTGAACCGAAGATTCGAAGAAGAAATACGAGGCTATAAGTAATCATGCATATAAGAGATCAAAAGACTCAAATAACTTTCATTGATAAAAACATAGATCTGATCATAAACTCAAAGTTGATCGGATCCCAATAAACACACCGCAAAAAGAGTTACATCAAATAGATCTCCAAGAGACCATTGTATTGAGAATCAAAAGAGAGAGAGGAAGCCATCTAGCTACTAGCTACGGACCCGTAGGTCTACAATGAACTACTCACGCATCATCGGAGAGGCACCAATGAGGATGATGAACCCCTCCGTGATGGTGTCTAGATTGGATCTGGTGGTTCTGGAACTTGCGGTGGCTGGAATTGATTTTCGTCCACTCCCCTAGGGTTTCTAGAATATTGGGGTATTTATAGAGCAAAGAGGCGGTGCGGGAGGCCACCGAGGTGGGCACAACCCACCTGGGCGCGCCCTGGTGGGTTGTGCTCCCCTCGGAGCTCCCCTCTGGTACTTTCTTGGCCCAAAAGGTGTCTTCTAGTCCAGAAAAAATCACCAAAAATTTTTGCTGCATTTGTACTCCATTTGGTATTGATTTTCTGCAAAGTAGAAAACAAGCAAAAAACAACAACTGGTACTGGGCACTATGTCAATAGGTTAGTCCCAAAAAATGATATAAAGTTGCTATTAAATGATTGTAAAACATCCAAGAATGATAATATAACAGCATGGAACAATCAAAAATTATAGATACGTTGGAGACGTATCATACGTCGCCGTGTCAGGGAGGAGAACGAGCACGTCCGTCGCTACATGGTTGCGTTGGACGTCAGGTTCTCCAATACCTGGCAGGTTTTTCAGGGATCTCACCCGAGCTGTGATCCTGTGATGGTTCCTTCTCTTTGGGTGTCCACCGCCCGCGCCTCAGGAACCGCGAGTCAACTGGATTATTCGATAATATTCGAGCTGTATTAGCTAGTGATGTTATATGATAATATTTGAGATGTATTAGTGATAATACTTGAGATGTATTCGAGATTATATTCGATAATATTCGATGATGCATTAACTGGATTATTCGAGATGTATTAGTGATAATATTCGAGATTATATTCGATAATATTCGATGATGCATTAACTGGATTATTCGAGATGCATTCTGATTTGAATACTAAATTGTTTTATCTTTCTTCTGGATTAGTTAAGCTATGGACGCTAGCGGCAGAGACGACCATGATCAAGAGCATATCATGGTCGACATGATCCGAAACCCACAGGGTGAACCTGAAAATGATGGCTCACAATATCTGAACAATTCCGATGAGGGAATATTTCAGGAAGAACCAACAGACGAAGGCCACATAAACAATGATGGCGAAGGAAATGATCTTCAATTAACAAAGACCGGCGAGTGATACGTCTCCAATGTATCTATAATTTTTTATTGTTCCATGCTATTATATTATCTGTTTTGGATGTTTTATATGCATTAATATGCTATTTTATATTATTTTTGGGACTAAGTTATTAATCTAGAGCCCAGTGCCAGTTTCTGTGTTTTCCTTGTTGTTGAGCTTCGCAGAAAAGGAATACCAAACGGAGTCCAAACGGAATAAAAGTTCACGATGATTTTTCTTGGACCAGAAGACACCCAGGGGACTTGGAGTCCAAGTCAGAAGAGCCACGAGGCGGCGGCAAGGGTGGAGGGCGCGCCCTAGGGGGGCGCCCCCCTACCTTGTGGGCCCTCGATGACTCCCTGACCTAGATCTTCCTCCTACATATTCGCATATATTCCAGAACCACCAGAAGCATCCATGAAAACACTTTTCCACCGCCGCAACCCTCTGTTCCCGTGAGATCCCATCTTGGGGCCTTTTCCGGCATCCTGCCGGAGGGGGAATCGATCATGGAGGGCTTCTACATCAAACCTATTGCCCTTCCGATGAAGCGTGATTAGTTTACCACAGACCTATGGGTCCATAGCTAGTAGCTAGATGGCTTCTTCTCTCTCTTTGATTCTCAATACCATGTTCTCCTCGATGTTCTTGGAGATCTATCCGATGTAAACTTCTTTTGCGGTGTGTTTGTCGAGATCTGATGAATTGTGGATTTATGATCAGCTTATCTATGAATATTATTAGAATCTTCTCTGAATTCTTTTATACATGATTTGATATCTTTGTATTTCTCTTTGAATTATCGGTTTGGTTTGGCCAACTAGATTGGTTTTTCTTGCAATGGGAGAGGTGCTTAGCTTTGGGTTCAATCTTGCGTGATTTCACCCAGTGAGAAAGTAGGGGTAGCGAGACACGTATTGCAATGTTGCCATCGAGGATAAAAAGATGGGGTTTTCATCATATTGCTTGAGTTTATTCCTCTACATCATGTTATCTTACTTAAGGCGTTACTCCATTCTTTATGAACTTAATACTCTAGATGCATGCTGGATAGCGGTCGATGTGTGGAGTAATAGTAGTAGATGCAGGCAGGAGTCGGTCTACTTGACACGGACATGATGCCTATATGCATAATCATTGCCTTGGATATCGTCATAACTTTGCGCTTTTCTATCAATTGCTCGACAGTAATTTGTTCACCCACCGTATTATTTGCCTTCATGAGAGAAGCCTCTAGTGAAACCTATGGCCCCGGATCTATTTTCCATCATATTAGTTTCTGATCTACTATTTTGCAATCTTTTATTTTCAGATCTATATACCAAAAAACCCAAAAATATTTTATCTTTTATTTATCTATCTCTATCAGATCTCACCTTTTCAAGTGACCGTGAAGGGATTGACAACCCCTTTATCGCGTTTGGTACAAATGTTTGATTGTTTGTGCAGGTATTGGTGATTTGCGCGTTCTTCTCCTACTGGATTGATACCTTGGTTCTTAACTAAGGGAAATACTTACCTCTACTATGCTGCATCACCCTTTCCTCGTCAAGGGAAAAACCAACGCAAGCTCAAGAAGTAGCAGGAAGAATTTCTGGCACCGTTGCCGGGGAGATCTATGCCAAGTCAAGACTAGTCTCTCATTGACTTGCCAATTTCTGGCTTCGTTGTTGGAGGGATCTACGTCGAGCATACCAAGTACCCATCATAAAACTCTCATCTCTTGCATTACATTATTCGCCATTTGTCTCTCCTTTTCCTCTCCCCCACTTCTAAAACGATTTTTGAAAGATTTGCCTTTTTATTCACCCTTCTTCCGTTTGTCTTTTTCATTTGCTTTTTGTTTGCTCGTGTGTTGGATTGCTTGCTTTGTCACGATGGCTCAAGAGATTACCAAATTATGTGACTTTTCCAATACTAATAATAATGTTTTTATTAGTACTCTAATTGCTCCCGCCACTAGTGCGGATCTTATGAAATTAATGCCGCTTAGCTGAATCTTGTTATGAAAGATCAATTTTCCGGCCTTCCTAGTGAAGATGCCGCATCCCATCTAATAATTTTGTTGAGTTCTGTGATATGCAAAAGAAGAAAGATATGGATAATGATATTGTTAAATTGAAGCTATTTCCGTTCTCGCTACGAGATCGCGCTAAAACTTGGTTTTCATCTTTGCCTAAAAATAGTATTGATTCATGGAATAAGTGTAAAGATGCTTTTATTTCCAAGTATTTTCCTCCCGCTAAGATCATCACCCTTAGAACGATTGGTGCAATTATTGATATGAAAGAAGGAAACATTAGATTTCAATTTCCATTAAGGAAGGGCATGGAACACTTTCCTAGAAAGAAAATTAAGTTGCCATATGAATCTATTATGAGAGCTACTTATGGAATGCATACCAAAGATAACAATACCTAGATCTATGTATTTTTATGTCTAGCTAAGGGCGTTAAACGATAGCGCTTGTTGGGAGGCAACCCAATTTTATTTTTGCATTTTTTGTTTTGCTTCTGTTCTTGAATAAAATACACATTATTACCTCTGTAGTAATTGTGTTTTTGTGTTTTAATTAGTGTTTGTGCCAAGTAAGACCTTTGGGATAGCTTACGGTGATAGTTGATTTGATCTTGCTGAAAAACAGAAACTTTTGTGTCCAGTCACAGAATTTTAATAATTCACTAGAGCGTTGAAAAACCCGGAATTGTTTACACAGGATTGATATAGAAATTTCCTCTGTTGTTAATATTTTTAAGAATTTTTGGAGATACAGAAGTATTAGAAAAATTCAGATCTTCGCAGACTGTTCAGTTTTTGACAGATTCTGTTTTTTTTGTGTTGTTTGCTTATTTTGATGAATCTATGGGTAGTATTGGGGGGGTATGAACCATGGAAAAGTTGGAATACAGTAGATATTACACCAATATAAATAAAGAATGAGTTCACAACAGAACCAAAAGTGGTGATTTTATTTTCTTATAATAACAGATCTCATGAGTTTTCTGTTGAGTTTTGTGTTGTGAAGCTTTCAAGTTTTGGGTAAAGATTTGATGGACTATGGAATAAGGAGTGGCAAGAGCCTAAGCTTGGGGATTCCCAAGGCACCCCAAGATAATATTCAAGGACAACCAAGAGCCTAAGCTTGGGGATGCCCCGGAAGGCATCCCCTCTTTCGTCTTCGTCTATCGGTAAATTTACTTGAGGCTATATTTTTATTCACCACATGATATGTGTTTTGCTTGGAGCGTCTTCCATGATATGACTCTTTGATTTTTAGTTTACCACAATCATCCTTTCTGTACACACCTTTTGAGAGGGACACGCATGAATTATGATTTATTAGAATACTCTATGTGCTTCACTTATATCTCTTGAGCTAGGCAATTTTGCTCTAGTGCTTCACTTATATCTTTTTAGAGCACGGCGGTGGTTTTATTTTATGGAAATTTTTGAACTCTCATGCTTAACTTATATTATTTTGAGATTCTATCTAAACAGCATGGTAATTTGCTTTGGTTATAAATTTAGTCCTAATATGATAGGCATCCAAGAGGGATATAATAAAAACTTTCATATAAAGTGCATTGAATACTATGAGAAGTTTGATTCCTTATGATTGTTTTGAGATATAAAGATGGTGATATTAGAGTCATGCTAGTGAATAATTGTGGATTGTAGAAATACTTGTGTTGAAGTTTGTGATTCTCGTAGCATGCACGTATGGTGAACCGTTATGTAACGAAGTTGGAGCATGATGTATTTATTGATTGTCTTCGTTATGAGTGGCGGTCGGGGACGAGCGATGGTCTTTTCCTACCAATCTATCCTCCTAGGAGCATGCGCGTAGTACTTTGTTTCGATGACTAATAGATTTTTGCAATAAGTATGTGAGTTCTTTATGACTAATGCTGAGTCCATGGATTATACGCACTCTCACCCTTCCACCATTGCTAACCTCTCTAGTACCGCGCAACTTTCGCCGGTGCCTTACACCCACCTTTTACCTTCCTCAAAACAGCCACCATACCTACCTATTATGGCATTTCCATAGCCATTTCGAAATATATTGCCATGCAACTTTCCACTGTTCCGTTTTATTATGACACGCTCCATCATTGTCATATTGCTTTGCATGATCGTAAGATAGTGCTACTTCTTGAGCTTGCGTTGGGTTTTCCCTTGAAGAGGAAAGGGTGATCCAGCAAAGTAGAGATAAGTATTTCCCTCAGTTAGAGAACCAAGGTATCAATCCAGTAGGAGACAACGCATAAATCACCAATACCTGCACAAACAATCAAACACTTGCACCCAACGCGATAAAGGGGTTGTCAATCCCTTCACGGTCACTTGCAAAAGTGAGATCTGATAGAGATAGATAAGACTAAATAAAAGATAAAGTAAATATTTTTAGGGTTTTTGGTTTATAGATCTGAAAATAAAAGATTGCAAAATAGTAGATCTGAAAGTAATATGATGGAAAATAGACCCGGGGGCCATAGGTTTCACTAGAGGCTTCTCTCAAGATAGCAAATAGTACGGTGGGTGAATAAATTACAGTCGAGCAATTGATAGAAAAGCGCAAAGTTATGACGATATCCAAGGCAATGATTATGAAATATAGGCATCACGTCCGTGTCGAGTAGACTGACTCCTGCCTATATCTACTACTATTACTCCACACATCAACCGACTCCTGCCTGCATCTAGAGTATTAAGTTCATGAAGAACAAAGTAACGCTTTAAGTAAGATGACATGATGTAGAGGAATAAACTCAAGCAATATGATGTAAACCCCATCTTTTTATCCTCGATGGCAACAATACAATACGTGCCTCGCTACCCCTACTGTCACTGGGAGAGGACACCGCAAGATTGAACCCAAAGCCAAGCACTTCTCCCATTGCAAGAAAAACCAATCTAGTTGGCCAAACCAAACCGATAGTTCGAAGAGAATTACAAGGATATCAAATCATGCATAAAAGAATTCAGAGAAGATTCAAATAATATTCATAGATAAGCTGATCATAAATCCACAATTCATCGGATCTCGACAAACACACCGCAAAAGAAGATTACATCGGATAGATCTCCAAGAACATCAAGGAGAACGTTGTATTGAGAATCAAAGAGAGAGAAAAAGCCATCTAGCTACTAGCTATGGACCCGTAGGTCTGAGATAAACTACTCATGCTTCATCGGTAGGGCAATAGAGTTGATGTAGAAGCCCTCCGTGATCGAATCCCCCTCCGACAGGATGCTAGAAAAGGCCCCAAGATGGGATCTCATGGGAACAGAAGGTTGCGGCGGTGGAAAAGTGTTTTCGTGGATGCTTCTAGTGGTTTGGGAATATATGTGAATATATAGGAGGAAGATCTAGGTTAGGGGGTCACCGAGGGGCCCACAAGGCAGGGGGGCGCGCCCTACCCCCCTGGGCGCACCCTCCCCCCTTGTGGCCCACTCGTGGCTCTTCTGACTTGCACTCCAAGTCTCCTGGGTGTCTTCTGGTCCCAGAAAAATCATCGCGAAGGTTTTATTCCGTTTGGTATTCCTTTTCTGCGAAGCTCAAAAACAAGGAAAAAACAGAAACTGGCACTGGCACGGGGCTCTAGGTTAATAAGTTAGTCCCAAAAATAATATAAAATATCATATTAATGGATATAAAACATCCAAAACAGATAATATAATAGCATGGAACAATCAAAAATTATAGATACGTTGGAGACGTATCAAGCATCCCCAAGCTTAATTCCCGCTCTTCCTCGAGTAGGTAAATGATAAAAACAGAATTTTTGATGTGGAATGCTACCTAACATATTTATCCATGTAATTTTCTTTATTGTGGCATGAATGTTCAAATCCATAAGATTCAAAACAAAAGTTTAATATTGACATAAAAACAATAACAATTCAAGCATACTAACAAGGCAATTATGTCTTCTCAAAATAACATGGCCAAAGAAAGTTTATATCTACAAAATCATATAGTCTGGCTATGCTCCATCTTCATCACACAAAGTATTCAAATCATGCACAACCCTGATGACAAACCAAGCAATTGTTTCATACTTTTAGTGTTCTCAAACCTTTTCAACTTTCACGTAATACATGAGCGTGAGCCATGGACATAGCACTATAGGTGGAATAGAATATGGTGGTTGTGGAGAAGACAGAAAGAGGGAGATAGTCTCACATCAACTAGGCGTATTAACGGGCTATGGAGATGTCCATCAATAGATATCAATGTGAGTGAGTAGGGATTGCCATGCAACGGATGCACTAGAGCTATAAGTTTATGAAAGCTCAAAAGAAAACTAAGTGGGTGTGCATCCAACTTGCTTGCTCATGAAGACCTAGGGCAATTTGAGGAAGCCCAACGTTGGAATATACAAGCCAAGTTCTATAATCAAAAATTCCCACTAGCATATGAAAGTGACAACATAGGAGACTCTCTATCATGAAGATCATGGTGCTACTTTGAAGCACAAGTTAGGAAAAATAAGGATAGTAACATTGCCCTTCTCTCTTTTTCTATTTTTTTGTTTGGCTTCTTTGGCCTCCCTTTTATTTTATTTTTCCTCACATGGTACAATGCTCTAATAATGAAGATCATCACTCTTATTTACTTACAACTCAAAAATTACAACTCGATACTTAGAACAAAAATATGACTCTATATGAATGCCTCCGGCGGTGTACCAGGATGTGCAATGACTCAAGAGTGATATGTATGAAAGAATTATGAAAGGTGGCTTTGCCACAAATACGATGTCAACTACATGATCATGCAAAGCAATATGACAATGATGGAACGTGTCATAATAAAACGGAATGGTGGAAAGTTGCATGGCAATATATCTCGGAATGGCTATGGAAATGCCATAATAGGTAGGTATGGTGGCTGTTTTGAGGAAGGTATATGGTGGGTTTTTGGTACCGGCGAAAGTTGCGCGGCACTAGTGAGGCTAGCAAAGGTGGAAGGGTGAGAGTGCGTATAATCCATGGACTCAACATTAGTCATAAAGAACTCACATACTTATTGCAAAAATATATTAGTCATCGAAACAAAGTACTATGCGCATGCTCCTAGGGGGATAGATTGGTAGGAAAAGACCACCGCTCGTCCCCGACCGCCACTCATAAGGAAGACAATCAAAAAATACCTCATGCTCCAACTTCGTTACATAACGGTTCACCATACGTGCATGCTACGGGAATCACAAACCTCAACACAAGTATTTCTCCAATTCACAATTACTCACTAGCATGACTCTAATATCACCATCTCTATATCTCAAAACAATCATAAGGAATCAAACTTCTCATAGTATTCAATGCACTTTATATGAAAGTTTTTATTAAATCCCTCTTGGATGCCTATCATATTAGGACTAAATTCATAACCAAAGAAAATTACCACGCTGTTTAGAGACTCTCAAAATAATATAAGTGAAGCATGAGAGTTCAATAATTTCTACAAAATAAAGCCACCACCGTGCTCTAAAAAGATATAAGTGAAGCACTAGATCAAAATTGCCTAGCTCAAAAGATATAAGTGAAGCACATAGAGTATTCTAATAAATCATGATTCATGCGTGTCCCTCTCAAAAGGTGTTTACAGCAAGGATGATTGTGGAAAACTAAAAAGCAAAGACTCAAATCATACAAGACACTCCATTCAAAACACATATCATGTGGTGAATAAAAATATAGCCTCAAGTAAAGTTACCGATAGACGAAGACGAAAGAGGGGATGCCTTCCGGGGCATCCCCAAGATTAGGCTCTTGGTTGTCCTTGAATATTACCTTGGGGGTGCCTTGGGCATCCCCAAGCTTAGGCTCTTGCCACTCCTTATTCCATAGTCCATCAAATCCTTACCCAAAACTTGAAGACTTCACAACACAAAACTCAACAGAAAATCTCATAAGCTCCGTTAGTATAAGAAAATAAATCACCACTTTTGGTACTGTTGTGAACTCATTCTTTATTTATATTGGTGTAATATCTACTGTATTCCAACTTCTCTATGGTTCATACCCCCCGATACTACTCATAGATTCATCAAAATAAGCAAACAACACATAGAAAACAGAATCTGTAAAAAAACAGAACAGTCTGCAAAGATCTGAATTTTTCTAATACTTTTGTAACTCCAAAAATTCTGAAAAATTAGGAAAAAATAGGAAATTTGTTTGTAAATCCGGTGTAAAAAATTCAGGGCTTTTAAACGCTCCAGTGAGTCTAAACAATTCTGTGACTGCACGAAAAATTTTCTGTTTTTCAGCAAGATCAAATCAACTATCATCGCAAGCCATCCCAAAGGTCTTACTTGCCACAAACACTAATTAAAACACAAAAACACATCTAACCAGAGGCTAGATGAATTATTTATTGAAAACCGGAACCAAAAAGTAAAGAACAAAAATAAAATTGGGTTGCCTCCCAACAAGCGCTATTGTTTAACGCCCTTAGCTAGGCATAAAAACACATTGATCTAGGTATTGTCATCTTTGGTATGCAATCCATAAGTAGCTCTAATAATAGATTCATATGGCAACTTAATTTTCTTTCTAGGAAAGTGTTCCATGCCCTTCCTTAACGGAAATTGGAATCTAATGTTTCCTTCTTTCATATCAATAATTGCACCAATCGTTCTAAGGAAAGGTCTACCAAGAATAATAGGACATGTAGGATTGCAATCTATATCAAGAACGATGAAATCTACGGGCACATAATTCTTATTTGCAACAATAAGAACATCATTAATCCCTCCCATAGTTTTCTTAATAGTGGAATCCACAAGATGCAAATTTAAAGAACAATCATCAAATTCACGGAAACCTAGCACATCACATAAAGTTTTTGGAATCGTGGAAACGCTAGCACCCAAATCACACAAAGCATGGCACTCATAATCTTTAATCTTAATCTTAATAGTAGGTTCCCACTCATCATAAAGTTTTCTAGGGATAGAAACTTCCAATTCAAGCTTTTCTTCAAAAGATTTCATCATGGCATCAACAATATGTTTAGTAAAAGCTTTGTTTTGATTATAAGCATGAGGAGAATTCAACATGAATTGCAACAAGGAAATACAATCTATCAAAGAAAAATTATCATAATTAAAATCCTTGAAATCCAAAAGAGTGGGTTCATTGCTACTTAAAGTTTTGACCTCTCCAATCCCACTTTTATCAATTTTTGCATCTAGATCTATAAACTCCGAATCATTGGGACGCCTTTTAACTAAAGTTGACTCATCTCCAGTCCCATATTTATCAAGATTTATATTGGAAAACAAAGTTTCAATAGGAGTCACATCAATCACTTTAAGATCTTCATCATTATTTTCACAAAAACTAGAAGAACACGATTTTACAAACCAATCTCGTTTAGCACGCATCTTAGCGGTTCTTTCTTTGCAATCATCAATGGAGATTCTCATAGCCTATAGAGATTCATTGATATCATGCTTGGGTGGAATAGATCTAATTTTCAAAGAATCAACATCAAGAAAAATTATATCCACGTTCCTAGCCAAATCATTCATCTTAAGCAATTTTTCTTCAACCAAAGCATTAAAATTCATTTGCGAACTCATAAATTCTTTAACACTATTCTAAAAATCAGAGGGCATCTTATTATAATTTCCATAAGAATTGTTGTAGGAATTACCATAATTATTAGAGGAATTACTAGGAAACGGCCTAGGATTAAAATTACCTCTATACGCGTTATTACCAAAATTGTTCCTACCAAAAAAATTCACATCCATAGATTCATTATTATTCTCAATCAAAGTAGACAAAGGCATATCATTAGAATCAATAGGAGCACTCTTGCTAGCAAATAATTTCATAAGTTCATCCAT
The DNA here is from genome assembly GCA_011799875.1 of Thinopyrum elongatum. Lineage (NCBI taxonomy): Eukaryota > Viridiplantae > Streptophyta > Magnoliopsida > Poales > Poaceae > Thinopyrum > Thinopyrum elongatum. The sequence continues at coordinate 544,780,961 of CM022302.1, forward strand.
CTTTCCACTCAAAACATTAATCTCTTCAATCGCATGCACTTTTTTACTAGTGGAAGATCTTTCGGTATGCCATTGAAAATAATTAACCATAATATTATCTAGGAGTTTAGTAGCTTCTCCTAGAGTAATTTCCATAAAAGTACCTCCCACGGCCGAATCTAAAAGATTTCTAGAAGCAAAATTCAATCCGGCATAAAAAATTGTATGATCATCCATAAATTTAAACCATGAGTAGGGCAATTTCGTATCATCAATTTCATCCTCTCCCAAGATTGTGCAACATGTTCATGATCAAGTTGCTTAAAATTCATAATATCGTTCCTAAGGGAGATGATCTTAGCGGGAGGGAAATACTTGGAAATAAAAGCATCTTTACACTTATTCCATGAATCAATACTATTTTTAGGCAAAGATGAAAACCAAGTTTTAGCACGATCTCGAAGTGGAAACGGAAATAGCTTCAATTTAAAAATATCATTATCCACATCTTTTTTCTTTTGCATATCACACAACTCAATGAAACTATTCAGATGGGATGCGGCATCTTCACTAGGAAGGCCGGAAAATTGATCTTTCATAACAAGATGCAGCAAAGCGGCATTAATTTCATTAGATTCCGCACTAGTGGTGGGAGCAATCGGAGTACTAATAAAATCATTGTTATTATTGTTGGAAAAGTCACACAATTTGGTATTCTCTTAGGCCGGAAAATTGATCTTTCATAACAAGATGCAGCAAAGTGGCATTAATTTCATTAGATTCCGCACTAGTGGTGGGAGCAATCGGAGTACTAATAAAATCATTGTTATTATTGTTGGAAAAGTCACACAATTTGGTATTCTCTTGAGTCATCATGACAAACCAAGCAATCTAACACACGAGCAAACAAAAAGGCAAACGAAAAAGATGAACGGAAGAAGGGCGAATAAAAAGGCAAATCTTTTCGAAAATCGTTTTAGAAGTGGGGGAGAGGAAAATGAGAGGCAAATGGCGAATAATGTAATGCAAGAGATGAGAGTTTATAATGGGTACTTGGTATGTCTTGACTTGGCGTAGATCTCCCCGGCAACGGCGCCAGAAATTCTTCCTGCTACTTCTTGAGCTTGCGTTGGTTTTCCCTTGAAGTGGTAAGGGTGATGCAGCAAAGTAGAGATAAGTATTTCCCTCAGTTAGAGAACCAAGGTATCAATCCAGTAGGAGACAACGCACAAATCACCAATACCTGCACAAACAATCAAACACTTGCACCCAACGCGATAAAGGGGTTGTCAATCCCTTCACGGTCACTTGCAAAAGTGAGATCTGATAGAGATAGATAAAACTAAATAAAAGATAAAGTAAATATTTTTAGGGTTTTTGGTTTATTGATCTGAAAATAAAAGATTGCAAAATAGTAGATCTGAAAGTAATATGATGGAAAATAGACCCGGGGGCCATAGGTTTCACTAGAGGCTTCTCTCAAGATAGCAAATAGTACGGTGGGTGAACAAATTACTGTCGAGCATTTGATAGAAAAGCGCAAAGTTATTACGATATCCAAGGCAATGATTATGAAATATAGGCATCACGTCCGTGTCAAGTAGACTGACTCTTGCCAGCATCTACTACTATTACTCCACACATCGACCGACTCCTGCCTGCATCTAGAGTATTAAGTTCATGAAGAACAGAGTAACGCTTTAAGTAAGTTGACATGACGTAGAGGAATAAACTTAAGCAATATGATGTAAACCCCATCTTTTTATCCTCGATGGCAACAATACAATACGTGCCTCGCTACCCCTACTGTCACTGGGAGAGGACACCGCAAGATTGAACCCAAAGCCAAGCACTTCTCCCATTGCAAGAAAAACCAATCTAGTTGGCCAAACCAAACCGATAGTTTGAAGAGAATTACAAGGATATCAAATCTTGCATAAAAGAATTCAGAGAAGATTCAAATAATATTCATAGATAAGCTGATCATAAATCCACAATTCGTCGGATCTCGACAAACACACCGCAAAAGAAGATTACATCGGATAGATCTCCAAGAACATCAAGGAGAACATTGTATTGAGAATCAAAGAGAGAGAAAAAGCCATCTAGCTACTAGCTATGGACCTGTAGGTCTGAGGTAAACTACTCACGCTTCATCGGAAGGGCAATAGAGTTGATGTAGAAGCCCTCCATGATAGAATCCCCCTCCGGCAGGATGCCGGAAAAGGCCCCAAGATGGGATCTCACGGGAACAGAAGGTTGCGGCGGTGGAAAAGTGTTTTCGTGGATGCTTCTGGTGGTTTGGGAATATATGTGAATATATAGGAGGAAGATCTAGGTCAGGGGGTCACTGAGGGGCCCGCAAGGCAGGGGGACGCGCCCTACCAACCTGGTCGCGCCCTCCCCCCTTGTGGCCGCCTCGTGGCTCTTCTGACTTGCACTCTAAGTCTCCTTGGTGTCTTCTGGTCCAAGAAAAATCATCGTGAAGGTTTTATTCCATTTGGACTCCGTTTGGTATTCCTTTTCTGCGAAGCTCAGAAACAAGGAAAAAACAGAAACTGGCACTGGGCTCTAGGTTAATAAGTTAGTCCCAAAAATAATATAAAATAGCATATTAATGCATATAAAACATCCAAAACAGATAGGTTGGAGACGTCTCAGATAGCTAGCATGATGTTTACATGGCTTGTCCATTTTTTGATGTCATTTGCTACGCTAGATCATTGCACATCCCGGTACACCACCGGAGGCATTCATATAGAGTCATATTTTGTTCTAAGTATCGAGTTATAATTCTTGAGTTGTAAGTAAATAAAAGTGTGATGATATTCATTATTAGAGCATTGCCCCATGTGAGGAAAAATAAAAGAGGCCAAAGAAGCCAACAAAATAAAAGAGGCCAAAGAAGCCAACAAAAAAAAGAGGCTAAAGAAGCCAAACAGAAAAAAAGAGAAAAGAGAGAAGGGGCAATGTTACTATCCTTTTTCCACACTTGTGCTTCAAAGTAGCACCATGATCTTCATGATAGAGAGTCTCCTATGTTATCACTTTCATATAATAGTGGGAATTTTTCATTATAGAACTTGGCTTGTATATTCCAATGATGGGCTTCCTCAAATTGCCCTAGGTCTTCGTGAGCAAGCAAGTTGGATGCACACCTACTTAGTTTTTTTTTGAGCTTTCATAAACTTATAGCTCTAGTGCATCCGTTGCATGGCAATCCCTACTCACTCACATTGATATCTATTGATGGGCATCTCCATAGCCCATTGATACGCCTAGTTGATGTGAGACTATCTCCTTCTTTTTGTCTTCTCCAAAACCACCATATTCTATTCCACCTATAGTGCTATGTCCATGGCTCACGCTCATGTATTGCATCAAAGTTGAAAAGGTTTGAGAACATCAAAAGTATGAAACAATTGCTTGGCTTGTCATCGGTGTTGTGCATGATTTGAATACTTTGTGTGACGAAGATGGAGCATAGCCAAACTATATGATTTTGTAGGGATAACTTTCTTTGGCCATGTTATTTTGAGAAGACATGATTGCTTTATTAGTATGCTTGAAGTATTATTGTTTTTATGTCAATATTAAACTTTTGTTTTGAATCTTATGGATCTGAACATTCATGCCACAATAAATAAAATTACATGGATAAATATGTTAGGTAGCATTCCACATCAAAAATTCTGTTTTTATCATTTACCTACTCGAGGACGAGCAGGAATTAAGTTTGGGGATGCTTGATAAGTCTCCAGCGTATCTATAATTTTTTATTGTTCCATGCTATTATATTATCTGTGTTGTATGTTTTACATGCATTAATATGCTATTTTATATTATTTTTGGGACTAACTTATTAATCTAGAGCCCAGTGCCAGTTTTTTCCTTGTTTTTGAGCTTCGCAGAAAAGGAATTCCAAACGGAATAAAACTTCACGATGATTTTTCATGGACCAGAAGACACCCAGGGGACTTGGAGTCTAAGTCAGAAGAGCCACGAGGCGGCGGCAAGGGTGGAGGGCGCGCCCTAGGGAGGGGGGCCCTACCTTGTGGGCCCCTCGGTGACTCCCTGACCTAGATCTTCCTCCTATATATTCACATATATTCCAGAACCACCAGAAGCATCCATGAAAACACTTTTCCACCGCCACAACCCTCTGTTCCAGTGAGATCCATCTTGGGGCCTTTTCCGGCATCCTGCCGGAGGGGGAATCAATCACGGAGGGCTACTACATCAACCCTATTGCCCTTCCGATGAAGCGTGAGTAGTTTACCACAGACCTACGGGTCCATAGCTAGTAGCTAGATGGCTTCTTCTCTCTCTTTGATTCTCAATACCATGTTCTCCTCGATGTTCTTGGAGATCTGTCAGATGTAAACTTCTTTTGCAGTGTGTTTGTCGAGATCCGATGAATTGTGGATTTATGATAAACTTATCTATGAATATTATTTGAATCTTCTCTGAATTCTTTTATGCATGATTTGATATCTTTGTATTTCTCTTCGAATTATTGGTTTGGTTTGGCCTACTAGATTGGTTTTTCTTAAAATGGGAGAGGTGCTTAGCTTTGGGTTCAATCTTGCGTGATTTCACCCAGTGACAAAGTAGGGGTAGCGAGACACGTATTGCATTGTTTCCATCGAGGATAAAAAGATGGGGTTTTCATCATATTGCTTGAGTTTATTCCTCTACATCATGTCATCTTACTTAAGGCGTTACTTCATTCTTTATGAACTTAATACTCTAGATGCATGCTGGATAGCGGTCGATGTGTGGAGTAATAGTAGTAGATGCAGGCAGGAGTCGGTCTACTTGACACAGACGTGATGCCTATATGCATAATCATTGCCTTGGATATCGTCATAACTTTGCGCTTTTCTATCAATTGCTCAACAGTAATTTGTTCACCCATCATATTATTTGCCTTCATGAGAGAAGCCTCTAGTGAAACCTATGGCCCCCGGGTCTATTTTCCATCATATTAATTTCCGATCTACTATTTTGTAATCTTTTATTTTCAGATCTATATACCAAAAAACCCAAAAATATTTTATCTTTTATTTATTTATCTCTATCAGATCTCACCTTTGCAAGTGACCGTGAAGGGATTGACAACCCCTTTATCGCGTTGGGTGCAAGTGTTTGATTGTTTGTGCATATATTGGTGATTTGCGCGTTCTTGTCCTACTGGATTGATATCTTGGTTCTTAACTGAGAGAAATACTTACCTCTACTGTGCTGCATCACCCTTTCCTCTTCAAGGGAAAAAACAACGCAAGCTCAAGAAGTAGCAGCGAGGTATATATAAAGCCTCTGGTGATCATTACATGTATTAATTGATTTATATATATATATATATATATATATATATATATATATATATAATACAAATCTTTCTTCTTTTAGCTCTCCGTATCGAGCAAATCTTCTACAAGCAAGGCTGTATAAGGGTCGGCCAAAAAGTTGCAAGCTGGCATAAAGTACAACATCGATGAGATCAAACCAAATGGCGAACCGCTTGCTCCTAAAAAGAATGCAGACAAATTTAGTCGTCAGTGCGGAGTTATTGTCAGGGACCAAATTCCGATCTCTGTTTTAGAATGGAATAAGCCAAAGGGATATCGAGGAGATAGTTTGTCGATGAAAGAGTAAAAGATCTGCTTTGGGAAACGCTCATGTCACATTTCACCCTACCAGAGCATTTCACAGATGTAGAACGGGAGAAAGTAAAGAAGAGTGCTCTTAAGAAGATGGCCACACAATTCTGCAACCACAAGAAAGGATTATGGGCCGGCTACGTCGAAGCAGGAAAGCAGACTCCAGAATTCACTGGACCACTGGAGAAGGCAAAACATCACTGGGACTTATTTGTGGCGTTCAAGGAATCGGAAGCAGCTAAGGAACGGTCGAGGAAAAACAAGATAAATGCTGAGAAAAAAAGTTTCACCATGTTCTAGGGCCAGGTGGCTACAAGACTGGCCAATGTAACACCCCCAGTGGTTAACTACAGTAACCACCCTTTTGATTATGCCATGTCATCATGATCAACAGTGCTTAATCAACATTAGTATCATATCTCTTTTCAAATTCAAACTCAATTGGAAATTCAAACTGAAAGTGGAAAATAAAAGTTGTCTAACATAAAAACTAAAATGTTCATTAAATAACAAATATTGCAGAGACCATTCTAAAATTGAAACCAACAATTAATAAATTAATTAGGTGGCACTAACATTACCAAAACAGCTAGGATTAATGCATTTTAATTATTATAAAAATTGTGTGAACTCCAGTTGACTCCAAACTAATTTTTGGTAGTGGTAGAGGATGCCTAGTATTTATTGGAGCAATTGCCATGTTTTATAAAAATCATTTGGTGGCCTAACTATTTACTAAACAGAGATATAAGAATAAATAATAAAAAAAGAAAAAGACAGAAAGAAAAAGAAAAGGAAAAGAAGAAACCCCCCCCGGCCCAACAGGGCTACAGCCCAGTCGGCCGGCCCATCCCCCCCTCCTATATGGCCTGTGGCCACCGAACCCTAACCCACCCCCGATCCCCCCCACTCCCCCCACAGCCCACCTCCCTCCCCCGATCCACAGTGGATCGGGATCGGGAGGCCGCTCCCGCGCCGACTGGCCGTCGTCGCCGCCCCACGTCGCCCGTCGCCGCCCCACCGTCGCCGTTGCGTCCTCGCCTCCTCCCCACGCCGGCCTCCTCGAGCCTCGCCGCCCGTCTCCTCTACACCGCACGTGAGCGCCACCGCCTCCCCTCCCTTTCCCTCTGTCGCCGCCGCGCTCGCGCTCGCCGGCCCCGATGCTCTGCTGCGCCACCCCTCCCCGTGCTGCCTGCCGCTGCTGCTGTCGCCACCCGCGCCTGGCACCGCCCCTGTCCCCGCGTCGCAGTGCCGCCCTCCGCTCTGCCACGGCCGCGCCGTCGCCCGCCTGCGCATCGCCGCTGCCCCGCGGTCCTTGCTGCTCCGCCGCGCCGCCTGCTGCCGCATTACTGCTGCTGCTCGCCGGCCTCGCCGCGCGCGCGCTTCGGCCCTGGCCTCGCCCTCCTCGGCCCGCGCCGTGCTCGCCCGCACCTCGCTCGCCCCGCGCCACCCCCGCTCGGCCGCCTGCTGCTGCCCTGCACCGCGGCCGCTCGCCACTGCGGCTGCCGCTGCGCCTCCCCTCGCGCCCGCCCGTGACCACCGCCGCCTATGCTCGCCGCGCCCATCGCCCGCTCGCCCCTGGACTCGCGCGCCCGCCCGCGCGTGCCTGGCCGCGCCCGCGCGCTGCGCCCGTCGCTCGCTAGCCCCCCTGGGCCCGTCGCTCGCCCCTGGGCCCCTGAAAAAAATGTAAAATAAAAATTATTAAAATTAATTAATTAATTAATTAGTTAATAATTAAGTTAATTAATCCTGATTAGGTTAATCTAATTTAGTTAATTAGTTTAATTAAGTATTAATTAATTAGTTAACCACTAATTAGCCATCAGCCTATGACAGGTGGGACCCACTGGTCCTCACGTCATGCTGATGTCAGCAAACACTGTTTCGGATAATGTTTAATTTAAATAATTAAATAAATTCCAGAAATTAATAAAAACTTTAGAAAATCATATAAAATAATCCGTAACTCCGATGGAAAAACTTTGTACATGAAAGTCGCTCAGAACGACGAGACGAATCCGAATACGTGGTCCGTTCGTCCGCCACATGTCCCTAACTATCCGAACGTGCAACCGTTCCCCTCTTTTCGTCTGTCCGAAAAGCCGGACACCGGGAATACTTTCCCGGATGTTTTTTCTCTTTCGCCGGTATTACCTAGCCCTACGATAGAACATCGCTAGCTCTGCTTATTGACATGTCATGCACTTGTTTGCTTAGTATTTACTGTTTCCTCCCCCTCTTCTCTCTCGGTAGCCCCCGACACCGACGTCGTCCCCGAGACCGACGCAGCTCCGGAGTTCGACGACCCCTGAAGACCTTGCCCTTGCCGCCGAGCAACCAGGCAAGCCCCCCCTTTGATCATCCCGATATCGCCCATTCTAATTTCCCATGCTTGCATTAGAATTGCTGCTGCTACTGCTTTACCTATTCTGATGCATAGCCTGTTTATTGTAACCTGCTGTTGATAATTACCTGCATATCCTAAACTGCTTAGTATAGGCTGGGTAGAAACCTATCAGTGACCCCGCTAGTCCCGACTGCCCCGCTGGATTATCAGAAGACCCGATCAACGGGAATTGAAGACCAGGCCCCGACATCGCACATCACCCTCCTTAGTTGTAACGACACTGCAGCGTTACTATCGAGTGCCGAGGGTCAAACCTCTTGTAGCACTTCTGATGTTAACTCTGTAGAGTAGCTATTCGGTCGTGGTCATCGAGGGTGATTCCTCCTTCACCGCTTCCGATAACGACGCTGTCGTACAACACCTCAAGTGTGGACCCAGTGAGGGTGATTCCTCCGAGTTCACCTTGACGATTACATCGAGTAGGAATCCAACGAGGGTGATACCTCGGATTCCCCTGATGTTATGGACACACGGATACTTGGACTTTACACTATTACTTGGATAGGCGGGTCGACCCTGAGGGGTACCCGCGTGCGCCTGAGAGGCGAGTGTTGTGAAGACGGGTGCCTGTATGGTGCCCGAGTGATGAATACGAGGCGCGGCCGGGCATTCTTAACCCTTGCAGCAAGTCCTCGAGACGGGGCGACGGGGTCACATCTTTCGTGAGTCTCTGCTCGTTACCGCAAGCCCAAGGTACTAGCGATTTGGATATTTGATCCGAGCAGGCCTCTGGCCTGATAGCACTAACCATCACGTGGGCATAGTATGGGCGTTCTGCATCGTAGCATCAGCCGACAGTTCTGTCAGACATCCAGTTCAGCATTGCGGCCGGGTCGGATCGTTCCATTGGCGCTGGTATCCACCCTGCTCGCAACGACCCGGAGTGCACAGGGCGACGGCCCAAGACCCCTGAGTGCTTAGGATGTAGACCGGCGGGGACCTCTCTGCTGAGCTCTAGGTAGGGCTGCGGTGTGTCGTTTGGCCGAGGCCGGGCATGACCCAAGAAAGTGTGTCCGGCCGAAGTTAATCGAGCGTGTTGGGTAAGTTGGTGCACCCCTGCAGGGAAGAAACTTCTATCGATAGCCTGTCCTACGGTAAAGGACACTCAGAGTTGTATCCTGATTGATACAATTTAGAACTGGATACTTGGATACTATGGCTCTGGGATTGCTTCTCGCAGGGAGTCGAGAAGGGATCTCAGGACGAGGTTGATGACTGTATGGCTCTGGGATTGCTTTCTCGCAGGGAGTCGAGAAAGGATCTCTGGGTGAGGTTGAGACTTAATGATACTGCTACATTATATTGTACTGTTCTACCCTCTTCTATTTCTGCAAGACCGCTGAAGATGCTAGTCTTCGATAGGACTAGGCCTTCTCTCTATTCTGGCATTTCTGCAGCCCAGTCCACATATACAGCCTCTCATTGAAAATGTTGCATATGTAGTGTAGATCCTTGCTTGCTGAGTACTTCTGAGTACTCTCGGTTGCTTTGTTTACCTTTTCTCCCCATATCAGTTTGACGTGACCAAGATGACGGAGCCCCCTCAGACAGATGCCCCGTCGATCGACTACTACTACTACCCAGAGGATGGATACTACTACGAGTTGACTGACGACCAGGAGTAGGATCGGAGGGTCCTAGGCAGGAGGCCTTCGCCTTTCGATCGTAGTGTTTTATTTTGCCCCGCCTTTCTAAAGGCCTTTCTGTTTCTGTTTCGTATCTGTACTCAGATATCTAATGCTTCCGCTGACGCTTGTTCGCAAGCTTATGTATTAGAGCCCTCGAGGCCCCTGGCTTGTAATATAAAGCTTGTATGACTTTATTTATGTTTTAGAATTGTGTTGTGATATCTTCCCGTGAGTCCTTAGGCTTGATCGTGTGCATTTGCGTGTATGATTAGTGCACGATTGAGCTGGGGGCGTCACAAGTTGGTATCAGAGCCGACTGACTGTAGGAACCCCCCTTTCCAACTCCTTGGCCGAAGTTGAGTCTAGTGGACCAAAACTGTTTTGCTAACTTGGCTGTGTGGCTTATGGTCCCACGTCGCCAATTGGGTGGTATTAGTATCTTTTATTCCTCGTCTATACTCTGGGACTCTGATCTCTCTTCTATTCGGGTTAAATTTTTTGCTAACCCCAACATTAGGTTCTCGTAATCACATCCACCCGGAGTTCTAGAATATCCCCCCTTGCTTCGAGATTATGGGCCAGGTTCTTCTTACAGGATCCTCTTATCGAGGGCACCCTGTGTTTCACTTGCAGATTCCTCGCCCCAATAGTTTTCTCCGACGTTGATGTAGCCTTTGTTATGTCTCGTTGTGTATTTCCATATCGCGTGCCTGCGCGCCGCCTAGTTGTCTAGCCTCCCCTTTCAACTGTGTAATGCCGGATACTAACCGAGGCTATGTGTGGCTTCGAATGTCTAGTGCGAATATGATGAAGTATCTATTGCACTCCTTCTGTTGTGCGTGTTACTTCGTGAATCATTCCATACACATGCAGTTTTACTTGCTAAACTGCCCCTGTTGATTTGGCAGGATGGCTGACGACCCTCGACCTCCACCCTATATGGCCGCAATGATGCAGCAGTTTATGACCGGACTATTGGCTCAGTTCCCAAATCAGAATGCTCAGCAACAGAATGTTCCAATAACTCTGGCAGAATTTGTGCGCCTCAATCCGTCCGTTTTCCGCGACTCCACCAATCCTATGGATGCTGATGATTGGCTTCGTGACATCCTGTTTGAGATGGAGTCAGCTAATGTTGCCCCTGACAGTTACGTCACCTTTGCGACATTCCACTTGAAGGGTCCCGCTGCTCAATGGTGGGAAAGCCACAAGGGTATGTTACCTGCTGAGACTGAAACCACCTGGCAGGAATTCCAGTCAGCTTTTCGTGCATGTTACATTCCTCAAGGTCTGATGGACCAAAAGAAGCAGGAGTTCCGCAAACTCTCACAGGGCACAATGACTGTGGATGAATATCAGAGGAAATTCCTTGAATTATCCCGCTATGCTGCGGATGACGTCGACACCGACACTCGCAAGCAGGAGAAATTCCGTGAAGGACTACGTACTGATATAAAACTTGCACTTGCTGTCCATGATTGCACAGAATTCGCAACGCTTGTCAGCAAATCTTTCCAAGTTGAAACAGCTCTGACTGAGTACCAGGAGTCACTCAAGCGCACTCATGAAGCTGGCTCATCCTCGGGTCATCCTGTTCAGAAGCGTCAAGTCTGGATTCCCCATAATGTTTACCACCGACCTGCTCCAACACCAAGGCCGTCTTATGTTGCACCTCGTCTGCCTTCACCGCCGAGACAGCTTACGGTTCATGATGGACCGCCTGATGCTATGGCTTCTCATCAAGTTGCGCCACGTCCTCCTAATGGTCGTAAGAAGAATTGTCGAAACCGCCGACTCAGAAACCGTAATGTCATACCATCTACTGTTGTACTTGGCCATGCCAATCACGTCAATGCTGAACAGGCTCAGAAGGAACCGACTATCGTCCTGGGAACACTCTCTGTGAATTCAGTGCCAGCTTCTGTTCTTTTTGATTCAGGTGTGTAACACCCCCTTGTAATGACCACAGTGATCAACTGCTAATAATGCCATGTCATCATCATTTGCTTTGCCTAGTCACTTGGGTTAATAATCCAATTCAAATTCAAATCTGAAAATCAAATTAAATTCCAAAGTGCAAATTGAAGTTGATCAAACTCTGCTGGAGAAATGTTATTTAATTAGCAAATAATCCAGTGGTCATGGCAAAATCATAATCATTATTTTTGGAGATAGCTAAGTGAGTGAAACAACCTGAAACAGCACTCAAAACAGACTATTTACATCTATTAAATTAATATCAAATTCAAATGGAATCCAAATATGTTCAAACCACTTTTTGGTGAGAGCTAATATTGCATCACAATATTGGGACCAACTCCCATAATTTTTCAAAAGTGCACAAGTGGCCTAAACATTTTGAAACAGAAAAGGGATTAAAAGAAAAAGGAAACAGAAAATAGAAAATGTGAAAGCGAGGCACTGTGCACTGGGCCTTAGTGCACAGTGCCCCGACCGCGGCCCACCTGGCCCAGCTCGCTACAGTCGTCGTCCTTCTCCGTCGCCGTGTCGCCTCGTCCATGGACGCGCGCGCTCGCTCCGGTCGCTGCTCGACAGCGCGACGCCGCGGGCGCCGCGAGAGGATAAGGGCAGGCCCGTGCCTTCCCCTTGGTCATTTGCCTCATCCCCATCTCTCTCCCTCGCCGCTCTGTCTCTTCCCCTTCCTCCAGATCCGAGCGCCACCGCCGCCGTTCTCGTTCGTCCCCGCGGCCACCGAGCCCTGCCTGCCGCTCTGCCATGTCCTGCGCCATCGCCATGGACTGCCACGGCCTTGGGCGCCGTTGATTGGGGCCGAGGAGCTCCACGTTGCGCGGATCGAGCCGCGCCCCTCTTCTGCATCTCCGGCGCGCTTCCGGCGACCTCGACCCCTGCAGCTCCTAATCCTCACACGGGCCACCTTGCGCCGCTCGGTGAGCACTCTCCCTCTCTCTCTGGCCTCTCTGGTAGCCCGTCTGCACGCTGTAGCCGCGGCACCTCGGAGACCCGAATGTCACCGCCGCCATTGCCGCTGCAGCCAAGCTCCCGAGCTGTTGCTAGCTCGTTTGACTCCTCCGGCGAGCTCCCTGTGAGCCGTAGGCCCCGCACAGCTAGCTAGTTAGGTCGCCCGCGCGCTAGAACGTCGAACCCGACGAGCTCGAGCTTCGGACGTCCGCCTCGCTCAACGCCGGCGGCGTTCCGGCCACCTCCGAGCCCGGCTGTTGGCTCAGCTAGATGCGCGAGGACGCCAGCTTTCGAACGCACCCAAGCCCGGCTCGAACCGAGCCCTATAGCTCGATTCCGGCCAACTCCGGCGACGCGCCGCCGTGCGATTTGGTCGCCGGCGACCAGCCGCCGGCCCCGCTGACGTGGCACAGGCGGGGCCCACCCCTGGGTCACTGACCCGTGGGTCCCAGGGGCCCGGCCGGCCAGTTGACCAGTCAGCCTTGCTGACTGGACCGGCCCAGCCGCTGACACGTGGGCCCCACCTCCCTGTTAATCTAATTAAAACGTTTTAGAAATAAAAATAAACTAATTACCCTAATGAGTCTATGACATGTGGGACCAGAAGCCTAATTAGCTAATTAGATTAGTTTAACTCACTGTTTAGGTAAACAGAGGCTGACATGTGGGTCCCACTGGACCCACATGTCAGGTTTGACTGGTCAACCGTCCTGTTGACTTGCTGACGTCAGCAGCGCGTCATGCTGACGTCATAATTCATTTTCTGATAAATAAAATAATTTCAGAAATTCAAATAATCTTTAAAATTTAATAACTTTTAAACCGTAGCTCGGATCGAAAAAGTTAAAACATGAAAGTTGCTCAGAACGACGAGACAAGTCTGATCGTGCCGTCTGTTTCTCCATCGGAACCTCCTACGTAGAAGGACTCGTAACTCCGGACCCGAATCCGGCAGATGAATAGTGCACACACGTCGGATATTAAATCCCAGAATAATTCTAAAAATAACTAAAATGACTTAGATGCATATTTAGGCAACCCTGCACTGCATCATAGCATCACACGCACCGTGTTGCATTTGTTTGCATTATGTTTACCTGTTTCTTCCCCCTCTTCTCTCTCGGTAGCCCCCAACGTTGACGTAGCTCCCGAGGCAGACGCCGCACAGGAGTACGACTACGTCCCCGACGATACTACTGAAGACCTTGCCCTTGCCCCCGAGCAAACAGGCAAGCACCCCCATTTTGAGCATGCCTATATCGCCTATTCTCTTCTCTCTTATGCTTGCATTAGAACTGCTACTGCTACTGTTTTCCTATATCTGCTGCATAGCCTGATTATTGTACCCTGCTTTGTTACCTTACCGGTTATCCTAGACTGCTTAGTATAAGGTGGGTAGAGACACGACAGAGACCCCCACTTGATCCCGACTGCCCTGCTGGACATCAGAAGACCCGATCATCGGGATTGAAGACTAGACCATGGCACCGCACATCACTTCCCCTTAGTTGCCGACACTGCTGGGTTATCATCGAGTGCCGAGGGTGATACCTCGTCAGCACTTCTGATGTTAACCTTGTAGGTTAGTTACTCGGTCGTGGTAAGCGAGGGTGATTCCTTCTACACCACCCCCGATCACGACGTCGTCGCGCAACTCCTCAAGGTGGACCTCGAGGGTGATTCCTCCTTCGTTCACCTTGATGATAACATCGAGCGGGAATTCCGTCGAGGGTGATTCCTCAGGGTTCCCTTCGGTGTCAGACACACAGTTACTATTGATGAGTGGACTTGCACTAAACCATGATACTAAAGACGGGTCGGCCCTGAGGGGTACCCGCGCGAGCTTAACGCGAAGTGATGTGGAGTCGGGTTGACCTGGATGGTGCCCGCGAGATAACTACGAGGCGTGGCCGGGCATTCTTAGCCCTTGCCGCAAGTCCTCGAGACGGGGCGACGGGGTCACATCGATCGTGAGTCTCTGCTCGTTTCCGCGCGCTCCTAATCCACTACGGTTTGGATATTTGATCCGAGGGGCCTCTGGCCCGATAGCACTAACCATCACGTGGGCATAGTATGGGCGTTCTGCGTCATACACATCAGCCAAAGCTTGTTTGACGTCAGTAAGGAGCGGCGCACGCCGAGTTGGACTGGTAACGCAACCGCGCTTGTATAAGGGGTTGCTAGGTCTGCTCTCGGTGGCCCCGTAACGTGCAGGAGTTCCCGGGGCGATGGCCCAAGACCCCTGGGGGCATAGGTTTAGTCCGGCGTGCTGACCTCTCTTATAAGCCTAGGTCGGGTTGCGGCGTGTTGCTTAGCCGAGGCCGGGCATGACCCAGAAAAGTGTGTCCGGCCAGAGTTAAGTGAGCGTGGTGGGTAAGTTGGTGCACCCCTGCAGGGAAGAAACTTCTATCGATAGCCTGTCTTACGGTAACGGACACTCGGAGTTGTATCCCGATCGGTACAACTAGAACATGTGATGAGAATTGGATAGTACGGCTCTGGGATTGCTTTCTCGCAGGGAGTCGAGAAAGGATCTCAGGTCGAGGTTGATGATATTACTACTACTACTTTACATTATGTTCATCTGCTCTCTCCTGATGCTGCAAGACTGTCGAAGATTGTTGAAGATGCTAGTCTTCGATAGGACTAGGCTTTCCCCCTCTACTCTGGCATTTCTGCAGCCCAGTCCACATATACAGCCATTCCTTTGACAATGATGCATATGTAGTGTAGATCCTTGCTTGCTGAGTACTTCGGATGAGTACTCACGTTTGCTTTATTTTCTTTTTCCCCCATTTTCCATTTGATGCCACCAGACGACGGAGCCCCTGAGCCAGAAGCCCCAGCCGACGACCAGCACTACTATCCGCCTGGCGAGTACTACTACTACGAGGAGCCATTCGACGACCAGGAGTAGGATCAGAGGGTCCAGGGCAGGAGGCCTACGCCTTTCGATCGTAGTTTTTATTTTTACCCCGCCTCTGTGAAGGCTTATCTCTCTCTCTGTAATATATCTGTACTCAGATATCTAATGCTTCCGCTGACGCTTGTATGCCATCGAGCTATGTATTCGAGCCCTCGAGGCCCTGGCTTGTAATATTAAGCTTGTATGACTTTATTTTATGTTTTAGAGTTGTGTTGTGATATCTTCAAGTGAGTCCTTAGGCTTGATCGTGCGCATTTGCGTGTATGATTAGTGCACGATTAAGCCGGGGTCGTCACAAGGTGCATCACATTCCTTCGTGTCCCAGCAATTTGCACAACTGCATGGGTTAGCTATGAGCTCATTACCCACTCCTTTAGAAATCATCACTCCCCGTTCCCGATGGCAAACCAAAATGGTAAGTCACAACAATCAGATCAGAATTGAAGAGTTGATGTTCTCTGCTTCCCTTATTGCTCTTGGACCTTCCGACATAGACATCATTCTCGGTATGGACTGGTTGACCGCCCATAATGCTTTGATTGACTGTGCCGCTAAGAAAGTCCAACTTACCCATTCTTCGGGCCAGACAGTCAGATACTCAGCCCGAATAGCTCAGGATGCTGAAAGCCAGATATATGTTCTGAATGCATTGAACGCTTCACCTCTTGAAGGCATCGAGAACGTTCCAGTTGTTCGTGATTTTCAAGATGTCTTTCCAGAAGAACTTCCAGGAATACCCCCTGCTAGAGCTGTCGAGTTTGTCATCGACTTGAAGCCTGGCACTACCCCTATTGCGAAGCGTCCTTATAAAATGCCTCCGCACCACCTTCTTGAACTTAAGGAGGAAATCGACACGTCACTTAAGAAGGGCTTCATCCGCCCTAGTTCCTCCGCTTGGGGAGCACCTTCACTCTTCGTTAAGAAGAAGGATGGAACTAACCGATTGGTCCAGGATTACCGACCCATTAACCAAGCTACAATCCAGAATAAATATCCGCTTCCTCGGATCAATGATTTGTATGATCAACTTGTCGGTTCCTCAGTATTCTCTAAGCTTGATTTGAGATTGGGATACCATCAGATCCGTGTTCGTGAAGAGGATATTCCGAAGACTGCATTTGTTACTCGCTATGGTTCTTATGAGTACACTGTCATGTCATTTGGCTTAACAAATGCTCCAGCCACATTCTCCCGTCTGATGAATTACATCTTCATGGATTACCTCGACAAATTTGTCGTGGTATATCTGGATGATATTCTGGTATATTCAAAGAATAAGGAAGAACATGTCGAACACCTCCGTCTTGTACTGGAAAGGCTCCGAGAACACCAGTTGTATGCCAAGTATTCCAAATGTGAATTCTGGCTTTCTGAAGTGACATACCTCGGCCATGTGATTTCCAAAGATGGAATTGCTGTTAACCCAGAACGAGTTCAGGCTATTCTTGACTGGACTCCTCCGAAGAACGTCAAGCAAGTGAGAAGTTTTCTCGGCCTTGCAAGCTATTGCCGTCGATTTGTCGAGAACTTTTCTAAGATTGCTAAGCCCCTGACAGATCTGCTTCACAAGGGCGTTAAATTTGAATGGACAGAAAAATGTCAGGAAAGCTTTCAAACACTCAAAGACAAGCTGACCTCTGCCCAGTACTATCTCCTCCAGATACTCGCAAAGACTTCGTGATTTATTGTGACGCATCCCGTGAAGGATTAGGCTGTGTCCTAATGCAAGAGCGTAAAGTGATTGCTTATGGCTCTCGTCAGTTGCGCCCACATGAAGAGAATTATCCGGTACATGATCTTGAACTAGCTGCTGTGATCTATGCATTGCAGTTGTGGCGACATTACCTTCTCGGTAATCGTTGCGAGATCTACACGGATCATAAAAGTCTGAAGTACTTGTTTACTCAACCATCTCTAAACCTCCGTCAGCAAAGATGGATGGAGGCCATTGCGGACTATGATTTGGGTATTTCCTATACCCCTGGCAAGGCTAACGTGATGGCTGATGCCTTAAGCCGCAAGTCCTATTGCGACAACCTCATGGTTAGGCGAGCTCAACCTCGTCTTTTTGAAGAACTGCGCAAGCTGAATCTGCGTATTGTTCCACAGGGCTCTCTGAATAACCTTGTGATACAACCAGATCTTAAGAAAGCTGTTAAGAATGCGCAAGCTAAAGATGCTGAAATTGATCTGATGAAGAAAGACCTTCACCTTGTAAAGTACAGGGATTTCTCGCTGTCTGAAGATGGAACCTTGTATTTCAGAAACCGCATTGTGGTACCTCGCTTCGAACTCATGACTGACAAAGTCATGAAGGAGGCACATGATACCCCACTGTCTATTCATCCGGGTAGCACCAAGATGTATCGTGATCTCCGTCAAAGGTACTGGTGGTCTAAAATGAAGCAGGACATTGCTCGATATGTTGCTGAATGTGATGTTTGCCGTCGCGTTAAAGCAGAACATCAGAAGCCGGCTGGAATTCTGCAACCACTTCCTATTCCTCTATGGAAATGGGATAAGGTTCAGATGGATTTCGTTACAGGACTTCCCAGGTCACAGAAGGGTCACGATGCTATTCTTGTCGTCGTCGACCAACTCTCTAAGGTTGCACACTTTCTGCCTGTCAAAGAGACTATCACTGCTAGTTAGTTAGCAGAGTTGTATATCTCCAGAATTGTTTCACTCCACGGTATTCCGAAGGAGATTAGTTCGGACCGTGGTGGTCTTTTCACTTCCAAATTCTTGGAAAGTTTCCAAACAGCTATGGGAACTCATATTACCTGGAGTTCAGCTTATCACCCCCAATCCCAAGGCCAAGTCGAGCGAGTTAATCAAGTGCTTGAAGACATGCTTCGAGCTTGTGTTATTTCTTTCGGTAAGAAGTGGGAAGAATCTCTATGCCGAGTTCTCTTATAACAACAGCTATCAAGCCAGTTTGAAAATGGCCCCCTTCGAAGTACTCTATGGACGTAAGTGTCGAACCCCTCTGAATTGGTCAGAAACTGGGGAACGACCGGGTCCGGATATTATTCAACACGCCGAAGAACAAGTTCGTATTGTCCGGGAAAATCCCAAGGCGGCTCAGGACCGCCAGAAGAGCAACTATGATCGCAAACGATGGGGTTTGACTTATCAACCTGGTGATCAAGCTTATCTACGTGTCACCCCTATGAAGGGCACTCACCGTTTTGGAATCAAGGGCAAGCTAGCTCCGCGCTACATTGGTCCTTTCCGCATAATTGCTAGACGTGGTCAGGTGGCATATAAATTGGAGTTGCCACCGCAATTCTCTCATATCCACGACGTCTTCCATGTGTCGCAACTTCGTCAATGCTTCAAGGAATCTCCGCACCGAGCTGTGGATCACGAGGTGCTCAAATTGCAAGATGACCTATCTTATAAGGAGCATCCGATCCGCATTCTCGATGAAGCTGAACGTCGGACCCGTCAGAAGGTTACCAAGTTCCTCAAAGTGCAGTGGTCAAATCATACTAAAGATGAAGCCACTTGGGAACGCGAGGATAATCTTCGTGCGGAATACCCCGAACTTTTTCCTTCTACATCTTAAATTCTCGGGACGAGAATTCTTGTTAGTAGAGGAGATTTGTAACACCCCCAGTGGTTAACTACAGTAACCACCCTTTTGATTATGCCATGTCATCATGATCAACAGTGCTTAATCAACATTAGTATCATATCTCTTTTCAAATTCAAACTCAATTGGAAATTCAAACTGAAAGTGGAAAATAAAAGTTGTCTAACATAAAAACTAAAATGTTCATTAAATAACAAATATTGCAGAGACCATTCTAAAATTGAAACCAACAATTAATAAATTAATTAGGTGGCACTAACATTACCAAAACAGCTAGGATTAATGCATTTTAATTATTATAAAAATTGTGTGAACTCCAGTTGACTACAAACTAATTTTTGGTAGTGGTAGAGGATGCCTAGTATTTATTGGAGAAATTGCCATGTTTTATAAAAATCATTTGGTGGCCTAACTATTTACTAAACAGAGATATAAGAATAAAAAAAAGACAGAAAGAAAAAAGAAAAGGAAAAGGAGAAACCCCCCTGGCCCAACTGGGCTACAGCCCAGCCGGCCGGCCCAGCCCCCCCCTCCTATATGGCCTGTGGCCACCGAACCCTAACCCACCCCCGATCCGCCCCCCACTCCCCCCACAGCCCACCTCCCTCCCCCGATCCACAGTGGATCGGGATCGAGAGGCCGCTCCCGCGCCGACCGGCCGTCGTCGCCACCCCACGTCGCCCGTCGCCGCCCCACTGTCGCCGTTGCGTCCTCGCCTCCTCCCCACGCCGGCCTCCTCGAGCCTCGCCGCCCGTCTCCTCTGCACCGCACGTGAGCGCCGCCGCCTCCCCTCCCTTTCCCTCTGTCGCCGCCGCGCTCGCGCTCGCCGGCCCCGATGCTCTGCTGCGCCACCCCTCCCCGTGCTGCCTGTCGCTGCTGCTGTCGCCACCCGCGCCTGGCACCACCCCTGTCCCCGCGTCGCAGCGCCGCCCTCCGCTCTACCACGGCCGCGCCGTCGCCCACCTGCGCATCGCCGCTGCCCCGCGGTCCTTGCTGCTCCGCCGCGCCGCCTGCTGCCGCGTTACTGCTGCTGCTCGCCGGCCTCGCCGCGCCGCGCTTCGGCCCTGGCCTCGCCCTC
Organism: Thinopyrum elongatum; assembly: GCA_011799875.1. Lineage (NCBI taxonomy): Eukaryota > Viridiplantae > Streptophyta > Magnoliopsida > Poales > Poaceae > Thinopyrum > Thinopyrum elongatum. The sequence goes on from CM022302.1 coordinate 544,801,180, forward strand.
CTCGGCCCGTTCCGTGCTCGCCCGCACCTCGCTCGCCCCGCGCCACCCCGCTCGGCCGCCTGCTGCTGCCCTGCACCGCGGCCGCTCGCCGCTGCGGCTGCCGCTGCGCCTCCCCTCGCGCCCGCCCGTGACCACCGCCGCCTATGCTCGCCGCGCCCATCGCCCGCTCGCCCCTGGCCTCGCGCGCCCGCTCGCACGTGCCTGGCCGCGCCCGTGGCCCGCTAGCCCCCCCTGGGCCACTGAAACGAGGGGCCCATGCCCCTGAAAAAAAATGTAAAATAAAAATCAGCCTATGACAGGTGGGACCCACTGGTTTAGGTTAATCTAATTTAGTTAATTAGTTTAATTAAGTATTAATTAATTAGTTAACCACTAATTAGCCATCAGCCTATGACAGGTGGGACCCACTGGTCCTGACGTCATGCTGACGTCAGCAAACACTGTTTCGGATAATGTTTAATTTAACTAATTAAATAAATTCCAGAAATTAATAAAAACTTTAGAAAATCATATAAAATAATCCGTAACTCCGATGGAAAAACTTTGTATATGAAAGTCGCTCAGAACGACGAGACGAATCCGAAATCGCGGTCCGTTCGTCCGCCACACGTCCCTAACTATCCGAACGTGCAACCGTTCCCCTCTTTTCGTCTGTCCGAAAAGCCGGACACCGGGAATACTTTCCCGGATGTTTTTTCTCTTTCGCCGGTATTACCTAGCCCTACGATAGAACACCGCTAGCTCTGCTTATTGACATGTCATGCACTTGTTTGCTTAGTATTTACTGTTTCCTCCCCCTCTTCTCTCTCGGTAGCCCCCGAGACCGACGTCGTCCCCGAGACCGACGCAGCTCCGGAGTTCGACGACCCCTGAAGACCTTGCCCTTGCCGCCGAGCAACCAGGCAAGCCCCCCCCCCCTTTGATCATCCCGATATCGCCCATTCTAATTTCCCATGCTTGCATTAGAATTGCTGCTGCTACTGCTTTACCTATTCTGATGCATAGCCTGTTTATTGTAACCTGCTGTTGATAATTACCTGCATATCCTAAACTGCTTAGTATAGGCTGGGTAGAGACCTATCAGTGACCCTGCTAGTCCCGACTGCCCCGCTGGATTATCAGAAGACCCGATCAACGGGAATTGAAGACCAGGCCCCGACACCGCACATCACCCCCCTTAGTTGTAACGACACTGCAGCGTTACTATCGAGTGCCGAGGGTGAAACCTCTTGTAGCACTTCTGATGTTAACTCTGTAGAGTAGCTATTCGGTCGTGGTCATCGAGGGTGATTCCTCCTTCACTGCTTCCGATAACGACGCTGTCGTACAACACCTCAAGTGTGGACCCAGTGAGGGTGATTCCTCCGAGTTCACCTTGACGATTACATCGAGTAGGAATCCAATGAGGGTGATACCTCGGATTCCCCTGATGTTATGGACACACGGATACTTGGACTTTACACTATTACTTGGATAGGCGGGTCGACCCTGAGGGGTACCCGCGTGCGCCTGAGAGGCGAGTGTTGTGAAGACGGGTGCCTGTATGGTGCCCGAGTGAAGAATACGAGGCGCGGCCGGGCATTCTTAACCCTTGCAGCAAGTCCTCGAGACGGGGCGACGGGGTCACATCTTTCGTGAGTCTCTGCTCGTTACCGCAAGCCCAAGGTACTAGCGATTTGGATATTTGATCCGAGCAGGCCTCTGGCCTGATAGCACTAACCATCACGTGGGCACAGTATGGGCGTTCTGCATCGTAGCATCAGCTGACAGTTCTGTCAGACGTCCAGTTCAGCATTGCGGCCGGGTCGGATCGTGCCGTTGGCGCTGGTATCCACCCTGCTCGCAACGACCCGGAGTGCACAGGGCGACGGCCCAAGACCCCTGAGTGCTTAGGATGTAGACCGGCGGGGACCTCTCTGCTGAGCTCTAGGTAGGGCTGCGGTGTGTCGTTTGGCCGAGGCCGGGCATGACCCAGGAAAGTGTGTCCGGCCGGAGTTAAACGAGCGTGTTGGGTAAGTTGGTGCACCCCTGCAGGGAAGAAACTTCTATCGATAGCCTGTCCTACGGTAAAGGACACTCGGAGTTGTATCCTGATTGATACAATTTAGAACTGGATACTTGGATACTATGGCTCTGGGATTGCTTCTCGCAGGGAGTCGAGAAGGGATCTCAGGACGAGGTTGATGACTGTATGGCTCTGGGATTGCTTTCTCGCAGGGAGTCGAGAAAGGATCTCTGGGTGAGGTTGAGACTTAATGATACTGCTACATTATATTGTACTGTTCTACCCTCTTCTATTTCTGCAAGACCGCTGAAGATGCTAGTCTTCGATAGGACTAGGCCTTCTATCTATTCTGGCATTTCTGCAGCCCAGTCCACATATACAGCCTCTCATTGAAAATGTTGCATATGTAGTGTAGATCCTTGCTTGCTGAGTACTTCTGAGTACTCACGGTTGCTTTGTTTACCTTTTCTCTCGATATCAGTTTGACGTGACCAAGATGACGGAGCCCCCTGAGACAGATGCCCCGTCGATCGACTACTACTACTACCCAGAGGATGGATACTACTACGAGTTGACTGACGACCAGGAGTAGGATCGGAGGGTCCCAGGCAGGAGGCCTTCGCCTTTCGATCGTAGTGTTTTATTTTGCCCCGCCTTTCTAAAGGCCTTTCTGTTTCTGTTTCATATCTGTACTCAGATATCTGATGCTTTCGCTGACGCTTGTTCGCAAGCTTATGTATTCGAGCCCTCGAGGCCCCTGGCTTGTAATATAAAGCTTGTATGACTTTATTTATGTTTTAGAATTGTGTTGTGATATCTTCCCGTGAGTCCTTAGGCTTGATCGTGTGCATTTGCGTGTATGATTAGTGCACGATTGAGCCGGGGGCGTCACAGCCATCCTAAGTGGGATGAATCTTAGGATAAGATGATTGCTGCAGGGGTCACTCCAAAAACAGTGGGTTGGCCCGACAGGTGCAGGACTTGGTTTTATGCGCATGGGGAAAAGTTGGACCCAACGACAGGGGAGATTATGGTGCAGGCAAGTCTTAAAGAAGCCTCGGATGCTTTACTTACAGCAATAGAAGAGGCTCGAACGGGGGCGTTCCAGCCCGAGAGAGAGAACGACGAGCTTACACGAGCCTCGGGAATCCTGAGTACCCGGGATGAACACGGGGCAAAGGCGTTGTTCTGTGGGTTGAGGGGTTTGCGGACTGGAACGACACATACAGAAGCCGTGCGAGAAAGAAGAAGCAGGATGGAGATCGGCTTCAACAGGTAGAGTCAAAGCACGCGGAGTTGGAACACGCTTTCATGTGGCAGCAGGAGCAGATGGACACACTTAGCCTGGAAAGGGCGTCTCAGCGGCAGCAGCAAGCAGATCCAGCATTGGATAGCACCGTCCCATCTATGCCGAAAAGCAGCGTGGGTTCCACGGGGGTCCCGGCCGATGATGCACTGCTGGCTAGATACCCCGTGGATGATATCGAAGAGACGACAAGTTGTGAGCTAAACATAAAACTGAAGAACATATCCATGAAGGTGGCGGACGGCTATGCTTTACCAAATCCCCCTGATGCAACCTTCCATGGAAATCCAATTCCAGCTGGCTATGCTCGTGTCCGGGCGGATGAAGTGATGTCGGTATATGACTCACTAGAGCTTGACTTTCCTGGAGGTCAAGGGGAACACACACTGGGAGAAGCGATACGTGGTATCATTGTATGGAGAAAGGATTGCATCGTCTTTCCAAACTCGACGCCAAGGGCACCGACTCCTCCTCCAAGTCCGCCGCGTCAGCCGACTCCTCCTCCAAGTCCGCCGTGTCAGCCGACTCCAGCCGACCCCGAGATGGAGCCCAGCGCGAGTCCGCATTATCGATCTCTGGCACATCAGCGAACTCCCAAGTGGAAGAGAGCACCAATGAAGAAACCCGACCCTGTTGCCAAAAAGAAGTTGGCTCACGAGAGGACTGACAAGGAAAACAAGGCCCAAGTGGCTGCCGAAGTGAAGGCCCATTTTGCACGGAAACCGCCCCCACCACCAAAGGAGAAAATACCTGAGAAAGTCATACAACACTTTGTGGATCTTGTTCAACCGGCTGCGGAGAGAACGCAATCAGACTATGCCCGCTCTATTAAGAAGTCATATCGTGCACAAAAAGATAAGGAGTTGAGCCTTACAGGTAGTAATAAAAGTGGGAAAACTGTTCCCCAGCTGGGAGAACAGGCAGTGCAATCGACCCCCCCGCTCAAGGTGAGTACCACCGATAAGCCGATAATAACCGACGCTGCTAGACAGATGGCTAGAGAGGCCGGTGTCACTGTTGAACAACTCCTAGGCATCTAGGATCTCCCCATGACTGAAGAGAAGGAACTAGCATGGAAATATGTCCCCTGGAACCCTCTTGTCAAGCCCGAGGAGGTCCAGCTTCTATCAACGCAAATGCGCATATTGCATGACTGGTACCTGACAGAAATAAAGGCCGGGCGAGAGAGCCTCAAGGTGAAAGTCAAGCCAGAGCATTACTTCCATGAAAAAGATTTGTGGATTGAGTTTCCAGAACTTTTTCAGTTATTCAATCAAGACACATTTGACAAATCTCTCGCCAGTTGCTATTTTCTGTAAGTGATTTCTTTCTATAATTTAAGTCTCTAGCTGTGCTCATTCATTGCCTGTAATTATCCTCACTATATTCTTTTGTGTGGTATTATGCAGAATGAAGATTTATGAAATGAAAAGAGATGGACTCTCTGGCATTGGGTTCATTGACCCAAATACCGTTAATGAAGGTGTTTTAAATATCAGCAAAACAGACACAGAGAATAGCTTGCTAACGTTTTTGAAGGAACTAACTACCAAACCAGAAATATTACTTCCTTACAACTTCGGGTGGGTGTTACTGTCTTGTACTACAAATTCTATTTTGCTTACTAGATGTTAAGTGTAGTTGATGAATCATGCACATGCCCGCTTATACAAACGTGTGCACATTTTCCACTGGATCCTGCTAATCATTGAAATTGACGAGGGAAAAGTTCAAGTACTGGACTCACTACTTAGAGAACCTAAAGAATACACCAGCCTGAAGTTGATGCTCGACAGGTAATTTCAATCATTATCGCACTATGTCGGTCTCTTTAGTTCATTTCCTGATATCAAGTAATTAATAACTCCTTTATTTATTTTCTTTGTCGGGCAGGGTTTGGCAAATGTTCATCAAAGAGGTTGTCGGCTCATGGAAACCAACGCTGAAATGGTGGCGATCCAGGGTAATTAAGTAGTACTAGCTACGTCCGCGCATCTCTTTAATTCTAGTTTCAATACCATTATCATGCTTGATTAATTATTATCTGATTGAATTCTATTCTCGTAAATAGCATGAGGCAGACGCCAGGGAATAATTTATGTGCATACTATGTTTGCGAGAACATTTGCTTTATGACCGAAAAGGGCAAAGATGCAAGAAATCTTTGAGTACGTAAACACAATTTACACTTCTTTTTGTCATGATCTAATATATATACACACAACTAATATATTCATATTGATCTCCTTCTTTAAATATGCAAGAGATGCGGGATCAGCTCATACCAACAAACCGCATACGAACACTTCAAGAGGAAATTGCGGGATTTTTGTTTGACCAGGTCATAGCTCCCGAAGGAGAATACCATTTTACCTAATGCCTGCATGTAATGATCTCCAAATTGTAGGAGAAATTATATATACCAAATTGTATATATATGTGTGTATACATGGTCGTACGAGAAATTCTATGATATATGATTGGTTCTACGAGAAATTCTATTATATATGCATAACATGTACAGTATGTAGTAGCGTAAAATATGTTTGAAATGAAAAAAAATTAAATAGAAAACATAAAATGAAAAAAATAAATAAACAATAAACACTAAATCCCTAAACCACCAACCGGGACTAAAGATCCCCGACCCCCGGTGCGCGCTCGCAGCCACGTGGAGAGACTTTAGTCCCGGGTCGTGGCCAACCAAGACTAAAGGGTGGGGCCTTTAGTCTCGACTTATTAGTCCCGGTTGGTGAACAGGGACTAAAGACCCTTATGAATCGGGACTAATGGCCGATCCTCTACTAGTGTAAATAACAATAGGCTCTTCCATATATCCCATTAAAACCATGTAAATAACCCCCAGAAAACAGACGCAAATATGGCAGCTGTGTGTCATGCTCTGTATAGCTTGTCCAAATTTTCAATGGGTGCGAAGGAGGTGGAGGTTAGCTCCTGCTGCTGCTGGCGCCTGGGCTCGTGTAGGTGGGGAGTAGCTCTCTGGTGTAGCCTGGCGGTAGGTGGCCCATGTGGTCGTTCGCTGCCGTTGAAGCAGGTATGATCGAGGCCCTTGTCCCTCATATCTTCAGCGTGCTTGTCAGTAGGCTCTTAGTTGCGGACCAGGTTGCCGCCGGTAGTGCGAGCTGCCAACTTGCCAAGTATGCGCGTCGCCATGGGGTAGCTGTCGACCGCATGCTCGTAGACAGCCTCTCCTTAGAGCCTGCATCTGCCGACAGGAGATGGATCATTTATGTACTGACTCCAAGCATCAACCCAAATTATGAGGCTCACTTGCAGCCGCGAGGGCCGCCGGGGTGCAAGCGCACGACGCCAACAGAGCGCGACCAGCTAGGCGGCCGTGTCCTGGCCGCTTGCAACCCTCCCTCCACCGGCCCCGGCAAGTTCCACGCACCTCTCATCCTCGTCCGTCGGACATATGGCAATGTGAGAGAATGAGATAGCCGGAGAGTCGTCTATCCCATCGACTGGTTATATACGAGGAACGGCAATGCTAGAGTTAAAAAGCAGGCTGTGGAAGAAACAGACATGCGGAATCGCATGATAGAGCTGCTGTACACAGAGGAGATCATGACGAGGCAGAGGTCCTACATCCAATGGCTGACCGAGGGGGGTAATAACACTACTTTTTTTTTCCAGAAAAAGCAAGTGCTAGGCGTGCAAAGAACAAGATCAAGCAGCCAGAAAAAGACTGATGGTACTTCTATTACTGATCAAGCAGAGATGGCAAAGATGACTAATGAGTTTTTTTTTTTTTTTTGCGGGGAGATGACTAATGAGTTTTATTCAAACTTGTACACTTCAGAAGGAACTATTGGGATGGAGGTATCCCACATACCCTCGGGACTCGGGAGTGGACGGGGCGATGAATGCACGTCTAAATAAGGAGTATATCAAAGAAGAGGTTAAAGAGAGGCTCTGTTTCAAATGTTCCCTACTAAAGGTGCGGGGCCGGATGGGTTCCCGGCGCATTTCTTTCAGAGGCACCGGGAGCTATGTGGTGATGAGGTTACTTGCATGATCATCAGAGTGCTCAATGGACATCACTCACCGGAGGAGATTAATTGCACGTTCATTGTTTTGATTCCCAAGATTGCAAGTCCAAATTTTTTGGGACAGTTTCGACCTACCAGCCTTTGCAATGTGATTTACAAAATTGCTTCAAAGGTCCTAGCGAATAGAACGAAACTAATTCTCCCCGAGATAATCTCAGAAGAGCAGTTGGTGTTCGTTCCTGGACGCCTCATTACGAACACGGCCTATGAGTGCTTGCATTATATGAAAACAAAAAGGGTCAAGAGCAACCAGTTATGTGCTTTTAAAGCTGGATATAATGAAGGCGTATGATAGACTGGAATGACCCTACTTGAAGGAAGTTATGCTTAAACTAAGCATTAGCCCACGTTTCACCAAAACTTTTATGAGGTGTGTGTCTTTAGTTTCTTTCTCGGTGCTTTTTCATGGTGGTGGTTTGGATGCTTTCAGCCCATCTAGGGGAGTGCGGCAAGGGGATCCTATTTCTCCATACCTTTTCTTTCTAGAGGTAGAAGGGCTTTCATGCTTGCTCAAAAACTCATGTTGATGGAGTCCGGGGTATAACAGTGGCACCAACTGCACCAGAAGTAAATTACCTCCTGTTTGCCGATGACAGTCTCTTGTTTTTTGAAGCAACCAATGTCAATGATGTACGGATCAAGGATCTATTGCGAAGGTATTGTGATGTGACCGGACAAAGAATCAATGTTGATAAGTCTTCTATTTATTTTAGCAAGGGCGTGCCTGAAAACTTGCAAGCTGGTGTAAAAATATTCTTGGAAGTCCAGAATGAGTCACTTTCAGAGAAGTACTTGGGCCTTCCCACGGATGTGGGGAAATCGAAAGAGGGATGTTTTATAGATACTTAAAGGACAGAATCTGGAAACATGTGCAAGGGTGGATGGAAAAATGCTTATCAGCGGGCGACAAGCTTTATAGGCATCTATGGTTTTCTTTCGACAGAAACTATACTCTACTACTAAATTCCAGTCACCAGCTATATATGGTCATTAGGTATTCATGACGGGCGAATTTCACGGCCATAATTCCTCGGAGCCTGATGATGCATCCGTAATCGACACCATGCTTGAAGCTGCATCTACGGTCAGAACTGAAAACAAATTTCTTTCTAGCAGTCATATTTTTGGAGGGTATGGATAAACTGATCGATACAGCTCGACATATACCATATTACATTCAAGGTGTACGACGTTTCCTGTCATATTCTACTCTCGGCGACAGACACTGGAGCCAGATCGAAATGCTCCTCCAGCACCGACAGTACTTCGGGGAGTGAAGACACCATGAAGTCAGGCTTAACATCTTCAGCCAAAGAATCGTGGGGGCCGTATCGCCCTGTTTCGTCAAGTAGGCAAGTGAATGCTCCTGCTCTCTTTCCACAAACGATCTGCACAAGGTTTTCAAAGGCAAGGCAAATGAATCAGTACAAACGCACAAGCTATCGGAAAACTTTAAGATTCACAAAAACTGTCCTGAACTCCGGCTTATGTAAGTACTAGAATTAAGGAGCATTTAGCGAAAGCAGCACAAGCACAATTCCTTTTGATTCATGGGTTTGATGGAAGTATGAAACTATATTTACTGTGAAGCTTTCAAATTTTGAACTCATAATATCTACACTAATTTAGGAATCCTGATAGTACACCTTGATAACTCAAACCATGGCACAAGTGAAATGTATAGGAATCGTTCATGTGCTAAGCTACATAATGGGATGAAAAATGCTCACGTCATCCTTGAGGCTGTCACCAACCATGATCACCTCGGTTGGTGGAATGTCCCAAGTGGAGCAAATATGAAGCAATGGAGCTGGATCTGGCTTATAGGGGCGGAATTCTCTGCTTAATGCAGGCACAAATGTCATCTGCGTAAGTTTCAGATGTGCGAGATTAGCATATTGAAGATGATTGCAATATTACAGATCCTAGAAAGTAATTTCACTTCACCATACCAATATATGACTAGCAAAAAATCAAGTCGGTTGAGCATAAAGTAACACATGAATATTGAAAGATATATATTATGCAGAGTTAGGACATAACCTCATAATTTGGCTAAATATCAACGTTCAGCCTTTCTACATGACACAAGGATTGGGGAGATCAACATGAAGGTATGCTCAGAAAGGTGCAAGAAACTAGTTGCAGAACATTACCAAAATAAACACAGATTTGGGTTGAGTGTCCCGAGGTATATCACAGTAATATACATGGGCAAGAACAATGGATAACATCCTAAAAGTATAACCACGAGATGAACAGAATGAGTTTAGTGCAACAACTTACACCAAACCTTTGGTGAAACAAATCAACTGCGTCCTTCACATTGCGGGTGATTAAACCCCTCCTGTGTAATACCAATGGTAGGAATCAGTAACAAAAACATAAATATCTCTAATCTAATAAAGTAACTACATACAGATGCCACTAATAATTGCAGTTATTTCTGTACCATTAGTCTGGCAGATTTTTACAATAACAAACAGATGCTACACATGAACTCAATGGCACATGTCAAGAAAAGTAACAGTGCCTGTTATATACTTATATACAAGTAAACAACAAACTAGTAAGTAACATCCAAATCTGATGCGTAACTCAAAAGAAAAATGAAAGAAAACAACCGTGTCTGTTATATACAAGCAACAAACTAGTAAGGCACCTGCTGCTAGAGTGCTTCTTCCTGATCACTAGGACTGATGGCATTAAGAAGTCAGTTGGAGATTCATAATTGGTGATCTAATTCACAACCCAATTAAGAATAAAAATGTATGATTTTCTGACACGATATTTATGGCTCCAGAGAGTTTAAGTTCCCACTCCAAAATGTATGGGAATTCCTTGGAATAACACGATTTCATCAAAAAGTTGACAGAGCAAGACGTACTGATCATTAGGAAGTGAGGTTTCTAAATGAGGTAGAATGTTGTGCGAACAGATAACTGCATATTGTAATCGCGGATTTGCAATAGCATGGGTTTGCATATCAAATTTCGAGCCATCCAATCTATATAGCCTACAACGCACTCTTCCTATCATCTGAAAACAACCTCTCTAACTTCCTGAAATGTTAGTCCGTACATCAATCGACAGACAGTTCACTATTCATACAGCAATGCCCCAAATCATGGCATCTCGAATGCACCGATACTTCAGGCAACCAGCGAATCGGTATCGGATACCGTATCCGATACCGATACTCCTCCGATACGCCCCTGATACGTATCCAAGGAGTATCCGTGAATAAACGATTTAAAACAATTCAGATACTTGAAGGATACTTTTTCAGTTTGTTTTGGATACGGCCCAGCCCATCTAAGAGACCACTCAGCCCAGTTAAGAGGCAAACAGCAACCCTAGTACCCCAATGCCCCCATCCTTTCCCTCCCAGTTTTCTTTCCTCCTTCCCGAGCTCACACCAGGCGGCGGCTGGTGGCTGCGTACCTAGCAGCTACTCACCCAGGGCCGGCGGCAGCGGAGGCTAGCCGGTGACGAGCTGCTACTCCTCACCAACGCCTCCTGTCACGCAGCAAGCAGGTATGTGCACTTCTCTTCTCCTTTTCTTCTGCCCAGCCAAGCTCATCCCCTCTTCTTTCTCCTCTGATCTATGAAGATCTCATTTTTCTCATCTCCTCCAGATGGCTCCTCCTGCTGAACCTCCTACTGTACCTACAAATTTAAGGGCACCATTGTGGAGCCATGTTCAAATCATAGAGAAGTCACCCGGAGGGGGCAACACTAAATGGAAATGCAACTACTGTGGTCATGAAGCTATGAGTAGCTACTCTAGAGTTTCTGCTCATTTGCTAAAGAAGACAGGGAACCATGGAATCCATGCATGTAAAAAGGTCACAGTTGACATTCTGAATCCCTTTTTTTGAAAAATAAATAAATAGTAAAACGTATCTGTATTGGCACTTTTTCAAAATGATGAATTTACGTATCCGTATTGGCCCGATACTGATACCCGTATCCGTATCGGTGCATTAGAGCATGGCATGAATCAACTTTTAAGCAACTGCATGGTAGTGGTACTACCAGGTGCACATGGTATTACACCTGCACCAAATCAATTCTGAAAGCAAAGTGCAATTGTGAACTGTACAACTAACGGAACTGAACAGAGCACCCCACGCATGCAAATTGAGCTACATTTTTGGGCAAACAATCCCACCTGATCTGCCTCGCGTCGAGGAACCCGCAGAGCTCCGAGGCCCCTGCAAACCACAAGCACCGTCACACGCCGATAAGGAAATCAGAATCAGACGCCAGGGGGGCCGACCGGGAGGGGCTCACCGGGCATGATCTGGAGGCGGTCGAGGCCGTCGCGCTCGAACCGGGCGATGGCCTCGTAGGCGCGGCGCTGCTCGTCGGGGCCCCAGGTCTCGATGCAGCGGAGGATGTCGACGGCGCCCCCGCCGGCCTCGCGCGCCGCGGCGTAGGCCGCCTCCCCGCCGAGCACCTCGCGGTACATGGCCGGGAAGTCGATGACGGGCACCGTCAGGGTCCCGTCCATGTCGAACACCACCCCCCGCAGCGGGAACCTGCGGCGGGCGGCCGCCGCGGAGGAGGACATGGAGACGGCGGCGGGCGGCCTGGGAGCGAGGCGGCGGCGTGGGGGGAGGAGGAGGGGGCGGGGGCCGCCGGCGAGGAGGCGGTGCGCGGGGAGCAGGCGGGGGAGGAGCATGCGTGGCGCGGTCTCCGCCGCCGGACGGCTCGCTCCGGTGGGCGCGTGGGTGGGTGGGCGACCGGCAGTGTCTGTCTGTGGCGTGCGCGCGCGCGTGCCGGCGGCTGCGCGTGTGGTGGGTGGGAGTCGGAGCCCGTGTGATCTGGATTACGCACTGCGTTTTTCTCCAACGGGACTACGTCTTCCGGTATGGACCACGTACAACTCTTACCGGTATCTAACTGCTTTACGTCTTCCAGTATGGGTCACGGGTATCTGCGAGAAAAAAACAGGTTTGCAGTGGCTGTTGCATCCCGCCTGGCACCTGATAACGGCTGATAGAGATTTTAGTCGTCTCCCCAGCCGTTGAATCACATGATCATTACCATTGCTGCATGCTCCTATCCTGTGTATCTCGCGATCCCTTGGCGCACGCCTCTCCCTCGCAACATTGAAGGCCAGCACGTGCAGGGGCAACAGGCTCCGGAGCGCGCGCGAGCTCGACGTCGAACCTGGAGGTCGATGCTGCCAGCACCGTCTTGCAATGGTCACCGGAGGTGGAGGCGGAGTGAAGGAGGGGCAGGGCATGGTACTTGTCCCAGTGCATTATCACACCCTGGGTTTTTGGCAGTGTGGTTCTCATGCGACTCATGGACAGTTAGCTTATAAAATCATGCTTGGTGGCTTCCTGGTCTTCGCGGGGATATTATTCAGATTTTGCCATGGAAGGATCGAGAGATTGTTGTAGTGGACTCATGGCCGAAGGACCCATCTGTTGTTCCAAAATGGAAGGATCGAGAGATTGCTGTAGTAGACCCATGGCCGAAGGACCCATCTGTTGTTTCAAAATCTTCAGTTTCTTCCAACAAACTTTACAACCCATATATCATCATTCGCTAGTGGAAACCACCTCAATGATCTTGATCTTAAGCTTGTAAGACTGGTTCTGCACAAGGGTTGAAAATATGTGTTTAAGCCCAAAGTGTGCATACCAATGAAAGCAACATCAAGATATTTTCACAGTACCATAGAATCATTAGGTTCTACACCAGGTCACCAGCCAAGGCATTGATAATTGTTTCAATTGCTTCTCGACGGCCTTGTCTAGGATTCTGCAATTCAATTCCGTTAGGAACATTCCTAATTCTATACAATTACAACATGTCATAATTAGCTAGTGCACAAAGCATCAGAGAGATCAGAATGAAATATTATAACATGAGAGCAGTCGAGAATGTGTTCTTGAAAGCCGTTGCACCTGAACATTTTGGAGACATTTTGTTTAGGTGGTTTGCGCAAATTTCAGTGAACAAACGAAATCTGAACACATGTTGGCCAATATTTATACATGCGTACTGGTCCACCATTACTTCAACAAACAATATCAGAATGGGTTTCCTTTTTAGACCAGTCATGCACAAAATCTCCCCCAAAGAGTAACAATTGCATGTTTTCTTTACAACTCATTATCGAGTTATTTCGTGCGATGAAACTACTTGTAAAATGTATGATGCCATAATCTCAGTAAAAATACACACTCTCCATCTGTGATGGAAATTTGGTGTCTTGGTTCGCCAGCAACACCGGTAGGGGGCAAAAGGTCGGCAACAACAGTAACCAAACCAACTACATCTATAAATTCAGAAAAATATAAGAGTTTCAGAGTAGGACAGAGCAAACTGGTAAGGAAGTTGAATTTCACAAGTTAAAATTCATGCAAACTAACCTGACATAATTAAGCACAACTGATCAAATATGTTTTTCAAGCTTGGAAAACAGAAGCACATTAGAAGCAAAGCATAGGAAAGCCCGATGGCCGAGGATTTATAAGAATCACGTTGGTTCTGTCGACAAAAGGTTATATAATGTGATCTGCTGCTTTGTACTTTTCTTTTGCCTTTATTATCAAATGTCGTTCAATCTTGTACACCGCCCCCCTCGGATACTGTCTCTGAACTTGCTCATCTTGTATTTTGGTATTAGGCCCTCTGCTATTTCTCCCTAAGAAAGAAAATCAATGGCATTATCTATCATTTTTAACAAAGGCACTAAGCAACACAAATCTAATTACAAAAAATAGCTGCTCTCACCTTTCGGTCAACCATAACAAAGTTTAGACTGTACAATATGGAGGGATCAGTGCTCCAGTGCTCCCATATTATTCTGATTGGAATGATAAACATTAAGCAATACGTATTTCTTGCTAAATCTTTTTAGCAGAGCACCTTCCATCACAACACTATGAGGGTATCTAGGATGCATTACAACAATTGTGACTATCAGTATGGAACCAGATGAAAACTTCTATAATAGATTGAACTCATGATAAAATCGTAAAAGGGCAAAGATAAAAGATTGGAATAGAAATAAAAAGTATGGGCTAAATTCATCATAATTAGAAACAACAACGAAGGAAAAGAAGAGAAGAAAAAGGATTAACCGTGTCAGAAATTTATATCTCAAAAATGTAGAAGATAACTTCAAGAGCGGATGGATTACCTAATCTCTGTGACCAAGATTGAAAGAACTCCAATTGTTGGTGGACAGTTAGATCTTGAGGGGCAGCCTCCCGGGATGAGAAGAGATAACGGAGAAAGATAGGCACAGAGTAAGAAAGGTGAATGGGTCTTCTAAATAAATGAGGACAAAACAACATAAGTCAAAGAAAGAAAAGGGATGAAAAGAAAAAAAAACACAACCAAACCTGGAGAAGCCCTGACACGACGCTTTTCCTCATGAATCTCTCGACAACACAACACGCCTCAGGAAGACTGAGGGATTCACCTTCAAAACCAATTGACCAACACGAGAAATAAACAATTAAGAAAGACCACATAAGAACAAACGAAATCATACAAAAAGGAACAACACAAAACACATCTTACCAAGCGCGGAAGAACCCGCTGGGGAACAGCAGGAAAAACAGGCACATTACCATAGTGGATGCCCCTCCCAGGAAGTCGAAGATGGAGAGGATACCAAAAGCGGAACCTCCGGCACATCAGTACGTAGTAGAACATCGAGGCCGCCCCCTCGCCGTCGCACGAACATGCGCAGCAAAATCGGTAGACAACATCGGAGCTTCGACCAGAATGGTAGGAACAACACATCGGCCACTCCCTCTACCATGCCGACAACCAGAGGAAGCAGCAACCACAAATGCACCACGTGAAAGAGAATGGGGGAACAGTAGAGCAACGACTCCCTCTACCATGGGTCGGGACCACGACATGAAGAAGCATCCATAGACACACCAGGGGTGAGGAAACTTGCTGACGCCATAGGAAGCTCGATCGAAACGGTGGCAACAACAAGAGAACCACCCCCTCTAGCATGCCCACGACCGCAATAAGTAGCAGTGATGGATACACCACATGAACGAAGCGGCCAAGATCGCCCGACAGCAAATCCACCGGAAGCCCCAAATATGATGACCAAAGGACCCAAAGCATAGAGGTCAAGAAATCTGAGGCGATAGCAGTGGGAAACAAATGAGTTAAACTCTCCAAACGGTAAAAACTGGCATGTAAATAGGGGGCAGGAGGAGCAGGCAACCGACTAAACAAATACATGTGGCAGCAGACAGCCGCATCGACGATTAGATAGACCGAAAACGTGGCGAGAAACCAGACATGATCATAAAACCTTGCGACTTCATCAATCTCAAGACGATGTGCCGGCTCTGTCTCTTGGAGGTGCCCATAGAGGTAGGTGTTGCATGTACAGGGCGCCGCAAGGCCTGAATCAAAGCAATCTGGTTTGCAAAGGAATAGGGCGCCGCATGGCAAGGGGCAGAAGACATGGATTTGGGATGTTCTATTGACGTTTGAGTGTACGCATCTGGCAGCAGGATCCAGTAGTCTCTCTGGAAGTTTAGGGCGTACGAGAGTCCTTCGGCTCTAGCCGCAGGTAGCCGCCATGGTGATCGAGAAACATGGGTTCCGCACATCTGGTGTGTGCAGGAGTGCCTGTGCAAATCTGCAAAAATAACTTATGGAGACAAAAGGCCAGAGGCAGGCGGGTTAATGCAAAAATTCCTACGATGAAGAAAATTCACAGGATTTTAATCGGATGACTGGGAACGAAAGGATATAGGGGTGCACGGAAGATGCTGGATTCATAAGATACGACGCCCTTTAAAGGTGTGTGCAGAAAAGATGGTTGTGACAAACTAAAAAGCAAACAAAGCAAAGACTTATATAATACCCGACGCTCCAAGCAAAACTCATATCATGTGATGAATAAAACTCTTACCATAATTATTGGAGGAATTTCCGGCATATGGTCTAGGATTAAAATTGCCTCTATAAGCATTGTTATTAAAATTATTTTGAGAGACAAAATTCACATCAATGGCATCATTATTTTGCTCAATCAAAATAGATAATAGCACATCATTAGGATCAACATGAGCATTTTTATTAGCAACCAATTTCATAAGAGCATCCATTTTATCACTCAACGTAGTAATTTCTTCAACATAATTTACCTTCTTACCAGTTTGAGCTCTTTCGGTATGCCATTGAGAGTAATTTGCCATAATATTATCAAGGAGTTTTCTAGCTTCTCCTAATGTGATTTCCATAAAGGTTCCACCTGCAGCAGAGTCTAGAATATTTTTGATAGGATTTGGTGATGTCTCCCTGGCAATGGCGTCAGAAATTTTTCCTGCTACTTGTGAGCTACATTAGGATTTTCTCGAAGAGTAGAGGATGAAGCAGTAAAATAGAGATAAGTATTTCCCTTGGTTAAGAACCAAGTTTATCAATCTAGTAGGAGAACCACATAGGACCTTGTTAGCAGCACCTACACACACAAAAGCAAATACTTGCACCCAACACAAACAAGGGGGTTGTCAATCCCCTCGGCGGTTATTTGCAATGATAAAATCTCGTAGTGGTAGGTAATAAGATAAATTGCAAAACAAAACAATATAAAGAAAATTACAACAAGATATTTTTGTGTTTTTATATAGGATAAAAGTAGACCCGGGGGCCATAATTTTCACTAGAGACTTCTCTCTCGAGCACATAACATACGGTGGGTGAACAAATTACTGTTGGGCAATTGATAGAAAAGCCTAGACGATATACAAGGCAATGATTATGTATATAGGCATCACGTCCAAGACAAGTAGACCGACTCCTGCCTGCATCTACTACTATTACTCCACCCATCAACCGCTATCTAGCATGCATCTAGGGTATTAAGTTAATAAAAGCAGAGTAACGCCTTAAGCAAGATGACATGATGTAGACAAAGTAAACCCAAGCAATATGAATAAATCCCATCTTTTTATCCTTAATGGCAACAATAAAAATACGTGTCATGTCCTTTTCTGTCACTGGGATTGAGCACTGCAAGATTGAACCCATCACAAAGCACCTCTCCCATTGTAAGATAAATCAATCTAGTTGGCCAAACTAAACGGATATATCAGAGATAAATACAAAGATATAATAATCATGCATAAAAGAACTCAGAAAATACTCAATTAATATTCATGAATAATCTGATCATAAACTCACAATTCATCGGATCCCAACAAACACACCGCAAAACAAGATTACATCGGATAGAACTCCAAGAACATCGAGGAGAACATTGTACTGAAGATCAAAGAGAGAGAAGAAGCCATGTAGCTACTAGCTATGGACCCGTAGGTCTGTGGTAAACTACTCATGCATCATTGGAAGGGCAGCAAGGATGATGTAGAAGCCCTCCGTGATGGATTCCCCCTCCGTTAGGGTGCCGGAAAAGGCCTCTAGATGGGATCGCGGAAGAACAGAAACTTGCGGCGACGGAAAAAGTGTTTCGGTTGTCTCTCTGGTATAATGGAAATATTTGGGAATTTTGAAGGAAATATGCCCTAGAGGCAATAATAAAGTTGTTATTTTATATTTCCTTATTCATGATAAAGGTTTATTATTCATGCTAGAATTATATTGATTAAAAACTTAAATACATGTGTGAATACATAAACAAATACCGTGTCCCTAGTGAGCCTCTACTAGACTAGCTCGTTGATCAAAGATGATTAAGGTTTCCTAACCATAGACATGTGTTGTCATTTGATAACAGGATCACATCATTAGGAGAATGATGTGATGGACAAGACCCAACCGTTAGCTTAGCATATGATCGTTCTAGTTTATTGCTACTGCTTTCTTGAATGTCAAATACATGTTCCTTCGACCATGAGATCATGCAACTCCCGAATACCGGAGGAATACCTTGTGTGCTATCAAACATCACAACGTAACTGGGTGATCATAAAGATGCTCTACAGGTATCTCCGAAGGTGTTTGTTGAGTTGGCATGGATCGAGATTGGATTTGTCACTCCGAGTATCGGAGAGGTATCTCTGGGCCCTCTCGGTAATACACATCATAATAAGCTTGCAAGCAAATAACTAAGGAGTTAGTTACGAGATGATGTATTACCGAACGAGCAAAGAGACTTGTCGATAACGAGATTGAACTAGGTATAGAGATACAGACGATCGAATCTTAGGCAAGTAACATACCGGCAGGCAAAGGGAATTACGTATGTTGTCATAACGGTTCGACCGATAAATATCTTCGTAGAATATGTAGGAACCAATATGGGCATCCAGGTTCTGCTATTGGTTATTGACCAGAGAGGTGTTTCGGTCATGTCTACATAGTTCTCGAATCCGTAGGGTCCGCACGCTTAACGTTCATTGACGATATAGTGTTATATGAGTTATATGATTTGGTGACCGAATGTTGTTCGGAGTCCCGGATGAGTGTTGGAAATATGCCCTAGAGGCAATAATAAAATGTTTATTATTATATTTCCTTGTTCATGATAATTGTCTATTGTTCATGCTATAATTGTATTAACCGGAAACCGTAATACATGTGTGAATACATAGACCATAATATGTCCCTAGTGAGCCTCTAGTTGACTAGCTCGTTGATCAATAGATGGTTGTGGTTTCCTGACCATGGACATTGGATGTCGTTGATAACGGGATCACATCATTAGGAGAATGATGTGATGGACAAGACCCAATCCTAAGCATAGCACAAGATCGTGTAGTTCGTTTGCTAAAGCTTTTCTAATGTCAAGTATCATTTCCTTAGACCATGAGATTGTGCAACTCCCGGATACCGTAGGAATGCTTTGGGTGTATCAAACGTCACAACGTAACTGGGTGACTATAAAGGTGCACTACAAGTATCTCCGAAAGTGTCTGTTGGGTTGGCACGAATCGAGACTGGGATTTGTCACTCCGTATGACGGAGAGGTATCTCTGGGCCCACTCGGTAATGCATCATCATAATGAGCTCAATGTGACTAAGGAGTTAGTCATGGGATCATGCGTTACAGAACGAGTAAAGAGACTTGCCGGTAACGAGATTGAACGAGGTACGGGGATACCGACGATCGAATCTCGAGCAAGTAACATACCGATGGACAAAGGGAATTGTATACGGGATTGATTGAATCCCCAACATCGTGGTTCATCCGATAAGATCATCGTGGAACATGTGGGAGCCAGTATCGGTATCCAGATCCCGCTATTGGTTTATTGGCCAGAGAGGTGTCTCGGTCATGTCTACATGGTTCCCGAACCCGTAGGGTCTACACACTTAAGGTTCGGTGACGCTAGAGTTGTAATGGGAATAGTATGTGGTTACCGAAGGTTGTTCGGAGTCCCGGATGAGATCCCGGACATGACAAGGAACTCCGGAATGGTCCGCAGGTGAAGATCGATATATTGGACGAAGGGTATTGGAGTCAGGAATTGTTCTGAGAGTACCGGGTGACGACCAGCGTGACCGAAAGGAGTTTCGGAGGCCCCGGCAAGCGTTGGGGGGCCTTATGGGCCAAGGGGAGGGGGCACACCAGCCCACTAAGGGGCTGTGCACCCCTCCCACCCCATCTCACGTAACCTGGAGAGGTGGGGGCGCCTCCCGTAGGGCAGCCGCCCCTCCCGGCTTGGGGGGCAAGTTTCCTAGGGTTGGGGGCGCCCAAACCCATCTAGGGTTTCCCCTGTGGCTGCCGCCGCTCCCCTAGGGAAACCCTAGGGCGCCTCCTCCTCCCCCCTTCCCCTATATATAGTGAGGGATAGAGAGGGCTGCAACACCCCTTCCCCTGGCGCAGCCCTCCCTCCTCCTACACCTCCTCCTCCTCCATAGTGCTTGGCGAAGCCCTGCCGGAGAACCGCAAGCTCCACCACCACGCCGTCGTGCTGCCGGAGCTCTCCCTCAACTTCTCCTTTCCCCTTGCTGGATCAAGAAGAAGGAGACGTCCCCGAGCTGTACGTGTGTTGAACGCGGAGGCGCCGTCCGTTCGGCGCTTGGATCGGATCTTCCGCGATTTGGATCGCCGCGAGTACGACTCCATCAACCGCGTTCTTGTAACACTTCCGCTTAGCGATCTTCAAGGGTATGAAGATGCACTCCCTCTCTCTCGTTGCTAGCATCTCCTAGATTGATCTTGGTGAAACGTAGGAATTTTTTTGAATTATTACTATGTTCCCCAACAGTGGCATCATGAGCGAGGTCTATGCGTAGATTCTATGCACGAGTAAAACACAAGTAGTTGTGGGCGATGATTTGTTCAATTTGCTTACCGTTACTAGTCTTATCTTGATTTGACGGCATTGTGGGATGAAGCGGCCCGGACAGACCTTACACGTACGCTTACGTGAGACAGGTTCCACCGACTGACATGCACTTGTTGCATAAGGTGGCTAGCGGGTGTCTGTCTCTCCCACTTTAGTCGGATCAGATTCGATGAAGAGGGTCCTTATGAAGGGTAAATAGCAATTGGCATATCACCGTTGTGGCTTTTGCGTAGGTAAGAAACGTTCTTGCTAGAAACCCATAGCAGCCACGTAAAACATGCAACAACAATTAGAGGACGTCTAACTTGTTTTTGCTGGGTATGCTATGTGATGTGATATGGCCAAAAGGATGTGATGAATTATATATATGTGATGTATGAGATTGATCATGTTCTTGTAATAGGAATCATGACTTGCATGTCGATGAGTGTGACAACCGGCATGAGCCATAGGAGTTGTCTTAATTTATTGTATGACCTGCGAGTCAATATAAACACCATGTAATTACTTTACTTTATTGCTAACCGTTAGCCATAGTAGTAGAAGTAATAGTTGGCGAGACAACTTCATGAAGACACGATGATGGAGATCATGGTGTCATGCCGGTGACGATGGTGATCATGCCGCGCCTCGAAGATGGAGATCAAAGGCGCAAGATGATATTGGCCATATCATGTCACTTTATGATTTGCATGTGATGTTTGTCATGTTTACATCTTATTTGCTTAGAACGACGGTAGCATAAATAAGATGATCCCTCACTAAAATTTCAAGAAATGTGTTCCCCCTAACTGTGCACCGTTGCGAAGGTTCGTTGTTTCGAAGCACCACGTGATGATCGGGTGTGATAGATTCTAACATTCGCATACAACGGGTGTAAGCCAGATTTACACATGCGAAACACTTAGGTTGACTTGACGAGCCTAGCATGTACAAACATGGCCTCGGAACACGAGAGACGGAAAGGTCGAACATGAGTCGTATGGTAGATGCGATCAACATGGAGATGTTCACCGTTGATGACTAGTCCGTCTCACGTGATGATCGGACACGGCCTAGTCGATTCGGATCATGTATCACTTAGATGACTAGAGGGATGTCTATCTGAGTGGGAGTTCATTAAATAATTTGATTAGTTGAACTCATTATCATGAGCATAGTCTAAATTGTCTTTGCAAATTATGTTGTAGATCAATAGCTCGCACTTTAGCTCCCTGTTTTAATACGTTCCTATAGAAAGACTAAGTTGAAAGATATTCTGAGCAACTATACGGACTGGGTCCGTAACTTGAGGATCATCCTCATAGCTGCCAAGAAAGCATATGTCCTTGAAGCACCGCTAGGTGACGCACCCATTTTCCCAGCAACTCAAGACGTTATGAACGCCTGGCAGTCGCGTAGTGATGATTACTCCCTAGTTCAGTGCGGCATGCTTTACAGCTTAGAATCAGGGCTCCAAAAGCGTTTTGAGCAACACGGAGCATATGAGATGTTCCAAGAGCTGAAAATGGTTTTCCAAGCTCATGCCCGGGTCGAGAGATATGAAGTCTCCGACAAGTTCTATAGTTGTAATATGGAGGAAAATAGTTCTGTCAGCGAGCATACACTCAAAATGTCTGGGTACTTCAATCGTTTGAATCAAGTGGGAGTTAATCTTCCAGATAAGAGAGTGATTGACAGAGTTCTCCAGTCACTATCACCAAGCTACTAGAGCTTCGTGATGAACTATAACATGCAAGGGAAGATGATCCCGGAGCTATTCATCGTGCTTAAGGCCGTAAAGGTAGAAATCAAGAAGGAGCATCAAGCATTGATGGTTAACAAGACCACTGGTTTCAAGAAGGGCAAGGGCAAGAAGGGAAACTTCATGAATGGCAAACCAGTTGCCGCTCCAGTGAGGAAACCCAAGAACCCAAACCCGAGACGAAGTGCTTCTATTAGGGGAACGGTCATTGGTAGCGGAACTGCCTCAAATACTTGGTAGATAAGAAGGCTGGCAACTTCAACAAAAGTATATTTGATATATGTGTGTACCTTACTAGTACACCTAGTAGCACCTGGGTATTAGATACCGGTTCAGTTGCTAATATTGGTAACTCGAAACAAAAGCTACGGAATAAACGGAGACTAGCTAAGGGCGAGGTAACGATGTGTGTTGGAAGTGTTTCTAAGGTTGATGTGATCACCATCGCACGCTCCCTCTACCTTCGGGATTAGTGTTGAACCTAGATAAATGTTGTTTGCATTGGTGTCTGCGTTTGATTAGATCATGTTTATTGCAATACGGTTATTCCTTTAAGTCAGAGAATAATGGTTATTCTGATTACATGAATAACACCTTATATGGTCATGCACCCAATGTGAATGGTTTATTGAATATCGGTCGTAGTGATGCACATGTTCATAACATTGATGCCAAAAGATGTAGAGTTGATAATGATAGTACCACTTTCTTGTGGCACTACCGCTTAGGTCATATTGGTGTAAAGCGCATGAAGAACCTCCATGCCGATGGACTTTTGGAGTCACTTGATTTTGAATCACTTGACACATGCGAACCATGCCTCATTGGCAAGATGACTAAAACCCCGTTTTTTTGGAACAATGGAACGGGCAAGTGACTTGTTGGAAATCATACATGCTGATGTGTGCGGTCCGATGAGTGTTGACGCGTGTGGTGGATATCGTTATTTTCTCACCTTCATCGATGAATTGAGTAGATATGGGTATGTTTACTTAATGAAGCATAAGTCTGAAACGTTTGAAAAGTTCAAGCAATTTCAGAGTGAAGTTGAGAATCATCGTAACAAGAAGATCAAGTTCCTACGATATGATCAAGGGGAGAGTATCTGAGTTATGAGTTTGGCAATCACTTAAGACAAGGTGGAATCGTTTCACAGTTGACGCCACCTGGAACACCATAGCGTAATGGTGTGTCCGAACGTCGTAATCGCACTCTATTGGATATGGTGCGATCTATGATGTCTCTTACTGATCTACCACTGTCGTTTTGGGGTTATGCATTAGAGACAACTACATTCACTTTAAATAGGGCACCATCTAAGTCCGTGGAGACGACACCGCATGAACTATGGTTTGGCAAGAAACCTAAGTTGTCGTTTCTTAAGGTTTGGGGCTGCAGGCTTCAGCCAGAAAAGCTCGAACCCAAAGCGGATAATTGTGTCTTCATAGAATACCCAAAGAAGACTATTGGGTATACCTTCTATCTCAGATCTGAGGGCAAAGTGTTTGTCGCTAAGAACAGGTCCTTTCTCGAGAAAGAGTTTCTCTCGAAAGAATTGAGTCGGAGGAAGATAGAACTTGATGAGGTTGTTGAACCTTTACTCCAACCAGAGAGTAGCGCAGCACAGAAAGATGTTTCTGTGGCACCTACGTCAGTTGAAGATAAAGCTAATGATGATGATCATGAAGCTTCAGATCAAGTTACTATCGAACCTCGTAGGTCGACAAGGGTGCGTACAGCTTCTGAGTGGTAACCCTGTCTTAAAGGTCATGTTGTTGAACAACAGTGAACCTACGAGCTATGGAGAAGCGATGGTGGGCCCAGATTCCAACAAATGGCTAGGAGCCATGAAATCTGAGATAGGATCCAAGTATGAGAACAAAGTATGGACTTTGGTGGACTTGCCCGATGATCGGCGAGCCATAGAAAATAAGTGGATCTTTAAGAAGAAGTCTGACACGGATGGTAATGTGACCATCTATAAGGCTAGGCTTGTCGCTAAGGGTTATCAACAAGTTCAAGGAGTTGACTACGATGAGACCTTCTCACCCGTAGCGAAGCTGAAGTCCGTCCAAATCATGTTAGCAATTGCCGCATTCTATGATTATGAAATCTGGCAAATGGACGTCAAGACGGCATTCCTTAACGGTTTCCTTAAGGAAGAATTGTATATGATGCAGCCGGAAGGTTTTGTCGATCCTAAAAATGCTGACAAGGTATGTAAGCTCCAGCCCTCCATCTATGGGCTGGTGCAAGCATCTCGGAGTTGGAACATACACTTTGATGAGGTGATCAAAGTTTTTGGGTTTATACAAAGTTTGCAAGAAACTTGTATTTACAAGAAAGTGAGTGGGAGCACTACGACATTTCTGATAAGTATATGTGAATGACATATTTTTGATCAGAAATGATGTAGAATTTCTGGAAAGCATAAAGGGTTGTTTGAATGGAGTTTTTCAAAGGAAGACCTGGGTAAAACTGCTTACATGTTGGGTATCAAGATCTATAGAGATAGATCAAGACGCCTGATAAGACTTTCACAGAGCACATACCTTGACATGATTTTGAAGGAGTTCAAAATGGATCAGTCAAAGAAGGAGTTCTTGCCTGAGTTGTAAGGTGTGAAGTTAAGACTTAAAGCTCGACCACGGTAGAAGAAAGAGAAAGGACGAAGGTCGTCCAATATGCCTTAGCCATAGGCTCTATACGATATGCCATGCTGTGTACCGCACCTGATATGTGCCTTGCCACGTGTCTAGCAAGGGGATACAAGAGTGATCCAGGAGTGGATCATTGGACAACGGTCAAGATTGTCCTTAGAGGAATAAGGAAATGTTTCTCGGTTATGGAGGTGATAAAGAGTTCGGCGCAAAGGGTTACGTCGATGCAAGCTTTAACACCTATCCGGATGACTCTCAGTAGCAAACAGGATACGTATAGTGGAGCAACCATTTGGGATAGCTCCAAGTGGAGCGTGGAAGCAGCATCTACAATACGACCTAGAGATTTGCGAAGTACCTACGGATCTGTTATTGCAGACCCGTTGACTAAACCTCTTCCACGAGCAAAACATGATCAGCACCAGAACACTATGGGTGTTTGATTCATCACAATGTAACTAGATTATTGACTCTAGTGCAAGTGGGAGACTGTTGGAAATATGCCCTAGAGGCAATAATAAAATGTTTATTATTATATTTCCTTGTTCATGATAATTGTCTATTGTTCATGCTATAATTGTATTAACCGGAAACCGTAATACATGTGTGAATACATAGACCACAATATGTCCCTAGTGAGCCTCTAGTTGACTAGCTCGTTGATCAATAGATGGTTGTGGTTTCCTGACCATGGACATTGGATGTCGTTGATAACGGGATCACATCATTAGGAGAATGATGTGATGGACAAGACCCAATCCTAAGCATAGCACAAGATCGTGTAGTTCGTTTGCTAAAGCTTTTCTAATGTCAAGTATCATTTCCTTAGACCATGACATTGTGCAACTCCCGGATACCATAGGAATGCTTTGGGTGTATCAAACGTCACAACGTAACTGGGTGACTATAAAGGTGCACTACAGGTATCTTCGAAAGTGTCTGTTGGGTTGGCACGAATCGAGACTGGGATTTGTCACTCCGTATGACGGAGAGGTATCTCTGGGCCCACTCGGTAATGCATCATCATAATGAGCTCAATGTGACTAAGGAGTTAGTCACGGGATCATGCGTTACGGAACAAGTAAAGAGACTTGCCGGTAACAAGATTGAACGAGGTACGGGGATACCAACGATCGAATCTCGGGCAAGTAACATACCGATGGACAAAGGGAATTGTATACGGGATTGATTGAATCCCCGACATCGTGGTTCATCCGATAAGATCATCGTGGAACATGTGGGAGCCAGTATGGGTATCCAGATCCCGCTATTGGTTATTGGCTAGAGAGGTGTCTCGGTCATGTCTGCATGGTTTCCGAACCCGTAGGGTCTACACACTTAAGGTTCGGTGACGCTAGAGTTGTAATGGGAATAGTATGTGGTTACCGAAGGTTGTTTGGAGTCCCGGATGAGATCCCGGACATGACGAGGAACTCTGGAATTGTTCGGAGGTGAAGATCGATATATTGGACGAAGGGTATTGGAGTCCGGAATTGTTCTGGGAGTACTGGGTGACGACCAGCGTGACCGAAAGGAGTTTCGGAGGCCCGGGCAAGCGTTGGGGGGCCTTATGGGCCAAGGGGAGGGGGCACACCAGCCCACTAAGGGGTTGTGCGCCCCTCCCACTCCATCTCACGTAACCTGGAGAGGTGGGGGCGCCTTCCCTAGGGCAACCGCCCCTCCCGGCTTCGGGGGCAAGTTTCCCAGGGGTGGGGGCGCCCAAACCCATCTAGGGTTTCCCCTGTGGCCGCCGCCCCTCCCCTAGGGAAACCCTAGGGCGCCTCCTCCTCCCCCCTTCCCCTATATATACTGAGGGATAGAGAGGGCTGCAACACCCCTTCCCCTGGCGTAGCCCTCCCTCCTCCTACACCTACTCCTCCTCCGTAGTGCTTGGCGAAGCCCTGCCGAAGAACCGCAAGCTCCACCACCACGCCGTCGTGCTGCCGGAGCTCTCCCTCAACTTCTCCTTTCCCCTTGCTGGATCAAGAAGAAGGAGACGTCCCCGGGCTGTACGTGTGTTGAACGCGGAGGCACCGTCCGTTTGGCGCTTGGATCGGATCTTCCGCGATTTGGATCGCCGCGAGTACGACTCTATCGACCGCGTTCTTGTAACGCTTCCGCTTAGCGATCTTCAAGGGTATGAAGATGCACTCCCTCTCTCTCGTTGCTAGCATCTCCTAGATTGATCTTGGTGACACGTAGGATTTTTTTTTGAATTATTACAACGTTACCCAACAATGAGATCACGGACATGACGAGGAGCTCCGGAATGGTCCGGAGGTAAATATTTATATATAAGACGATGATATTTGGACACCAGAAGAGTTTCGGGATGTACCGGGTAGAAATCGGGTCACGGGAAGGGGTTCCGGACACCCCCGGGAGGTTAATAGGCCATATGGGCCAAGGGGGGGGGGGGACACACCAGCCCACAAGGGGACTGGCGCACCCCTCCTAGGCTACAGCCCTTGGGGAGAGAAGGAAAGGGGGGGAGTCAGCCTCCCCCTTCCTTTCCTCTCCCCCATTTCCTTCCCCCTTCCGGCAAATATGGAAAGGGGAGGGGGGCGCGGCCAGGGCAGGAGCCCAAGTAGGATTCGGTCCTACTTGGGGCGCCTCCTGGCTACTCCCCTCTCCCCTACCTATATATATGTGGGAGGAGGGCGCCACACATAACCACGGCAATATCTTAGCCGTGTGCGGCGACCCCCCCCACCGTTTACACCCTCGGTCATATTTTTTCGTAGTGCTTAGGCGAAGCCCTGCGGAGATAGAATCACCATCACCGTCACCACGCTGTCGTGCTGACGGAACTCATCCACTACCACGTCGTCTTGTTGGATCAAGAAGGTGTGGACGTCACTGAGCTGGACGTGTGCTGAATGAGGAGGTGTCGTACGTTCGGTACTTGATCGGTTGGATCGCGAAGAAGTTTGACTACATCAACCGTGTTACTAAAAGCTTCCACTTACGGTCTACGAGGGTACGTAGACACACTCTCCCCCTTGTTGCTATGCATCTCCTTGGATAGATCTTGCGTGGGCGTAGAATTTTTTTGTTTTCCATGCAACGTTTCCCAACAATGGCATCCGAGCCAGGTCTATGTGTAGATGATATGCACGAGTAGAACACAAAGAGTTGTGGGCGGTGATAGTCATACTGCTTACCACCAATGTCTTATTTTTAATTGGCGTTATTGTGGGATGAAGCGGCCCGGACCAACCTTACATGTCCACGCACATGAGACCGTTTCCACCGACTGACATGCAACTAGTTTTGCATAAAGGTGGCTGGCGGGTGTCTGTTTCTCCTACTTTAGTTGAATCGAATTTGAATATGGCCGGTCCTTGAAGAAGGTTAAAACAGCAAACTTGATAATCACCATTGTGGTTTTTTGCGAAGGTAAGAACGGTTCTTGCTAGAAGCCTGTAGCAGCCACGTAAAACTTGCAACAACAAAGTAGAGGACGTCTACTTGTTTTTGCAGGGCATGTTGTGATGTGATATGGTCAAGACGTGATGTGATACACGTTGTTGTATGAGATGATCATGTTTTGTAATATCGACAACCGGCAGGAGCCTTTGGGTTGTCTCTTGATTATTGTATGAAATGCAAATGCCATGTAATTGCTTTACTTTATCGCTATGCGTTAGCAATAGTTGTAGAAGCAATAGTTGGCGAGACGACCCCGACGAACGATGGAGATCAAGGTGTCAAGCCAGTGACGATGGAGATCATGACGATGCTTTGGAGATGGAGATCAAAAGCACAAGATGATGATGGCCATATCATGTCACATATTTTAATTGCATGTGATGTTTATCCTTTATGCATCTTATTTTGCTTAGTACGGCGGTCGCATTATAAGATGATCCCTTCACTAAATTTCAAGATAAAAGTGTTCTCCCTGAGTATGCACCGTTGCCAAAGTTCGTCGTTTTGAAGCACCTCGTGATGATCAGGTGTGATAGACTCTACGTTCATATACAACAGGTGTAAGATAGTTTTGCACATGCAGAATACTTGGGTTAATCTTGACGAGCCTAGCATGTACAAACATGGTCTCGGAACACTGGAGACCGAAAGGTCGAACATGAGTCATATAGTAGATATGATCAACATAGAGATGTTCACCATTGATGACTACCCCATCTCATGTGATGATCGGACATGGGTTAGTTGATTTTGATCATGTATCACTTAGATAACTTGAGGGATGTTTATTTAAGTGGGAGTTCATTAGTAATTTGATGAATTGAACTTAATTTATCATGAACTTAGTCCTGGTAGTATTTGCATATCTATGTTGTTGATCAATGGCCCGAGCTACCGTTCCCCTGAATTTTAATGCGTTCCTAGAGAAAGCTAAGTTGAAAGATGATGGTAGCAACTACACAGACTTTGTCCGTAACTTGAGGATTATCCTCATTGCTGCATAGAAGAATTATGTCCTTGATGCACCGCTAGGTGACTGACCTGCTGCAGGAGCTACTGCAGATGTTATGATCGTCTGGCAGGCTCGATCTGATGACTACTCGATAGTTCAGTGTGCCATGCTTTACGGTTTAGAACCGGGACTTCAAAGATGTTTTGAACATCATGGAGCATATGAGATGTTCCAAGAGTTGAAGTTAATATTTCAAGCAAATGCCCGGGTTGAGAGATATGAAGTCTCCAACAAGTTCTATAGCTGCAAGATGGAGGAGAATAGTTCTGTCAGTGAACACATACTCAAAATGTCTGGGTATCATAACCACTTGACTCAGCTGGGAGTTGATCTTCCAGTTGATAGTGTTATTGACAGAGTTCTTCAATCACTGCCACCAAGCTACAAAGGCTTCGTGATGAACTATAATATGCAAGGAATCAATAAAACGATTCCTGAGCTCTTCGCAATGCTTAAGGCCGCGGAGGTAGAAATCAAGAAGGAGCATCAAGTGTTGATGGTTAACAAGACCGCTAGTTTCAAGAAAAAGGGCAAGGGAAAGAAAGGGAAATTCAAGAAGAATGGCAAGCAAGCTGCCACTCCTGGGAAGAAGCACAAAGCTCGACCCAAGCCTGAAACTGAGTGATTCTACTGCAAATGTATATTTGATATACATGTTATTGATGTGTACCTTACTAATGCTCGTAGTAGCACCTGGGTATTCAATATTGGTTCGGTTGCTCATATTTGTAACTCGAAACAGGAGCTGCGGAATAAACGAAGATTGGCTAAGGACTAGGTGACAATGCGCGTTGGGAATGGTTCCAAGGTCGATGTGATCGCCGTCGGCACGCTACCTCTACATCTACCTTCGGGATTAGTTTTAGACCTCAATAATTGTTATTTGGTGCCAGCGTTGAGCATGAACATTATATCTGGATCTTGTTTATTGCGAGATGGTTATTCATTTATGTCAGAGAATAATGGTTGTTCTATTTATATGAGTAATATCTTTTATGGTCATGCACCCTTGATGAATGGTCTATTCATATTGAATCTCGATCATAGTGATACACATATTCATAATATTGATGCCAAAAGATGCAAAGTTGATAATGATAGTGCAACATACTTGTGGCACTGCCGTTTAGGTCATATTGGTGTAAAGCGCATGAAGAAACGCCATGCAGATGGACTTTTGGGGTCACTTGATTATGAATCATTTGATACTTGCGAACCATGCCTCATGGGCAAGATGACTAAAACTCCATTGTCCGGAACAATGGAGCGAGCTAATAACTTATTGGAAATAAGACATACCGATGTATGCGGTCCGATGAGTGTTGAAGCACACGGCAGGTATCGTTATTTTCCGACCTTCACAGATGATTTTAGTAGGTATGGGTATATCTACTTGATGAAACACAAGTCTGAAACATTTGAAAAGTTCAAAGAATTTCAGAGTGAAGTGGAGAATCATCGTAACAAGAAAATAAAGTTTCTACGATCTGATCGCGGAGGCGAATATTTGAGTTACGAGTTTGGCCTTCATTTAAAACAATGTGGAATTGTTTCACAACTCACGCCACCTGGAACACCACAGCGTAATGGTGTGTCCGAATGTCGTAACCGTACTTTATTAGATATGGTGCAGTCTATGATGTCTCTTACCGATTTACCACTATCGTTTTGGGGTTATGCATTAGAGACAGCTGCATTCACGTTAAATAGGGCATCGTCTAAATCCGTTGAGACGACACCGTATGAACTATGGTTTGGCAAGAAACCTAAGCTGTCATTTCTTAAAGTTTGGGGATGCGACGCTTATGTCAAAAGGCTTCAGCCTGATAAGCACGAACCTAAATCGGAGAAGTGCGCCTTCATAGGATATCCTAAGGAAAGTATTGGGTACACCTTCTACCACAGATCCGAAGGCAAGATCTTTGTTGCTAAGAATGGGTCCTTTCTAGAGAAGGAGTTTCTCTCGAAAGAAGTGAGTGGAAGGAAAGTAGAACTTGCACTACAAAAAAAATACACTTCCGTGATGATACGTCTTTGTCACAGTAGGTCATGTTTTCTGTCATGCATGTACATCCATGACAATTTTATGACAGAATCAAGATAGTCATACCTGTGTTGTCGTAGAAGTGTTCCATGACAATACCAAAATCATCATCACGGAAGTGTTCACTTCCGTGACGATAAATGACGCGTCATGGAAGTGCTTTCGTTAAGGGTAACCGACACATGGCATCCACCATAATGGGTCGCCGTTAAGCTATCGGGTCTGGTTTTAGATCCGATAACCCGTTAACAGCCCAACCAATGGGGATTTTCCACGTATAAAATCCTCATTCACCGGAGTATCCGCATGTCGGCTCAGTGCTAGGACAGATGTCATCCAGCGAATGGACGGGGCGCGCCTATGATACGTCGACACGTAGCTCGACCCAACAGTGGCCCATTCAGGTCAAAAGGCCGACCTATTTGACTTAGTCAAAAGGTCGCGGCCCGGCCCACGGAAGGCCTGTTAACGGCCTGCTCGCATATAGCCCATTTATAGCCCGCTAACTCACGGCCTGTTATAACCTATCCGAATTAGGCCCAGTAGCGCCATATGGGCCGTCCAACATGATTCCAGCCCGTTGTAACTTTCGGCCCATGTATGGCCCATGACGTCTTTCGGCCCATATGAGGCCCTTTGTAAATCTTGGCCCATAAACGGCCCGTGGTGAAACTGGCCCATAATGAACAGTATATGGCTTTATACCCATTACCGGCCCATTATTCCATTGGGCCATTTCAGCCCGTGTTATCTTTCGGCCTTTTAAGGGCCCATTTCCGGCATTCGATTACTTATGGTCCATTACTGGCCTGTTCCGCTTGTGGGCCATATTCAGCCTGTGGTTAAAGTCGGCCCATTTGTGGCCCTTTAATCCGTTGGGCCATTTTCATAGCGCCATCAAATATGGCCCATTAACGACCCGTTATGCCTACCGATAGAATTAAGCCCGTTGTAAACATGGGCCTATTAACGGCCCGTTATGGTCGGCCCATAAACACACGATTCCCATTATAGCCCGTTTACGGCCCATATTGTGGTCCGTTAATTGTCCACGAAAGTACGGCCCATGTTTAGCCAATCGATCATATGGCCCGTAGAAGTCCCATTGAATCTACGACCCGTAGAAGGCCCATGGATCATACGGACCTTAGGAGGCCCACTACAGCAGGCAGCAGGACCATTACAACGGTCCGTATGTTGCCCATGGTTATTGTGGCCTAGTTCTAAAAAAAAGGTTACCGCGGAAAAAGAACTGCAGCGCCTACAAGCAAAAAAATAAACAAGACAATAAGGAAATAAATAAGCAAGCAACTTATGCTAGGCTATTACGGCTATTACAAATATTACATCCAGTGGGCATCAAACTTCGCCACCAGTACAAATATAGTGAACAAAGCAGCATATTACATACACTGGGCATCTAAATTGGCCACCAGTGAAAATAAACACGGCAGCAAAACTAGTCCAGAACTAAAACCACTTCAGAAGAGCTCAAGAAACGATATCCTGGATGCCCACCATGCTGGCAAGAAGCTTAGCAAGATTATTAGTTTTCTCTTGTTTGGCGGTAAAATCGTCCAACACTTACTGTTGCACCAGAAAGTATGCATATAAATTCTGCAGGAACTTCCCAGTCCTTCGGCTTGTTGCCGCACCACAGCTGACTGATGCCTTTCAGCTTGTAGCTGAGACCGAAGAAGCTGAAGTGATTTAGGCAGCGAGTTCGAAGAGCTTCTGCCAGCGGTAGTGGCCAGTAACTCAAACACTACATCAACGCAGGACTTTGGGGTTGTCTCACTGTCTACACGATAGTTTTTATCACCTTTCTTGGAGACCAACAGGGTTGTCTCACTATCTTGAACCTTATCTGCATTACTTTCTCTACCATTGCATAATGGGGTGCTCTTCTCCAATATTCTGTTCGCATTCTACAAGAGAAACAAGCAGACACATCCCAGGTTTAGCATGTAGTATATGAAACTCATTTTGGTAAACCAGTTCAGTAGTAAGGTGGACAGGATAACAGCATGAAACAAACATATATCTATGTACTATGGTCACTGTATTGTCTATATCATTCTAGTTTATGTTGCCAAATCAAGATAGAGACACAGTTCAAATCATATCTTTTTAAGACACGGCAGCATAGACAGAATATAAGTGTGGGAAACTACACAGCACTGGCAACACTTGTAATGTGCATGACATGAGAACAACTTTTTATACAACTGAAACTGAAATCAACATAGAGCAAGAAGTTAGAACAGCAATCCAGTTAAAGAAATCTGTTTAAAACATACCTGTTGCACCCTTGGAGTTTCAATTGGATCATTCAAATTCGAAATTAGTTGGTATGAGTAAATACAGTGATGCAAGAGCAAAGGAGTATGGACCATAGCTACGGAATCTGACCTGAGAACAATTGCTCTTCTGCTTTAAATGTGGAGTTTGGGTTCGCTGTGGTGGTTTTCGTGCTTTGGGCACTGTAGTTGCTTTACAAACTACTCGTGTGGGGGTACTCTGTGGTGGACTTGGTGCTGTGTCAACTTGAAGTGGGTTACTATCTACTAGGGTTGGGGTTAGATGGGGTGTAGCTGGTTCTCTGTCCAACGGTGTAAGTGTACAATCTGGAAGAGTCTCGATTATGTGTGGTGGGGCTAGTTCGTGGGCCAGTACAACCATGGTTCTCTCTGCATCAACGGGTAGCACCGTCTTTTGTGAAGAACGGGTTTTTACTCCCTTAGATACTGCCATCACCCCCTCCAATTCAATTGGCTGATAAACAAGAAAAGAAATTGAATGTACAGACATTGTATTGATAGACAGATGTGGTAATTCACATATATGTTGTCTAACCAAATAGGACAGCATGACACAATTTCACATATATGATGGCTAACTAAACAGGATAGCATGACACAGTTTCAGATATATGATGGATAACTTAACAGGATATAATGGCATAATTCAACATATGATGAGTATCTAAACAGGATGACATGACAAAACTAAGGAGCTGGCACTCGCATGTATGATCTGTAAACTAAGCAGATGGCATTGAATATTGTGTATATGATGTCTAAACTAAGCAACGCAAGACACCATATGCATGATATGAGAAATATAAACATTGCAATTTAGAGCATACACCTCAGGTGGGATATAGGACTGGTCATCTATCTATGAATCCTCCTCTAAGGAGCTATACGTAACCATCAGATATATGCTTCAACAGGTACCATTGCCTGCTTTGAAGACCTTGTTTTCACTCCAGATTTTTCCATAACCAGCTCAAATGGCTGATACACATGAAGAGTAGTTCAACATACACAGATTGTCAACAAATGGAATATGTAATGAAAAAAAGGATGGCATGAGATAATTCACATATATGATGCCTGGCTACATGAAGCCTGGCTACACAGGATGGCGGTGCATAATTCACATATATGATAACTGGCTAAAAAACATGGCATTGCATAATTCACATATTTGATATAGAAAGCAAACATGAGGCATTCACACAAAGCATGTCTAATCTAAGCAGATGGCATGGCAATGCAAGACACCATATGCATGATATGAGCAATATAACCCTGCCAAGTTAGAGCATACACCTCAGGGCGGGGGGAGGGGGGATACGACTGGTCATCTGTCTTTGAATCCTCCTCTGAGGAGCTATCTGTAACCATCAAGAAATCTGCATCGACAGGTAGCACTGACTGCTCAGAAGACCTTGTTTTCACTCCAGATTTTCCCATCACCAACTCAAATGGCTGATGCACAGGAAGAGTAGATGAATGTACAAACATTCTTGACAAATGGAATACATTATGAAAAAAAATAGTATGGCATGATACAATTCACATATACGATGACTGGCTAAACAGGATGGCATTGCATGATTCACGTATATGATGCCTGGTTAAAGAAGATGGCATTGCATAATTCACATATACTCCCTCCGTTCCTAAATATTTGTCTTTTTAGAGATTTCAAATGGACTACCACATACGGATGTATATAGACATATTTTAGAGTGTAGATTCACTCATTTTCTCCATATGTAGTCACTTGTTGAAATCTCTAAAAAGACAAATATTTAGGAATGGAGGGAGTACGATATAGAAACCAAATAGGTGGCATTCCCACAAAGAAAATCTAAACTAAGCTGATGACATATAAGATGTATAAAGTGAGTAATGTGAGGGGCCATATGCATGATATGACCAACATCAGCATGCCAGGTTAGAGCAAACACCTCAGGGGGTAAATAGGAGTGGTCGGCTCCCTCTGAATCCCCCTCTGAACAGTTATCTTCCTCTGGAATGGGGGGAGGGGGGCCCCCACTTCGCCCACCATGGAGCGGCGTCTGCATGACATTATATTCCCACGCAATGGTCTTCTCTTTTTCTCTACATGTTCAGTACGCTTGTGTACAATAACTGACATACATAATAAAAAACATAGTTAGATTATGTAAGGCCTAAGGAGTGCATGCAGAAATCAAGACTGATGGTAGCAAACGAGTGGATAGATCCAAAACCAATGATAGCAGGCAGATGATAGCTTCAGTTTAAAAAGATAGACGATGGCTCATCTACTATTTGTTGCCCACCGAACATGAACCACATCACATAGAAGACCCCAGATGAACCAGATAGTAGACAGATACTATTCGTTGCCGCGTCGATATGTGCCCAAAGGGCATTTTAAAACTCAAGTTGGAACATTAGTTTGGACCTGACTCGGAGTCTAAGAGGTGAACAAGACGATAAAGTAGCAGGTAATAATAACCAATGTATAACGTAAGCAGACACGAAAGAGTGCGACCTCTCTTCCGGAACCGTGTAGTCCTCAGGTTCATCTACTCAGTCAATGATGGTAATGCAGTTGGCGTGGCTGCCGGCAACGGGGAAGATGATCTAAGGCGGCGAAAGAAGGCCTACAGGGGAATCTCTGCTACCGTGAACGCTTCCGTCGATGGTGCACCTCAGGTGGGGTGGATGACGGCACGACAGGAGCGGGACAAAACACACAGAGTTTTCTTTGACACCTATCTGAAAATGAAGCAAATCTGTACGGGCTCCTTAGAATTGGAGGATTCTAAAAATGTAGGGACAGGAAATACACATGAATAGGATAGGAATGCATGTGCAAAACAGAGCATTTGCAAACATAGGATTTCTGTCAACCTGGGTGTTTGGTTCACATGAATTGGAAGAACACAGAAATGGAGAAACATGGTCAAATTAAAGTCAAACCACATGAAAATATAAAATAAGAATCTTATTATGCCGGTAATGCACTTAGTCCTGTTCTTCATGCATATTAATTTGAAAAAGACGTCCAAGTGGATATTAAAATTCCTACATTTTTTCTTTGAAAGAGACACCAAAGGAAAAAATCCTCCAGTTTTGCTTTGCTCCATTCCCTCTAACCAAATGCACGAATAGTAGTACCATAGTAAAGTTTCCAATTCCTATATTTTCCTTCACTTTTTCTTTGAACCAGTGGCGATTCTAGTAGGCAGTCTTCAACAGGATGAAGCCTGCCCTCAAAATATTTTGTGAGCTTAGATTTGGTCCACATGAATATCATATAATGGCTATCTTGCTAAATCGATTCAAATTGTGGTTCAAAAGAGCATTTAGTTTTCTCCCTGTTAACTTTGTGACCACGATTCATTTCTTTCTAGATTTGCAACTACTTTGAACCAAAGGATCCCTGAGGGATTGACATGAATGTAGAGTAACGAAGTGATGCAACGAGTGTACAATCTCTTTGGCATAGCCTTGTCGACCTCTGTCGGTGTCAAAACCGGCAGATCTCGGGTAGGGGGTCCCGAACTGTGCGTCTGAGGATCAATGGTAACAAGAGACGATGGGGACACAATGTTTACCCAGGTTCGGGCCCTCTTAAAGGAGGTAAAACCCTACGTCCTGCTTGATTGTATTCAATGAGTATAGGGGTTACAAGAGTTGATCTACCTTGAGATCGTAATGGCTAAACCCTAGCTATCTAGCCTATGAGAATTTTGATAGACTCTATGGACTAAACCCTCTGGTTTATATACACACCGGAGGGGTCTAGGGTTGTACAGAGTCGGTTTGTGGGGGAAGAAATAACGTATCCGGACACCAATCTTGCCATCCACGCATATAGGAGTCCTACCCAGACACGGGGGAAAGTCTTCTGCTTTTTCTTCAAGGCCCATCAGTCCGGCCCATATCAAATAGTCCAGACACCCGAGGACCCCCTAATCCAGGACTCCCTCAGTAGCCCCTGAACCAGTCTTCGATGATGATGTGTTCGGCACACGGATTGTCTTCGGCATTGCAAGGCGGGTTCCTTCTCCTAAACATTTTAAGATAACCCCCTGCACACAGGATCTGTGTCCGGCTCTGTACAATTAATTTAACCCTTAGCCACGAAGGCAAGATATCAAAATACAACAATGTCTTTTACTGACAACTTTTTCGGCAAAGCGTCACATCTGGCTCTTTAACATTTCGAACCGTTTTCACGCCTCCCGTTTCGCGTTTCGAGGCATAGCCTCCATTGGCACGTCCTGTAAAAACAGAGATCGTGCCCGCCCATTGCGGGATTCTCATCAATACGGTTTTGGGTAATCCAACCGTGCCGTTCGCATGATCTCTTTGGGAACAGGCGAGTTTTAAGGCTTGAGAAGGGGGGCGTTTGGTATTTCACTGCCTATAAGAGGGTAAAGATTCCTCCTTTTTTTTCCACGCCTTCTTCCAGCTCCTGCCTTCCCTTCCTCTGAGCTCCAGCGCCCAAAATCCCAATCTTTCCCACCGCCACCAACCTCCCCAGCCATGTCTAGATCCAGCTCCAATGGCAAGTGGGAGGCCTCCTCCGATACCGAGAAGGACGTCAAGGAGCTCCGGGGCAAGGGCTATCTGTCCGCGGATATCGCACACAGGCTTCCTGCCAAGGATCAGGTCATCCCCACTCCAGAGCCCGGCGAGAGGGTCGTATTCATCCCTCATTTCCTCCGAGGGCTAGGGTTTCCCCTCCATCCCTTCGTCCGAGGTCTCATGTTCTATTACGGGCTAGATTTCCATGATCTAGCCCCGAACTCCTTTCTCCACATATCGGCATTCATCGTCGTGTGCGAGGCTCTCCTCCGCATCCCGCCACACTTCGGCCTATGGCTTAAGGTATTCAATCTAAAGCCGAAGGTGGTCGACGGACAACACGCGGACTGCGGCGGGGCCATGGTGAGCAACCTTCCCAACACCGTCTGGCCCAAGGGGGCTTTTCTGGAGACTGTCAAGGTGTGGCAGCAGGAGTGGTTCTACATCACCGAGCCCCGCGACGCCAAGTGGGCGGCCACACCTGACTTCAGATCCGGACCCCCTACGAGGCTCACCTCATGGACCACCAAGGGCCTGGATTGGGGATCCACAGCGGAGGTGCAGATGCTGCAAAAACGCATCACCCACATGATAGGCAAAAACACCGGTCTCACAAACGTGATTCAGGTGATGCTCTTCCGCCACACTCTACCTTGCCAACTCCGGGCCTCTCATATGTGGGAGTTCAATCCGGAGGAGCCACGGACCCTGAAGCAGCTCTTCAAGGCCCAAAAAATGTGGCCGCAGAAGACCAAGGATATCGGACTCGACATCGAGAATCCAGCATCAGCGGTAAGCATAACCTTTCCGAAGACGTATCCGATCAGTATTTCAAATATAATGTAAGTCACATTGCCTGTCTTTCGTACAGGGCTGGATGGCAAAGGCGGAGCGGATCAACTGTCCGGCGCCGCTGCCGGAGAACCCGGCCACCTCCCAGTTAATGGAGATGCTGGTCCCGGCACCGTATCAAGCGTCGGAGAAGAAGGCTAAGAAGAAGAAGGGCAAGGAGGCCAAGGGCGGCCCCCGCCACAAGGGTCCTTCGGACGCTATGTCCGGAGAGACCAAAGCTCCCTCCTCCCATGAGGGGGACGAGGAAGAGGAAGAGGAAGAGGAGGAGGAGGTGGAAAGTGACTCCCCTCGTAAGGGGAGGAAGAAGAAGAGGCGGCCTCCGAAGACCCGAAGGGGGAGGCGCCCAAGAGGGGGAAGATGATCCTCCAGGACAGTTCGGACTTAGATGCCGAACTGGTCCCCAAAAAGCCTTCCAGGGCGAAGCCCCTGGCCGAATCATAAGTATTTATATACTCATTATTTATCTTCGGTTTTCCTATTTTCATTATATAAGTTATTATGTCATGTGACTTTCAGCCCTCCCCGCGATGTTCCGAACACTTCGCTATCGGAGGGGAGTTCTCTGCCACCTGAGATGGTAGAGAGTGAGACACCGCCACGAGCCCCCTCGCCTATCATCATGGATGACACCGAGGTGTTATCCTGAAGGACCTCTCCTGGCCGCGGAGGGGCGGGCGAGGTTGTCGAGAAGGCGCCCGAGGTTAATACCTCGGTCGCCGAAGACATAGGGGAGGCGATCCCTATGACAACCGACGGTGGGGACCCCCAACAATCCGGGCCCCAGCTGGACACCATTCCGGAGACCAATGCGGCTCCGGGATCAGGTGAGCAGCCCCCTTGAAAAGAGGGGGGAGGAGCATCAGCTCCGTCGGCGACTTCCACTAATCCGGAGGCGCCGAACACTCTGGCGGAAGCACTACAACATGCTTTCATCATGGAGGAGCATCGCACCCTGATGGGTGTGGTGGTAGAGAAGGTTCAGTCTGCCAAGAGCGGACTGAACGAAGCCGTTACCAGCCTACTGACAGGCTTCGAGGTATGCGACGTAATGCTCTAAACGCTTTTTCGTATATAGGGG
Source organism: Thinopyrum elongatum (assembly GCA_011799875.1). Lineage (NCBI taxonomy): Eukaryota > Viridiplantae > Streptophyta > Magnoliopsida > Poales > Poaceae > Thinopyrum > Thinopyrum elongatum. Next base: position 544,841,529 of record CM022302.1, read on the forward strand.
AATAGACCTATATACAGATAGTAGCCCCTGAGCTCTGTCTAGTGTAAAAGAAACTGGACAGAGGATCCACATAAAATTTTGGAAAGCTAACACACTTCTCTGTTATTTTAACAGGCTTCCTTGCTGGCGGCAACTGCCCGGGCCGCAGAAGTTTACGAACTCAATCGGAAGCTTAAGGTGGCCGATGAAGAAATCGACCGCATTAACAAGCGGTTCGATGAGACGCAAGGTATGCGTATAGTGTTAAAAGTTTAGTTGTATATCATAAATGATAGTTATATTCAGAGATTAACTCATATAATGCTTTGATTATGAGCATAGTTGGAGTAGCCGAGGTCGAGACCCTCAAAGGCGCTCTTGCCCAAGCCCAGAAAGAGGCGAAGGCAAACTAGGCAGCTGCTGACAAAGCGGCTGCAGAACTGAAGACCGAGCAGGCCGCCTGCCGTCAACACGAAGCTCGAGTGACCGAAGTCAAGTAGGAGCTGAAGGATGCCATCAGCAAATGTGAGGCTTTCGAGGAGAAGACTTCGGCCCAATCGTCCGAACTCGCCAAAGCCCTCCAGGAGGCTAAGGAGGCGCTGGTCGAGTCCCGGAGTGCTCGCAAAGAGATCCGTCAGGCGAAGCAGATAGCGGCTGGTAAGGCCTTTCTTTTGTAGAGTATATTCGGAGGTCAAAGATATGCTTTGCTCACTCGAGTGTGGAGTTCTCCAGACGCGTTTGCGGATCTGCCGAGGAGTGCCGCCGATGCCGCACAGTTCTTCCGAGCCCAGGAGGGGAACTCGACCGAGAAGCTGTTCTGGTTGCAGTTTCTTGCGCCGGAGCACCCGACGCCCCTGAACGACCAGCTGAAGCAGCTGATGGAGCTGCATAGGGTGGCCGGCATGGCCATGAAGGATCTAATAATCCGGCTTTGGCTAGCCGAACCAATTCCCAGTAGCTACTTCAGTTTGGTGAGGCGGCTCGTCGACGCGCGGCCTCGGGTTGATGCTGTGAAGCGCTTGGCGTGCATAGAGGGTGCTCGGATGGCCTTCGCCCGCGTCAAGATGCATTGGGCAATGATGAAGGCCACCGACGTGGCGACCGCAGGCCCACCCGAAGGCAAGGACCACCGCAAGCCGGAGAGGTACTTTGAAGACGTCCTGGCGGGGGCCCGAATAGTAGAGGGCCAATGCTCGAAGGACGTTATATTTGAGTAGATGTACTCGGGTTGTAAAAACTATGTTTGTGAACCCAGGCTTGTAATATATTTGCACCTTTTACCTTAAGCTATTTTCCTCCTGTGCGGCCGTTTAATTCTGAAAGTTGCCAGTCGTCGGCTTTAGCCCCCACATAGATGCTACGGGGGTGTTCGGCATAGCACATGACCACACTTTATCCAATGTCTTGGTCCATGAAGGACGCGTCCGCGGGGTGAACCAGGCAATCAGACTATGCGGCTTTATTACTTTCACTTAGCCATAGGAGTTTGACGGTGGGGCTAAGTACTAGCCCCTTGTGCGTGTGCGGCAATCCGAACTAAGGTGCCTTTTCCACGCGGCTGGATGAAGACCAGCCCCTCGTATAACACGGAGTAAATCACTAACGATTTGTAGTAGGTCACCGAATCGCCGACCAGCTCTCGCTTTATCATGACAGTCAATTTTTGGCTTTCTCTACTGAGGTATTTGACCGGACGAACCAGAAATACAATCGCAGTAGTTCTCCCTTTACCACCTTAGCCGAACAAGCGGAACATAAGGTGGTAAGCACAGGAGCCGGGCAACCCAACTATAGACCAAAGACATGATTTGGAGCCGATGCATATAGTGCAATATTCGGGACGCCGAAGAGTACCCTATAGGTGTTCGGACTTGAAAGCGTGCGGAGTAGTCGATGGTCGTCTATAAGAAAGGGGAGCTTAGAAAGGAGCCCCTATACAACCGTAGAGTAGGTAGGTTTTTAATGAACCTGTAATGAAAGAAAAAGAAAAAAGATAAAGAAGGTTAAGGGCCGAATAGGGTCAAGCCGTACTATAGACCTTTTCCGCAGTATGCCTCCGGCGCTTACCCAAGGTATTTTAAGTGCGTAATTATGCACGCGCGGTACGTATGCCGCAACCTTATGGGGTGATCAACGGAGGCTGAACTGCTATTCAAGCTCTGGATCCGCCGAGCTGTAGTGCTGTAATGTGGATCGGACTCGCTTGGCATTGTCAGGGGTCTTAATGACCGATGAGTTGTTCGGCTTGATGAAGCCATTCTGTACCTCGGCTGCAAGGGCCGCGGTGTGCTCCTCAGTATAGAGGGAGCGCTCCATATTACCATTGACTGTGATGACGCCGCGCGGTCCGGGCATTTTGAGATTTATGTAAGCATAATGTGGGACTGCATTGAAGCGGGCGAAAGCAGTTCGTCCAAGCAGTGCATGATAACCACTGCGGAAAGGGACGATATCGAAGATCAATTCTTCACTTCGAAAGTTATCTGGAGAGCCGAATACTACTTCCAGTGTTAAGGAGCCCGTGCAGCGAGCCTCTACGCCAGGTATTACTCCTTTAAAGGTAGTGTTACTAGGCTTGATTCTTGACGGGTCAATACCCATCTTACGGACAGTGTCTTGGTAAATCAAGTTGAGACTATTGCTGCCGTCCATAAGGACTCTAGTGAGATGGTATCCGTCGATGATGGGATTGAGTACCAGGGCCGCCGAACCTCCATGACGGATACTAGTTAGGTGGTCCCTGCGATCGAAGGTGATCGGACAAGCCGACCATGGGTTGAATTTTGGGGCGACATGCTCTACGGCGTAGAAATCCCTTGGTGCGCGCTTGCGCTCCCTCTTTGGGATGTGTGTGCCATATATCATGTTCACTATTTTCACCTCGGGGGGGAAACTTCTTCTGTCCCCCTGTGTTCGGAGGGCGGGGCTCATCATCGTCGTCACTTTGAGGTCTTTTCCCCTTATGTTCGGTATTTAATTTACCAACCTGTTTAAAAACCCAGCAGTTTCTGTTGGTGTGGGTGGCAGGCTTGTCAGGGGTGCCATGAATCTGGCAAGGCCTATCTAGTATTTTGTCCAAATTGGATGGACCGTCTCTATTTCCTTTAAACGGCTTCTTCCGCTGACCAGGTTTGGAGCCGCTGAATCCGGCGTTTACCGCCGTATCGTCAGTTTCTTCATTGTTGTTCCGACGCTTATTTTTGCTGCGTCGTGGCCTTCCATTGCCATCCCTGGCCTCGGAGGTGCCGGGGTCGCTGGTGTAATTGCTTCTACGAGCCAACCAGCTATCTTCGCCCGCACAGAAGCTGGTCATAAGTGCGGTAAGAGGTGCCATAGTTTTTGGCTTTTCCTGACAGTGGTGTCGGGCGAGCCATTCGTCACGGACGTATGCTTAAAAGCCGCTAAGGCTTCGGCGTCCGGACAGTCGATGATTTGGTTCTTTTTTATTAAGAACCGGGTCCAGAGTTTGCGGGCTGACTCTCCGGGTTGCTGGACTATGTGACTAAGGTCATCAGCGTCCGGTGGCCGGACATAAGTGCCTTGGAAGTTGTCTCGAAAAGCATCCTCCAAGTCCTCCCAACTGCCAATGGAGTTCTCTGGGAGGCTATTCAACCAGTGCCGTGCTAGTCCTTTTAGCTTTAGGGGACGGTATTTAATGGCGTGGAGATCATCACCGCGAGCCATGTGAATGTGGAGAAGAAAATCTTCAATCCATACGGCAGGATCTGTCGTTCCATCGTATGCCTCGATGTTTATGGGTTTAAACCCTTCTGGAAACTGGTGCTGCATTACCTCATCGGTAAAGCACATGGGGTGTGCGGTGCCTCTATATCGGGCAACATCGCGACGGAGTTCGGATGACGTCCGTGTTCGGTTCTCGGCCCGAACTTGGTTATGCTTGTCGCGCCAGGCTTGATGGGCGTCGTCTCGTGTTGGAGCACGTCCCCTTGATCCGTAGATTGATCTGGTCTAGCCGGCTCTATTGTCCAGGTCCTGACGTAAGTCGTATGTGTAGCCCAGAGCTGCTGCCTCTTTGCCTCTACGGCGAGGTGGCGCGGGCTGGTGTTCGACATAATTAGCCGCTTTGTCCCGTCCACGTGGTGGTCGGTCCGGTTCATCAACATGATTGTATTTTGATGGTATTGGCTCAAGGGCCTCATCGTCGAATTGTGGTAGTAGCCTGCGCTTTGGGTTGCTCTTTGTTGGGCGCTCGAGGTCGTATTCTTCGGCAGCCAGGACCTTGGTCCATCTGTCGTTGAGCATATCCTGTTCGGCTTGAAGCTGTTGCTATTTCTTTTTCAGGCTCCTCGCAGTGGCGATGAGCTGTCGCTTGAAGCGTTCTTGTTCGAGGGGTTCCTCTAGCATGATGAAATCTTCGTTACCGAGGCTAACATCCTCCTCGAAGGCTGGTAGATAGTTACTATCTTCTGAATCCTCATGATCGACAAGTTCGTCGGGGTTGACTTGTCCCTCTTCCCAGTCGTCCTGCTCGAACACAGGTTCGGCGGGGTGGTCGGGGTCTTCGGCATTGTCCGGAGTGTCATTATCTTCGATGCCGGTATTGCTTTCCTTTTCCCGACATGATCGTGAGCGGTGCCGCTGACGTCGGCGCTTTGGTGGTGCCTCGACGGGCTTGTCCTCAATCGGATCTTGAGTGCCATCGTCTTCCTTCTTTTCGGGTGTATCCACCATGTACACGTCGTAAGTAGAAGTGGCCGTCCAACGCCCAGTGATAGGCGGGTTTTGGCCTGGTTCGATTCTGGCATCGTCATCCATACCGTCGATGTCTTCGGAGGCGTAGTCTAGCATGTCGGTTAGGTCCTCGACAGTGGCTATTAAGTGGGTGGTGGGTGGGACGTAAAATTCCCCGCTCTCAGCCCCTAGTTCAGGCCGGGCGTTGTTCAGAAGTGACACTTTCGTGATGGCGAGAGATCGCATTAGGTCCAGCACCTCGTTTAGCAGCGAAAGCTGGACATGTGACTGAGGACCTGCGGAACTGGGTCCGGTAATCACCACTTGACCGAGCTCGGTAGACGCGGACCTCGAGAGTTCGGAGTTGACATCCAGAGATGAGTCCGGCTTCCCGATGACAGGGAGAATCCTGTTTGACTCCGGGCCCGCTGACAGCATGGCCACCTATGGGTCTCCGGCAGGAAGCTCCGCAATGGGAGAGAGTCCGGCGGGGTTTATCCTCCCGTCTTTGGACAGAGTGGCCCGCTCTGGATCTAAGGCTAGGGCAGGCACGAGAGTCGATCCTTGAGCAGAATTTGATGGTGGATCCGACGGGCTTCCTTCATGTAGATGGGGAGCGGCGGCCGAGGCTGAGAACCCTTCAAAGACCAAGTCTCCTCGGATATCGGCGATGTAATTCAAGCTTCCAAGCCTGATCTGGTGGCCAGGGGCGTAGCTATCGATCTGCTCTAGGTGACCAGTTGAATTGGCACGCAGAGCGAAGCCGCCAAACATAAAGAGTTGGCCAGGGAGAAAAGTCTCCTCAAAAACAGCGTCGTCGCCAATGACAAGTCGGGCCATCGATCCTTCTGTCGACGACACAGTGGAACTCTCAATGAAAGCACCAGTGTCGGTGTCAAAACAGGCAGATCTCGGGTAGGGGGTCCCGAACTGTGCGTCTGAGGATCAATGGTAACAAGAGACGATGGGGACACAATGTTTACCCAGGTTCGGGCCCTCTTAAAGGAGGTAAAACCCTACGTCCTGCTTGATTGTATTCAATGAGTATATGGGTTATAAGAGTTGATCTACCTCGAGATCGTAATGGCCAAACCCTAGTTGTCTAGCCTATGAGAATTTTGATAGCCTCTACGGACTAAACCCTCTGGTTTATATACACACCGGAGGGGTCTAGGGTTATACAGAGTCAGTTTGTGGGGGAAGGAAATAACATATCCGGACACCAATCTTGCCATCCACGCATATAGTAGTCCTACCTGGACACGGGGGAAAGTCTTCTGCTTTTATCTTCACGGCCCATCAGTCCGGCCCATATCAAATAGTCCAGACACCCGAGGACCCCCTAATCCAGGACTCACTCAATCTCAGCATCATTGGGTTGGACGTGGAGGATGGTGATGCTGGTGTGACTGTCGGAGGTGGGGAAGAAGATCTGAGGCCTCTGGAGATGGTGCCGAGGGTACTGCTCCGCTGTGATGGACGGTTCCATCGTTGGAGCAGCTCCGGTGAGGTGTATGATGGCGAGGCTGAAGCAGGACAAGATAGACAACGTTAATCTGAAGTGGGAGTCTAATAGCATGTGCAATAGATGATGTAAAATACATCACCAAAAAGTGCTAGATGTAAAATGCATCAGCTGTGCCGCGGCCGTTCCGACAGATGCTGTAATTACTGTTGACTATGAACTTAACTGAAGAAACTGAACTTTATAGTCAAAACTGAATTTTACTGTTGAAACTAAATTTTACTGACAAAACTGATTGAACTGGTAGCAGAGCACTGCAATAGAAGTTTAGGGCGTTCAAGCACTGGTAGAAGAGAAGCAGTGATCTAAATCAGCAACTGCTCGAGCAGGGAACACACTAGCAGAGAGCAGCTCATGCAGCAGCACCGCGAGCGAGTGCTAAAGCTGCAACTCCTATAGCTGCCGCAGGTCGTGCAGCAGCAGCAGCGCGAGCGAGAGCAAGAGCAGAGCAGCAGCAGGAAAGGGAGCAAGAGCGGAGTAGCAGCACGAACAAGAGCAAGAGCGGAGCAGCAGCACGAATGAGAGCAAGAGCGGAGCAGCGGCGCGACCGACATCAAGAGCAGAGCAGAGCAGCAGTGCAAACGAAAGCAAGAGCAGTGCAGTAGCGCCACCGACAGCAAGAGCAGAGCCGCAACGCAAGCGAGAGCCAGAGCAGCAGCAGCACGAGCGACAGCCGGAGCAGCAGCAGCTAGTGCTAGTGTGGAAGTCGCCGCCGAGGAAGCAACGACATGGGGGAGAGACGCCATGGAGGAAGTGGCCGGTGATGGCGCCGTCGATGGAGACCCGCCATGGCTGCTCGGTATCGAGCACCGGCAGCCTCGTGAGATCGAATAAAAGATAAAATGCAGCGGTGAGTGCAGAACCTCCTTGGTGGCGCCGAGTAGGCCTCAGCTTCATCGGAGGAATTGGTGAGGGTGCTGCGGTTCCGGTGGGGCAGGTCAAGACGATGCTGTGGGGATGGAAGTGGCGCGGTAGACGAGGCAAATGTCAGGGCAGCTCCTTGGAGGTGGAGGACGGGGCGGCTGATCCGGCGAGACGACGAGATTGACAACGGATCCTCATCCGGTGCGGTGGATGAGGGACGTCGAGCTGTTGCTGTGGACGACATCGTCGGGGAAGAGGCTCCGGCTGGGCGGCGGTCGGGAGGCCGACGGAGGAGCGTTTGGTTTCACGGGTTTTGGCGGCCTCGGTGTACGAATGGGGGGTATGAAGGGGAAGGTACGGGGGAGCAATGTCTTAGGGACGCGCTTGTCCGAAATGTGTGGTGAGTTACGAGCGGACCCCCACCGGTTTTGACCACACGACGTCGAGGCGGCACTTCCGGCTGAGAGGTAGAAGGGGGATTTTGCGTGTCTGGGCTGCGGGACCGATTTCGGATGAGGAGGGAGTTTTCGCGCGCGTCAAAATTTCGGGATAACGCGGCGCGGGTTGAAGAGGCGGGAGTTTCACAGCAGAAGAGACAAAAAATACTCGAGCTTAAAAATTTCGGGATAACAAGGCGCGGATTCCATGTTCGGTAGAACAAACTTAACGTGTCTAAAAAAAGACAATTCATACAAGACACAAGAGAGTCATGTCCCCTTTTACTATATTGCTATAAATGCCATTGAAAAACTACAAGAAAAATGTAAAAAAATCGGGAGAACAAGATTAGCATGTACAGTACCAATTCAATTCGCACTTCCCTCAACAACAACAAAAAACAAGTCAATTCCCACCACAAGAAAGAGTCATGTCCCTTTTTATATGATTACAAATGCCAGGATCTCGAATTTCAATTTTTGAATCCACGTTACGTTGAATTCGAATATATCGTTAGGTGATCTTGCGATTTACAATGGATGTAGTCCTACAATTTGATCTTCCATCTTATATGAACATTTTACTCCACCCTATGAATATCTATATTGTTGTCTACCATATGGACTAAATTTGAATCAATTTTCCTTATTTGAATATGATTGTTGTCAAGTGATACCATCATTTAAATATTATTTTGATAACAGAAAACATGCATACAATAGTAATCATATTTAAATATGAACTACATGTACCATACGATCTCCAATTCAAATATTTGTATCCATTTTATGTTGAATTCAAATCACAGTACATTGGTCTAGGTAGTGAGATGTTCGGGATAATCTAAACCATGTTTTCATATGTATAAAATTTGGCCGAATTGGGACAAGTTTTGGTATAAGCTTCTTGCAAAGTGGAGCTTCTCTCAAGAAGCCTCGTGGTTTCAAGAGGGAACATGTCACCTTTGGGTGTGAAACGATATACGCTGCCTCCCCCCTGATTTTCTTTACAGAGGCAACATAGAACTATATGAGTGCCGTGTTAAATTTTGGAATTATTCCAGTTTCGTTTGGCCTTTTTTATACTTTAATTGAGTTTCTGGTCATTTAATGTGCATAATTCAAATTTGAATTGCAAGCACATGTTCCAGTGCACCAAAGTAGGTTGAAAAATCACATCTGTGTCCTTGGGTTAATTTCTAGGTCCCATGCAAGAAATGGGAATGAAATTCAAACATCTGGGTGTCGTGGTTCGGCCAAGAACATTGAGAAACTTGGTTTTTAAATTCCTGTAAATCCAAAACTTGCCTGAAAATCATGAAACTTAGCATGGTGTTATGTCATGGCACTAACATGCTGTGGTAAATTTTTTGGCCGAAATAAAACAAGTTTTGGTATAAGCTTCTTGCAAACCGGAGCTTCTCTCATGAAGCCTCATGGTTCTAAGAGGGAACGTGTCACCTTTGTGTGCGAAACGATATACGCTGCCTCCCCCCTGATTTTCTTTACAGAGGCAACATAGAACTATATGAGGGCCGTGTTAAATTTTGGAATTATTCCGGGTTCGTTTGGCCTTTTTTATACATTAATTGAGTTTCTGGTCATTTAATGCGCATAATTCAAATTTGAATTGCAAGCACATGCTCCAGTGAACTAAAGTAGGTTGAAAAATCACATGTGTGTCCTTGGGTTAATTTCTAGGTCCCATGGAAGAAATGGGAATGACATTCAAACATCTGGGCGTCGTGGCTCGATCGAGAACATTGAGAAACTTGGTTTTTAAATTCCTGTAAATCCAAAACTCACCTGAAAATCATGAAACTTGGCATGGTGTTATGTCATGGCACTAACATGCTGTGGTAAATTTTTTGGCCGAATTGGAACAAGTTTTGGTATAAGCTTCTTGCAAACCGGAGCTTCTCTCAAGAAGCCTCATAGTTCCGAGAGGGAACGTGTCACCTTTGTGTGCGGAACGATATACACTGCCTCCCCCCTGATTTTCTTTACAGAGGCAACATAGAACTATATGAGTGTCGTGTTAAATTTTGGAATTATTCCGGGTACGTTTGGCCTTTTTTATACATTAATTGAGTTTCTGGTCATTTAATATGCATAATTCAAATTTGAACTGCAAGCACATGCTCCAGTGAACCAAAGTTGGTTGAAAAATCACATGTGTGTCCTCAGGTGAATTTCTAGGTCCCATGCAAGAAATGGGACTGAAATTCAAACATCTGGGCATCGTGGCTCGCCGAAAACATTGAGAAACTTTGATTTTCTAATTCCTGTAAATCCAAAACACACATGAAAATCATGAAACTTGGCTTGGTGTCATGACATGGCACCAACATGCTGTGGTAATTTTGCTGTCCGATTTGCAAAGGTGCACACATTAACAATCAACGGAGTCATTTTGGAACAAGTGTTGTCACGTTACAATCGGAAACACAAGTATTATTGAAACCGTGGGCATTCTACTTACCATTTATGTGCTGCCACGCATCCCCTTTTTTTATTGGCTAGGAGGCGCCGTGCGGGGTAGCTATTTGAGTACGGGAGGCGTGCGATCAGACCCCTGCGCGTGCTTATCGGGAGGAGAGCCCTTTGACCTCCATCTGACGCCCACCTCTCTCCCAACATCCCATTAATGGCACCCGAGCCCCTGTTTAATGGCGTGGCTATGTCTCACTCGACTGAGATTTAAGAGAGAAAAAATAAAATCTGAAAAGAAAAATTTGCATGGATCTTGATGTAAGATCCGACGGGCCTATATAGCATCTACTGCGACTTATCGCAAGACTGATGAATATATAAGGATGATGACAGTGGATAATAATTGTCTTGCATATTTAGGAAGATAATTAGAAAAGCCACAAGCGGCTACGCCCAAAATACACAAGGGCAAAAGAAGAAGGAAGACGCATACAACGATCTGGCTCGCTGATCTCTACTTTCTTGATGCGCTGCAGGTCACGGAGACTAGTTCTCGCGGCGAGCGGTGATGATATCGTTCATCAGTTTCATGTCCTCAATACACTGCTTGGCAGCATCCACAAATTCCTCCACCAGCCTTTCATGCTCGATGCGGAGCATGGCATTCTCGTCCATAAGTTTCTTGACGATGACGCCCATCCTCTTCAACAAGGCAGCGGTCTCCTCCGCCTGCTTCGCCCTTCCGACAATCTTTGCCCTCAGCAGGTCGCGCTCGGTGCAGAGCTTCGCCTTGTCCTCCCCTAGTCGCCGGATGACGCCGGTAGCATTTTCAAACCAGGCATTCATCTCATCCTGCAGCTTCATCCAGCCGGAGATCCGACCCATCAGGCCATCGAGCATAGCGCGCACGCGCCTGTGAGAGTCCTCGCCTGCCTGCGAGACATTTTCCCGGGCCGCCGCAGTGCGGGAGGACCTCCCTGCTGCATTCGCGGTGCAGTGGCACATCTCTGCTGCTTCCACGGCGTGGCTGGACCAGTCTGCTGCATCGACAGTGCGGCAGGACCTCTGTGCTGCTTCGGCGGCGCGGCGGGACCTCTGTGTTGCTACGGCGGCGCGGCGGGACATGTCGGCTGCTTTCGTGGCGAGGCAGGACATCTCTCGTGCTTCCGCTTCCATGCTCGCCTCTCCCTGGTAGTACTCTCTCGACCCAGAACTCATGCGGGCCATGGTAGATGCAAGGGAACGACGATGAAACACTTGTTTGTTTTTGTGGATGAGGAGTTGAGGAGGAATCTGCAGTCTGCTTGGAGTAGAGTATTTATAACCGAGTACTAATACGCTCCTAAGTGGGAAACCATTTAGGTTTTGATCGGTGTGAACATGTTTGCAATTAAATATAGCGTGGTAGTAATTTGGAATGTGATGAGACGCAAGCTCAAAATTTATTGACGGTTCTAGTTTTGAAGTGCGGCACTATTCCCAGATGGCGTAAAGTGGGCACGCGTTCTCGGCCGTGGTGTAGCAGTTTTGTAATATGCCACGGTACTTCTTTTTCTACTGCTGTGTTCGTGCAATAAATGGCACCGTCGGATACATATCTTACGGTTATTGGGGCGTTCGCCAGGAATAGCCTCGTGGCGAGCTATAGACTAGTCTCTCTCCCTCTTTCCCACGCACACACCTAGTCTCTCGGGACTTCTTGCATGCACCATCTCTAGCTCTCTAGGTCGATGCCACCCACATACGCTTGTACTCTGAGTTTAGTATGTTATACACGAAGAGAAGAGGTGCACGCACGCACTCGTCCTCTCTCTCACACGCATATGTAGCTATGAATTGTAGTGTTCTCAACCATCCTATTGGCTCTATGATAGGTTCCCGTTGCTCCTTGGCCTTGAGATTGATAAGTTTAAAACACGGAGGCTAAGCTGGAGGCGCGAGGTTTTGGTTAATGTGCAGGCCGCACACGGCACCAACATGACACAAGCTTCGTCTGCCTGGTACGCTGTCGGGTGAGTACTACTAGTAGTAGTACTACTTTGCTGTGTCGCATCAACTCACATAAGTATGCAACACTTCCTCAACAAACAAGAATATAAGCAGCTTATACTCCTTACCCACAGGATCTTTATATCCAACAGACACAAAATATCCTTTCGACTGTTGGAAATTACTTTTACTATTGATCTCATGTCGAAGTAATTGCTACTAGTAGTACTACTTTGCTGTGTCGCATCAACTCACATAAGTATGCAACACTTCCTCAACAAACAAGAATATAAGCAGCTTATACTCCTTACCCATAGGATCTTTATATCCAACAGACACAAAATATCCTTTCGACTGTTGGAAATTACTTTTACTATTGATCTCATGTCGAAGTAATTGCTGCATCGCCACCAAAATCCATCATATCTTAAGCTAAAGTAGACCGAGCTAACCCCTATATTAGCATATTACTAAGATAAACAAAAGGCACTATAGAATCATTTAGGAGGTGAGCTTGTCAATCTGAATGTGGAGGGACACCGTCCTCGACAACCCAGCCCCGGCCAGCAGCTTGGTCGGAACTGTGAAGAAGGTCAGCTCTTGCACGGCGACGGCGCCGGGATCCTTGCTGCTTGTCACCTCAATTTCCACCTCAACGGCATCGGTCCTACCTTTGGGCTCCCCCGGCGGGCCGTTCGCCCATAGCTTGGCTGTGTAGTGCGGCGGTGGGGACACCCCCGCTCTGATGCAGATGACCGACACGGCGATAGGCGCGCCATTGTCGAGCATGCCGCCGACCACGAAAAATGCGCGGCCGTCCTCCTCGGCGAACAGCAACAGCCGCGGCTCTGACACTGGCACTTGCAGCTGGAGCACCTTGCCGTACTGGATCCTGTGCACAGGCATGGGATGCACGGTGCTGATGTCGTGGGGGAGCGCCGGAGGCGGGCCTTCGTAGCCGCAGACGGGCATGGGGCATTTACAGGGCGCGAGCGGACACACGCTCTGGTGATTGGCGAGCTTGTGGTAAGTGACGTAGAGCCCACATCCTTCATGCGGGCAGTCCACCCTCACCGAGGAGAGGACGGCGTCCATCGCCGTGTTCCGCACGTCGAAGCCGCCGCTGTGCTCACACTTCTGGCACTGCCGCTGGTTCCCGGGGCGCTCGCCGCGGCAGTCCGTGCAGGCCATGTGCCCTCCCTTGCACTGCACAAATCAATCGAACATCACATCAATCAAGAAACCTGCACCTTGCTCGATCAGCCAAACGGACAAGGTGTATTCAAACCTCGTACATTGGAGGCTTCAAGGGGCGGAGGCACAAGGGGCAGTGGAGCAAGGTGAGGTCCATAGAGACCATAGAGAGCTCCATCGTCGGGTCCTGTTCCGTCGGCATGATCTCGCCCTCCTTGTGCACCACCATCTCTCACTTTAGGGCCGGGGCATTAGAAAGTTTTACCATCACATATTCATACTACTTCAAGGTGCATTAAATCAACACATGCAAGTATCAAAAGGAAAGTCACGGCATGCATGCATGCGTTGTAATTAATGCATCGGTAAACGCAAATTATTGAAATATATCGAGTGCACTGCTTTGATGTGTCGCATCAACTCATACAACAAGGAGAAGTTTGATTACAACGCCCTCTCCCTCGCCCATGAGCGTGGTGGCTCGCAGGACTAGGAGAAGCTTTCGCTACACGCTCTCCCTCCCGCACGCGGTGGACATGCAGCAGTTCATTCAGTGTCAGATGGCCAGAAGCATACTAGTAGTACTCCATTGTAGTAGTACCATCATTGTTCGACTTGCCGAAGAGGCGAAGAGCCAAGCGCAACCTGAACGCTCGTGTGGCAGTTTCAAGTGTAGGGGAGGTAGTATAGTAACATAGTCTAGGATAGCGTGTATCGTGCCTCTAAGCTTAAAATCGTTGGAGTCGGCTCCATGCTATGAGGCCGTCTCGAAGCATTTTTTTGATTAAAATAATCTTCTGGCCCTACCTATCATCCTGGTTATTGTAGTTTGCACGCTGATCTGGTCAAGAGAGGAATATATATTTTATTTTGTGGTGGGGTAAATGTTAGAGGCTGCGGCAAATATTGTACAATGTGTGTCTTTTAGCCAAGTTGAGAGGCAAGCATGTCGGGCCTGTGCTATGATGTGTCACGTCAACTCGTACAACAAGGAGAAGCTTGATTACTAGTAGTACGCCCTCTCCCTCGCCCATGCGCCGGTGGCTCGCAGACGAGGAGAGCCTTTTCTATTGCTGTTTGCGTCCAATAGGTGCCATCGTCGGATGCAGATCTTACGGTTATTGTGGCAATTGCTAGTTATAGTCATCTTACGAAAATCAAATAATCCCAAAACAAACCCGACCACATTTCTTGTTTCTAGACATGAATAGGAATCAACCAACAAGAGACGTGGGTCATGTATGTTTTTAATGCCTTGCGACGTACTAGTACCTAGCACGGCATGCAGCGGTCAGTTCATTGCATGCAATGGTATTACTAGCAAATACTCCCTCCGTTCCTAAATATTTGTCTTTCTAGATATTTCAACAAGTGACTACACCGTAATGAGTACATACGGAGCAAAATGAGTGAATCTACATCGTAAATATTTAGGAACGGAGGGAGTAAATATTAAGGCTACTCAGAGTTGGAAGTATCATATACTAGTAGTATCATGCATGATACTATATCCATAGTGCATAGTACTATCATAGAGTATTTATTGCCATGCATGACACAAAGTAGCATAGCATTTAACATGATACGGTATCTACCAACTATGTTACTCTAACCCTCTCTCTCTTCTTTGGGCCTGTTTGGATCCAGGGGTTAGAGTTAGTTAGAGCTAGTTTGGACTCAAATAGCCCTAAAGTATCCATACATGAGGGCTAGTTTGACCATTCAACTTCTCTTTTTGACACGCATTTATGTTGATATGGCTTGAATGCCAACGAGGGAGAGGGTAGCGGTTCCCGAAACATTGAACGGTCAATGATGCCTCCTCACTCAATTAGCATGCAGAGGGAACTACTACCTCCGTCCTGGTTTATTAGTCCCATTTGCATTTTGTGCCAAAGTTTGACCTTAGATTTAACTAACAAAATGTTTATGCATATCACAAAGAGTAATATCATTGGAAACTATGTTCAGATGCAAATCCAACGATATAATTTTTTATTACATGCACTAACATTTTGTTAGTTAGATCTATGGTCAAAGTTTTGCACAAAATACGAGCAGGACCAATAAACCAGGACGGAGGTAGTAATTGGAGAAGCAGAATGGAGCCAGCACGATGTGAATGCAACGCAGTTTGGACTCTCATATAAAGGCACCATACCACTCCAATCAATATACTCCTAGTCTCTGCGCAACACTGCCCACTCCAATCCAAGACGAAGACCAAGTGACCAGAAGCCACAAGCACCCATGGCGTCGATGGACGCGAGCGGCAGTCGGCTTTGCCAGATCGTCCAAGACGCTGGCCTGCGGCCCCGCACCGCGCAGCGTTTCCAGACGGTGCTAGCGACCGCCGGTGTCATAGCCCCCGTCGACGCCGGCTTCACCTCTCGCATGTGCGAGATGATGGTCGGCTCCATCCGCAAGTTCACCGCCGTCAAGAAGCGCGCGGATGACCTTGCCGTACTCCTCCAGCCCGCACGCCCAGGCTCCTCGTTGCCTGCCACCCTCATCGGCCTCCAAGGTGACGAACTCTTTGAAGCACTGGTGGCCCTGCAGCTGCCGGAGGTCGCGACGAAGAATGTGCACCTCGAGGCCGTGCTTGCCGCACAGCGCCTCGCTATGTAAGAAACCGTCGACCTGCACATCCATGTCTACGAGGAAATCGTCTACATAGGCCACTACAAGGCCTGCGAGGACAGAAAGACGTTGGCCTTCTTCCACCGGCTGGAATATTTGGAAGCCATTGTTCGGAAGCACGTTGACCTGGCCACGAAAGCCGCTGCTACTTAGCCGCCGTTCGGTGGGCCGGCGCCCTGAGTCGAGGAGGAGGAGGTCGTCGATGGATGCATCTTTCTTCTTGCCTCCTATAACCAGCACTACATCACCTCGTGGCCTTAATGTTTAATTAGTGTATGGCATTTTTATTCCAGTCGTAAATGACATCATTGTTCGACTTCTTGAAGAGGCGAAGAGCCAAGCGCAACCCGAACGTGGGAGTTGCGTACGCTCGCGTGCCAGTCTTATGTGTAGGGGAGGGGGGCGTGGTGTCGCAGTTTTGTGGAATTTCTTTTCTATTGTTGTTTGCGTCAAATAGGTGCCACCGTCGGATGCAGATCTTATGGTTATTGTGTAGATCGCTTACGAAAACCTTTATAATCCCAAAACACTTAGGCGCGGTGGATTAACTCGACCTCATTTCTTGTTTCTTGACATGAATAAAGGAATCAACCAATAAGAGACGTGGGCCGTGTATGTTTTTAATGCCTTGAGACTACCTAGCATGGCATGCTGCGGTCAGTTCATTGCATTCAATGGTAGTACTCCACTAAAAATATTAAGTTCTCTCATTTTCCCCTCCGCCTTGGTCGCGGTGCATAATGTAGTAATGACTAATCTCTTCTTGACCCGCATCTACGTTGATACGGCTTGAATGCCAAGGAGGGAGAGGGTAGCGGTTCCCGAGACGTTGAACGGTCAATGATGCATCCTTAATTAGCATGCAGAGGGAATTAATTGGAGAAGCAGAATGGAGCCAGCACGTTGTAATGCAACGTAGTTTGGACTCTAATATAAAGGCGCCCCACCACTCCAATCCATCTACTGCTAGTCTCTGCGCAAGGCTACTCACTCCAATCCAAGACCAAGTGACCAGAAGTCACAAGCACTATGGAGGCGATGGACGCGAGCGGCAGTCGGTTGTGCCAGATCATCCAAGACGCCGGCCAGCGGCCCCGCACCGCGCAGCGTTTTCAGACCGTGATGGCGACCGCCGGCGTCGTAGCCCTCGCCTACGCGGCTTCGCCTCTCGCATGGACGGCATGATGGTCCGCTCCATCCGCAAGTTCACTACCATCAAGAAGCGCACGGACGACCTTGACGTACTGCTCCAGCCCGCGCGCCCAGGCTCCTCGTTGCCTGCCACCCTCATCGGCCTCCATGGTGACGAACTCTTTCAAGCCCTGGTGGCCCTGCAGCTGCCGGAGGTCGTTACAAAGAATGTGCACCTCGAGGCCGCGCTCGCCGCGCAGCGCCTCGCCATGCAAGAAACCGTCGACCTACACATCCATGTCTACGAAGAAATCGTCTACATAGGCCACTACAAGGCCAGGGAGAATAGAAAGACATTGGCCTTCTTCCACTAGCTGGAATCTTTGGACGCCATTGTTGAGAAGCAAGTTGACCTGGCCACAGAAGCCGCTGCTACTTAGCCGCCGTTTGGTGGGCCGGCGCCCTGAGTCGAGGAGGAGGAGGTCATCGATGGATGCATCTTTCTTCTCGCCTCCTGTAACCAGCACTGCATCGCCTCGTGGCCTTGATGTTTTATTAGTGTATGACATTTTTATTCCAACAGTAAATGACAGGTGTGATCCCTTGCTCTTATTTGACGTTAATTATATGTAGTATCACTGTCTTCGTCCTGGTGTACTACCTAGGTCCTGGTTTATGAGTCCCTTTTGTAATAAATTTTGACCAAAAATTTAACTGACAAAATGTTAGTGCATGTCAACAAAAATTATATCGTTTGATTTGTATTTGAACATAGTTTTCAATGATATAATTTTGGTGACATGCATGAACCTTTTGTTAGTCAAATTTATGGTCAAATGTTGGCACAAATTACGATGGGGAGCAATAAACCAGGACGGAGGTAGACTGGTCACCATCGTGTTTTGTGTCAAATTTTGACTTCAACGACCCAACCTACATGGAGGGAGTATATATATTGGCGCGACAACCAAACTTATATATTCAAAACTGATCATTACTACATGTCACGAGTTCAAAAAGAGAAAGTGGAACAAGTACCACAGCATGCCTGTGCCGTTCGCGTCGCACCCCACACTGTCCTTCTGGCTCGCCGCTCATCGCGCATTGGCTAACATTTTCTATGTACAAGTTCTAAAGGTAAAGACAGCCGCGTTCGCGTCGCACCCCCACACGGTCTGTCCGGCACGCCGCTCAAGCAAGGGAACGCTTGTTGTCTTAGCATTTTCACTGTCAGGTGGGGCCGCAGTTGAGCAAACCGACTATCGACAAATCCCCACCCCGCCCACCGCGCGTCAGCTGAGTTAGAATTACAAGAGAGAAACAAGGGAGAAGAGCTAGGTGTAGCATGGACGCTGTTGTCAGATGGGACTCGTGTTGATAGAATAGGAGTACTGAGTACTCGTACGTCTAGTACTTAGTACCACTAGGTGGGTGCGTGCGACCTATACCTGTCATCACTTTAGGTCTCCTTTTTGAACCGTAGCTACGCTTCATAGTACATATTTTTTCAAGCATTTTTCCTCCTATATGTACTCCTAGGCTATTTCTACGTGCTTCCTTTCGCCGACACATGGGACATAGAGCATCTGGGTCGTACTGCATGCACCACTCGGAGCATATGCAACCATGCCGGCGTACTTTACATTTCAGACCTGACGAATTACATGCAAACCCCCCGCATAAGAATAAGTAAATAAATGGATTACTACATGCAAACTAGATTATTTTCATAGAAACCGGAGCACGTTCATTAAATTTTGGACATAACACATTTATAGAAAATGACCGGACCTAAACCAGTCTAAGGGCCTCTTTGATTCGCAGGATACTGAAAACACAGGAATGGGGAAAGTATGATGGCGATGAACCGAGAGGCGGAGGAAGAGGAGGAGTATTGTACGTGCTAGAGACTGGACCGTAGTACATTGTTTTTTATGGCCATATCACCACATTGTTTTCTATGGCCTATCGCCTGCTGGTTCACTGGGTTGCCGTGTTTCACACTCCTCCGACGTGAGTAGTAGTATATACTATGTAGTACTATATATACCGCATGATCCTTTGCTCCTTCTTACTTCGCCGACATGTGGGAGAGCCAACATCCGGGTCGACGCATCATGCACCAGATTTAGAGTGGGGAACGGAAGGGGGCATCACCCCGGTCGTAGCGCTGGAATAATAATGACTACAGTGAGTAGTCATATCACAAGACCCCATCTTTCCAGCAGTAATGAGCCATCAAATCGCACAGCCCTACCTTTCCAGCAGTAAGTTGAATACGCTACTCCCTCACCCTCCTCGCCTCGCTGTCAAACCGGCTATGCGAAAACTGCCGCGCGTACTTCCCGGGAAAAGCCCCGCCCTCAACTTTTAAATACTCATAGTATAATTTTGTATCGATGAATTGCGCCATGGAGCAGAAAACCAAAAGAAAAAGGTGGTACATGTAAACAAATACAGTTCAAGCTCTAGCTAGCGATTCGGAATGTAAACCATGCATGTGTTTATATGTATAGGTTTCTTCAAAGTACTGAGTCCATTGATGCAATGTGGTCAAACTGTACCATCGATATCTCAAAGCCAAAATAGTTCGAGCTAGTTCGTTCTATATAAATAGTACTGTATGTTTATTCACCCGTGGGGTTGTTCAATGAATGGAGGGTCGGGGAGCACAAGTGAACAAAGTGCAAATTGCAGTCAGTCACGTTAAATAGAGAGTTTCTTTTCTTTAATGCCACGTACACAAATTGAAACGCTTGTTGTGGAGAGAAAAAGATAATCACTCCACTATATATATAGGCAGGGGCCTGAGCGCTTGCTTTACTAGGGTTGCTCTCTTCATTCTCTCATCCTCTCCAGATCTAAACAAGACAGCGATAGCGACATTTTCTCTCTGCTCACCGCTGGTCACAGATCCGGCCGGATCCCTTCGGCCGGTGTGTGTAGGGGACTAGGTGCATCATTCACGCGGTCATCGGCGGCGAGGGAGGAAACCCACAGCTGCCGGCAGGTCCCGATCCTCTTGCCGTGCCGTTCTCTCCAACACAGCGCCGGCTCGGGAGGTCCTCCGACCCCTTCTTCCTCCCTGGCGTATTGTGGGTAGATCCGACCTGCCGCCGGCCCCCTAGCCACATCCCGACAACCCTGAGGTATAAGTTCCTTCGAAAGCGGCCCTGCTCTACTGCCCCAGCTCCCCACGTGTCTGCATGTGGATATTTTTCTACTTCCATCAGCTCTTCCAAAGCCACCTAAGTTACTTCATGCCGGAAAGGGGGGAAAGTTACATCATGCAGTCGAATCTAGTACTTGGTTCAAACAGCAAAGGGGGGAAAGTTGTAGCATGAATCTAGGACTATTCAAAGAGGAAATAATAGGGGGAAAGTAGTAGAGACTGGATACCCAACCGGTCTCTTGGTTGAAAAGGGAAATAAAGGGAAAAGGCAGTACAAACTGGATAAGGAACAAATCTATTATTGGTTGAAAAAAGAATAGAAAGTGGTGGCAGGTGGACAAGTCAACAGAGTCTGTCCAGGATTAGATTTGCTGCCCTCACATAGTAAAAGGTACCCATGATTAGATTTGCTGCCCTCACAGAGTATGAACAAACTCAACATCACCACTTTATGCCTCCTTGTAGGTACATTGTGCTGATGCATCCACTGTCGCATGTCCTTATACCAACTTTTTGCAGTTGTTAATATAAGGGCGCATGTAAAATGAAGCAATCACACTGTTACCGTAAGGACATGTCTAACCAATGTTATTGTTAATCTAATGCCTCCAGTAGTATGATGCAATTAAACTGTGTTACAAATGGTACTCCCGCTATTTTTCCCAGTATGATAAGTAAGTTTCTTCTTTACGCTACTGAGTGTCCTGGTGTCCCCACTGTCCCATGCCCTTAAACCAACTCTTTAGTTGCTATTGATCTACTGTATCTGGTAAACAAGCAATGCCACCATTAAAGTAATCCCATATTTGACGAATGTCATTGTTGATCGTAATGCTTCCGGTAACATGAAGCAATGCTGCTGTTTTAAAATTTCTACTGTTCTTGCGCGATTGCTATGAACATAATCAAGATGCTTCTTTTCATTTCGTGTATGTTTCATATCTTGTTATTGACCAGTAACTATTTTCTTTCTATCTTTTTGTGCGGATAGGGATATCCATTTCACCTCGTTGCTATTGTGACCTTTTGGTGAACTGCACAAAACACTTTTTTTGGAATGAGTGTCTTGTGTAGTTCAACTAAAATGTCATGTGGGCAACGTCTCTCAATTTCGGTTGAACTGCACAAAGGTTGATTGGAGTTTCCAACATCTCCGTCAAACACTGCTGGTAATCTCGTGCAACATTTTATTAGCCTTTGCAAGATGAGCCGTCACTGTCACCACAATGGCACTTTATTTTAGTGGAACTACACAAAAGGATAAGCAAATTATAGTTGCACCTTGCATGAGCAGGACAGCCAACCTTAATGTTGCTCAATTTCAGTGCAACTACTAAAGAAGAACTGCCAGCTCATGAGAGCAAGTACCTCTTGCAAGCTGCATGATACAATCTTTGCTTCATTTCAGGTGAACTGCAGAAAAAGGTCGTTTGAATTGAATCATCCGAGTGGATCTGCAGGTTCACCACATCGAGTCGTGGCGGCGTAGGACCCCTCTCTCAGTTATGGTTCCCATGACCGGGTATGTTCCTTCTTGGTTGATTTTGACTCTGCATCCAGCTAGTGATCTTGTACTACTGTTATGGCACTGCTATGAGAAAGCAATAATGATATTGTTTTTGCATCTTAGTTTAATGCCACTAATAATTTATGGCAATCTTTTCGCACCGCTACTGCCACTGATAAAAAGTAGTAATAATACATTTAAAATAAAGCTACTATCTTAGATACCATTTCATTTCCAATATAGATAACTTGCAGAAGGCCTATCCGGCAGAATCAAGTCCATGTGCACTGCATCAATCACATAGCTGAAATGAACTAGTTGAGTCCATCATGCCTACCGTTGAGGTGGCACGGGCCCCCTCTCTTACTGGCGAACACCATAATTTTAGTTAAACTGCACAAAAAAGTGATTGAAATGAGTCGACGCTCCTCCGTCTACTGCCACACTGAGGTGTTAATGGATGTCAATGAAGCGCCTTCATGGCAAGATATGGGGAAATGAAAAATAACTTGATCTCCCAAAGACATCTCACACAGGTCAGTACTATCCTTTATCAATATGATTGTGCTTTGTCATACTGTGCTAATGTTGTATTTTTTTTAATAAAGCCATTCTATCACAATCTTTTCTCGTTTTGGAAATAAAGTTACTTTAACTAGTGCCAATATTATAGTAATCATGCTCTTTCTTATGTATGCAAACAGGAATACTCAACTACAGATGTTGTGATGGTCAAAAGCATTCGCCAAGTTCTTGGGTGTTATGATACGGCTAGCCAAGATGGATTTAATCCCGAGATTCACTTTATCCAAAGGCTCTAAAGTGCCATGCATGTGTGCAAGGTGGAAAGAGATATTTCAGGACGTTGATTGATGATTCCACTAGATTCTGCTATGTGTATTTGTTAAATACTAAGGATGAGGCTCTATACACACTACTTCAAAATCTAGAAGGCCCTCTTGTGCATATATTGGAAGTGGTAGTGCCACCAGTGATGCGGAATATTTCAGCTGCCAATGTTTGACCTGTGTGGCCTTAAAAAGGACTGGTTTCAATGTTTAAGTAAATCCTTGGATCAAATTGCTTACATGAAGCATCGATCAATATTTATTTATTTGTTCACATTCTCACAACGTTTGAGTTGTACAGTTACGATTGGCTCTGATATGTGAATCATTGAGATGTGTAGGCATCTTTGTTGTACTTATTATTTGAATCTAATGGGTTGGTTCTGAATCTTGCAAGCTGGGAATCATTGTGATGTGTAGGCATCTTTGTTTTACTTATTATTTCAATCTTATTGGTTGGTTCTGAATCTTGCAAGCTGGGGAACACGGCATGATGATGCAAAGGGCAGCAACCATAACAAGCTTTTCAAACTTGGTAGTATTGTCTGTGAAAGTGCGGCAAATAAGCCGATCGTTTGTGTCCTGAGAATAATAATTCTAATTGCTGTGCATGTTGATCTTGTGGCACTGATAGAACGAGCCAATGCTTTGCTTGTTTTAAGAATAAATTTTAATTAAAGCTAATAAAATTTAAGTAAAGTGACCACTAACACTTGCTATTACAGTACCAATACAGACCCGCTCGTGAACCCAAGGTGGCATGTTCGGCCGGGCGTGCAGCGGGTGAGGGAGGGGTAGTAACTGTTGTCGCCTGTACATACTCAGTTTACTGTTGGATGCAGTTCCCCAAGAGCTAAAAAACAAACTGCTGCCGCCGCCTACCCACTCGTTCACCGTCGATTGCAGTTCCCCAAGATTGGAAAAACGAACTGCTGTTGCCGCGGTGCCGCCCCCTAGTACCCCAGTACACACCGATCGTCTTCATCCCCCTGCCCCCAATCCCCACAAAACGAGAACCGCCACATCAACTCTGCGTGAGAAGAGACTCCAATGGCGATGCGACGGGTGAGCCTGCTGGATATGGACTTCAGCAAGGAGTTCACCTTTGAGTTCGCCATTCAGACCCATGGCAGCACCAAGTTGAATGTGATTTACACCAATGATCCGGACTCGGTGAAGCTCTGCCTCGCCAAGTTCAAGTAGTACCTACAGGAGGAGAAAGCACAAGGTCGTGGGACTAGAACTTGTGCCCATCCATTCGTCTCCTGACAGGGACCAGCGGATCGCCGTCGCCCAGGTATGTGTGCGGGACGAGGTTCTCGTCTACCACTGTTGTAGGGCCATCAGAGGTTCTGGAGCATTCGCCCGTTTCATCGGCACCGCCGACTGCACCTTTGCTACGGTGGAGAGCAGGAAGAACGCGACTGTGCTTTATGATTCGGCCATCTGGTGCAACAATCTTGTTGACATTTAGAAGCAATACAAGATCATCGGCAACGGGCAGAAGAAGGACTCCGTGGTTGACCTCGCCGCAACCGTCATCGACCCCTGTTACGCCAACATGAAAGAAGACGTCTATACCAAGGACCTGAACACGTGGGAGGTACTTGTGAATCTAGCCTACATAACCTATGCGGCCAAGGACGCATACGCATGCTACGACATGTACAGGTGGATGAAAACTAGCTTAACATAAGTTAAGGGATGGAGCCCAACCCGAGTGATCTCGCTCTCATGAACGCGCCCGCGGCGGCGGTGCCGCCGCCCTGATCTCCTACCTCGAGCCTCCCTTGCATATGCTCTCTCCAGATCCGGGGTCCTCTCCACGTCATCTCTCCGCTCGTGTGCTCCTCTTCGCGGAGCGATGCCATGGCTGCTGATCCTCGAACTCGGCCCACGTCCATGTCGGCCGCGACGGCGGCAACCTCTCCTACCATGTCGTGCGCCGGCTCCCGGCCGCCCACTGCACCAGCACTCACCGCCGCTCTCGCCATGGCCGCCCTCGCCTCTCGCCGCTCCGACCCAACCATTCATGGGAGGAAGGTGTCCCGCACGCTCCTCACCAAGGAGGCGATGACGTCCTCGACTACAACCGCGCCCCTCGCCCCAGCTCCACTTGCTACTGCCGCCTCCAGCCTACCATCGACGTCTCCGGCAGTGCCCCACTCTGGCTCGTCCCCGGCTCCTGCAGAGTCCCACTCCCCTGCGGTGACCTGGTTCCATCCGGAGCTCGCCTCGCCGCCTCTCCGACATGCATCCAGTTCTTCAATGATGACGACCGTTGGTTTGAACTCGGGGCGGCCTGTGTCCTGGGACACCCTCGCCGACGAGGACAATGAGGATGACGAAGAAGAGTTGGCTCCGCTGACGCCGCCGGCTTCCAAAAGCCCGGTCCTAGGTGGTCACCCTACTGTTCCATGCGCTGTGCAGGAGGAGGAGACGAGTGGTGGATGGCAAGAGGTACTGCCTCGGCGTGGTCGGCGCTGTTAGGCATCACCAACACTGGTATTTGCTCCTCGTCCCATTCCCGTCTGGCTCCACGGTCGATGTTGTCGATGCCTGGTCCCTGGACAGCGCGCGACAGTTTGCAGAGACCCCTTGCGATGCTCCTGCTGCTTGGAGAATAGACATGGCGCGCGGGTGCCACAATCCTTGGCGTCCGCTCGCCCGGTTTTCTGTTGATTAACTGGGCAATTCTCTTCTGCTTAATTAATCGATGAGGCAAATCTTTTGCCTCCGTTTAAAAAAAACATGTACAGGCGGATCTTGGAGATGAGGGCGTGTCTGCTTCCCGTAACCGACAAGTACACGGACAGCTGCAGCGTCATGATCAAGCATGCCAGGAAGGTCTAGATGATGTACTTTTCTGTTTAAGCACCTTTATCATCTGGGTGTTTCATGCATTAGCCTATGTGTCATAATTATCTGTTTTGTCCGAAATCTTTCGTCTAAAAACCCATTAACCTGTTTGCTTTTTTTTGAGTGGCTATTTGCTTATGTATGTAACTAGTTCACTGGGCTGCCGTGCTTTCAATCTCCTTCCTCCCAACATATTCCCCTTCACAGGTGGACCCAGCAGGTCTCGTACACAGACATCTGGGACCAACCACCTATCCATTTGTATTTCTTTATTTTCTTCAATCTTTCGTCCTCTTCCTAAAGCGGCCGGTGGCGCTGCCGCGCACGCCTCGGTGAACAATCCTAGCCTATGGCGCTGGCCAGGCCATCCCTCTACTCCACACATTCTCCGGCGGCGGCAGCTCCACTGGCCCACCCCGCACCCGAACAAGTCAACCCTCGTACTCCCCTCCGCCTGCGTCTTCCCCGGCTCTTGTTCATTCTGGTCCGAGGTCTCGATGTCGTCCTCCGCCTCGGTGCTCTCGTCACGGCGCAGCCGTCTGTCATTCCCAACATGGTCAACAAAACGAGAGGAATCGGGAGACGACTATTCGTCGAGAGGCTGACAGTCCGGGCTCACCAGGTCCATGGCCTAGGTTTTGTTGTTTAACACGCGCAGCCCACGACATGCAGACATAGTTGATCCAGCAGGTTTAAACTTTTTTTGGGGTCCAACAGGTATCAAGCGGCCTCTGGGCCTCCTAGCCTAGCTTGTTTATAATATCAACATCCCAAGTTATGTTTGTTTTTTCAAGACAACGCTAAGCTCAGTTCTATTTTTCTATAAGAATGCAAAATTGAACCTATGTTTTCCCTTCTATAATAGTATATATATACTTATATTTATATTTATATCTTATTTTGTTACATATATATAATAGAAACAACATAAGGTTCCGTTAAACCTGTCATTCGTCCAACCATTGTATAGACCTTCTCACTTCCTTTATTTTTCGTTTTTATTAATCCTATATCTGAATTTTCTCCCACTTTCTTTTTCGATGTAATATGAGTTTTCTCCTAGTAGTTTTCCCTAGAACCAACTCAACTGTCCCACGTCTAGCCTAAAAAATAATAATACCCCACGTCCTATTAATTAACTCATCAAATTAAAATGATATTTTATTTCGTAAATCAAAAATTCTTACAAAATAATAATAATTGTTTATATATAACTTGGCAAGTTAACTCCTGGCGATTGCGTACGTAAGCTTGCAAAGATTTTACTGACCAATCAGTAATAGACATGCAATCATGTGTTTATGTTTTTATAATATTTCTCCGTCCAGCCCAACATGATATTTTCACCCAACCCAGCAAGTCCGTGGATTTCGAAAAAAATGCAAATTGACTTTAAATTCTAACATAATATATAAACAGGCTACATAGACTCTACATCATTGTTTCACCCAGCCCACCAAATGGACTAAAAAAACCAAATGGACTAGCTGACATGTGGGCCAGTAGATAGAAGCCTAAGCACGTTCGCAAAAAAATACAAAGGTCGAAGCCTAAGCAAGGCGTTCGATTTACATCCAATGACCGGCATTCTTCTTCAATCCCTCATCTTCTTCCTCCAGCGCTGCCGGGACCGCCTGCTCCAGCCTCCGACGTCCAGCGGCGCTGTTTCGCGCGCCTCGCAGCGAAACGCTACCCCACCGACGGCCAGGCCATCCCTCAACTCCTTCGCACCTCCTGTTATTCTTTGCCGAGTGTAGGCCCACCCCGCACCCGAACCAGTCAAGTTTCCCACTCCTCTCCGTCTGTGACTCCACTGCCGCGTCTTCCCCATCTCCAGGTCGTTCCAGTCTGGGGCCTCACCGTCGTCCACCGGCCTTGGTGTGCTCGGCACGGTCTGGTCAACGTGGTTAACAAACGAGAGTCATCGGAAGATGACTGTACGTGGAGAGGCTGACAGTGGGGACGCACCACACACATGGACACATGCATCCAACTGCATCCTTTTTACCCTGAAAAATAATGTTTTCTCCCCCTAACAGCTGGGACCCACCAGCTACATCTTCGCACGCAAGGAAGTGCGTCCTTATTACGGGAAAAAAAAATGATTCCTCCCCCTGATAGCTGGGACCCATCAGCTATATCTTCCCACGCAAGGAAGTGCCTCCTTATCCTCCCTGGCAGCTGGGACCCACTGGGTCGAACCGTACGTAGGGTTGTCTCTCTGGTAGCGAACGTGTACGTACATACTGGTCGATCAGTCTCTCTGCAAGGATGAACCGTGGCCGAGCAAGGAGCGGTACGTGTGACATAGCAGTTGAGGCAGTCCTATATAAATTATGTACACGTACGTACAGCCATGCTGCAAGAAAGTAAATACGGCTACGTACGTACATACGGGCGGGGTCTCGAATGCGTACAGCGACAGCGTCCTGTTCATTGGCAGCCAACCGGCTGGGTCGGAACGGAGAAACTGCGTCATGTTCATCGGGAGGGAACGGAATGCGTCGTGTTCATCGGGAGCTAACCGGATTGGACGGAACAGCCGAAACGAGGTCTGGCGTACCGCAGAATGGAGAAAACAGTCTTCTGTTCGACTGCGTATGGTCGAAACGGGGTCCTGTTCATCGGGAAGGGTCTGGCGTACCGCAAAACGGAAGAAACAGACTTCTGTTCGAGTGCCTACGGTCGAAATGGGGTCCTGTTGATTGGGAGGGGTGTGGCGTACCACAAAACAGAGGAAACGGACTTGTGTTGGAGTGCCTACGGTCGAAACGGGGTCCTGTTGATCGGGAGGGGTGTGGCGTACCGCAAAATGGGACTCCACGAGGTACTGTTCATCCACCGTCTACTGCCTCGCTCCAGCCTCCACAGGCTACTGTTCATCCATCGTCGACTTCCTCCAGCCTCCACCTGCTACTGTTCATCCACCGTCGACTTCCTCCTGCCTTCACCAGCTACTGTCCATCCATGGGGTCCTGTTCATCCAGCCTCTACCGGCTACTATTCAACCAGCCCTCCACAGGGTCCTGTTCATCCACCCCCACCTCCTCGATCGGGGTCCTGTTCATCCAGCGGCAATGGCCTACTACTTACTACCACGGTGTCCTGTTCATCCAACCCCCACCAGGAACTGTTCATCCAACCCCCAACAACGGTCACTGTTCATCAAGAGGCAGCTTCGATCGGCTTCAGTTAGCAGCAGTAGTGAAGTAATCGCCCGGGTTCAGCTAACAGCCAAGGGATTGATCGCTCGGGTTCAGTAACGTAGCTAGTGCAATCGCTCGGGTTCAGTAAGCGAACGCCTCGCTCGGGTTCAGTTAGAGCCCAACGCCTCGCACACACGCGCGTACGTGTACGAGAGAAACGCACAATCCCTCCGTGCATCGCTCGTCCCCGACCACCCACCGTAACCGGGAACTCCCCGAAATTTTCCTCGCCCTCGCTTCTACCATGATTTTTTCAGTCATGGACGGCCCAAAGAATGTCATGCAGGTGCGTCCCCGGCCCACCCAGGACGAAAAGCCTATTTTTTGTCATGTTTTTTTGTCATAGAAGTAGGAGCCCACCACATCTATGATGATACGTAGTTTTGTCACAATTATCGTCATAGAAGTGTCATAAGCATGACAGAAAAAAATTCGTTCGGCCCAAAATGTCACGGATGTGTCTTTTTTTTGTAGTGTTGATGAGGTAATTGTACCTTCTCTCGAATTGGAAAGTAGCACATTAGAGAAAACCGTTCCCGTGATGCCTACACCAACTAGAGAGGAAGCAAATGATGATGATCATGAAACTTCAGATCAAGTTACTACTGAACTTTGTAGGTCGACCAGAGCAAGATCCGCACCAGAGTGGTACGGTAATCCTGTCCTGGAAGTCATGTTATTAGACCAAGGCGAACCTACGAACTATGAAGAAGCTATGATGAGCCCAGATTCCGACAGATGGCTTGAGGCCATGAAATCTGAGATAGGATCCATGTATGAGAACAAAGTATGTACTTTGGTGGACTTGCCCGATGATCGGCAAGCCATAGAGAATAAATGGATCTTCATGAAGAAGACTGACGCCGATGGTAATGTTACTGTCTACAAAGCTCGACTTGTCGCAAAAGGTTTTCGACAAGTTCAAGGAGTTGACTACGATGAGACTTTCTCACCCGTAGCGATGCTTAAGTCTGTCTGAATCATGTTAGCAATTGCCACATTTTATGATTATGAAATCTGGCAAATGGACGTCAAAAATGGATTTCTTAAAGAAGAGTTGTATATGATGCAACCAGAAGGTTTTGTCGATCCTAAAGATGCTGACAAAGTGTGCAAGCTCCAGCGATCCAGCTATGGACTGGTGCAAGCATCTCAGAGTTGGAATATACGCTTTGATGAGGTGATCAAAGCATATGGTTTTATACAGACTTACGGTGAAGCCTGTATTTACAAGAAAGTGAGTGGGAGCTCTGTAGCATTTATGATATTATATGTGGATGACATATTGTTGAATGGAAATGATATAGAATTTCTGGATAGCATAAAAGGATACTTGAATAAGAATTTTTCAATGAAAGACCTCGGTGAAGCTGCTTATATATTGGGCATCAAGATCTATAGGGATAGATCAAGACGCTTAATAGGACTTTCACAAAGCACATACCTTGATAAAGTTTTGAAGAAGTTCATAATGGATCAGTCATAGAAAGGGTTCTTCCCTGTGTTACAAGGTGTGAAACTGAGTCAGACTCAAAGCTCGACCACTTCAGAAGTTAGAGAGAAAATGAAAGTCATTCCCTATGCCTCAGCCATAGGTTCTATCATGTATGCTATGCTGTGTACCAGACCTGTTGTGTGCCTTGCCATAAGTTTGCCAGGGAGGTACCAAAGTAATCCAGGAGTGGATCATTGGACAGCGGTCAAGAACATCCTGAAATACCTGAAAAGGGCCAAGGATATGTTTCTCGTTTATGGAGGTGACGAAGAGCTCGTCGTAAATGGTTACGTGATTGTAGCTTTGACACTGATCCGGATGACTCTAAGTCACAAACCGGATACATATTTATATTGAATGGTGGAGCTGTCAGTTGGTGCAGTTCCAAGCAGAGCGTCGTGGCGGGATCTACGTGTAAAGCGGAGTACATAGCTACTTCGGAAGCAGCACATGAAGGAGTTTGGATGAAGGAGTTCATATCCGATCTGGGTGTAATACCTAGTGCATCGGGTCCAATGAAAATATTTTGTGACAACATTGGAGCAATTACCTTGGCGAAGGAATCCAGGTTTCACAACAGAACCAAACACATCAAGAGATGCTTCAACTCCATTCGTGAAAAGGTCAAGGATGGAGACATAGAGATTTGCAAAATACATACGGATCTGAATGTAGCAGACCCGTTGACTAAGCCTCTTCCGTGAGCAAAACATGATCAACACCAAAACTCCATGGGTGTTAGATTCATTACAATGTAATCTAGATTATTGACTCTAGTGCAAGTGGGAGACTGAAGGAAATATGCCCTAGAGGCAATAATAATGTTATTATTTTATATTTCCTTATTCATGATAAAGGTTTATTATTCATGCTAGAATTGTATTGATCGAAACCTTAAATACATGCGTGAATACATAAAGAAATACCGTGTCCCTAGTGAGCCTCTACTAGACTAGCTCGTTGATCAATGATGGTTAAGGTTTCCTAACCATAGACATGTGTTATCATTTGATAACGGGATCACATCATTAGGAGAGTGATGTGATGGACAAGACCCATCCGTTAGCTTAGCATATGATCGTTCTAGTTTATTGCTACTGCTTTCTTGAATGTCAAATACATGTTCCTTCGACCATGAGATCATGTAACTCCCGAATACCAGAGGAATACCTTGTGTGCTATCAAACATCACAATGTAACTGGGTGATCATAAATATGCTCTACAGGTATCTCCGAAGGTGTTTGTTGAGTTGGCATGGATCGAGATTGGGATTTGTCACTCCGAGTATCGGAGAGGTATCTCTGGGCCCTCTCGGTAATACACATCATAATAAGCTTGCAAGCAAATAACTAAGGAGTTAGTTATGAGATGATGTATTACGGAACGAGTAAAGAGACTTGCCGGTAACGAGATTGAACTATGTATAGAGATACCGACGATCGAGTCTCAGGCAAGTAACATACCGACAGACAAAGGGAATTACGGATGTTGTCATAACGGTTCGACCGATAAAGATCATCGTAGAATATGTAGGAACCAATATGGGCATCCAAGTTCCGCTATTTGTTATTGACCGGAGAGGTGTCTCGGTCATGTCTACATAGTTCTCGAACCCGTAGGTCCGCACGCTTAACGTTCGTTGACGATATAATGTTATATGAGTTACATGATTTGGTGACCGAATGTTGTTCGGAGTCCCGGATGAGATCACAGACATGACGAGGAGCTCCGGAATGGTCCTGAGGAAAATATTGATATATAGGACGATGATATTTGGACACCGGAAGAGTTTCGGGATGTACCGGGTAGAAATCGGGTCACCGGAAGGGGTTCCGGACACCCCCGGGAGGTTAATGGGCCATATGGGCCAAAAGGGGGGAACACACCAGCCCACAAGGGGACTGGCACTCCCCTCCTAGGCCGCAGCCCTTGAGGAGAGAAGGAAAGGGGGGATTCGGCCTCCCCCTTCCTTTCCTTCCCCCCTCTGGCAAATATGGAAAGGGGGGTGCGGCCAGGGCAGGAGCCCAAGTAGGATTTGGTCCTACTTGGGGCGCCTCCTGGCTGCTCCCCTCTCCCCCACCTATATATATGTGGGAGGGGGCGCTACACATAACCACGACAATCGCTTAGCCGTGTGCGGTGCCCCCCTCCACCGTTTACACCCTCGGTCATATTTTCGTAGTGCTTAAGCGAAGCCCTGCGAAGATAGCATCACCATGACCATCACCACGCCGTCGTGCTGCCGGAACTCATCAACTACCACATCATCTTGCTGGATCAAGAAGGCATGGACGTCATAGAGCTGAATGTGTGCTGAACGCGGAGGTGCCGTACGTTCGGTATTTGATCGGTTGGATCACGAAGAAGTTCGACTACATCAACCGCGTTACTAAACGCTTCCGCTTACGGTCTATGAGGGTATGTAGACACACTCTCCTCCTCGTTGCTATGCATCTCCTTGGATAGATCTTGCGTGTGCGTAGAATTTTTTTTGTTTTCCATGCAACGTTTCCCAACAAATTTATGGAGGTGGAATTAGACCAGGAGGTGCCACGAGGGGCCCACAAGCCTTGGGGTGCGGCCCCCTGGGGTGCGCCCCCTGATCTTGTCATTCCTTTGTGACTCCTCAAGTCTTCTCCCGAACCTTCATGGGTCCCTTCTGGTCCAGAAAAAATTAATCCAAAGTTTGTTCTCCGTTTAGACTCTGTTTGATATTTGTTTTCTGAAAAGCCAAAAACAAGCAAAAACTAACAACTGGCACTAGGCACTAGGTTAATAGGTTAGTCCCAAAAATGATATAAAATTGCATATAAAACATCCAAGATTGATACTATAATAGCATGGAACAATAAAAAATTATAGATACGTTGGAGACGTATCATGCGCCTTGTTGGGCTCGGACTGCTTGGGGTTTGTCTCCAGTAGCACTGCCAAGAGGAAGCACTCGGGGCGTGGTTCGAGGATTGGTCCAGGAACCAACACCTGTTGACTATCGTTCTCTCATAGAACCGTTGGGAGACAAGTAAATGCTCGATCTTACAAGTTATTTAGCATACCATAATTTAACAATGACATATGATTTTCTTTTCCATCATGCACTCATTGGATATTCATCCCTTAGAAGCCTCCGAAGCAGCGATTGCCGAACCACCTCGTCGACTCCCATGTGAGGAAGCACTTCCCCGGCTTGATCAAGCCAAGCAATGATGACCCACAGTCGCCAGGTTTCACCTGGGAGCATTACCAGTACACCAATGATCAGGATGGTGTCACCATGGCCGCCCGGGTCATTGAAGGTTTCTATGAAAGTATCTTTGGCACTTCATCGTTCCATATCCGACGCTTGGTAATTAACTGCCATATGCATTGTTGTAGCAACAATGTTCTTGCGTAGAGGGGCAAAACAAACACGAGACAAAAGTCATGGAGAGAGTTGCCAAGAACATATTATCCGATGCGAAGCACACACTGCTATACAATGACGTGTTGCAGGCTCAGCCACTCGATGGCAAGGGGAAAAATATGGCAAAGAAAGTTGCTTGCTAGACCAATTTGGAGAAAGGCAAGTACTTGTCGGTGGTAAGTAACAACATTGCTTGCTTATACTTTCAGTCAGCTACCGCTTGTTCCATGTATTAATCATATGATTTGATTATGTGTGAATAGGAGAGGCCATCATGGATGAAAGAAGATTGTTGGGGAGGCGTTGGCCAATCTCTGATGCGATCCAACGTGACAAGCGCAACACATTGAGAAAAGTAACGATAGAGCAGAAATGCCAGAACCACACAACTCTCCAGCAACATATGGTATGTGCAACATTATGGTCAATTTTGTCTCACGGTGCATCTCCACTTATTAAGCTTGATGCTTTCTCTTGCAGGAGCTGGTGCGTGGTGCTCCGGTCGACATCCTGGATGCATGGCGAGAAGGTCACAGGGGAAAGGATGGCAATGAGTTCTGTAACGAGCCGGCGCAGGGGAAGTATGAAATCCTTCACGACCGTCTTCAAGGAGGTGCATGGGTGGACGCCGAAACTACGTCTCGACCACTCGATCCAGAGTTGTTCGCCACATCATTTGCAACAAGGTGATCGCCACCTCCTCGCATCGCAAGTTCCTTGAGATCCGTGCATCAAGCACAAGCTCAACTCCGTCCATACAGAGTCACCCAACCTCAGTGTCACATGAGATCACGTGTCTCAAGGTTCCCACCATTACCATTCTATTAGTGCTATGCCTTCAAATAGAACGGTTGCAACCTATAAGAGACTAATGGCATATTACATGCTTTATTGGAGAAGCGGATTGGTGAAGAGGAGGAATGGTGGCAGGTAGAACATGAGGAGAGATTGAGGGAACTTTCTCTTATAGATCTTTATGCAAAGTGAAGTGGGTAAAAATGCTAACATGACTATCCTCTTAATATAGACAACATTCTCTTATATATCTAAAGTAAAAAATGCAACAAACGAAAGGATAACGATGCTCGAGGAAAGGCTTGAGGTAGAACTTTCTCTTAATATAGACAACATTCAAATATATATCGATGTACAATGCTAACATGACTATCCTCTTATAGATCTTTATGCAAAGTGAAGTGGGTAAAAATGTTGCCCCTCCTCCTCCTCCATAAGCATAGAAGTGTGTCCACGGATTCGATGTGAGAAGAACTTGCATGTGATCGAATCATATGTGTCGTCGTGGTCTACAAACAATCAATCTGCATGTGTTTTGCTCCATGAACTTGTATGAATTACGACTATGTGAACCTTTATGAATTATGCCTATGTGAACTTGTGTGTGATGCATTGTTCAGGAAATCGGTAACTGGTAGCTACTCGGTCGGCTTGGGAGTAGTGATTAATCGGTGAATCGGCCTATTAACTGGATTAATCGGTCGGCCATTAATCGGTAGATTAAATAGGAATTGCCAACATATATCTAGTTTTTTTTATGTATTATACCATAGTCTTATGCTCTCAACTATGCAATATACCAAAATATGCTACTATTTGGTCGAACTGTAGCTATTGAGGAGCGAGAGGGGGATGGGAGGGATTACTGGGAAAAAAAATAGGCTCTGTTTGCCCAGAAATTAATGGGTCAGCAGCGATTAATCGGCCTAACAACTGATTAGTCGGTGTAACTGGCCAATTAATCGGCCTGACAAGTTAACACGATGAATAGGTGCTATTCGATTCGGTCACCCTATGAGTAGCGATTAACTGGCCCGTTAAATGATTAATCAGACGAATTCTTGACCAGTGGTGTGATGTGCTCGAGCAATTTGTAGAAGCTAGGAGCTCCCACATTCATTTGATAAGAGATGACATTTTGTGCACTGGAGTTATCGGCAGAAAATGTATGTATTTGTTTTCAATTGCAGGGATTAAAGAAGAAATAAATTTACAACAGTAGCAATGGGACATATTTTTGAGAGTCCCAACCAGAAATACAACCTTGGACGAGAGGCGACACTCGTAGTGGGGTGAATTGAGCGACAGCACATAATTTTTCAAGGGTCACACTAAAAAAAACATCATTTTATGAGAGCACCTTTGGCATAAGTGGCACCTAACTCGTACCGCCATTCTTTTCCCAAAGCAGACACACTCGGAAGAAATGTTTCTGGATTCGAATTATTTACAGAAAAAAATTACCAAATAATTTGCAAATGTTTTAGTGACAGGTGTGTCCTTCCCAAGGACCCACCTGTCAGGTCGAAATATGTCAGAGCATGGAAAGGAGGAGCCAGCTAGGATGACACATGTGTTTGTGAGAAAGAGGGGCACGACGCCTTTTATTAGTGATCCAAGATGACTTGTGGGGTGTGCGCATCAGGCATTGAGAATTATAGAAACTTTGTATGACAAGTGGGCCTGGGTGGGTGATACCTCTCCAACGTATCTATAATTTTTTATTGTTCCATGCTATTATATTATCCATCTTGAATGCTTTATATGCATTATGGTGCTATTTTATATCATTTTTTGTAACATATTAACCTAGTGCCAATTGCCAGTTGCTGTTTTTTCTTTGTTTTTGTCTTTTACAGAAAATCAATACCAAACGGAGTCCAAACGGAACGAATTTTTTTGAGGATTTTTCTTGGACCAGAAGACACCTAGGAATCTTCGGGAGGAGGCCAGAAGAGCCACGAGAGGGCCACAAGCCCTGGAGGCGTGCCCTAGGGGGGTGGGGGTGGCGCGCCCACCAGGCTTGTGGGCCCCTCGTGGCACCTCTAACCCTAATCTCAGCTTCATAAATACCCAAATATTCCCCGTACACCAGGGGGCACACAATAAAACACTTTTTCGCCGCCGTAAGATCCTGTTCTCGTGAGATCCCATCTAGGGGCCTTTTCTGGCACCCTACCGGAGGGGGATTCGACCACAGAGGGGTTCTTCATCAACCTTGCTGCCCTTCTGATGATGTGTGAGTAGTTTACCACAGACCTACGGGTCCATAGCTAGTAGCTAGATGGCTTCTTCTCTCTCTTTGATCTTCAATACAATGTTCTCCTCAATGTTCTTGGAGATCTATTCGATGTAATCTTCTTTTGCCGTGTGTTTGTTGAGATCCGATGAATTGTGGGTTTATGATCAGATTATCTATGAATATTATTTGAGTCTTCTCTAAACTCTTTTATGCATGATTAAGATAGCTTTGTATTTCTCTCTGATCTATTGATTTGGTTTGGCCAACTAGATTGATTTTTCTTGCAATGGGAGAGGTGCTTTGTAGTGGATTCAATCTTGCGGTGTCCTCACCCAGTGAAAGAAGGGGTAGCGAGGCACGTATTTGTATTGTTGCCACTAAGGATAAAAAGATGGGGTTTTTACCATATTGATTGGATCTATCCCTCTACATCATGTCATCTTGCTTAAGGCGTTACTCCGTTCTTGTTTACTTAATACACTAGATGCATGCTGGATAGCGGTCGATGTGTGGAGTAATAGTAGTAGATGCAGGCAGGAGTCGGTATACTTGTCATGGACGTTATGCCTATGTTCATGATCATTGCCTTGGATATCGTCATAACTATGTTCTTTTCTATCTATTGCTCAACAGTAATTTGTTTACCCACCGTATGTGTTCTTTCAAGAGAGAAGCCTCTAGTGAAACCTATGGCCACCGGGTCTATTTTCTATCATATTATTTTCAGATCTATAAAACCAAAAACACAAAAATAACTTGCTGCAATTTATTTATCTTTACCTTATTTTACACTTTTATTTATCTTTTATATTAATCTCTATCAGATCTCATCCTTGCAAGTGACCGTGAAGGGATTGACAACCCCTTTTTCACGTTGGGTGCAAGTATTTGTTTGTTTGTGCAGGTGCTTCTATTGGGTACTTGTGTGTTCCTCCTACTGGATTGATACCTTGGTTCTCTAACTGAGGGAAATACTTATCTCTACTTTGCTGCATCACCCTTTCCTCTTCAAGGGAAAAACCAACGCAAGCTCAAGAAGTAGCAGGAAGAATTTCTGGCGCCGTTGGCGAGGAGGATCTACATCAAGCCTACCAAGTACCTATCATAAACTCTCATTTCTTGCAATTACATTATTTGCCATTTGTCTCTCGTTTTCATCTCCCCCACTTGCAAAATGTTTTCATAAAACACAAAAATATTTGCCTTTTTATTTGCCTTCTTTCCATTCGCCTTTTCGTTTGCTTTTTGTTTGCTTATGTGCTAGATTGCTTTCGTGTCATCATGTCTCAATTTAAAAACTTTGATCCTTACCATAGAAAGTTTGAAGAAATTGAAAATAATACAAAAAGCTTCATGTCTTTACAATTTGAGCATAATAGTTTCTTTAGGAACGAACTTAAAGAACAAAATACTATGATTGAGTACAT
Source organism: Thinopyrum elongatum (assembly GCA_011799875.1). Lineage (NCBI taxonomy): Eukaryota > Viridiplantae > Streptophyta > Magnoliopsida > Poales > Poaceae > Thinopyrum > Thinopyrum elongatum. The sequence continues at coordinate 544,879,368 of CM022302.1, forward strand.
CAATAAAGAGCTTGATGATGTTCATAAGGACGTTGTTGGTCTTAAATCTCAACTCATTCACATTGAAAATTTAGTAGGCCAAATCTCCGATAAAAAAACTGCGTTAATAAATAGGATGGCTGCTAAACCTGAATCTTTGAATCATGATGAAGATCTTAAAGTGATTGGTGTGACTCCTATTGAATCTTTTTTGCTAATACAAAACTTAATAAAGAAGGGACTGGACATGAGTCAACATTAGCTAGAAGGCGTCCCAATAATTTGGAGAGTGAAGATCTTAATGAAAAAATTGATAAAGTGGGATTGGCGAGGTCAAAACTTTAACTAGTGATGAGCCCACTCTTTTGGATTTCAAGGACTTTAATTATGATAATTGCTCTTTGATTGATTTTATTTCCTTGTTACAATCTATGCTTAATTCACCCCATGCTTATAATCAAAATAAAGCTTTTACTAAACATATCATAGATGCTATGATGAAATCTTTTGAAGAAAACCTTGAGTTGGAAGTTTCTATCCCTAGAAAGCTTTATGATGAATGGGAACCTACTATTAAGATTAAGATTAAAGATTATGAGTGCTATTCTTTATGTTATTTGGGTGCTAGCATTTCAACTATTCCAAAAACTTTATGTGATGTGCTAGGTTTCCATAAACTTGATGATTGTTCTTTAAATTTGCACTTAGCGGATTTTACTATGAAGAAACCTATGGGAAGAATTAATGATGTTCTTATTGTTGCAACTAGGAATTATGTGCTTGTAGATTTTATTGTGCTTGATATAGATTGCAATCCTACATGCCCTATTATTCTTGGTAGACCTTTCCTTAGAACGATTAGTGCAATTATTGATATGAAAGAAGGAAACATTAGATTCCAATTTCTGTTAAGGAAGGGCATGGAACACTTCCCAAGAAAGAAAATTAAGTTGCCATATGAATCTATTATGAGGGCTACTTATGGATTGCATACCAAAGATGACAATACTTAGATCTATGCATTACGCCTAGCTAAGGGCATAAAACAATAGCGCTTGTTGGGAGGCAACCCAATGAATAAAATAATTTTTTCCTTTTCTTTCTGTTCGTGAGTGTTTGCACGATTATGCTACTCCTATGATTGTGTTTAAGCGTTTAATTAGTGTTTGTGCCAAGTAAAGCCTTTGGGATGATCTATGGTGATAGTTGATTTGATTTTGCTGAAAAACAGAACTTTTGCATCCAGTAGCAGAATTTTGAAAATTCACAGAAGTGACGAAAAAAATCTTAATTTTTTACACAAGATTTATATACAAATTTCCCAGTTCATTCAAATGTTTAAGTATTTTTGGAGTTACAGAAGTATGAGTAATTTTCAGATCTTCGCAGACTGTTCTGTTTTTGACAGATTCTGTTTTCTATGCATTGTTCTCTTATTTTGATGAATCTATGGGTAGTATCGGGGGGTATGAACCATGGTGAAGTTGGAATACAGTAGATATAATGCTAATATGAATTTAGAATGAGTTCACAACAGTACCTAAAGTGGTGATTTGCTTTTATTATCCTAACGGAGCTCACGAGTTTTTGTTGAGTTTTGTGTTGTGAAGTTTTCATGTTTTGGGTGAAGTTTCGATGGACTACGGAATAAGGAGTGGCAAGAGACTAATCTTTGGGATGCCCAAGGCACCACAAGGTAATATTCAAGGACAACCAAGCACCTAAGCTTGGGGATGCCCCGGATGGCATCCCCTCTTTTGTCTACTATCCATCGGTAAATTACTTGAGACTATATTTTTATTCACTACATGGTATGTGTTTTTCTTGGAGCGTCATGTGCTATATGAATCTTTGCTTTATTTGCTCTTTAATTTACCACAATCATCCTTGCTGTACACACCTTTTGAGAGGGACACACATTAATCATGAATTTATTAGAATACTGTCGTGGTTCTAAGTCTGACAGTAGAATGGGGGGGTAGGTATGAGGAGGCAAGATCCTAGCTACGGTGAGGTCATGCACGCAAGATTTACGAGTTCAGGCCCTTCTCGGAGGAAGTAACAGCCCTACGTCTCGGTGCCCGGAGGCTCGGTCGATTGACTTATGCGTGAAGTTACAGGGGGTGCGAACCCTTGTGCCTGAGGAGGGGGCTGGCTTATATAGAGTGCGCCAGGACCCCAACCGTCCCACGTTCCAAGGGTTTCAATGTCTGTAAAGATAGGACGTTACTGATAACGCCAGCAATAAAGGCAAATAAATGATCATTAAGACTACGGAGTGAACGCCTGACCCTTGCCATCCTGAGTGACCTTAGATCTTCTGTCTTCCGAGTGGTTTCCGGTGGGGTCGAGTGAGTACACCCCGGTCGAATGGAATTGGGTTGTCCGAGTGAACTGTTGGTCGAGTGGGTTGCACCCTGTGGCGATTTCAGTCGATAGATGGTGCCATCCTTTGAATGTCATTTGCCTTAGGGAAGTGTCCTCGGTAAGGGTGTCTAGGTCGGGCCTATTACCCTACCCTAGGTACATGTCTTCGTCATTTGCCCCCGAATGGATCTGGGTTCGAGTGGAGAAGGGGTTGAAGATGGTTCCGACCCGATTTATATGCTTCAGAGGCATCCTAACCGGGCCGGTGATCTTTGTAAAAACTTCAACTTCATTTTCAGTCGCCTGGGTCCATTCAGAGGTCGTCGAGTGATTTTTTCTGATAAGCTCCGAATGTTGATATGGTATAAGATCCTTGGCGCGATTGGTCACGCTGCCGCTTTCCGGATCTCACGGGATTCAAAATTTGGAGAAGCGCGCGGGACGGAGAGGACCACAGTAGACGGAGCGGATTAGGCAGGGACGCCTCGATTCTCGTGCCACCTTTTTCGCCACGTATCCAGCGCGCGACTGTTGCGGGATTTGACTGGATTGCCTGGGCCCACTAGTCAGCCACTCGGGAGCGGACCCATATAAGGCGTCGGGGTCGATGAGCCCGGTACTGTGCTCCCCATCTCCTTCCTCCTCTCCTGTTTCACCACCGCATTCGCCGCCACCTTCGACGCCGCCGCCCCGCCCGAGCGCAGCCTGCCGCGATGGGGAAGGAGAAGACGGCGGCCTTGGAGCGTGCGAAGAAAGCGACGGTGGCAGCGAAGGGCAAGAAGACGAGTCGGGGAGGCTCGTCGTCGAGATCCGGCCTGCCGCCCGGCTGGATCCAGGGCGATTGGATTCGCTCCATGATTCAGCAAGAAGACATGGAGGATCTGGTCGAGGGAGGGTTGATCGACCATGGGTCTTGGAGGCTGCCAGGTGACGACACCGAGCCGCAACCGCAGGAGGGTGAGTGCGTCCTCCTCGCGACTCACGTCGACCGTGGTTTTTCTCTGCCCCCTCATCCTTTTTCCTGAGGTTTTCTGAACTTTTTCGGGGCCCAACTTCATCACTTTTCTCCGAACACCATCACATACCTAGCTGCGTTTGTCTCCATGTGTGAGAATTTCTTGGGTTGTCGACCGCATTGGGGTCTCTTCAAACACATCTTCACCTGCCGCTCACAGTCTGTGAAAAAGGCCAATCCGAGTGATGAGAGGATGCACGTGATTCAGATGTGCGGAGGTCTAGGGATCCAGATGAGAGGCAAAAGCACATTTCCACCAATGACTCTTCCCGATTCGGTCAGAGGGTGGCAGTCGACCTGGTTTTTTTGTAAGGACAAACCAACTCCTGGTCAGTCGACTGGCCTTCCTCCCTTTACCATGGGGCGAATTGAAAAGCCCTCTTCCTTGAAAGTGACTCCAGAAGAAAAGGTGGAGGTGAACATGTTGGTCGACCACGTAATCCAACTTGTCCGCGATGGCGTGACCGGCATGGATTTGCTAGAGGTGTTCCTCACTCGCCGCATCCAGCCGCTCCAGGCCCGCGATCATCCTATGTGGATGTATTCAGGTGCCGATGATTCTGCTCGGATCCACCCGGAGGAAGTCGCCGAGGAGACGGTGGCGCGGTGGCTGCAGAGCATTACCGGAAACAGAGACAACCCTAGGGGGTCTAGGAGAATTCTGCCACTCGGCGCTGATAATGAACCAGACAAGGTCAGACCTTCGATGTCGAGTGACTTTTACTCTAATTTGTAAACTGTCTTTGGAACCGACTGATGCTTGTTCGATTCTTTGCTTCGCAGATATATACTGAGATGTACTCGATGCCCAACGGGGAGCAGATCCAGGAAGGAGAAGAGAGCGGAGGTGACAGCGACGACTGGAACTCCGATGGGGAGAGTGATGGAGAGCAGGAAAACTCGAGCAGTGAGGAGGAGGTTGATTCTCCACCTCGCACGGAAAAGCGTTCCAAGCACAAGCACGACCCAGCAAGTATCTGGGGCAATGTGGTAGCACCGACTGGATAGACTTCGAAGCGCACTCGGACATCTTCTCCGGTGCCGACTGAGAAGGCTCCGAAGCAGCTCAAGACCGCGCCGTCCAAGCCACGGAAGGCTTTGCCCAAGATCAAGGTTGACATTCCCGTCGCCTCTGCGTAAGCGTTTCGTTATCACCCTTTGTTTGAAGAATCTTATATCAGTTGCCGACCCATCCACTTGCTTGACCGAGTGAACCTTGAGATTTGCAGTGCTGCTACCTCCGGGACTTCTGCTTACCAAGATGATGGTGACGAGGAGATGGAGGACGCGGTCACCTCCAAAGCGAGTATGACCCCTGTTATCTTCATCTTTTCTTTGCTAGCCAATTCTACAGTCAACTAAACTCTTGTGGTCGATTCTTTTGCAGCTCCGCGAGATGTTATTGAACTTCAAGGCGATGATGAAAATGAGCCACAAGAACTCGTGGGTAGGAGGAGCAGGGCCTCAGTCAAGAAGGTGCCAGCTAGCAAGACGCCCCAGTCGACGCCGGCGACGGAACCAGCTATCCAGCAATCCGGGGACTTCAACCGTGCCTCCGTTACTTTTGCGATTCCCTTGTCGAGTGCTCGTCCTTTGTCGTCGACTGTGCGGGCCCTTCCTCCGTCTGTCCAACTTCATGCTTCAAGCTCTCATGCTACTGCAACTGATACACCGACTGCACCTCCCACCGCCCATCAAGTCCCAGAAGACCAAGTGAGTGCTGCCCAGGAGGCTATATGCCAGGCTGGCATTATGATGGAGCAGATGAAGGTGGTGCACGAGGCCAGTCAAGCTGCCTATGATGCCAGCTCAGCACTTCAAGCCAATGTCCAGGTTAGCTTACTTCCGACTGAACTCCATCTTGACGCTTGTTCTGTTGGGATATGATATTTAGGAACTGCTGCTTTATCTGCAAGACGTCCGTGGGTGAGCGTTTTGGAACCTTTAATTGCACACCCATTGTCAGTCTGTACACCCACTGGGTGTTTTAATTTCTGTTGAGTAGTTTTTCCACTTGAGTCGACTAGGTTGTGCTGATCGAATCTCTGAACCAGTGGGGGCACGCTGAGTGCACCCACTGGGTGTAGTCCCCGAGACCGTAGTCGACTGCGGGCAGTCGGCTATGGTCTGAGTTTTTTTTTGACTGGATGGACCAAGTCGAATGAAAGAGTCGGACCAGTGGGGGCACGCTGAGTGCACCCACTGGGTGTAGTCCCCGAGACTATTGGCGAATGTTTGATTCGGCAGTAGTCTTTGTGTCTGCCGACTAACTATCTTCTGAACGCAGAAATCTTATGATCTTGGAGCCCGGTTTGCTGACTTGGAGAGGAAGCAAACTCAGCTCAATCTTGACCTGGAGTTGGCTCGAAACAACTTGCAGAAGGCTAAGGATGACGCTGCTGGTAAGGAAAGTTTGTCGATCGGTTCTCTTGCCACCTTTTCTCCTCCTTTTTCTGACTCTTGCCACCTTTTCTCCTCCTTTTTCTGATTCGAATGTTGTTCTTTCTAGAAACAATGAGACAAGCTTTGGAGAAGGACCTTGACCTTGCGGTTGTGTAACACCCTGGATTTTGCCCATTTTCTTTTGCTTTTAATTTTGGTCCGGATTTCCTTTTCTGTGACTTAGTGGTCTTGAAACCTGGAGGGATCACCCTTCATTCTTCTTCCCGAGTGGCTTGCCAACCTCAAAATCCTCTCAAGACCTCGCCATTTCCATCCTGGACTAATCCCAATATTCTTTTCTTGGGAATATTCCTTTTTCTATTAAAGGAATAACCCTGTCAGCTCTGAGTTGTGAAGCAACCCATATTTCTATCATTCCCAAAATTCTCAAATAATTCCTATAAATCCTTTGGGACATATCTTATAAAGATATGTCAAAATATTCCTTGCCATACCCAAAAATATTTCACAAATATTCCTTTTCCGATTCTGTCCCTATCTGTCAGATTGAGAAGCAAGTACCCTTTATATTTGCTTGCTTGCTCTCAAACTTTTTGTGAACTCTTTCTTGTCCATATCATTGCCACATGCCAAAATTCAGCTTTATTTGGATAATAAATCTCCCTTGGCTAATTTCCAAAGTTTCTGGTCAACTGGAAACTTTGTGAAGCAAGTACCAGCCAGAAGTATCCAAATGAGTTGAAATTTTGCAAGCGTCTTTATATGCTCGAATCATGACTCTCCACCAAATTTCAACCCTATCCAAGCATCTATGAGAGAACAGCATCAAATCTTGGTTTCTGGTCATATTTTCCTGTTGTGAAGCAACTATATTTTATATTGCTTCATAATTGCTGAAAATTTACCAGAGCCTTCTCCTACCCATATTATCACCTCTCCACCAAATTTGGGCTCATTTCATTTCACCAGTAATTTCCTAGAATTTTTCAAAGATTCTGTCCATTTGGAAGCTGTGTGAAGGAAGTACCATTTTGGTTTATCCAAATGGTATGAAATTTATACAGTACCTTCATATGCCCATATCAATCATCTCCTCCAAATTTCATCCCAATCCCATGTGATATGTGAGTGCTACTTCAAGATTGGCAAATCTGGTCAGTGAGGCCCTTTGAACAGCAAGTGCGATGTATCTTCATCCAATTGAGCTGCAAATCTACAGACATGATCATCTTAGCATTTTATCACCCCATGCCAAATATCAGAGTCTAGATCCTGCTCGATCTCCCCCAGCCCACTCCAAACACCTTGCTGTTCTGGATAGACCTGCTATCTGTGGTCACCTCAAGCCTCTCTGTGCCTGTCTCTTTCCTCCTTGACCTCTTCCTACGAGTGACCGACCGAGTTGACATGTTGGAGTTGACTTGGACGCGTGGCAAGGCCAAGTTCACGTGGTGACCGCCGCCCTGGCGAGCAGTGGTCATGAGCTGCGTCGTTTCTTGTCGGGGCCCCTCTCCTCCTTGTCGTTCCCGCGCGAACGATCATGTCCAACAGAGCCCTCTCACCGTCCTCTTCTCCCTGAACCCCTCTCCCCCTCTCACGTCCCCTCCATCGAGCAGAACCGCCGCGCCCGGACCTTGTCTTCTCTGCCGCCGCCATGTCCCATCGCCTGCGAGCTCGCGAGTTTTCCCGAGCTCTCCTGACCACACCCGAGTCTTCTCCGCCCTTCCCCGATCCTCCGTGAAGCTTGTGGATGTCTCTCGCCTCCTACCCGCGGCTTCCCAAAGGCTCCGGCGCGTGGTGGACGTGACGCCGTGGCCGAGCCCGGCCACCCTCGTCGCCCCGCCTATAAAAGGGCCCCGAGCCCCTCTCGTCTTCACCACCAACCCCACCTCCCTCCACTGGTCCTCCCCGACCCATTCAACCATCGCCGGAGCTGCTCCTCGCCACCCATCGCCGCCATGGCCGCCGCACGGCCTCGGCTAAATTCGTCCATCCCCAGCCCCCGTAGCTCCACCGAACCACCGTAGCCAACCACCACCATCACCTAGACCCTCCCCGCAGCTCGCCGCCCTCCTCTCAGTAGCCGCAGCGCCGTGCCCGAGGTCGCAGTGGCCGCCGCCCGCCGTGGCCAAGGCCTCGCTGGCCCCGCTGCCTCCCGGCGAGGGCAAAGCCCACTGGCGGGTGCGCCTCTCCACGCTGGTCACTCCGGTGGCCGGAGCCGCCGGGACGAGCACCGGCGCGCGCGCCTCCTCTGTTCTGCGAGCGAGCGTGAGGAGGGAGATGGTCCTGCCAGCGGGGCCCCCTCGTCAGTGTCTCCTCCCTCCCTCCGTTTTTTTAAATGGAGCCGCAGCAAGGTGGGCCGGCCCAAGTGGAGCAGTAGCGCCTGCGCGGCTCGGCCGGTGTCCAGGCACTGTTCTCTTTCGGCCCAGTTCAGCTCAGGCGCACAGTGCATTTTAATCTTTTTCCAGAAAAAAACTGCTGAGGACCCAGAAGTAAATATTTATTTTACAAAAAGGTCCTTCTACAGTCAAACTATCACAACTTTTTAACCGTAACTCCGATCGAGGTGAATCCAACGCCCACGTCTTCGTCTCGTCGAGCCCGTCATGCTGGTATTACTTTCACTATGTGGTCCCATAGTGAAAATGACCATTTTTCCCTTGTCCGTAAACAGCCCCTCCGAGAGAGAACTGTTTCTGGCAATTTCCTCCGCGACCATTCCGCACTTCTTCCCAATGGTTCCTTCATCCCCAGGCAAGCCACAACTCTCATCTGCATCATCGCATTGCAATGTCACCATTTGACTATTTACTTTATCGGCAAGTATGAGTAGCTGTGAAATGGATTGGATTATGCAATATTCGAGTTAATTCTCGGATAGGTGACTACCATGTTGAGTACCGGATTATTAGTGACTAGTAGCTTACCCACTTGTTGATATTGTGATGTTGAGATCACTGTCTATGATTATTTTGGAGTTCATCCGGCAGTTCGTAGAGATGAATTAGTACCAGTGGCTTAAGCATACTGGTTATCGGAGTGTCAGCCATGATGGAAATATTATTCGGGGATTAGATATTTCATGGTTGACCTTGAGTCACCTGTCCGGACTTATCCGTACAGCCACATTTGCCGGTATGGGACGGCCTTGACTTGGTCTGATCGCGTGCTCTTTCACCGGTACCGCCCGACAGGGAAGGTTATGCGTGCGCGCTACCCTGGCCCGGTAGGCGGCGATAACCTTGTGAGCCCAGTTGAGTTTTGTGCCGGCGTCCCCGTTTGGGACAGTATAGTTTGGCCACGACGGTGGCAAGTGTCACGAGGTGACAAGGGGCCACCCAAGGCTTGACTCTGAGGGAGTGCGATTGCCGGTGGTACAATGGGAGAGTCACGGGTCAGGCAGGTTTCGTTGGAGCAACACTAGTCCACCCGAATGGGATCACGAGGTCAGTGCTCCATAGTGTGGGTAAAGTGCGCAACCTCTGCAGAGTGTAAAATCTATTCGAATAGCCGTGTCCACGGTATTGAACAGTCCGTCCAGACCTCACTACGTGGTCAACCATGGTAGTGATGATAATGATGGAAGAACTCGTCGTATGATCAGAAGTACTCGGTGGTTCATGAGTATTCTGAGGGTTGTGAGACAACCCGGAGGAGAGTAAGTTTGTCAGACCTGTCGTGCAGATGGAATCAGGTATTTGATATGTTAGCCATGGGATGGCTGTGAGTTGAGTGGTCGGATGACCACATGCTTGGGGATTGGACTTGGTACAGGTTCGGATTGGAGCCTGAGATTATTCGGAGTATGAATTAAATATACCTTACCTTATTGCATTTACTTCAGAAGTTATCTTGCTGGATAACCCTGCTTGTTAATTTTGACTGCTATGATGTGGTCTTGCCTTAATGCTGATGTTTGTTGTGAGCTTGCGAGTACATTCAAAGTACTCACCTGGCGTGTCATGCCAGTTTGCAGGTCATGCCGTGATTGCTTGCTTGCCGAGGATCCTGTGCTTGCGATCTAGGATACGCGTTCTAGCCAGAGTCCCTGCGGAGTGGAGTCCATCACCGTCGTCGCTGTTCCACTGCCGAGAGAGTTACTTCGCTGTTAGCATAGAGCTACCCCGGGAAGGCGTAGTGTCGCCGTGCCGATGTAATCCATGTACCCTTTGTAACCATATCCATAGTAATAAAGAGCTGATTTGTTCTATGCCAACAGTGCCGTATTCCAGAAGACTTGTCCTTGGGCTGGAATACGGGGCGTTCCGGTTTACTCTGAGCCGGGGTGCCACAGGTTGCGAAGAAAACCGCCGAAGACAAACTGGCGCTTGCTGACCAAAAGATGGCTTTAGTCGGACAGCTGGAGGGAGAGAATGCCAAGCTGAAGGCTGTTCTTGACGAAGCCAACAAAGAAGTGACTCGTCTGAAGAAGGACAAGCGAACCCTGACCGACAAAGTAGAAGACATCACCCGCAGGAGGGACGAGCTGGAGAACTACCTGGGAGGACTCGCCAAAAAATTATTCCTCATGCTTGAAGGTACTTTTCTCTGTGCGATTGGTTTGCTTTCGTCGACTCATCATACCGCTGTCGACTCATTATTTTTCTGCGAGTGCAGAATTCTGTCAAGACTTCAAGGAAGAAACTGGGCGAGTCGAGACGAACTTGGACCCTATCAACTCCCCTGTCAAAGATGAAGCAGCCATGAATGTGCTCCGACTGGAGTCTCACCTCGCCAGTGCCTTGGAATATCTTGCTCGACTCAAGGTCGCAGTTTCATGGATCGACACAGCGCTCTGGCCAGGGGACACGCTCCGAAACGACCTCGAGTCTCTGATGACTTGACTTAACGAGATTCCTGGTCGAGTGCAGGAGTGGAAGAAGTCCGCTGCTCGATGCGGTGCTGACGTAGCTTTATCCTTGGTTCGCGTCCACTGCAGGGAAGCCAGAGAAGAGAAGCTAGCGGCAATCAAGGTCGCCAACACCAAGAAACTCGACTTCCAGTCTTTCATGGAGACCTTCATTGCTGCTGCTACTCGAATCGCAGACGGAATTGACCTGGACGAGTTTGTCGAGCCTGCCAGCTCCTCTGTGGAGTGAATGAAACTTTTATGATCTGATTCAATTTGCCTCGGTATGCTGAGTGATTCTGTAACCGTAAAACTCCCTTCGGGCCTGATGCCCGAGTACTTTGAGCTCCTTCGTCCGAACTTTTATGATCCGGTTCAATTTGCCTCGGTATGCCGAGTGATTCTGTAACCGTAAAACTCCCTTCGGGCCTGATGCCCGAGTACTTTGAGCTCCTTCGTCCGAACTTTGTTTGCCCTTAAATATGCTTGTTTTTATTTCCGAGTGGAACTTGTATCTTCACTCGGAACAGACGCAGTTCTGAGGATAGGATCGCGGACGACCTGCACCTCGTCGTCCTTGTGGATCAGGATGGAGCATGTTTTACACTTAGGCGAGTACAGGACTGCAGCTAAGCCTCCGAGTGAGAGGGTTGCTCATCACTCAGTAGGATTTTTTAAACTTAGGCAAGTACAGGACTGCAGCTAAGCCCCCCAGTGAGAGGGTTGCTCATCACTCGGTAGGATTTTTTAAACTTAGGCGAGTACAGGACTGCAGCTAAACCCCCGAGTGAGAGGGTTGCTCATCACTCGGCAGGATTTTCTTGAACTTAGGCAAATACAGGACTGCAGCTAAGCCCCCGAGTGAGATGGTTGCTCATCACTCGGTAGGATTTTCTTTAAACTTAGGCGAGTTCAGGACTGCAGCTAAGCCCCGAGTGAGAGGGTTGCTCATCACTCGTAGGATTTTTTAAACTTAGGCGAGTACAGGACTGCAGCTAAGCCCCGAGTGAGAGGGTTGCTCATCACGGTTGGATTTTCTAAACTTAGGCGAGTTCAGGACTGCAGCTAAGCCCCCGAGTGAGAGGGTTGCTCATACTCGTAGGATTTTCTAAACTAAGCGAATACAGGACTGCAGCTAAGCCCCGAGTGAGATGGTTGCTCATCACTCGGTAGGATTTTCTTTAAACTTAGGCGAGTTCAGGACTGCAGCTAAGCCCCCGAGTGAGAGGGTTGCTCATCACTCGGTAGGATTTTGTTAAACTTAGGCGAGTACAGGACTGCAACATGCCCCCTGTAGTGAGGGGGGTTCTTCATTCAACTCGGTAGGATTTTCTTAAACTTAGGCGAGTACAGGACTGCAGCTAAGCCCCCGAGTGAGAGGGTTGCTCATCACTCGGTAGGATGTTCTTTAAACTTAGGCGAGTACAGGACTGCAGCTAAGCCCCCGAGTGAGAGGGTTGCTCATCACTCGGTAGGATTTTCTTAAACTTAGGCGAGTACAGGACTGCAGCTAAGCCCCCGAGTGAGAGGGTTGCTCATCACTTGGTAGGATTTTCTTAAACTTAGGCGAGTACAGGACTGCAGCTAAGCCCCCGAGTGAGAGGGTTGCTCGTCACTCGGTAGGATTTTTTTAAACTTAGGCGAATCGGATTCGCGGCTAAGCCACCCACTGGGGGATTTTGGACACATGTATTGGTTACAACAATCATTTAGGAGACTGTAAAACCATGTCTTTGATAAACGAACTGAAAGGTACTCTTTATTACATCTCATCAGTCTGAACACTTAAGTATAAAAACGGCGGAGTAGCTCCGCATTCCAAGCGCGCGGCTCGTCTTTATTATGCTCCACATTGTAGAGGTGATACGCTCCGTTGTGGAGCACCTTGGTGACGATGAAGGGACCTTCCCAAGCGGGGGCAAGTTTGTGAGGCCGTTGCTGGTCCACTCGGAGCACAAGGTCCCCTTCCTGAAATGCTCGACCCTTCACATTTCTGGCATATAATCGACGAAGGTCTTGCTGATAAATTGTCGAACGGATCAAGGCCATCTCTCTCTCTTCTTCCAAAAGATCAACAGCATCTTCTCGAGCTCATTCTGCTTCAGCTTCTGAAAAAAGTTCTACTCGGGGCGCATTGTGAAGCAAGTCACTCGGCAGCACAGCCTCAGCCCCATAGACCATGAAGAAGGGGGTTCGACCAGTCGACCGATTTGGTGTTGTTCTTAATCCCCAAAGGACTGACGGTAGCTCATCTACCCAAGCGCCGGCCGCATGTTTGAGGTCGCGCATCAATCGAGGTTTCAGACCTTTGAGAATCAAGTCGTTCGCTCTTTCTGCCTGTCCATTCGACTGAGGGTGGGCGACTGAAGCATAGTCGACCCGAGTACCTTGGGATGCACAGAAAGCTCAAAACTCATCAGAATCAAAGTTCGACCCATTATCCGTGATGATGCTGTGTGGGACTCCATATCTAAAAGTTAAACCTCTGATGAAGCTGACCGCAGTACTTGCATCCAGGTTTTTGACAGGTTTAGCTTTGATCCACTTGGTGAACTTGTCGACTGCTACAAGCACATGGGTGAAACCACTCCTGCCAGTCTTCAGAGGTCCCACAATATCCAAACCCCAAACAGCGAATGGCCAGACGAGTGGAATGGTCTTCAGGGCTGAAGCGGGTTTGTGGGACATGTTGGAGTAGAACTGACAGCCCTCACATTTATCAATTATCTCCTTTGCCATCTCATTTGCCCGCGGCCAATAAAACCCTGCTCGATACGCTTTGGCCACGATGGCCCGAAAGACGCATGGTGACCACAGGTTCCCGAGTGAATATCATCAAGGATCATTCGTCCTTCTTCCGGAGTGACGCATTTCTGAACGACCCCAGTGACACTTTCTCTATAGAGTTGCCCCCCCATCACTGTGAAGGCTTTGGATCGACGGACAATCTAGCGAGCCTCTTCTTCATCCTCTGGAAGCTCTTTCCTGAGAATATATGCAATGTACGGCACTGTCCAATCTGGAATAACAATCAAAACTTCCATGATCAAGTCGACCACAGCTGGGACTTCAACTTCAGTCGGATCAGTGGAACTTTTGGGCTGTGGGGGCTCTTCTGTGAAGGGATCTTCTTGAACTGATGGTGCGTGAATATGCTCCAAAAACACATTGCTAGGAATAGGCTCCCGCTTGGATCCTATCTTCGCCAAGTCATCAGCTGCTTGAATCTTCAGTCGGGGTATATGGTGGAGCTCTAGCCCCTCAAACTTCTTTTCCAACTTTCTCACCGCATTGCAATAACCAGTCATAGCTTGGCTCCTGACGTCCCACTCCTTCATAACTTGATTAACCACTAAATCTGAGTCGCCGTAAACCATTAGGCGACGGACGCCGAGTGAAATGGCCATTCGCAACCCATACAAGAGTGCTTCATATTCAGCTTCATTGTTGGAGGAATCAAAGTGAATCTGGAGAACATATCTGAGGTTGTCGCCTCGTGGAGATACAAGGACCACTCCAGCGCCTGAACCATTCAACATCTTGGACCCGTCGAAGAACATAGTCCAATGTTCCGACTGTATCTGGGTCGGTAACTGTTGTTCAATCCACTCGACAAGGAAATCTGCTATCGCTTGAGACTTTATCGCTTTCTTTGCCTCGAACTTGATATCCAGCGGAAGGAGTTCAATCGCCCACTTTGCCACTCGACCAGTTGCATCTCTGTTGTTTAGAATTTCTGACAACGGAGCGTCACTGATGACTGTAATCGAATGATCTGAGAAGTAATGTGCAACCTTCTTCACGGTCAAGTAGATTCCATAGACAAGCTTCTGATAATGTGGATATCTCTGCTTGGATGGAGTTAAGACTTCAGAAATATAATACACTGGGCGCTGAACCTTGTAGGTTTTACCTTCTTCTTCCCGCTCGACCGTGAGTACTGTACTGACAACCTGCCCAGTGGCTGCTATATAAAGCAGTAAAGGCTCTTTGCTGATTGGAGCAGCAAGCACCGGCTGGGTGGAAAGCAGGGCTTTGAGCTCTGCAAACGCTGCATCAGCTTCAGGAGTCCACTCGAACTTATCAGATTTCTTCATCAGTCGATAAAGAGGCAATGCCTTTTCACCGAGGCGAGAGATGAATTGACTCAAAGCGGCCAAACAACCAGTAAGCTTCTGAATGTCGTGTACACGCACAGGGCGTTTCATTCGGAGGATTGCACCAACTTTCTCTGGGTTTGCATCGATCCCACGTTCAGAAATGAGGAAACCGAGTAACTTTCCACCTGGAACTCCAAATGCACACTTCGACGGATTAAGCTTGATATCATATCTTCTCAAATTGGCAAAGGTTTCAGCAAGGTCAGTCAGCAGGTCGGAACCTTTGCGTGACTTAACCACGATGTCATCCATGTATGCTTCCACATTCCGACTGATTTGAGTTAGCAGGCACTTCTGTATCATGCGCATGAATGTGGCACCAGCATTCTTGAGACCAAAGGGCATGGTGACATAGCAAAAGCACCCGAATGGGGTGATAAAAGCTGTTTTTATTTCATCAGGTCCATACAGTCGGATCTGATGGTACCCGGAATATGCATCCAGGAAGGACAATCGCTCACATCCCGCAGTCGAGTCGACTATCTGATCGATGCGGGGGAGAGGAAAATGATCTTTCGGGCAGGCCCGATTGATATGCTTGAAATCAATGCACATACGGAGTGAATCGTCCTTCTTGGGAACCATGACAACATTGGCGAGCCACTCGGAGTGGTAAATCTCGCGAATGAACTCAGCTGCCAGAAGCCGAGCCACCTCCTCGCCGATTGCCTTTCTCTTCTCTGCAGCGGACCGACGGAGGTGTTCTTTCACGGGTTTTGCCTTTGGATCGACTCGCAAACGGTGCTCAGCCAGCCCCCTGGGTACACCCGGCATGTCAGATGGCTTCCATGCGAAGATGTCCCAGTTCTCACGGAGGAACTGGATGAGCGCTTCTTCCTATTTGCTGTCAAGTGTTGTTGAGATATGAGTCGGTGCAGCACTGGGATCGGTCGGGTGAATGTGAACAGGCTTTGTTTCACCGGACGACTGAAATGCAGACTCGGAAGCGGGCTTCTTAGTGCGCAACAAATCGCTCGGATCTGCAGTCTTCCTATAGTCTTCCATTTCAATCACTGCCATCTGTTCATCGGCAATCCTAGAGCCCTTCTGGAGGCACTCTTCTGCTCGTTGCCGATTGCCAGTGACCGTGATCATGCCCTTGGGGCCAAGCATCTTCAGCTTGAGGTACATGTAACACGGTCGAGCCATGAAACGGGCACATGCAGTTCTGCCCAGAATAGCATGATAGGCACTGTGAAAATCCACAACTTCAAATGTCAGCTTCTCCTTGCGGTAATTCTTTGAGTCACCAAAAACCATGTCAAGAGTGATCTGTCCGAGTGAATCAGCTTTCTTCCCTGGAATGACACCATGGAACCGCATGTTGCTCTCACTGAGCCTGGACATCGGAATGCCCATCCCACAAAGAGTCTCTGCATACAAAATGTTCAAGCCACTGCCACCATCCATCAAGACTTTGGTCAGTCGAGTGCCCCCAACGACCGGGTCAACCACCAACGCTTACCTCCCGGGGGTGGCGACGTGCGGTGGGTGGTCAGATTGGTCGAATGTGATGGGAGTCTTTGACCATTTTAAGTATGTCGTCGTTGCCGGAGCAACCATGTTTACCTCTCTGTTGATGACTTTCAGTCGACTTTTACTCTCAATGTCAGCAAAAATCATCAAAGTGGAATTGACGTTAGGGAAACCGTCATCATCTTCTTCCTGATCACCATCCTTGTCAGACTTTTTTTCCTTTTCATTGGGCTGTTTCTCTCGGAACTGCTGGATCAGGAGTCGACACTGTCGAGTGGTGTGTTTGGGATAAATCAGATTTCCCTCTTCATCCTTCTTGGTGTGAATGTGACATGGCAAGACCAACACATCGTTCCCAGCCTGATCTTTCACCTTCTTGGGGATTCAGGGTCCTTTGGGCTTTCCTTTGAATTTCCCTTGAGTTACAACTGCAGCTTCACCTGGACCTGCTGGCTCGGCTTTGCGCTTCTGCTTCCGACCCACTCCGGTGTCTTGGGCGACTAGCTTGCCCTTCCCACTGCGGAGTCGGTCCTCTTCTTCACCATTAGCATACCGGGTGGCTATTTCCATCATTCGGGTCAGAGACATATCTCCTGTCCGACCGAATTTCAAGTTAAGCTCCCGATACCGAACGCCTTCCTTGAAGGCACAAACTGCTTGGTGTTGGGATACATTCTCTACCGTGTGGTGTAATGTGGTCCATCTTTGGATGTAATCCCTCAGAGTTTCATTCGGCTTCTGTACACAATGTTGCAATTCTGTCAACCCCGCAGGTCGTTTGCATGTGCCCTCGAATGTCCTGACAAACACTCGGGCTAACTCCTCCCAGCTGAATATACTGCCTGGGGCCAACTGATTTAGCCATGCTCTGGCCGATCCCTCCAGCATGAGAGGAAGGTGTTTCATGGCCACCTCATCATTTCCACCACCGATATGGACAGCCATTCGGTAATCTTCCAGCCAAGTATCAGGCTTCGACTCGCCAGTGAACTTACTAACCCCAGTCGCCAACCTGAAGTTGGGGGGGATCTCAGCGGCTCTGATAGCTCTGCTAAAACACTCGGGACCCGAAACATGAATCCTGCTTCCACTCGGGCGATCCCTGCCTTGCCCCTCTCTGTGTGCTCGGTTCCTGTCGACCAAACCTTGCACTAAAATTGACCTCGCATCAAACCCTGGCTCCCTTGGGTCGACCGGCGTCCTCCGCCCTCCGCTGTACGGGCGCCTGTCATCATAGTGCCGGGGCACATATGATCCGCTTCTCGGAGGGGGTGTAGGCGCTCGACAGCGGTCATCACGGCAGAGTCGATGATCATACTGCTCGTGGATCCGACCCAAATGCTGATCCTGGCGATGCACCCGCCCTTCACGCCGCGGAGGCGAGCTTGGGCTGTGAGCCGACTGAACTGTGTCAGCCACTACATATCTGCTATGGATTCTGTCACGCGACTGTGATACTGCAGTATTTTGGTCTCCTGCCGCCCGGAGCAGAGCCCGGATCTGCATCAAACCTCGTCCAGCTTCTGACTGGGATGGCTGGATGGATTCTGCTATACGAGCTGCGGCTGCAAGATTCTGAATCGGAGTGCGATATACCTGAGGTTCAGGAGGGAATAATTGCCTCCGTCGACTGGACTCAGGAATCCGCTGCCGAGCATGTTCGTCGAGTGCATGTTGAAGATTTTCCAGTCGAGTGCGCTCAGCCAAAGTGGCCAAGCGCGCTGCCTCCAAGGCCCGGGCCTCAGAGGTCTCTCCGACGATGGGTGTGTGGAGTGCTTCCTCGTTACGGCGGTGAAGTTCCTCCCTCCGCTGTGAAGAGAGGGTTTCGGGGTGGTATTCCTCGTGAACACGCGACGGATCGCCACCACCGTTGCCGCCTCCGTTGCGACGCATGCCAGGCGGGCTACGCGGCGTGTCGACCATCAGGACCTCCGCCGCAGGATCGCTGTTGTCGCACTCGGACAGAGTCTCGACGGAGCCAGTCGACAGATCGAACAGGCCGTAGAGAGATTCATCGGGCTCGATTGCCGCGACTTGAGGGGTGGCCGATTGACGTGCCACTGCATGCTTCACCCACCGCTGAAGCCGCGATCGACCGGATCGCTTGCGACGGCAAACAGCGGGGGACGAAGACGCCGTAGGAAATGACTGATATTGGGTCGACGGCTGTCGCAGAAGGACGCCGGGGACACATGCGCGAAAGTGCGTCGCCCCGCGGACGGGGAACGTCTCGACGTCGAGGGGGGCCTCCTGGAGCCAGGCGGAGTCGTCGGTGATGAAGACGAGCGCGCCGAGAAGGATCTCGTGGCCCTCAGCCAAACCTCCACCCGAAACCATGATGATGGGAATCGGAAAAAATCGCAACCTCACCGGAAAGTTGCTAAGACACCTGCCCCACGGTGGGCGACAACTGTCATGGTTCTAAGTCTGACAGTAGAATGGGGGGTAGGTAAGAGGAGGCAAGATCCTAGCTACGGTGAGGTCGTGCACGCAGGATTTATGAGTTCAGGCCCTTCTCGGAGGAAGTAACAGCCCTACGTCTCGGTGCCCGGAGGCTCGGTCGATTGACTTATGCGTGAAGTTACAGGGGGTGCGAACCCTTGTGCCTGAGGAGGGGGGTGGCTTATATAGAGTGCGCCAGGACCCCAACCGTCCCACGTTACAAGGGTTTCAATGTCTGTAAAGACAGGACGTTACTGATAACGCCAGCAATAAAGGCAAATAAATGATCATTAAGACTGTGGAGTGAACGCCTGACCCTTGCCATCCTGAGTGACCTTAGATCTTCTGTCTTCCGAGTGGTTTCCGGTGGGGTCGAGTGAGTACACCCCGGTCGAATGGAATTGGGTTGTCCGAGTGAACTATTGGTCGAGTGGGTTGCACCCTGTGGCGATTTCAGTCGGTAGATGGTGCCATCCTTTGAATGTCATTTGCCTTAGGGCAGTGTCCTCGGTAAGGGTGTCTAGGTCGGGCCTATTACCCTATCCTAGGTACATGTCTTCGTCAAATACTCTATGTGCTTCATTTATATCTTTTGAGCTAGGCAGTTGCTCTAGTGCTTCACTTATATATTTTTAGAGCACGATGGTGGTTTTATTTTGAAGAAATTGATGAACTCTCATGCTTCACTTATATTATTTTGAGGGTCTTAAAAATAGTATGGCAATTTGCTTAGGTTATGAATTTAGTCCTAATATGATGGGTATTCAAGAGGGATATAATTAAAATTTTCATGAAGATCATTGAATATATGAGAAGTTTGGGATATAAAGATGGTGATATTAGAATCATGATAGTTAGTAATTGTGGATTAGTAAAAATACTTGGGTTAAGGTTTCTGATTCCCGAAGCATGCACGTAGGGATGAATTTGGAGCAAGATTTATTTTTGATTGTCTTCCTTATGAGTGGCGGTCGGGGACGAGCGATGGTATTTTTCTACCATTCTATCCCCCTAGGAACATGCGTATTAGTACTTTGTTTTGAGGGCTAATAAACTTTGCAATAAGTATGTGATTTCCTTATGACTAATGCTGAGTCCATGGATTATATGCACTCTCACCCTCCCATCATTGCTAGCCTCTTCGGTACCGCGCATTGCCCTTTTATCACCTTGAGAGTTGGTGCAAACTTCACCGGTGCATGCATCCAAACCCTGTGATATGATACGCTCTTTCACACATAAGCCACCTTATATCTTCCTCAGAACAGCCACCATACCTACCTATTATGGCATTTCCGTAGCCATTCCGAGAAATATTGCCATGCAACTTCCACCGTTCTGTTTTATTATGACACATACCATCATTGTCATATTGCTTTGCATGATCATATAGTTGACATAGTATTTGTGGCTTAGCCACCGTTCATATTTTTTATACATGTCACGCTAGATCATTGCACATCCCGGTACACCGCCGGAGGCATTCATATAGAGTCATATCTTTGTTCTAGTATTGAGTTGTAATTCTTGAGTTGTAAGTAAATAAAAGTGTGATGATCATCATTATTAGAGCATTGTCTCATGTGAGGAAACGGTGATGGAGGCTATGATTCCCCCACAAGTCGGGATGAGGCTCCGGACGAAAAAAAAAGAAAAGAGAAAAAAAGAAAAAAGAGAGAAAAAGAGAGAAGGGACAATGTTACTATCCTTTTTCCACACTTGTGCTTCAAAGTAGCACCATGTTATTCATATAGAGAGTCTCCTATATATTTTGTCACTTTCATATATTACTAGTGGGAATTTTTCATTATAGAAATTGGCTTGTATATTCCAATGATGGGCTTCCTCAAATTGCCCTAGGTCTTCGTGAGAAAGCGAGTTGGATGCACACCCACTTAGTTTTCTTTTGAGCTTTTCATACACTTATAGCTCTAGTGCATCCGTTGCATGGCAATCCCTACTCCTTGCATTGACATCAATTGATGGGCATCTCCATAGCCCATTGATTAGCCTCGTCAATGTGAGACTTTCTCCTCTTTTGTCTTCTCCACACAACCTCCACCATCATATTCTATTCCACCTATAGTGCTATATCCATAGCTCACGCTCATGTATTGCGCGAGAGTTGAAAAAGCTTGAGAACGTTAGTATGAAACAATTGATTGGCTTGTCATCGGGGTTGTGCATGATAAATACTTTGTGTGATGGAGATAGAGCATGATAAGATTATATGTTTTTCTAGGGATAACTTTCTTTAGCCATGATATTTTGAGAAGACATGATTTCTTTATTAGTATGCTTGAAGTATTTTTTTTTATGTCAATATTAAACTTTTGTTTTGAATCTTATGGATCTGAATATTCATACCACAATAAGAAAGATTATATGATAAACGTGTTAGGTAGCATTCCACATCAAAAAATCTGTTTTTATCATTTATCTACTCGAGGAGGAGCAAGAATTAAGCTTGGGGATGCTTGATACGTCTCCAACATATCTATAATTTTTTATTGTTCCATGCTATTATATTATCCATCTTGAAGTTTTATATGCATTATGGTGCCATTTTATATCATTTTTGGGACTAACATATTAACCTAGTGCCAGTTGCTGTTTTTTTTCCTTGTTTTTGCCTTTTACAGAAAATCAATACCAAACAGAATCCAACAGAACGAAACTTTTTGAGGATTTTTCTTCGACCAGAAGACACCTAGGAAGCTTCGGGACGAGGACAGAAGAGCCACGAGAGGGCCACAAGCCCTGGAGGCGCGCCCTAGGGGGGTGGGGGTGGCGCTCCCACCAGGCTTGTGGGCCCCTCGTGGCACCTCTAACCCTAATCTCAGCTCCCTAAATACCCAAATATTCCCCGTACACCAGGGGGCACACAAAAAATACTTTTCCGCCGCCGCAAGCTTCTGTTCTCGTGAGATCCCATCTAGGGGCCTTTTCCAGCACCTTGTCGGAGGGGGATTCGATCACGGAGGGGTTCTTCATCAACCTTGCTGCCCTTCCGATGATGTGTGAGTAGTTTACCGCAGACCTACGGGTCCATAGCTAGTAGCTAGATGGCTTCTTCTCTCTCTTTGATCTTCAATACAATGTTCTCCTCGATGTTCTTGGAGATCTATTCGATGTAATCTTCTTTTGCGGTGCGTTTGTTGAGATCCGATGAATTGTTGGTTTATGATCAGATTATCTATGAATATTATTTGAGTCTTCTCTGAACTATTTTATGCATCATTAAGATAGCTTTGTATTTATCTTCGATCTATTGATTTGGTTTTGCCAAATAGATTGATTTTTCTTGCAATGGGAGAGGTGCTTTGTAGTGGGTTCAATCTTGCGGTGTCCTCACCCAGTGACAGAAGGGGTAGCGAGGCATGTATTTGTATTGTTACCACTAAGGATAAAAAGATGGGGTTTTACCATATTGATTGGATATATCCCTCTACATCATGTCATCTTGTTTAAGGCGTTACTCCATTCTTGTTAACTTAATACACTAGATGCATGCTGGATAGCGGTCGATGTGTGGAATAATAGTAGTAGATGCAGGCAGGAGTTGGTCTACTTGTCACGGACGTGATGCTTATGTTCACGATCATTGCCTTGGATATCGTCATAACTATGTTCTTTTCTATCAATTGCTCCACAGTAATTTGTTTACCCACCGTATGTGTTCTTTCAAGAGAGAAGCCTCTAGTGAAACCTATGGCCCACAGGTCTATTTTCTATCATATTATTTTCATATCAATAAAACCCAAAACACAAAAATACCTTATTGTAATTTATTTATCTTTACCTTATTTTGCACTTTTATTATCTTTTATATCAATCTCTATCAGATCTCATCCTTGCAAGTGACCGTGAAGGGATTGACCACCCCTTTTTCGCGTTGGGTGCGAGTATTTGTTTGTTTGTGTAGCTGCATCTATTGGGGACTTGTGTGTTCCTCCTACTGTATTGATACCTTGGTTCTCTAACTGAGGAAAATACTTATCTCTACTTTGCTGCATCACCCTTTTCTCTTCAAGGGAAAAACCAACGCAAGCTCAAGAAGTGGCTGTGAGATGCGTGGTTGCTTACTAGACATGGACGAATGTGTCACTCATATGTCTCCAACGTATCTATAATTTTTTATCGCTCCATGCTATTATATTATCAATCTTGGATGCTTTATAATCATTTATATTATATTTTATACCGTTTATTGGGAGTAACCTATTAACCTAGTGCCCAGTGCCAGTTCCTGTTTTTTGCTTGTTTTTGGCTTTTCAGAAAATCAGTACCCAACAAAGTCCAAACGTGATGAAACTTTACAATGATTTTTTCTGGAACAGAAGGGACCCTAGAAGGTTCAGGAGGATGCCAGAAGATGTATGGGAGAGCCACGAGCTCACAGGGAGTGCCCTAGGGGGGGGGGGGGGCGGTAGGCGCGCCCCCTGATCTCGTGACTCCCACGCAGCTCCGTTTGACTTAATTCCACCTCTATAAATTCCCAAATATTTCCAAACCAATAGAGAGCCACCCGAAACACTTTTTCCACCACCGCAAGCTTCTGTTCTTCCGCGATCCCGTATGGAGGCCTTTTCCGGTACTCTGCCGAGGGGGGAATCAATCATGGATGGCTTCTACATCATCTTGATAACTTTCGATGATGCGTGAGTAGTTCACCACAGACCTATGGGTCAATAGCTAGCTTCTTCTCTCTCTTTGATTTTCAATACAATGTTCTCGTCAGAGTTCTTGGAGTTCTATCCGATGTAATCTTCTTTTGCGGTGTGTTTGTTGGGATCCGATGAATTGTGGGTTTATGATCTGAATATTTATGAGAAGTAATTGAGTCTTTTCTGAACTTTATTTTGCATGATTGTTATAACTTTGTATTTCTCTCCGATCTATCTATTTGGTTTGGCCAACTAGAATTATTTATCTTCAGCGGGAGAGGTGCTTTGTAATGGGTTCAATCTTGCGGTGCTCTATATCCCAGTGACTGAAGAGGACAAGACACATATTTGTATTATTGCCATTAAGGGTAAAACAATGGGGTTTATTCATATTGATTGTGTTTACTTTGTCTACATCATGGCATCTTGCTTAAGGCGTTACTCCGGTTTTATGAACTTCATATCATATATGCATTCTGGATAGCGGTCGATTGGTGGAGTAATAGTAGTAGATGCAGGCAGGAGTTGGTCTACTTGTCTCAGACGTGATGCCTATATACATGATCGTTGCCTTGGATATCGTCATAACTATGCGCTTTTCTATCAATTGCCCAACAGTAATTTGTTCACCCACCGTATGCTATGTGTTCGAGAGAGAAGCCTCTAGTGAGAACTATGGCCCCCGGGTCTACCTTTATCACATTATAAAAACAAAATTATCGTTGCTGCAATTTTATTTCTTTTATTTTCTTTTGCAATTTATCTATCTACCACTACAAGATTTGATCCTTACAAGTAACGAGTTCAAGGGGATTGACAACCCTCTTGCCCGCATTGGGTGCAAAAATTTGCTTTTGTGTGTGCAGGTGTTGTTCATGAGGCTTTGCATGATTCTCCTATTGGTTCGATAGACCTTGATTCTCGCTGAGGGAAATACTTATCTCTACTGTACTACATCTCCCCTCCTCTTCGGGGAAAATCCCAACACAGCTCACAAGTAGCAGTCACTCACAAGTGGGGCCCGCGCGTCGATCGCTGTAAATTACACGGAGGAAATTATTTTTTGAAAATATATGCCGAGTGCCCGGGCTGAGGCCTCGGCAAAGAAACCCCCAAGCCATGGTGCCGTGCAGCGCAAACAGACATGCCACGCGACATCTATTTGCCGTGTTTGGCTCTTGGCGTATGTTCTTTTTGTCGAGTATGTTTCCTTCACCGTGTTCTTTGTTGCTTCAACTCGGCAACAACATCTCGTTCCCGTGTGCTTCACTTTGCCGAGTATGACTCTCGGAGTATATCTCTTAGCCGAGAGCCCGTGGTTTGAATCTGGGCGTACAAACAAACACGTGACATACAATGAAATTTCAATAGTGTTATAAGACAAGTTTCTATTTTTTTCATATTGCGCTTAAGAATGTGTAAAGTCAACACAGATCAAATATGTTGATCATAATGAAAATATATTATGAAAAATAAAATCTACTTTGTTATTGTTACCTTAATAAATATTTGGTCTATATTAGGATGGAAAAACCCACCAGCAAAGAAAGCACATCCATGCATTAAGTGACTTTTTTTTGCACATGATACTATTCATCCTCAAAGTCCATGATTTTTTTGTACATTCAAGGTATTTCCTCCTGAATTTTTACACACATACATTTCATCCTTGCATCCGTGCATATATTTTTAGATTTTTTTTTTGAAATCATGAATTTGGACTTTTGATTTTTTTTCAAAATTCCGGGCTCCATGGAGCCCGGTCACCAAAACGCCCTTCTCACAGAACTAAAAAAAGACAATTGTTGTCCATAAAACGGGGACAAGACAAGTGTAATGATAAAATGGTAGCCCCACATAGTTGTGTGGTTGGACTAGAATTAGGAGTCATCAGGAAGAAAACAACTGGCTCTCCATAACAGCCTCCAGCTAGTTCTAGCCCTGAATCGTCAAAACAACAAGAAGATTCAAGCAATTATTGGCCTGCTCGGACTAGTTTGGAGCTTGTTTGCATGGTTGGTAGTTGTAAAAGCACCCGCATGGAAGTTGTCTTCATGCCTCGCTTTGATTTAATCCCGACCACGAGACATTCACCTTCTCCTTTTATGTAGAATTAGACGTGTCAGAGAACCATGTAATTGACAACCAATTCTTTACAGAGACCTGATCACAGAAGGGACCTGCTTCCTAATAGTCCGCGGATAATGAAAATCAACCTCCATGTGAGTAATAAAATAGCCTCCGCGGAAACTATCTTTGATGAGCGCCATGCGATTGTCGAGTAATAATAATATGCTCATCATAAGGCGACATGCACTAGTTATGCCGACGTTAAATCAAATCAAGGAGCTAACATGACAGTGACACGAGACCTCCAATTTGGTGAAGGTTATGGCAATAAATCAAGTGAAACGTATATGTGGTTCACCTGTCTTCTCACATTGAGAGATGTTGAGGGAATTAAAATGCATTGAAAGTTGGTGAAGGTTATAGCAATAAATCAAGAATGCACTGAAATGGAACGGATCCATCAAATCTTGAATTAGGCGCACTAAATGTTTGTGTAAGAAACTACATTGGTGAGAAGAACTACATGTAGAAGGAATGGCTCCATGTATGATCACATATACACACCTAGTATCAAAGATTAGTAAATCTGGTACACCAGAACTAGGAAAAAGGCGATCAAGTGCACAGATTAAAGCAAACTTGACACCAAATTCAATATAAGCCGAGTACGAGTATTGAAAATCAATATAAGCTACTCGGCTTACATAAACATGGTGGCTTATAAGCTACTTTTATCTCCAGAAATAAATAAACATCCAGAAGGAAAGGAAATGCGAAGAAGTGCACAGATTAAAGCAAACTGGACACAGATGCATGTTCTTCACATTCAGAAATGGTAGCGACGACATAAAAGTTGGCAAAAGACAAGACAACAGTTCATCGGACTCATAAATGGCTGCCACATAGCGACAGTCAACTAGGGTATTGGTCGATTACAATAGAGAATTGTGATGCAACATTTTTGCATCTAAACTTGGACATAAGCATATGCTAGCCGGAGGAGACAATAGGGTGCTTCCCGATCTTCATAGTCTTATTCCTGAAACACGGAACAAAAAGTTCAGAGTAATGAAAAGATTATCATCTCGGACTGAACATCCAAAATGGAAGGCTTGCCCTTTGTCCCGATATACAAGGTGTGATTCCCTCAGAAAAATTGACTACAGATGGGCATGGCATCGAAGCTCCAAAGGTCCTGTTGCCAACGACATCCCAAGGCACATCAAAATTCAGTAGGCTATCAATCATCTCATCCATGATATCATCCATAAGATATCGCATCCAAGGTTCGAAATTGACAACATTATTCTCCATAACGGGAGGCACCACAGAGTTGTAGGTGTTATTCTTGACAAGCACAGGTTCTGCTCCTTCATCAATCGTAGAAATGGGAGCAATGGATGATATATCAGGAGTCTTGGTGTGATACTTCCAACCCAACTTAGAGCAGCCAAAGGAGTTACTTCCCCGGTCAGAGTACATATTCATAACAGCAGCTTCAACAGGGGCAATAGTGCTCATTGTAGGAACAAATGGCACGTTCTCAGGCTGAACAAGTGGCTGCTTTGATGCAAAGTGAGCAGATGGGTAGACGAAAGCATTTTGGTTGACAAGGTTGTTGAATGCTGGTATGAAACTATGTTCCTGTGCTGCGCTTGGCTTGGGTACTTTGGGAGCAGCAGGGGGAGCACGGCTCTTCTGAGGAAGTTTTGGTTCCTCTGAAAAGTTAATCTTGGCCTTCTTGCCATGGATCCTGCGTGCTTCAACATCATAAGCCGTTGCAGCTTCTTCAGCTCTGTTGAAAGTACCAAGCCAGAGACGGGCACCCTTGATAGGATCTCTAATTTCCGCAGCCCACTTACACCTGGAGCGCCGCCGGATACCCCTGAATTGGTTCTTGCTCTTCCTTTTTGCTGACCTTTGTGCAGGACCATCAAAATCAGCAGTAGTCATGGTGTTTAAGTCATCTGCAATGGAAGATTGATGTCATTGCTAAGAGAGACGAAGACAGACAAGCTTGTTTCACAAAAAGTAATTAATTTCATCATGGACATGAATTCATATGTATAATATCACAATCGTTATGAACATTGAACCATCATGGGTGCAGTCCTCTCTAGGTTTGGGTGAAAGCATTAGTCACCCACAAATAAAATAAAATAAAGTAAATTGCAACTTATAGAAATCCTGTTTCTGATAAACAAACCACATGATATATACCTTTGCCATCATTCTATAATTATTAATCTACAAATCCCATTATCGACCACCTGAAAAAAAATCTCATTATCGATGATGCAGTATCAAGGATTGTTTTCTAGTAGGACTCAACAATTACTAGAATAATCCTTCAGACTGAGAACTAAACCAAGTATAGAAAAATCTCCATGCAAATCTACAACCATCTAAAACAAGGCAACAATCCAAAAGGCCGAGACCTCCATACAAAACGGAGAAATTCAGCCCTTCTTTGTAGATTTTCAATCCCTTTTGACTATAAACAGTAAACATATGAATCACCATCAAATCTCACAAAAAATATAAATCACAAGATCGACAACCTAGCAACCAAAATTGATTCTCTGAGGAATAGTGCCGAAACTAGCGTACCAGCCTAATCAGGCAAACATGGTTGAGAAACGAAAATGGCCTAGCCCTTAACCTAATTCACCTCATAACATGCAATCCATTCCAACCCAAAATCTCTAAACAAACAGGTGACAGGGCATCTCCAACGGCATCCCGCAAAATGACCACAACTGTGTCCAACCAATTTTTGTCATCAAACCCGGTGCCACATACGTCCGCGGACATAACCGGGCCTCTGAATTCCTACAAATCAGACGCAAAGCTGGGGAAGATTTCCGGGAGTTTGGGTGTTTGCTTTGCCAATCAAAAGCCACCACGTACCCCATGCCACAACCTCTCTCATCTCTGTTTGCGTTGGAGGAAGGCTGTTGTTATTTGGTCAAAGGCCATTGCTCTTTGATGGAAGAAGTGATTAAAATTAGTCAGATATCAGTTTGATTTCTCTTAGTTGCTATTTGGTAGAAAGTTTGCATTTCTGATAAGCAATTTAGCAGAAGAGTTGCAACTCTCAGTGGTTATTTGGCGGAAGTGAATTGGGTTACAGGTCTCACAAGCTAGAAATCATTGTATATGGTGGAAAACCATTTCTATTTGACGAAAGGCCACTAATATTTTTTAAAGTTAATAGAAGTAGACATTTGAGGTATAGGGTTGGATGACTGGCTCCCGTATCCGGGTCAGCGGATTTGTCCGTACGCATTCGAGGATGTTTAGTGTGTCCGATTTGCGGCAAAACATTGGAGATGCCCTAACACCCACAAATCAAGCCTTCCAACACCAACCCACACAATTTCTTTTCCTACCCAAGTAATTTGAACCAATCACACAATATCCTAGCTTCTACAGTGGTCAATCACAAAAGGTTATAATCGAGAAGATTTAAATCTAGTGAAGCAATGTGGGCCGATATCTTTTGAGAGGGATCTTTTGGCAGCGAATGGGTTGATCTCGACAATCTCGTCATTTTCATCCTCCTTATCCACCCCGCCACGCCCGAGATCCAAGTTCGAGTACTTGGAGTCGGTGTCAAAGTCCTTGAAATTGGCCTTGAAGCCCACGTCGTCGTTGTCGAAGCCGAGCTCGACCCCAAGCCCACCGAGCCCCATGAAGCACCCAGTTCCGCCACCGCGCCACCAGGGCTTCTTCTTATTAGGCCACAACACCGCCTCCACCACCCTCCGCATCACCGTGGGCAGCTTGAGGGTCGTGAGGATAGTACTACGCACTTGTGACATTTAACCAATATCTTCTCATAGTCATCACCCCTCCCCCGTGGACGTTTAACTAATATCTTCTCATAAATGTTTGTATGTAATTTTAATATCCTTGCAAATAACTCATAGTTAGTTACTTCATTTATTAGGTCAAGACTGTACTACGCACTTATAGTATGATTGTACTACTACTGTCATACACTATCCGTCTGTGTAGGTTGGACGGGTTCATCCAACCTACGTTTAACCAAAAATCTTCTCATAAATGATGGTGTGTAATGCTAAAAAAATCTTCTCATAAATGATTGTGTGTAATGCGAAGATCTTTGCAAATCACTCATAGCTACTTACGCCATTTATTAGCTCAAGATTATACTACACACCTCTAGCATGAGTGTACTACTACGGTCATACTCCGCCCGTCCGAGTTTATTGGACGGGTTCATCCAACCAAATGTTTAACCAATATCTTCTCATAAAAGATTGTATGTAATTTTAAGATACTTGCAAATAACTCATAGCTAGTTATTTCATTTATTAGTGCAAGATTGTAGTACACACACCTATAGTATGACTTCATTACTATTGTCATACTCCCTCTGTCTAGGTTTATTGGATGAGTTCATCCAACCAAAAGTTTAACCAATATCTTCTCATAAATGATTGTGTGTTGCTTTAGGATTTTTGTAAATCACCTATAGCTAGTCACTCCATTGTTCTCAAAGAAACAAAAAATTACTCCATTGAGTTACTTGCATGTACTTCATGTGCAATTGATAGCATTATCATATGGTAGTTATATAAATTGTATGTTAGCATTGCAAATTTCTCATCACATCCTTGATCTAACCATGTGTATGGAGATCTAACATTTTGCAAACCATGCATAAACAAATGTTTTTATGAATATCCAAGATTTAACAATACACATGGCTTATAAACCTTTGTCCTACCTAACAATGGGGCCGCAAGTCTTTCTCGGCTGGTTGATGCATAAATTGTGTTGTTACATAGGGTTCAATGCATAAATTTGTGTTGCCACTCAATTAACAGAGAGAAAAGGAGTGTAAATCACATGAAATTAAAAAGTACAAGCTTAAACCACACAAAACCGGGAAACATAAGTGTAAACCACGTGAAAATAGAAAATATCTATTGTGGCTAGGCTTATACGCGGTTTCAAACCTTTGTGTCCTACCTAAAAAGAAGAAATTGTTGTAGTACAGTATGTTCTACGGCAAACAAGGATGAAAACTGACCCTAATACATGGATTAAAAGCAGTTATCGTGACACGGGACCGATACCTTTGGAGAGGGACCTCCTGACGGCAGCAAACGGCTTGATCTCCACAACCTTGTCGTTGTTATCCTCGTCCGCCACCCCATCACGCCCGAGCTCCAAGTCGGAGTCCCCGGATTCGACCTCGAACTCCTCGTAGTGGTTCTCCATCCCGAGCCTGCTCCCAAACTTGCTGAGCCCAAGGAAGTGTCGTCCGTCGGGGCTTCTTCTTCTCAAGCCACCGCGCTTCCTCCGTCACCCTCCACGTCACCGCGAGCGTATTGAGGTTCGCGAGGATCACACCGCCGCTTATGGCCGCTAGTACCTCATCGTAGTCATTGGGGAAATGGAGCCTCACCGGAATTGGCAGAGTTTTTAATGGAGCGAGGGCAGCGGGTGTGTAGGTTGGCAGATGGGGTTGAGGATATTCCCCTATATACGCGGTGGCACATCACAACGTCACCCTTGCGAGGGCTTGCGTGGTGGGGCCCACACATCGGTGAGGGGACATGGAGCGGGTGAAAGGCATGATGTAGGATTCAGAAACGAGCATTTCCATTCGGGGGAATCTTTTGCGTCGGCCCCTTGAGAGAAGTGGTATTTCTAGTAATGCCCCTAGGAAATGAATGGGTGGGTAACTGATTTTTTATCTTTAGTAGCACGCCATTTAATTGTTCAAGATTGTACGACACCCCTCCACTGAGAAAAAGTTTGTACGACACTCATGTACTACTATATTATACTCGTATTGTACTCACTAGCATTTTCCAACAAAGATATTAAGGTAAGATCTCTAATTCATCCTTGCAAATCACTCATGGCCACTAGTCCATTGAGTTATTTTTAGAAACACTACTTCATTGAGTTCGTAGCATGTGTGTGAAATCATTAGCATCATCATTATACACGTAAGTTATATGAATGGGTTTGTCTAGGGCAAGTCTAGATGTGAATGAATTATGTCACACCCAAGGTGGCATCATTTGTTTGTTTTTTTTTTTTTGAGAAAAGCCAACGTGTTAAAAAGTAAACACCGAAGTTACAGGAACCGAACACGCCAACCCGAACGCGAAACTACGAGCGGAGCCAGGAAACTGGTACAATTGCAGGAACAACCCTGGAAAACACAAAAAGAGGAGAAGGTCCTCCCAGGACCCTGCAACCGCCGCCGCTCGCCACATCTCTCCGTCGACACACCGGCGCAAAGAAGGACGAGCCTCCATCCATCCAAAGCTCGAGAGAAGCCCCTCGCAGACCTGCTTTATGGCGTATACCTAAGGCCCGGCACGACGGCAGGGCACATCTTCGATGGGGAACACCGGTGGGGATCCACCCCACAGCTTTACCGAGCTCGGCATCGTTGCCTCCCATCGCAAGCAACAGGGAGAAGCCAGCAAAGCCGCCACCAACCACCAACTTGCCAAACCAGCCCAGCAGCCATCGCCGCCAGAAGCTCCTGCAGATGCGATGAACGCCGCCGGCA
The DNA here is from genome assembly GCA_011799875.1 of Thinopyrum elongatum. NCBI lineage: Eukaryota > Viridiplantae > Streptophyta > Magnoliopsida > Poales > Poaceae > Thinopyrum > Thinopyrum elongatum. Next base: position 544,911,361 of record CM022302.1, read on the forward strand.
GCCGCCGGCGCACAGCCACATCACCCCCAGCTCCCCACAGCAAGGCCAGGAGGCACCTCACCGTGACGAAGAAAGGAGCAGGGGACAAAATCTCCCATAGCCGGCATTCCCCTCCGCCAAGAAGACCGCACCAGGAGCACCAGCCCTCAGCAGATCGACCAGATCGATCGATCCAGGAGGGAACCACGCCGGAAGCTCGTTGACTCCGCCACAAAGGACCTCGCCGAGGTGTGGATCGAGCTCCCGCACCATTATTCCTCTGCACCGCCACCGCCACCACCTCGCCAGCGCCGCCTGGAAACCCTACACTACTATCTACAAGCTTCGGGCACAGATCCGAGGTCCCCCCACTCTCCAGCCGCCGCAGCGGCCGGAGAGGGAGGAGACCACCAGCCCGGCCGTCGGCTGAGCGAGGGACGGAGGTGAGCTCCCTTTTCGCCTCTCCTCTCCTTGAACAGTAGCACGGGGGAGGGGAAAGTAGTTGCATCATTTGTTTGTTGGGCCGAGCCTTTGGTGGGTTAGATTGTCGTGGGTGATTGGTTTGTTAGGAACTTCTAAGCTAGGCATTTTCGTCTTTGCATTTTGAATTATTTTATTACTCCTTTAAAGTATAACAGAGTACCCGTCTTTTTGGGGGCTTCGCGGGCAAGAGTGCCCTCCATGCCGTCCATTTCTAGGTTGCGTGCCGCGTGGGTCTCTTAGGGGTTCTCTGTGCTATCCGATCTGCCTGGACAGCGCGCAACCGGGCGACCCACCTTGGTGGTCCATGACGGGTGGGACGCGGGCGCGCTCGGGACCATCGACATGGGGCGGCTTCACGCGCCAATGAGGGCCCTTTAGTTTGCTGCCCTGCGCACAACAGTCCAGTCAGACCCGCCTATCGGCGCCTTTGCCTTGCGTCGGGATGGTTCGGTCCCGCCAGGCGGGGGCGCGTGGCGGTAGTAGCGCCGGGTAGCGCGCGGGGCCTGTTTCAGGCTGTTTCATTGGTCTCCATGTGGTACGCACGTGTGGTGCAACGCCCGTGTGCGTCGGCGTTGCGTCCACCCCGCTATATAGAGGGCACCATGGAGGGGCTGGGTCTACTCGGACGCGTAGTGGTTATCCTGCCCGGACGCAGAGGTTTGGCCTGCCCGGACCCTAGCTGTCCATGGTTCTGACCGGCTATCATGGATGGGACGTGCAACGTTGGTTGCCCTCCCCGGGTTGTTTACAAAAGGCTAATTTTTTTAAATAATATATTTTTTTTATTAAATTTCAAAAATATTACGCTAGATGAAATTTTTTCAAAAATAATACACCGTCGGGCCGCAGCAGGCCGATCGGCCCACAGCAGGCCGACTGGCCTGGCCGCTCGCGGCTGTCGGCGCGGCCGGGATCCTGTCGGCCCGCTGCAGGCCAGCTGCTTCCTCCTCTCTCTCCTTCTCCTTTCTCCTTTTTTTGCTGCCAAAATTCTTCCCGCCATTTTCGTTGCCGCCAGTATTGTTCCCGTCATTTTATTTTTCACGTTTTTCTTTGCCACAAATAATTTTTCGAGCCTTTTTTTGCCGCCAATATTGTTCCCGCCATTTTCGTTGCCGCCAATATTGTTCCCATCTTTTTCTTTCCCGCCATTTTCGTTGCCGCCAATATTGTTCCCGCCATTTTTGTTGCCGCCAATAATGTTCCCGTCTTTTTCTTTCCCGCCATTTTCGTTGCCGCCAATAATGTTCCCGCCTTTTTCTTTCCCGCCATTTTCGTTGCCGCCAATATTGTTCCCGCCTTTTTCTTTCCCGCCATTTTCGTTGCCGCCAATATTGTTCCCGCCTTTTTCTTTCCCGCCAATATTGTTCTCGCCTTTTTCTTTCCCGCCATTTTCGTTGCCGCCAATATTGTTCCCGCCTTTTTCTTTCCCACCAATATTGTTCCCGCCTTTTTCTTTCCTGTCATTTTCGTTGCCGCCAATATTCTTCTCGCCTTTTTCTTTCCCGCCTTTTTCGTTGCCGCAATATTGTTCCGCCTTTTTCTTCCCCCATCTTCTCTTCTCAACCTATAAAACCCCCTCCACACTAAGGAGGGTAAGCAGGCCAGCTAAACCTCGTCAAGATGTCCGGTTATCCTTTCGATCGTAGTTCTTTTCACCCTAATATGTCCGAATGTCTTCTTAGCTTAGCCTTTGATTTCAAGATAGACAATAGGATAGTTCCATGGGACGAACTCCTCAGTAGTGACACCTTACTAAATGAGTTGGCTCATGTATTAAGTAGGTGCGGGTGGCCTGCAAGGACTTTTGAGGAGATACGAAAAGAACTTCTGAGGTTGCAAGGAAGGTGGAAGAAGCAACAACATAAGGGTGAAGTATTCCTAAATGTTGCAGCAGAACATACTTATTTATGGACCCAAGACAGCGAGGATGAAGACGATATTTTCATGCCGAGCACCAAGGGCAAGAGTACCGCATCGTCGAAGGCCAAGAGTGCCACATCTTCGAAGACCAAGAGTGCCGCATTGTCGAAGGCCAAGAGTGCCGCATCGTCGAAGGGCAAGAGTGCTGCATCGACGGAGGATGACGATGATGCCTTCATGTAGTTTGTAAGTTGTATTTTTTAATTCAGATGTACTTGTATCTTAATTGTAGGAGCATTATGTTGTATCTTGCTTGTTCCCGCCATATTATCCCGCTCTACTTCCCGCCATATTTCCCGCTCGGTAGTTCCCGCCATATTTTCCGCTTCGGTAGTTCCCGCCAATTTCCCGCTCTCTAGTTCCCGTCATATTTTCCCGCTTCGGTAGTTCCCGCACATATTTCCCGCTTCGGTAGTTCCCGCCATATGTTCCCACCACAATTTTCCCGCTTTCTTAATTCCCGCCATTTTTTCCCGCTATCAAGTTCCCGCCATATTTTCTCGCTCTCTACTTCCCGGCAGTGTCTCCCTCCCGCCTTTCTTTGTGCTCTCAACCTATAAAACACCCTCGGCAGTAACGGGGTAAGCAGTCTAGTGTAGTTCGTTTCACCGTTGGATCGAAGGCATTTCCAAATGAGAAGGTAAATCAAATCCACCCCCCCCCCCATTATTTGGTTGGCTTAATGTATCATAGTTATTTGCAAACCCTAGTTTATTATGTCATGAGTGGTGATGCCTCAAGAGTAAGTTAGGTGCTCAGTGGGATTTGAGTGGGATTTGTGTGTTGCAGATGGCTAAGGGTACTCAGTGGGTGCTTAGCCCTATTGTTCATGTCCAAGGCTTTCCTCAAAGTGTTGTGCAAGTTAGTGAAGTGGACATCACTTTTGATTGGTTAAAGACTAAATTCATGTTGAAGCAAGGGTTGAAGGAAGACGATTTTGTGTACTACGTCAGCAGCTTGCACTCAGATGGCCCTAGGGAAAGAAAATTCATTGAAATAACTGATGATGATACAATTCATGAAATGCTCAAAGAATGGGAATGGAAAAGGGTTGTTGACTTGCATTGCTACAGGAAACCGAGTTATATGTGATGTTTATGTCGTTTGAACTATCGTGGACCATCGAGGTTATGAACTATTTATGTCTTTCGAGACATTGTATGTGATGAACTTGTCATTCGAGACTCAGTAGATTTATGTTATTGTATCCTAAAATTCGCATTGCAGCAAGTAAGTGGCAAAGCCCGGTTTCCTCTGAGGACAAAGTTGTATGTTTCTGCGAGGTTGGTTGTCATGACACCGTACCTTGCTCCATGTGTGTCATGTAGCAAAGACCACCTCTCCAGAGGCTCATGCTCAATCCATTGCTCGAAGGTTTTAATCGACCTTCCGAGCCTTCTCCTAGTACCAGGTGGGTCAAAGCCTGGCAGGTCACATAACCCAACAGGCTCCTCCTCCACGGCCGTTGATCCTGTTGCCAACTGTGCAGCTACTGCTTCAACATGTGCCCTCACCGCTGCATCTCTTGCAGCTTTCCTGTCCCTAACGTGTCTCTGCGTGCACACATTAAGTCTGCCACGTATCAAATTGTACTTCCATGACTGGTTCTGCTTGCAGAGTTTTTTGAACAAATTCATCAGGCTCTTATTTCTAAACTGCGAGAAGAAATTAGCCCCCAGATAGCGCATGCACCAACGGCTCTGCAAGTCCTGCCATGGAGTTTGTTCCTCAAGGCCTGGGTTTGTTAGTGTCCTTATCGCACTGAGTATACCTGCATGCCTGTCATGAAGGATGCACACATTAGGCTTCTCCTTCACAACTGATATTTTCAACTGCCTGAAGAACCATGTCCAACTTTCAATGTTCTCACTCTCCACAAAAGCAAATGCGAGTGGGACAACTTGATTTTGGCCGTCTTGACCTATGGCTGTTAGGATCTGACACTTGTACTTGCCAGTGAGAAAAGTACCATCTACACATATCACCGGTCGGCAATGCCTGAAAGCTTCGATGCATACACCGAAAGAGAAGAAGAGACGATGCAGCACTCTCACAGTTGGGAATTCTGGCATGAAGAGGTCTTGGATATCGATATAGGTGCCTGGATTCCGCTGCTGCAGTGTGTCGAGGAGCTGGACAACAGAGTATATGCATCAAAATAAGAACCAAATCTCCTCTCAAGCGCCGCATGCTTAGCCCTCCAAGCCTTGCCATAAGAAATTCTGTATTTCAACCTGGCGAAGACTTTTGTCTGGATTGCCTTCACTTCCATAGCTTTGCCCTCCACTATCTCATCGTAAAACAACCGAGCAATAAGCGTCGATGAAAGGTTGGCATGATCTTGAGGGATGTAGGGAATACGACAAGTGTGATTCACTAAGTCGCTGATCACCCAACTTGTGCCATACTTAGGGAGATAGCCGTGCACCCTGGCGGGACAATCTGTGTTCTTGCATACCATTGTCAGGTATTTCTGACTTGACACCTGAGATGTGAAAACCCTTTGCGTGGACATTGCCCAATTTATTATTGCATCCTTAAGAGCTTCCTTGTTGGGATACATAGCACCCATCGCAATATTGTTCTGGTGATATTGCCAGGCAGAATCATGTCCATCGTTCACCATCATTGCAGATGAGAAATCATAATTCCATGATGCAGGATTTGGGACCTCCTCTGCATTTTCATCTTCATCCGACTCGTCAGAATCATCGGCATGACCCCTATCAACATCGGTGTCTTCTTCTTCCATCAGGTCCTGCATGTGCCCATCTACCTCGTCAGCGTCCACCTCGCCACTGTAATCACCATCGGCATTTCCTCCTTCTACCTGACTACTCTGCCCTGGTTCGTAACCATCATCTCCAGCATTTGACATAGATAACTGCCTCCCTCCACTGCTCTGCCCAGGATCGTAGCCACCCTCGCCTTCATGTGCAGTGACCTCCTTCACGACCGGAAGCACTAAGGCAATAGGATTGCATCCCCTGCGTTCGCAACCTTGTAACCACCGCACCCACTCGGAGTCTCGCTCTATTGGCCTCAAATAAAAGTAAATTATTGAACTTGACCGTGTCCACAATGCATGAACACCAACGGTATGTGTTTCTGTATCAAGCCCTAAACTTCCTGTAATCCATTCTTTCAACTGACTGACAGACCATGTTTGAGGTGCGCTCATTGGCACCTTTATGTGAGTAAATTCACTCAGATCAGCTCCCATGTCAGTTGTTTGGACAGTACCAGGACCGTAGTAAAATTTGAACGTCACTACATCAGACATCTCGGCTCACCTAATTTTTTTTCCAACAATGACAGACAAGTATTAAGCAACAACTTTAAATATCCGCACTACTAAATATTTGACATGTATATATATTACGGAATATTAACGGAGCAACTAAAAAAATTCACACACCTACAAATATATTACAAATATTTGTCGGAGCAACTCCAACTACTGACACACCTAAATATTTGACATCCACATATAGTACGGAATATTATCGGAGCAACTTCAAATATTCACACAACTAAATAGTTGACATCTAAATATATTTACGGATACTGCCGGAGCAAATAACTATAATCGCACACCTAATTTTTTTTCAACAATGACAGACAAGTATTAAGCAACAACTTTAAATATCCGCACTACTAAATATTTGACATGTATATATATTATGGAATATTAACGGAGCAACTAAAAAAATTCACACACCTACAAATATATTAAAAATATTTGCCGGAACAACTACAAATATTGACAGATTTAAATATTTGACATCTACATATATTACAGATATTACCGGAGCAACACCAAATACTGACACACCTAAATATTTGACATCCACATATAGTACGGATACTACCGGAGCAAATAACAATAATCGAACACATAATTTATTTCACATCGAAACATATTACCGGAGCAACTACGAAAAATAAAATGTGTGTTGAAATATACCCTTGAAGCGTGCGAGCGAACGACGAACGGCGGCCTTCAATCACCGGAACCGGAGCCGGAAACTCCACCAAACTACCGGAGCTTCACCTCCACCACCTCCACCACACTGCCCCAGCTTCACCACCACCACCTCCACCTCCACCGCCACCACAACCTCCACCAATGTGCTAAAAAAATGCTCCAACAAAATGCTCACCACGACCACCACGAGCTACCCCATCAGTAGATCGAGGTCTCCCTTGGCTCCCCTAACTACGTATAACCCATTCACGGTGCTCAATCCGCAAAAAACCGCCTCATTTTGGTGTAGAAATTGGAGACATTTCTTGTAAGAAAGAGGAGAAAGAAAGAACAGAGAGGAGGAAGGAGAAAGGAGGAAGGAGGAAGGAGAAAGGAGGAAGGAGCCAGCCGCCGTGGGGCCCGCACCCTGTCGGCCGGCAGCTGGCCGATCGGCCTGCAGCGGGCCGACAGGGTCCGGCCCGCGTCGACAGCCGCTAGCGGGCTGGCCTGGCCGGCTGCTCTCTGCCTGTGGTGGGCCCAGTCGGCCTGCTGTGGGCCGATCGGCCTGCAGCAGCCCGACGGTGTATTATTTTTTAAATTTTTTCATCTAATGTAATATTTTTGAAATTTAATAAAAAATGTATTATTTAAAAAATAGCACCTCGCATGCTCTCTCGTTTGGCATGGCCTTCCATATCCTCCTCATCTGCTGAAGCCGGTGAGCTTCATCTGGCATCTCTCCCTCCGCGAGCTTCTTTACTGAGCCGATAGAGGAAGAGCATGTGCCCATGCCTACGCCGGCAAGCCGCCGGTGTCCCGGCCACAGGCCCGGCCCTGATGGGGGGGGGCAGGGGGGGCGGCCGCCCCGGGCCCCCGAAACATAGGGGCCCCACGTATGTGTGCTTTCTGTATTAGGCCCGTGAAAAAATTGACCATGTGCTAATTTAGGTGCAACATGCCTGTACGTGTAGGTGTGGTAATGGTTAAGTAAATCAGGAATTCCCTGAGTTAGTGGAGTTGCCGTTTCCCACGCGTTGGCCCGCACACAACGACATGAGCGATCGATCTAGCCGCAAACCAATCCCTCAAAAATAACCTAGGCGCATATCACGCCCGACTCGCGCCGCTGCAGCATCCTTCCGCGGAGTCCTCACCGATGCTTCCTCCTCCAACGGCGGCTCGGGTGATTTTATGTTCGTCGGACAGGAGTATGAACACCCCCGAGATCCTGACGGGCAGTCTTGAACAACAAAATAGGTAAGCATCTTCTTGATTCATCATGTGCCAGAGCTAGCTAGGTTCTGTGATAGATAGGTTGCTACTTAGTGGCATAATCTTTTCGCAAATAAAAAAGTGGCACAATCAGTAGCTAGTGAATTAGCGGAGAAGAGTAGGATGTAGTTGTCCGGCCTTCTGATCAATTAATCTAGCTGTGTTGGTGATCGTCGATGAAAGACGAGGGGAGAGAATGATTAGGATCCATGAATTAATGATAATAATAGTTGAGATGAAATTAATCAGAGAATGCATGGTTGATTTAATTTATTTAGGTGGCTAAATTAATTTTAGCATTGTAAATAATAAAGTAACTCTAGCTGCGGGCGATAAGGAGCCGTTCAATTTTTTTTGTGTGTGGCAAACTATATAGTGAAATATACAATGCATGCAATTTCCTTGGCAAAATCTAAAGTAAGATAGAATTAATATAACCATATACCATTAAATCAGGAAACTAGATCGGCATACTGGGTTGCACTCCCTCCACTGATAAAAAGTTAAGAGTAACCTGTGTTTAAAAATAATCATACCATGCAAGATGCGTAAAGGGCCCCGGGTTTTGTTTTCGCCCCGGGCCCCTCAAATCTCAGGACCGGCCCTGCCAGGCCAACAAGCTTGAGCCCAAGGAGCGCTACGACGAGATGATAACGGAGGTGTATGAGGCGGAAGAAGTGCCGGCACCGGTCGAGGAGCATCCGGTGTCCGTTTTTCGATGGTTGAGGGGCAAGGGAGCTTTCACGGTGTTGGTGCTTTGTTTGCCGGCGGTGGTGGCAAGAAAAATTTCAAGAAGAAGAATGCAGAGTGCTCCCATGTCTCTAAGCGCTCGAGGAGCGAAGGTACTACTCTCGTTGAGAAAAAGAACAAGCGCTAATGCGAGCAAAGAAATGCTGATGTGCGTCCCAGAAAGTGGAGGAGCTAGACGATCCTGGATTGTCACGGGCTCATCGCCACTTCGAGTGGATGACGAACAACGCTGATGTGGGTGCTTTCAGTTTACTCCATATATACCCACGCGTACAAGGAAATCATCCACAAGTTCCTAATATGGTCGGGCATATTGTATGGAGTGTTGTATTCGTGTTTGTTCATAGTCATGAAAGGAATTCTATGCGGTTGTCTGTTTGTTGTTGTAGCCCGCAACAGTGAAATGCCCATAGAGATGGAAAAAGACGATTTTTTTGTCCAAAAGGACCCCCTGCCCAACGCTATTGTAAAAAAAAACTACCAGTGGATATAATTGACAAAAAGGACCCCCTCAGCCGTGGCGGCAGGCGCGACAGGCGACATGTGGCACCTGCCACCACCCCAGGAGGCGGCGGGCCCTGCCGCCACGCCAGGAGGCGGCCGCCCGGGTAAAACGGGTTTTTTGGAGTGGCTCGAGCTGGGACGGAACGGCCAGGGCAGGCGGGCCCTGCCGCCACCGCACGAGGCGGTCAGCGCTGGTCCTGCCGCTCCCAGGCCGACAGGTCCTGCTGCACGCGGGCCCAGCAGGTGGGCCACGCCGCCACCGCAGTAGGCTCCCGGCGCTGTAGGAAACACGTTCTACACAGGAGGCCGCCTCCAGGCGTGGCGGCAGGGCCCGCCGCCTCCAGCCGTGGCGGCATGTGCCACGTGTCGCCTACCGCGCCTGCCGCCATGGCTGAGGAGGTCCTTTTTGACAATCTCATCTATAGGTAGTCTTTTTTATCAATTCTGTAGGCTAGGGGGTCCTTTTGGACAAAAAATCGAAAAAAGACACCACCCGACATGTTGTCTATTGGTTGCTTTTCTTCTTTGGTGTAGTTGGTCTTTGGGCCTCGATGGGTTTTATTCACAATAACGCCCTGTGGGGATAATTGATAAAAATAGTGATTGCTAAGCGTGATATAACTTGTTTAACTTCCTGATGCAGTTGGTGTTACTAGATAAAATCAACTCCAAATGACATTGACATAAGAATGCACTGAAATGGAATAGATCCTCAAATCATGAAATAGTTGCACCAGTATTTATACAAGATAAAATACATCTGTATGAAATTAAGAACTACACATAGAAAAAGCATCCCTAAAAACACATAAAAGCAACTCCAAATGATCATGCAGCTATTATGAAAAAAAATTCAAATATGGTACATGTTGCCATAAGCTTGAAGTGAATAGATAGAATCAGCATTGTCCCAAAGAATATCAAAAAGGTTTTTCTTACCTCACCTGTACGGCACAAATTGGCAAGCAAACGGGCAATTTTAAATCTAACAGATAAACTTATGTATAGTCCTATCGCATGCTGACGCCGATGCGGCTCCTCTCATCCACGTGATGGAGTTGCCCATCCAATGCCAGCCAAGAGGGCCAGATTCAATGTTTTTCGAAACTTCACCACGATCTAACCCCACTTTGTAAAAATTTCATATCTGACCCTTTTTCCTTCCGTTACTGTCCTTGGCGGCAGGGTAGCACATCCTACTGCCGAGGCCATTGGTGGTAGGACTTACCTACACCGTCACGCCCGTTCAGTGCGAAAAACACCCTACCACCAAGGTCCTCGGAGGGAGGGACATGCATGCAATTTTTATATGGTCATGCATGCAATAAACAACGGTGAAGACCCTACCACCAAGGACCATGTCGATAGCGTCTTTTTCACACTGAACGGGCGTGACGGCGCATGTAAGTCCTACCTCTAGAGACCCTGGAGGTACGTTGTTATATGCAAGGCCAATGGCGGTAGGAAAATGGTCAGATCCTGATTATTTTTTTTGAAAATGGGGTCAGATCGTACCGAACTTTCGAAAAAGGGTCAAAACAGTTAATTTGGCCGCCCAGGAGCAGCATGCTCCTTCTGCTGCCTCGGTCACCAGACAAGGAGAAAGGGTAGAGCTGCAGATTGCCCTACCAATGATCACTGGTACAGCGAGGTGCTATACAAACGGGTTTTAACCCCTTTCCGCGATGGCATTCTGAACCGTCGCCGAGTGAGTGTGTGCGATAGGGGGGGGGGGGGTCCTTCCCACACGACCCAGAAACCGTCGGGGATAGGCCCTCCTGGCACACATGCTCGGCAAAATGAGGTCGTGTGCGACGGGCGAGCGATCAAATACGGTTATACGTACAGTTGTGCGATCAAATACGGTTATCGTTTGCGTTATTGAATGCATCACACATGGTGCGTAGAAGAAACTGTGTGGCATAGGTTGTCCATCACACACACTTTTTATGTGGTAAACATTTGCGCAATGTGGCCTAACGCAAACAGTTTTCAAGAGGATGTCGTGTGTGATTGTTCATTGATCCAACACGGTTTATTCCTAAAAACGGTGTGCGTTGCCTGAGGTCATCACCCACGGTATTTTCTCAATAACCGTTTGCAATAGAAAAACCCAATTAGCAGACTAATTAGCCATTAGCAGGCTAATTATCCTATTACTAATCATTCATTTATTAATCTAATTGGCATTTCATTTTAAGCACATAATATATTTCATTTTCATATTAAGGAAGCAGGATTTCATAATTGAAATACATCAGAGTACAACATCATATAGCTTCAGCACTTAGCTATCCCATTACACAACTGCACCAGCACCAAGTTTCACATGCAACATCTATAACCTTTCGAAATTAGCATCATAGATGGTACATAGACAGGTGAATCTCATCTGGAAAACTGCTGAATATTGAGCCTTCATTGATGTTGAAAGTCTTTGTAAATTTAGGCCACTGCCTGTGGATGATTGACCGTCCATCCTTCGTCCTCTTCAGAAACACTTCAATATTGAACCGTGGGTGTTGTATGAATACTTTCCTCGCCTCCTGACCATACAGGTGGTTTGAGAGGTAATCATCAGTGAACTGTTTTGAAAAGGTCTGAAAACAAGGATGTGCATAAATATCTTCTCTATATTAAAAATGGGGCAAAGGAATAAAAAAGGCAAGGTATAATAGTTAGTACCATCCTATAGTGAACTGATGTCTTCTTCATTGTGCAGACAAATATCTTGTTGTTTTTTGTCACTAATTTCTTTATCCTAACAATCTTTCTGAGTTTCTTTATTTGACTGATATTCATGGACAAGTTATTTCCCCATATGCAAAAAGGGTCGAACAGTTGGTCAAAATCTCTGACAGCAGGACCTACATGTGCAAGACCAAATTGTTAAAAAACTAAATATTAGAATGGTTCCTGCAATTGCATAATAATGTGCTATTAGACAAAGGACCATGCATGTGCAAACCTCGATTGTAAACCTCAGTGCTTCCCATTGTTTTCCTGCAACACATATAAGGTATTTAGTGATCAGGTTAAGTGAGGGTTCGCATGCTATCAGTAAAATATGTTGATGAAAAATAAGCACATTGCAGATTCATCAGATTAATTCAAGCCAAATGGAAAACCCATTTATCCAAACCAAGCATGATTAAGAACTAGAAAATATAGCAATTGTATATGTTTCTCATTTGTTAAGTGCAGCTAAATTCGATTTATTCCTCACATGCACAATAATACAAAATTCTACCCATGACAATTGGACATCGCATTACAGAATTGAACCAAGCAGTTAACTAAACACCATAACAAATGAACCAAACATTAACTGAGCACCACATTGCACAATATAACATACTCCTGATAGAAGATCAGACAGTTAACCAAACCAAGCATGTTTAACAATTTGAAAATATAGCAATTGTATTTGTTTCTCATGTATTTAGTACAGCCAAATTCGATTTATTTGTCACATTGTATACAATAACAGAATGCACCCATAATAATTGAACATCACATTGCAGAATTGAATCAAACAGTTAACTAAATACCACAACAAATGAACCAAACGTTAACTGAGCACCACATTGCACAATGTATAACATACTAGAAGATCAGGCAGTTAACCAAACCAAGTATGCTTGACAACTTGGAAATATAGCAATTGTATTTGTTTCTCATGTATTTTATAAAGATAAATTCGATTTATTTCTCACATGGAAGACAATAAAAAATTGCACCCTGAGCATAGGTCCTTATAGTGAGCTAATAAAACAAGCTTGTCTTATTAGCTCACTATAAGGACCTATGTTCAGTTTGCTTGTCTTATTGGCAGGAGCACCACATTCGATTTATTTCTCACATGGAAGGTGTCGCGTCGGCGGTCGGGGCATGTGAGATGTGGAAAGAGGAGGAGGATGGGGGTCGGGTGTGGATTACCTGCCTGGATCGACGAGGCCGAGCAGTGTGAAGGAGGGTCACCGGCGAGGAGGCGACGCTGCAAGCAAGGAGTGACGGTTTCAACTTGAAAATGAAGGCGGAAACAGGGAAAATGTGGCTTTTGATAAGGGCGCGGGGGCGGGGAGGTAGATATTTCCGTCGAAGCCAAATTTTTTGGATCGGTGCACCGAAAAGACTGGCACGCAAAGTGTCATCAGACACGGTCCCTTATTCAGCACTGTGTACGATATGTGAACATCACAAACGATTCATATAGCTTAGCCCGTGTGTGATGAGTTTGAATGTGCAATTTTTGTTCGAATTTTTCTAATTACAATGGTCATCCACGTCATTGCATAATTTGGGTACACAAAGGAGACTACAACACACCCACACTTCTTAATCGAGCAAGTTCAGCAATTAAACAGAGCTAGCTGACCTAAACATTACTTTAACAAATTAAAAACCGACGCTCTTAATTAAAAAAAACAAAAAGTACTACTACAGCTGGTGCTCGTTGATCTCCGCCACCTCCTCCATGTCCAGCTCGCGCCCGACGATCTCGTGGGGAAGGGGCTCCATGGCATACATCACACCATACTTGGCAAGCATCTCGCCATCCGCGTCCGCCATCTCTATGGAAAAGGCCGCCACGAGTTGGGCGTGGGCGGTCGTGATCTGGGTTTGGACGGGCTCCGTCGTGGCAAGGTATGCCGTGGAGGAACGGTTGGCTGCTCGAACGCTGTCGGCGATTGCCAACTCTTCGGCCGTGCACTACAAGAATCTTGTTAATCCATGACGGATTCAATCTGTCACAGAATAGTGGAAAATCGTCATGGAGGGAGGCCCGTGACGGACGTAGAATCCGTCATGTATATCGCGTCATAATTTGACAACTATACCATCATGACGGTTCCGGGCCATCGCCGATCAGTCCCCAGGCCCGCCCCAAGCCCATGCCTCTGTGACGGACTAATCCGTCAGGGATTGACATGATGTGGCAGCAACATGGTCCTGACATGGCATATGTGTGGCGCCAGCATGGGTCTGACATGGCATCTACTTGGCACCAACATGGATCTAACATGGCATCTACGTGGCGCCAGCGTGCCGTTCAGCCCAATAATGTTTCGGCCCACTTTTTTCTGTCTAGCCTGACCCAATAGCCTGTTTCTGCTGGCCCAATAAGGCCCAATAGGAAAATCTGGGCTTATGATTTTCACCCAATCCAAAAACAACCCATTCCATCCATCAGCCCAGCTAGCACAACAAACTTACACAACTCAATTATTTTGATGTACCAGGCCCATAATTTGGCCCAGTTCATAAATTTCCAAGTTATTTCATCCATTGCCCTTTCTAAAAAAAAATCGTCCATTACAACAAGCATCCTAGATGACATTAGTAAAGCCACATTGAGAACATTTACAAACATATATAGAGATACAAGTTTATCCAGGAGTACAACAAGTATGTATTGGCCTTTAATGAAGAGCGAGGTCAACCGCTCCACAAGTTCTTCCCTCACATCTGCAAGAATCATTCTTCCTGCAAACAACAATTAACAAAAACAATCAATTAATTTGTTGAGGAAGGGAAAAAAGATCAAGTGCACAGAATTCTTGTCTTTTTGGGTGCCAAACCGCTAATAGAAACAATGTCAAAACCGCTAAGGCATTAACCAAAATACCAAAACAAACTCGTCTAAATAATTGAACCTAGGCAGGAAGATTTCTCACTTCCAAAAGGACCAATCTGGCAAACAAAACATTGATTGAGAGAAATTGTATGCGGCGAGGCAAGCCGTCGCTGACAACAGCAATACTGTGATCACAAACTTCCTTGCCAAATCGCACATGTGAGCACCATCGCGTGTGCCGCTGCCGGACAATAACACTCTGATCTCCGTACCTAAAGCCCCTTAGTTCTACCTCACAACTCATTCTTTCAGTTTTCTAGGAAAAGTTGCTCTCCAGCAAATTTTGTGTAATTCGATACCTATAAACACAATTAAGCACATCAGAAAATAAGAATATCTGGCACATTTGTGTGGCATCCAGAATTCAGAATATATGGTACATATGTGAATCGCATGAAACATCAAGGGAAATGGATTAGAAAGGAAAACATCAGAGAGGAACACACACCTTATAAATCAGGGGAAACTATCACAACAAATAGTAGTATGGCTCTAGGCTAGGTAGGTAATGTCCTAGAAAACAATTTACTTAGAAGCCCTTACAAAACTATCTTCAACGACTCAAATCAAGACATCTTAATTAGATGATCAGATGCAAGCTTCACATCATGTCCTAGAATTAGGAAAGAGCTATCATGCTACTGCACGCTTGCATCATATCCTAGAAATGCATATAGTTTACTGTCGTGGAAACAATCAGTACGGATAATAAAACCTGAACATTCAAACGGGATGCTCCAGTTTTAGTCGGAGTTCAGCCAAATTCACACATGCAAACTGAACAAAAACATGGTGCTTATTCATATGTATGTACAGATGCAAGTGATATCAGGTTTAGTCAGATTTCAACCATATGCACAAGCAGATTGAACATCCAAAGCTGTGTATTGAACCAAACTGAACCAATAAGTAGTGCACACTAATAAAAACTAAACATCCAGTTTCAGTCAAAGCTGTACAATTGCAAGTGTCAGCCAGATTTACATGAAGCTAATTGAGCGAGTGCTGTAGCAGAACATAAGGGCAAATAGATGTTTGAGTAAAGTGTATGCATAACATAAAGAGCATGTGCAGGAAAGGGCAGTGCAGATATAATCACCAAGTAAAAAATGTTTCTGGTCCATGTGAGATGTGCAAATTATGCAGGAAAGGGCAGTGCAGATATCATCACTAAGTAAAAAATGTTTTTAGTTGTACAAAGACCATTAGATGCACTGACTCATATGGATCCATCACCATTATGTGCATGCAGAAACATTGGACACTATGCAGTAAAATGAACCTGACACTGAAAAACCTGAATATTCAGTGCACTATCCAAACTTCATAGATATTCAAGAATGGTGTTCTTGGCGAGCACGCCGGGGAGGATGAGGGGGACGGAGGATGTGGGAGGTGGCAGCCATGGCACTTTTTCTCAACAAAATACATGCAATAAAACTATAGATAAGAAATAGCATGTACCTACAGAATCTTCATTTCAACCATGAAAAGGGATTACCCAAGCCCTTGGTATGAAAAGAAGTGATAATTGATGTATCATATATGTACTGTGGGATAGGATATTGAAAGGAAAGGGAGTTCAGTTACCATGTACAAAATTATTAATGTCCATCACAATCTGAATCCTAAACTCTATATTTTAGAATAGGGAACTTTTTGCTTTTGTATTAACAAGACAACAACGGAAGCATAATTAAAGTCCACATCTGTTCAAGCAAAAACATAGTTACTTGAAAGGAAATAAAAAGCCAAGGGGGTGCTGAACTTGCTGCTCCACCTCCTCTGGCGAAGAGAGCTTGTTGGGGATGGCCGCTTCGAGGAGGAGGACATCCTGTATGCCACTGGATGGGTTGAGAAGGCAGTAAGCATTAGTAGCACAGAAATCAACCCTAATAAATAGTTCACATTTGACAACACAAGAAGCCTGTCCAGAATATGATTCTCAAGAGAGAGAAAAACACTGTCCAAGAAAAAGAGAAACAGAAACCACATGCTAGAAAGCAGCAGGAGAGAAAGAATTCACATTTGACAGCACAAGCAGCCTGTCCAGAATCTAATAACTGAGCATTGTTAATTGGAAGATAAAGAATTCACATACCAATTCTAAATTTAAAGTTCTGGGTTATTTAGCAAACATTTTCATCTCTTAACTACCAAGATCAATATGGAGAAGCGAACTATCTGTTCTACACAGGAATAAGTATATTTATTCAATGGGAGAATATAATCAGATGTTTTAGCCCTTACTGTCGAAAATTATGTACTATGAACCAAGAACTAAGAAGGTCGACCGTATAACTTATTTGCTCAGAGTAGGCCAAATCAAGGCACAATCATCCATGGGTTATGTAGCATTCACATACACTCCAGAGCAACAAATGGCTAAATCTAAAAGCTGACCAAAATGTGAAGTCAAATTTATGTGAAATCAATCTGTTTGTGTACCGTGCAAATTTAGTTCTAGTGAGACTCAGGACACCTTAAAAAGTGCTGCATACTAATGGAAGAAATTGAAATCCAAAAGGGATGGATGCTCCAGTTTTAGACAAGTTTAATACAGCTGCAATTGCACGTACATACAAACTGAACCAAAGTGTTTTAGTACTGCTGCACATACAAACTGAACCAAAACATGATGTGTACAATGGATACCCACATAGTTTGCTCCAGTTTCAGTCAACCAGAAGGGATGGTACAATAATTAGTTTTGGTATAGTAATTAGTTTGAACCAAAATGGTTTATTAGTCAGAGATGGTACAGTAATTACAGATCTCCCATTGTTGAATTGATTGCGCTGTGATAAGAGCTAAAATTATCCTAGTAATGTATGATATGCTTGGTAATCGTTACAGACCAAGAAGTCTAAGCATTTGACAGTAATATATGCATCCTACGATCCCTCAAATAGTTAACTAATCAGAAATGGTTAAGAACATGCAGATTTTCCCAGTCACTGAATTGCTTGCATTATTGTACTAACAGTCAACAGTATTTCTAGTTAAAAGACTGAACTTGGAGCATCTAACAAATCTCACAGCCAACATCCAGCAACAAGATACATCAGGAACTTAATTAAAAGCAAGCGATTTGCTGAGGAAGAAATTCTATTTCTTAGACAAGTAGTGCTTTTTGCATGCATATACATGTTATAGTATTTTCTGTTGGAAAATTATCACTCCCTGCTAGCATATATCTTGGGACTTTTTGCTTCAGTTTTAGAAAGGAAACTTGAGTTTGCTTGAACCAGAATGTGCATCATATTTATCCATACAAGAAATTGAACATCCAACCAGTTTTAGTCATGATGATACACTCAAATTGAACCAAAAACCGATCTGATGCCTATTCATTCATATGCATGTACATCCAAGTCCAGATCTGGGAGTAGAGAGGGGTAGCTCACCATGTTGGTTGGGTCGGGAGGAGGAAGCAGCCATGAGTCAGCTCGTCATTCCCATCGCTGGACAGGAGGCAGGGGCTGGCGAAGAGGGATGTTGCTCCTCTGACCGCTCTCCATGGTTGCAGCTACTGTGCTCCATGGCGGCGAGAAGAAGCAGATGGAGGAGGGGTGCGTGGTGGTGGAGAAGGAGCACGAGGTGGACCGGCTGCGCCGTGGTCGCTAGGACCTCCTCTGCTGTGCCTCCCTCCTTTGGACTTGATCTGCCATGGCTGTGGGCTCGGGTTTCGGGCGCTATCGACGAGGGAGGGAGGGTGGAGTGGGCTAGGGTTTCGAGCTCAAGGAGGGAGAGACGGAGAGGGTGGGGAGCACCGGCGATTGGGGGGGCGAGGAGATCGGTGGCGGCGGAGGGAGGAGGGGATCTGAGAGGAGGAAGAAGGTGATGGGGGCGGCGGCGGAGGAAGAAAAGGATGGGGGAAGACAGAGGCTTAGGTTAGGTTTTATACGGGAATGGTTCTGGCTGGCTTGTGGGCTCGAAATTTTTGCCACCCGCCGTCGACAACTTAAAAGTTTGCATCTCCGCGCGCGCGCTCTCTCGAAATTCCAGGCGCGCCCTCCATTTCCTTTTAATTTCTATATTCTGTCATCTGACTGACATGTGGGCCAAACAAGGGGCACGCACGACACATCAGTAGGAGCCATCCGTGACGGTCCAAAGCTAGGCCCAGCTGGTTGATCCATGACGGTTTTCGTGACGGTCCGTCGATGTTCGTCATAAAGAGGCTACCATTTTGGGCGGCCAGTCACATCTTGCTGATCCGTGATGGTTTCCGTGACGGATCAGAGAAACCGTCATCGATGGTGACGGTTTTCGAGAACGTCAGCAGAAATCCGTCACGGATTAACAGATTTCTTGTAGTGGTGCGTTGCCGACCGTTGTCGGAGAAGCTTCGTTCGATTTGTGCGGTGACCGCCACGAGCTGGGCGTGGACGGCCTCCATCAGGCGCTAAGGCCGTCGCTGCGGAACGGACAGTTGCTGTGCCGCTCTCGCCAGTAGCTATCTCCGAGGCAGATGTTGCTACCGCCACCTGAGAAGGAATAACGGTCGTTTGGGCTGCCATGGCCGCCCGATCGCAGATTGCGGCCGCGCTCATGCAGCTTGTTAGCCCGCGCATGGCGGCTGCGGCCGCGCTCTCGCCAGAGTGGGCCGCCGAAGTTGCCCTCACGACGCGAGTCCACGTCCTCATCTTTCACCGGCGACGATTGAACAGTGAAATGATATTTGGGGAGCAAGCTAGTGTGCTTGACACGCCGGCTGTGGACTGTAGCCGACGCACCTTCTCGCGTAAGACATAGGCCTACTATACTCCGACGGTGCTCCAAGATATTTTGTAATGCATCTCACACGGTTGGTGATAATAAACTGTGTCCGATCTACTTGATTTTTTGTCTTGATTTGAATTATATAATGGGGTCACAGCGGCAAAGGAGGGTGTTTGAATTGCTAGAACTTTTATCTGCAGTGAACATGCAACTATAGGTGTGTCGTCAAAAAAATTGGAATTATTCAGGGTTCGTTTGGACATTTTTATACATTAAATTGGTTTTCTAGGCATTTCAGGTGCACAATTCAAAATTAAACTATATGCACATGCTCCGGTGCACCAAAATGGGTTATAAAATCATATATGTTTCCATGGGTTGATGCTTATGTCTTATAAAAGAAATGGGGATGAATTTCCAACACCACGGCACCGTGGCTCTTTGGCAAACGTTGAGGTACTTGCTTTTGTAATTCTAGTAAATCCAAAACTCGTCTAAAATTCGTGAACCTTGTCATGCTATCATGGAATGGCATCAACATGCTGGGGTAAAAAATATTATCCCATTTGGGGCAGGTTATGGTATAAACTTCTCACAAGAAGTCTCATGGTTCCGTTAGGGAAACGTGTCACCTTTGTGGACAAAACGATATTCGTCGCCTCTTCTTGCTTTCAATTTTTTTTCTAGTATCTACAAAGAACAACAGGAGTGTCGTGTTAATTTTTGGAATTTTTCGGGATTCGTTTGGACATTATACGTTAACTGAGTTTTATAGGCATTTATGTGCATAATTCAAAATTAAACTATATGCACATGCTCCAGTGCATAAAAACGGATTGAAAAATCAAACGTGTGTCCTTGGTTGCAAGCTTATGTCACATGCAAGAAATGAGAATGAATGTCAAACACTTTGACACTGTCACTTGGCCGTTAACATTGAGATACATGGTTTTAAAATTCTAGTAAATCAAAAACTCGTCTAAAATTCCTGAAACTTGACATGATATCATGGAACGTCATCAACATGCCGTGGTAAAAATATTGTCCCAGAGCAGGTTTGGGTATAAGCTTCTCGCAAACCAGAACTTCTCACAATAAGCCTGATGGTTTCGGTAGGGAACGTGCCACCTTTGTGAATGAAACGATATCCGTTGACTCTTCTTTCTTTCAAATTTTTTCTAGTGTCAACATAAAACAACAGGAGTGTTGTGTCAATTTATGGGATTTTTTATGGTTCGCTTGGACATTTTTATACATTAACTGAGTTTTCTATGCATTTATGTGCATCATTCAAATTTGAACTACATGCACATGCTCCAGTGCATATAAATGGGTTCAAAATTCAAATATGTGTCCTTGGTAGCATGCTTAAGTCCCATGCAAGAAACGAGAATGAATGTCAAACACTTTGCCACCGTCGCTCGGCCGCTAACATTGAGATACATGGTTTTTAAATTCTAGTAATTCAAAAAGGCGTCTGAAATTTATGAAACTTGACATGCTATTATGGAACGGCATCAACATGCCGTGATAAAAATATTGTCCCATTTGGGTCAGATTGGGATATAAGCTTCTCACAAACCAGAGCTTCTCACAACAAGCTCCATGATTATGGTAGGGAACGTTTCACCTTTCTAGACGAAATGATATCCATTGCCTCTTCTTGATTTTAATTTTTTTTTCTAGTGTCAATATAGAACAACAGGAGTGTTGTGTTAAATTTTGGAATTTTTCGGGGTTCGTTTGGACATTTTAATACATTAACTGAGTTTTCTATGCATTTATGTTCATAATTCAAATTTGAACTACAAACACATGCTCCAGTGCAGATAAATCTATCTATTTATATATAAAAAGTGCTTTATGGGGTAACCAGAAAAAAGAGAATTAGCCTAGAAAATCTCATAATAATTAGAAACATCTAGCCATCAATTTAAACCCATTAGGCAAGCACAACCAATGGATTAAAAGATCAAAAATATTACCCACCAATGCCCTTGATAAGTTATCTTGGCTACGTCAAAAAAAAAATCAGCTCCACCTATGCGCACGTATCTTACCTGGGAGGAGAAATAGCATGCTCACGCCCTCCCATCAAGGAAAGGTAAAAAAGCAAGCCCTAGACTTCTCATCCTAAAAGCAAAACGCCTAAAAAAGCTGCCGCCGCCGTGTTCGCTTAATTGTCAACTGGAAGATGCATGGTTCGGTGCCGGCGGTGATACATCGTTGATGGATCCAATTAGGTACGTCTTGCTTCCTCGAGCCCTAATTAATTCGCTGGCCCTGAAAGAGTCAGATTGAAGAAGCGTTGGGACTGCCCTAATCTTAGCAAGCAGCAGATCCACATGCAGATCGTTTGAACCCAGGGCAAATAACCAAGTACTAGCTGGCTGCAGTTCCATTCATGTGCGCCTCCATAGGTATGCATGTACGTGTCGTGCCAGCTAGATCCCGTGCCTCCCGCTCCTGATGCATGCAAAGGTAATGGCTAACAGGTTTGATCTACGTATATAGTACTAAGCAAGTTGGATTACTTTGTATACATCTATACTTGGATAGGGCGTAATACTCACATGATTAGTTTACTTCTTTTTACATTAAGATGCAGTGGCCGGAAAATCAATATATTTATTAGAAGCAAGGCTTCATAGTATATTTTGTAAGGGGTGTATTGCTGATGTATGTTGCCCACACACGTATCTTTAATTTAGTAATGAGTAGGAGAGAATTTGTTCTACAAAATATAATTATAAATGCAAACTTAATTAAGCCTTCACGCACGTACTAAGCCTTTTGCCGAACACACACACACGCGCGCGCGATTATTTTAATCTATTTCATATGTTGATATGTATATGTGCTGCCAATGGGCGAAATCCCGACTTCAATTTTAACGAAAAATATTTAGAAACTTGATCATTAATAGCACAAGAAACGCATCTACTCTCTTTGATGTTTGTTAACAGAACAGTTTATTAAAATTTAAGATATGTGGCCAGAATAGCACAGGTTCTTATTAGAACAATGCACACGAGCCTGGAGATTTTCAAGCCGAGCTATTCAATAGCATCGCCTTCATGATCCTATGAAACACGAGGTTGGTTCACCTAACATAACCTATTAGACCTCGGTGTCCTGATAATTCAATAATTGCATATGTATGATTCGTTTTAGATCACATGGTGTTTTGATCTACATTATACCTGGCCAAACCTCGGGCCGGGCCGGGCCGGGCTTTGGGCCGGGCCTAGCCAAGCCCAAGGCAAAAAACCTAGGCCCGGGCCCGGCCCGGCCCGGCCATCAGGCCTGTTTTTTGGGCCCAAGCCCGGCCCGAACGCATAAAAGCCCGCCGGGCCTCAGGCCGGGCCCCTTCATAAAAGCGCAAAATTGACGGGCTCGGGCCCGGCCCGGCCCGGCCATCGGGCTCAAAATCTAGGCCCGAGCCCGGCCCGGGAGCAGCGTCGGGCCGGGCCGGCCGGGCCGGGCTTCCCATGGCCAGGACTAATCTACATATAGTCAATTACTTGGCGATGATAATGTGTACTGTAGAGCCATAGAAGAACTCCAACGTTACGGGGTATGTAAGTAGAAATGTATATAATCATATGAAATTGTTTATTTGAGAAATTTCAATACTTATTTAAGTTCTTATTTTTGCCACAGCACGAACAGATACAGCCGACCAAAATGGTTAATTTTTCTTAGTGCAATATTCGTTTGTTATGTAGTTTATCCTAGATCATATACCTATTATATATTTAATAGAAGGCATTGACATGTGCCCTTCATTTTGTTAATCTTTTAGCACAAGTAAGTTTATTTTGATTTGAGACGATACTGAGTAAGGTCAGGAAATCATTTCAATTATTTGTTTGTTTTTGTACGCTATAGGGAAATCAACTCTGCTTTCTACTGATGCTCATTTAGGTAGATTTTCTTTTTCTTTGTTTCTGCTTCAAGGATCGATAAATAAATTCATTATGTATAAGGATATATATGGATCTATTAGGATGAAAAAGTATTAGCGAGATGTGTGCCTTTTCTGTTTAATCAAATATCTAGAATGCAGCTATAACGCTTCTGTGATTCGAGGTGCTCCGACATGCTTTACATCCTCTAATACTCCCTATGTATCAAAAATAAGACCTTTTTTCATACTTCCTTTGTATAAAAAATGGTCTTATTTTGGAAGTAATTGGATGTTGTATGATTGACCACAAACCTTAATTATACTTATGTCAAACTAAACATCTATTATATATAAAAAATGCTTTACGAGCTACCAGAAAAAAGATAAATACCCTAGAAAATCCCAGAATAATTAGAAACATCTGTCCGTTAATCTGATAGCACCGAAAAAAACTTTCAATATTAACCGACGGATGTTCGTAAACAATTCCCTGCCATTTTTTTAAAGAAAATACACCTCCCCACATTAAAAAGAGTCCACAAACCAGAATCCATACACCTCCTCACGTTAAAAGGAGTCCACACGCCTTCTATGAAAAAAAAAGAGTCCACAAACCTCACGTGACCCAATCCAGGCCGAAACAAATTAACCAAAGAAAATGCCCACAAATCAGATCTAACAAAAAACAGCCTAGCACCTAGGGTAAAAAGTAAAAACAGCATGCCCGCATAACCCCTCTATCATCTCCATGCCCTGGCGGCGGCCAATTCGGGCGATGGAGTCGCTGGCGAGATGGATGAAGCCTCTCCATGGGCTGATCATATGTCCTAAACTTCAACCCATATGTAGCTACTCTCCCAGGATGCCTCCTCTCTGTTGTTGACGTCTTGTGTGCTACCCTTAGTAAGATGAAAAAGAATTTACATATGCATGTATCTCCCATCGCTCAAAGGTATGATCCGGCTCCCATCTTGTTTCTCATTGGTTACTTTTGTTAATTATACTATTTGCTCTGAAGCTGGATGATGGATTGCCCAGCCCGATGCTTTTCCTGCCATGGATGAGACAGTACATACAAGAGGACTGGAGCACACGTACAGAAGCAGGTTCATTAATTCCTAATGTTGGCTGGATGCCCACATACTGACGTACAAGAGGACTTGATGGAATCTTGCCGGATGGAAAACGCTCCCAAGAAACACATGCACATGACTGGATTTGATTGCGAAAGAATCCGGTAGTGATTTACACTAACATAGGCTACCTAAATACAATCCTAATCGGTGATTGTTTTAATGTCACAGCTCGACAGGACACCACATATCGTGGTTAATTCCAACATGCTCCATCTCACGTTGTTCATGTAGGTGTAGTTGGGATGTGTTCTTTTCTTTACAGATTTGTTGGGATATGTTCTAGCTCTTCTTACTTAGTAGTTTGCATATGATTTTTCAAAGCATATTGCCTCAATATGAAATTTAAGATTTGTGGTTTGGAAGTAGAATATACCAATTAGGATTAACTATATTGGTATATGTATTTTCTTTGAAATAAAACAATATATCAGTAAAAGAAATTTATGATGTGATGGTTCATGTACAGGCTGACCCATTGTTTAGGTGACTTCAGCCTTACAGATTTGAGTTAGGAAAAGGAGAGGGTCCACAAGAGATGAATGCCCTGTTGAATTCGGGAGCATCATGAGTGATTAATCAAAATTCAATAGGGATGTCCATAAGAAATATGTTACCTGCTAATCCCTCCACAATCGCTTCTCCTCTTCCCGATGCCACCACAATCACACATAAACACTAATAACGAGGCCGTATATGTTCCACACGAAAGTAGACAAACGACTGTTTAAACAAGCACTTATGCCGCATATATGTTCCGCATATATACCTAAGCCCTGACTCCTATGCATGACAATAGTGTTTATTTGAGACCAAATTAATTATTTAATCATTAATCCATGACTACTTCTGTTGCAATCTTACTCTTCATTGATTTTTATAATATACAAAATTGCTAAGTGCCTTATTTGTCATAATGTCACATTGTTCTCCTTAATTCAGAAATTTTCAGAGATGTAATTTAATAGGTGTGCGCTTATCCGCGGCGTCAGGTTGACACGCTAGGGTACAAAATCAATGCCATAGAATACACTCACCTGATCAGTGCATTCAGCAAGATACTCATGTCGGACTACAGAAGGAAGCGCCAAGGTATCACAAGACAATGGATATGATAATGAAGCAAGACCATGGATCAGCCGAATCAGCTGCGAAGCAAGCAGCAACATGGTGCAGAAATGAGCTTCTGGATTTTTCCGGCGAAGCACTTCAACAGACTCACCATCATACTTCGTCAACATAACGCAAACCCTCAATTTCTTAGCGATTGGTATGTATGTTTCTACCATTAGATCAAAACCGTGATCTTGGAGATCTATTGTAAAAGGAAGTTTTGTTCTGTTACGATACTACATAATGAAAGGGTAGGAGAATGATGTTCTGGTAAACTTAGGATTTTGTTATAGTTAGTTACACGTAGGACATTAATGTAAGGTAAATGTACATAGGAAAAGGTGCATTTTAGCTACAGAAATCTTTCCTAATGAAAATATCTTCTCTTTACAAACAAGGCAATTAGCCAAAGTACAAACCCTGACTATGGAAAGAAGTCAACTATTTGTTCTGCATACTCCATAGCCCTTATAAGTACAAGATACAAGTTCATATTTTATTCAAGAGTTTATTGTAATTGGCTATCCAAATTGACTTTAGAGATTATAAATATCGTTAACATAGATTTATGAACATTAAGATATGATGGATCCTTCAAATATTATGCCCGCCCAAGTAAGATGATTTGGAAAGCAAGAGAATGCTACATAATACAAGGTGGCCAGGGTCTACCAAGTTCCTATTTGTCGACTCCCTAAACTGAATTGTTTATCCATTACTTTGTGATGTAATACTTCTAATGGAAGAAGTTCATAGCACTAAACACATCACAGATGTAAGACAAAACTATTTTCGCAAAAGTAATATTTCTAAGTGTCATCACATTTGGTCCCAATTTTTCTTTACACAAATAAAGTCACATTATTGAACCTCCTAAAGTTCTGGCCCGCGCATTGAGCGGGCCACTTTGCTAGTTGGTTGAAAAATTAAATATGTGCCCTTGGTTGCATGCTTAGGTCCCATGCAAGAAATGTGAATGAATGTCAAACACCTTGCCATCGTCTCTCGGCTGCAAATATTGAGATACATGATTTTTAAATTCTAGTAAATCCAAAACTCGTCTGAAATTCATAAAACTTGGCATGCTATCATGGAACGGCATCAATATGCCGTGGTTAAAAATTTGTCCCATTTGGGTCAGGTTGGGGTATAAGCTTCTCACAAACCAGAGCTTCTCACAACAAGCCTCATGGTTACGGTAGGGAATATTTCACCTTTCTGGACGAAAAGATATCCGTTGCCTCTTCTTGATTTCAATTTTTTTTCTAGTGTCAACATAGAACAACATAATTGTTGTGTTAAATTTTGAAATTTTTCAGGGTTCGTTTGGACATTTTTATATATTAACTGAATTTTCTATGCATTTATGTGCATAATTCAAATTTGAACTACAGGCACATGCTCTAGTGCATATAAATTGGTTGAAAAATCAAATCTGTGTCCTTGGTTGCATGCTTAGGTCCCATGCAAGAAATGGGAATGAATGTCAAACACCTTGCCACCGTCGCTCATCCGCAAACATTGAGATACATGGTTTTCAAATTCTAGTAAATCCAAAACTCGTCTGAAATTCATGAAACTTGGCATGCTATCATGGAACGGCATCACCATGTTGTGGTAAAAAATTTGTCCCATTTGGGGCAAGTTTGGGTATAAGATTCTCACATACCAGAACTTCTGACAACAAACCTTATGGTTCCGGT
The DNA here is from genome assembly GCA_011799875.1 of Thinopyrum elongatum. Lineage (NCBI taxonomy): Eukaryota > Viridiplantae > Streptophyta > Magnoliopsida > Poales > Poaceae > Thinopyrum > Thinopyrum elongatum. The sequence goes on from CM022302.1 coordinate 544,938,458, forward strand.
AGGGAATGTGCCTCCTTGGTGGATGAAACCATATTCGTTGCCTCTTTCGGTTTTCAATTTTTTTCCTAGTGGCAACACAGAGCAATAGAAGTGTCGTGTTAACATTTGCAATTTCAGGGTTCGTTTGGACATTTTTAAACATTAACTGAGTTTTCTAGGCATTTTATGTGCATAATTCAAATTTAAACTACATGCACATGCTCGAGTGTACAAAAATAGGTTGACATAATCAAATGTGTTTCCTTGGGTGCATGCTTAGGTGCCATGCAAGAAATAGGAATGAATTTCAAACACCAGGGCACTGTTGATTGCCGGCAAAACATTGAGATACTTTGTTTTTAAATTCTAGTAAATCCAAAAACTCGTCTGAAATTCATGAAAACTTGGCATGCTTTCATGGAATGGCACCCGACATGCTGTGGTATTTTTCGTGTCCATTTTGAGAGAAGGCGCACTCGAATAACAGCCAACAAAGACATTTTGAAATAAATAGCTGCCACTTTAACATCTCAAACGTTTTGTATAATTTAAAATGGTGTGCGTTCTGTTAACCATTCATGTGACGCCACGTGTCACTCTTTTAATGGATAGGAGGTGTCGTGCGGACAGCTGCTTGACTGAACGGGAGGCGTGCGAGCGCAGACTGACCGAGAGGTGTGCAAGCTGTCCTCCAATGCGCAGGCTCACCGGGAAGCATGCGAGTTGTATGCCGCACAGGTTTACTAGGAAGCGAGCCCTTTGACTTCCATGGCCGCCTGCCTTGCTCGCATCCTCTCCATTAATGGCGCCCAAGCCGCAGTTTAATACGGGCGGCCTTACAGTTCGCCTCCCATTCCCCTCCCGCAGACCTCCACCAATGCCATGGCGTAGAAGGATCATCTGCCACTAGTCTTCCAGTTTGGTGAAGTCGACTACCAGCCGGAGGAGATAGAAAATAAGGAGGAATGGGGCCTCATGGACGTGGCCCTGAATGAGCTGGCCGCGGTGATTGCTGCCCTCGCGCCCGCCCCAGCTCCCATCCCCGAGCCCACGCCAGCGACCATCCCCGTAGCATTGACGGGGTGGTCGCCGAGCACTATCGCAGAGCTAAAAGCCGCGGGCGTCAGCGAGGTCTTCGTGGACCCGTGCAAGCTCGTGTACATGCCAGCGCCAGCGCCCATGCCCGTGCCCGTGCGCGCCCCTGCACCCACCGCGCCGCCGGTCCCCATGCGTTTGCCTGCACCCGCCGTGCTCGCGCCCCCCTCAGCGGCATGGGACGCCGCCGTCGACCGCTACTTCGCAGCGCCGCGAGTTGCCGTCCTCCCACGCCCCGCCCGTCGACTGCGCGACGACATGATGTTTGATTTCCAAGTGAAGAACATTCTGTGTTGCCTTGAAGACTTCAACAACGGCTTCCCGGAGGACGACAATGACAACGCCGGCATGGCACGCTGTGACGACCCCGGCTTAATCATGCACTAATCATACACGCAAATACACACGATCAAGCCTAATGACTCACTTGAAGATATCACAATACAACTCTAAAACATAAATAAAGTCATACAAGCCTTATATTACAAGCCAGGGCCTCGAGGGCTCGAATACATAGCTCAATGACATACAAGCGTCAGCGGAAGCATCAGATATCTAAGTACAGATATATTACAGAAATAGAGATAAGCCTCTTAGGAAGGCGGGGCAAAATAAAATACTACGATCGAAAGGCGTAGGCCTCCTGCCTAGGACCCTCCGATCCTACTCCTGGTCGTCGGTCGGCTCCTCGTAGAAGTACTCGCCGGGAGGGTAGTAGTAGTAGTAGCCGTCGGCGGGGGCAGCTAACTCAGGGGCTCCGTCATCTGGATGCAACAAATGGATATGGGGGGAAAAGAAAGCAAAGCAAACGTGAGTACTCATCCCAAGTACTCAGCAAGCAAGGATCTACACTACATATGCAACATTATCAAAGGGAGGCTGTATATGTGGACTGGACTGCAGAAATGCCAGAATAGAGGGGAAAGCCTAGTCCTATCGAAGACTAGCATCTTCAGCATCTTCAGCAGTCTTGCAGCATTAGAAGAGTGCAGATTAGCATAATGTAAAGTATTAGTAGTGTCATCAACCTCGCCGAGAGATCCTTTCTCGACTCCCTGCGAGAAAGCAATCCCAGAGCCATACTATCCAGTTATCATCTCAAGTTCTAGTTGTACCGATCAGGATACAACTCCGAGTGTCCGTTACCGTAGAACAGGCTATCGATAGATGTTTTCTTCCCTGCAGGGGTGCACCAACTTACCCACCACGCTCGCTTAACTCCGGCCTGACACACTTTTCTGGGTCATGCCCGGCCTCGGCCAAACTATACGCCGCAACCCGACCGAATACTTAACAGAGAGGTCAGCACGCCGGACTAAACCTATGCCCCCAGGGGTCTTGGGCCATCGTCCCGGGAACTCCTGTACGTTGCGTCAGGCGGCTGAAAGCAGACCTAGCCCCCTTAATACAAGCGCGGGCTTAACCAGTCCAATCCAGCGCGCGCCGCTCAGTCGCTGACATCTACTAAGCTTCGGCTGATGTGTACGACGCAGAACGCCCATACTATGCCCACGTGATGGTTAGTGCTATTAGGCCAGAGGCCCCTCGGATCAAATATCCAAACTGTTAGTGTGTTGGTAGTGCGGTAACGAGCAGAGACTCACGAAAGATGTGACCCCATCGCCCCGTCTCGAGGACTTGCGGCAAGGGCTAAGAATGCCCGGCCACGCCTCGTGTTCAACTCTCGGGTACCCTCCAGGTACACCCGATTCCACATCACTCGCAATTAAGCTCGTGCGGGTACCCCTCAGGGCCGACCCGTCTTTAGTAACAAGGTTCAGTGTAAAGTCATAGTATCAATAGTAACTGTGTGGCTAACACCAAGGGGGAACCCTGAGGAATCACCCTCGACGGAATTCCACCTGATGTTATCGTCAAGGTGAACGAAGGAGGAATCACCCTCGAGGTCCACTCTTGAGGAGTTGCACGACAGTGTCGTTACCGGGAATGGAGCAGGAGGAATCACCCTCGAGGACCATAACCGATAACTAACCTACAAGGTTAACTTCAGAAGTGCTGACGAGGTATCACCCTCGGCACTCGATAGTAACCTAGTAGTGTCGAGCAACTAAGGGGGAAGTGATGTGCGGTGCCGGGGCCTGGTCTTCAATCCCGTTGATCGGGTCTTCTGATAATCCAGCGGGGCAGTCGGGATAAAGTGGGGTCTCTGATGGGTCTCTACCCAGCCTATACTAATCAGTTTAGGATAAGTAGATAGGTAACAAAAGCAGGTTACAATAAATAAGCTATGCAGCAGATATAGGATAACAGTAACAACAGCAATTCTAATGCAAGCATAAGAGAGAAGAGAGTAGGCAATATAGGCATGTTCAAAAAGGGGGGTGCTAGCCTGGTTGCTCTGCGGCAAGGGCAAGGTCGTCAACGGTGTCGTCGGGCTCCTGAACTGCGTCGGTCTCTGGATCGACGTCGGTGTCGGGGTCTAACGAGAGAGAATAGGGGGAGGAAACAAATAAATACACAGCAAATATATGCAACACGGAGCATGCTATGCCTAGGATGCAGTGCAGGGTTGCCTAAAGATGCATCTAGGTCATTTTAGTTATTTTAGGATTAAAGTGGGATTTATTAACCGGTAAGTATGCACTATTCATCTATTGGAATCGGGCTCAAAGTTACGGGTTCTCCTACGTAGGGGGTTCCGACATGGAAATAGATGACACGATCAGATTCGTCTTGTCGTTCTGATCAACTTTCATGTTTTAAGTTTTTCAATCTGAGCTACGGTTTAAAAGTTATGAATTTTCAAAGATTTAAGTGATTTTCTGGAATTATCTAATTTAACAGAAAAGGAAATGTGATGTCAGCATGAGGCAATGCTGACATCAGCAGTCAACTGGTCGGTTGACCAGGGTCAAACCTGACCTGTGGGTCCAGTGGGACCCACATGTCAGCCTCTGTTAGTTAACAGAGTTTAAATTTAAACTAAACAGAGTTAATTAGGGGTGTGGGCCCAGCCTGTCAGTGACATAATTAGGTTAACTAATTAGTTTTAATTTTAAAATGTTTTAATTAAACTAAATAATGGAGGAGGCCCACAAGTCAGTGGCTGGAGTTGCCCAGTCAGCATGTTGACTGGGTCAACCTAGTCAACGGGGCCCCCTGGACCCACTGGTCGGTGGCCCAGGGGCGGGTCCCACCATGCCACCTCGCCGGAAACGCGCTATACTGCGCCGTTTGGCGCGCGGCTGGGCTCGTTCGAACGAGTCGAACAAGCCGCGTCAACTGGTGGTGGTGGCGCAGCCGGACCCGGCCTGAATCGACGCCGACAATGAGGTCAGTGGCGGCGCGGCTTCGGGCGACGGTGAAAACGACAAGGCAGCGCGCTACGGCTCGAACTAAAAGGGTAGGCGTGCTCTACGCACGCGTGCGAAGACGGTGGACACGGCCCCTTGACCTTTTGGTCACCGGAGGCACGCCGGCGATGAGCTCGTGCCGCGGTGGGTTCGACCACATGCAGAGCGGCGAGCTACGGGTGCGGCAGGACTAGGGAGAAGAGGGAGTAGGTGACAGAGCTCACTGAGCGGCACGCCGAAGGCCCTCGAAGGCTTAGGAGCTGCAGTCGTTGCCGGGGACGAGGAAGATCGCTGGAGCCCAAAGCGGAAGGGGGTGCGGCGGTTCCGGCGTCGTGGTGGTTCCCGGCTCGAACGGCTAGCACCGGTCGACGTGGAGGAAGACGGCGATCATCTACGGCATCATGGCGAGGCGTGGCGTCAACGGTGGCCACGGGAACGGCGGCGAGCGGCTACGGTGGCGCTCGGCTGCGGATCTGGAGGAGGAAGGGGAAGGGAAGGAGCGAGCCGGGCGAGGGGAGAGTGAGCGAGGAGGTCCAGGGGGAGTGGACGAGGGGGAGCTTATCCCCTCGGCTGTCGGTGGCCGTCGCGGCCATCGCCGTGTCGCCGTTCGACCGACGCGTGTGCGCGCAGCCACGGCGGTGGCGACACGACGAAGGAGAGCGAGGGAGTTGGCCAAGTGGGCCGGATTCGGGGCACTGTGCACTTAGGCCCAGTGCACAGTGCCTCTTTTCTTTTTATTTTCTGCTTTCTGCTTTTTCTTTTAACAGAAACAATTTTGTATTTATTTGAACCTACAAATGGATTTGCAAAAATGTGTAAGTTGCTCTCACTAGTGTATTCCAATATATAGCACTGCCACAAAAAGTTTGGCATTTTTGAAAACCATTTGAATTTATCCAAAAATGATTTGGGCATTTTAAATGCTGTTTTGACTCTGTTTCTTACTGTTTGAGTTAGTTAGCTAATTTAGTAAATGATGATTCTAATTTTAGAATGAACTATGGATTATTTGCTATTTGATGAACATTTTTCCAACAGTGTTTGAGCAAATTTATTTTGCACTTTTGAATTTGAGTAGATTTCAGAGAAGTATTTGAATTGTTTTGAATAACCACTATGACTAGGCACTATAAATGAAGATGACTTGGCATATTTAGCAGAGTATCACAGTGCTTATTACATAGGGGTGTTACACACGTCGCCTCCGCCGCCACCGGAATTAGTTTTTTTGGGTTTAATACTGTGCCTCGATCATATGAATATAAATTCGCAGTGTGACTGAATGAAAGATATGGTTTGAACGAACTTGCGTTTTTCTCTCTAAATGTACAGACTTATCAAATGATTTTCTTAAAAAAGGTCAATGGTTTTTAAATATAAAACACTCATCGTAAACGTTTTAGTTAGAACACCCGTATGCAAACCGACAGCTTCCCCAGGAAGCCAAGGGAAAATGTGCCAAGCAGGATTTGTGCAGCTCTTGATCGCAATCGTTTTCGATAGAACACCCGTATGTAAACCGACAGCTTCCCAGTAAGCCAAGGGAAAATATGCCAAGCAGGATTTGTGCAGCTCTTCATCGCAAACATTTTAGATAGAACACCCGTATGCAAAAGTGAGAGCTATGGTCTTCTCCAGTAAGTCAAAGGAAAATTCGCCGCGCAGGACTTGTGCATCTTTTCAACACAAACGGTTCAGATTGAATACGGTATGCAAAGCGAGACTTTGGTGCTAAGCCAAGATAAAATCTGGCACGCAGGATACATCCCTTCAACGCAAACGGTTTTTTCGAATGACCCGTGTGCAACCACGTACAGACAATTTGGTAAGATTTGCATATGTCATATTGGGTATATTGCCATTTGTCAAACTGAAAAGATTGACATTTGTTAATCTAGTAACATTGCCATTTGTCAACCTTGTAACACTGCCATTTGTCGAAATATGCAGCTAAAAATTACTAGCACTATCTAATTTTTACAACTAAAATTCAGTAATTAAGTATAGATTCCATTCATAGATTAAGCAGTCGTTCTTTATATAAATAATTCAACTCGACAGCTGAACCGACCAAACTTTTCCCCAATTATTGCCTACCACGTACTAAAATAGCTAGTTCAACTATATATAATAGCTAATTTTAAGTACGTTGTACAGTTCCACCACATCTATAGTCAGATGAACTGAACAAAATAGCCCCTAAATACTACTACTACACAAGCTACGAGATGTACAGGTAGATCATTGACATGAGGAAGTGTCTTCTTCCTGCCCCAGACGAGGGATCGAGCCACAGAGCAGTGGCGGGAGCGTCATAAGGAGTAGATGACTAGACAATCGTTTCTCCTAGTTTAGAATGCATGCAATTGTTTATTGAGGTGTGTGCGAATAATCTGTATAGTCACTTATGTAATTGGATGTTTATTTCAGTTATATTTATATATATATATATATATATGTTATTCTTCTGTAGACAGAGCAAATCACACGGCTCATTAGCAGCAATCGTCTGTGTTATTATTGGTCTTCGCACATATTTCTGATTACGGACCTGTTTACCGCGTATCACACACATCTTGTTCAGTTGAACTATTTCTTTTGTCTTGGCTCATCGCAAACAGTTCATCCGAGTGAACTATATGCCCTCCATCGCACACACCTTGATCTGGCTGACCGTTTCTATTGTGTTGCCTAATCACACACAGTTCATCCTAGTGAACTGTATGCCGTATATCGCACACATCCTCATCTGGCTGCCCGTTTCTGTTGTTCCGCCTCATCGCAAACAGTTCTGCTGGATTAACCGTTTGCCACGCATCGCACACACAACTCTAATCTGAACCATGTTTGATGTCACCACCATCGCAAATGTTTTGTATCTTTTTTGACGGTTTTATTACATAACCGTTTGTGATTAATGCATCGCACATAGTTTCGTCGAAGAGTCTCTGATTGGACTGTCGCGTTTGGACCATCCTGCAGTAGTGGATAGGCACACTACTCGATGCTCGTGGATCCCTGGATGGCGATCTGCACCTTGCCCTACTAGTCCTGCCTTGTCAACAGACATGGAGCCAAAGCCCTTGCATACCATCGATACATGTGCTCGCCATAGCCAGTCTCCGATCCTGGTAAACCGTAGCTCTGAAGGTCCACTGCTGACTGATACGTCTCCAACGTAGGGATGAAAACGGAGCGGAAACGGACGAAACTGGGTGCTACCACATTTGTTTTCATATTTTTTTGCAGAAGCGGAAAGGAATACAGAAACCCCAGAAATGAAAACGGAAACGGATTCTACCAAAAATGAACATGAAGCGAATACAGAGCGGACACGGAAACAGAAGTGGTCGTTTACCGGAACTTAAAACCCCCATTGAATCATAGAAAAATACACACAAATTTAAAGAATTGTTATCATGGCTACAAAATAATATGATTATGTCAGCAACTTAGTGCAGTATTGTAGTAGTACTGGACAATTGTGTATAGGGTCTAGTTGAGTATATCTTTGGTAGTAGAAGTTGGGCCTCAAAACATCCATTCTGCTCAGTGTGTCATTGTGTGTTGTTTGGTGGTCAGGCTAGAAAGCAGCCATAGGTCTATAGTAAAAACGGAAATTCCATATTCACAAAAATGGAAAGTTCCATTTCCATGTCAGTTCCAAATCATCGTTCCATTTTTGTTTCCGTTTCCGCATAAAAATTTCCATTTTCATTTCTGTTTTGCAAATTTCCGTTTCCGTTTTCACATTTCCTCTCCATTTTCATTTTTCCTTCGAAAAAGCGGAAAGTTTCCACTCCATTTTCATCCCTACTCCAACGTATCTATAATTTAAGAAGTATTCATGCCATGTTTACAACAATTTTATATGATTTTGGTATGATTTGATTAGAACTAACTCAGACTGATGCTGTTTTCAGCAGAACTACCGTGGTGTCGTTTTTTGTGCAGAAATAAAAGTTCTCGGAATGGGCTAAAAATTTACGGTGATTTTTTATGGACCAAAAGAGACCCCCGAAGCACAAGAGCTAGGCCAGGAAGTGGACGAGGAAGCCACAAGCCAGGGGGCCCCTGACGTGAGACCGACGCCAAAAATTCCTATAAATCTCGAAACCCCCAGAAAGAAACCTAGATCGGGAGTTCCGCGGCCACAAGCCTCTGTAGCCACAAAAAACCAATCGCGAGCCCGTTCTGACACCCTGTCGGAGGGGGAAACCATCACCGATGGCCATCTTCATCATCCCGGCGGTCTCCATGACGAGGGGGGAGTAGTTCACCCTCGGGGCTGAGGGTATGTACCAGTAGCTATGTGTTTGATCTCTCTCTCTCTCTCTCTCATGTGATTTGGCACGATCTTGATGTACCGTGAGCTTTGTTACTATAGTTGGATCATATGGTGTTTCTCCCCCTCTACCTTCTTGTGATGAATTGAGTTTTACCTTTGAGGTTTCACTATTATCGGATTGAATACTATTATGGATTTGATAACACTTGATGTATGTCTTGCGTGGGATACCCTTGGTGACAATGGGGTGTTCTATTGATTCACTTGATGTATGTTTTGGCACTCAACTCGCGGATTCCCGAGGTGACATTGGGGTAATCTATGCATAGGGGTTGATGCACGTTTTCGTCCTTGTTTCTCCGGTAGGAATCTTGGGGCACTCTTTGAGGTTCTTTATGTTGGATTGAATATTATGAATCTGAAATTGTTTGATGCATATCGTATAATTGACCCACGGATACTTGTGGTTACATTGGAGTATCTAGGTGACATTAGGGTTGATTGATGTGTGTCATATGGTGTTATTTTACTATGAACTCTAGGGCTGTTTTTGACACTTATAGGAATAGCTCAATGGATTGATCGGAAAGAATAACTTTGAGGTAGTTTCATACCCTACAAGCAATTTCATCTTACGTTCTCCGCGATAGGAACTTTGGAGTGACTTTTGTCGCACGTTGAGGGATTGACATATGATCTAATTATGTTATCATTGTTGAGAGAACTTGCACTAGTGAAAGTATGAACCCTAGGCCTTGTTTTCAAGCATTGCAATACCCTTTTTTCTCACTTTTGTTACTAGTTACCTTGCTGTTTTTATATTTTCAGATTACAAAAACCTATATCTACCATCCATATTACACTTGTATCACCATCTCTTTGCCGAACTAGTGCACCTATACAATTTACCATTGTATTGGGTGTATTGGGGACACAAGAGACTCTTTGTTATTTGGTTGCAGGGTTATTTGAGAGAGACCATCCTCATCCTATGCCTCCCACGGATTGATAAACCTTAGGTCATTCACTGGAGGGAAATTTGCTACTGTCCTACAAAACTCTGCGCTTGGAGGCCCAACACGAGTCTACAAGAAGAAGGTTGCGTAGTAGACATCAAGCTCTTTTCTGGCGCCGTTGCCAGGGAGGTGAGTGCTTGAAGGTATATCTTTAGATCTTGCAATTGAATCTTTTAGTTTCTTGTCTTATCACTAGTTTAGTCTATAAAAGAAAACTACAAAAAAATGGAATTGAGGTTGCCTCATATGCTTCATCTTTTTAATGTCTTTCGTGAAAATGATGGAAAGGAAAATTGTGTTCAAGTGTTAGAAGAAGGAGTCAATAAAATGTTTGGCACTAAATCCTTGTATGATGAGCATGATTGCAATGTTGTTAGTATTAATTCTATGAATATCCATGATGCTAATGATATGCAAAGCCACAAGCTTGGGGATGCTATGTTTGATGAAGATGATATTTTTTGTCCCCCAAGTTTTGATGAGCAAATTTATTATGATGATAGCATGCCTCCTATTTATGATGATTATATCGATGAAAGTGGATTTGGAGAGGTCATGACTTTATTTAGTGATGAATCCACTATTTTGGAAGAGGTTCCAATTGATTATGAGAACAAAGTTGCTATCTATGATGATTATTGTGATGACATGTATGCTATAAAGAATAATCATAACCATGAAACTTATCATCATGATTTTAATTTTCAATTGGATTATGCCTCACATGATAGTTATTTTGTTGAGTTTGCTCCCACTACTATTCATGAGAATAAATTTGCTTGTGTAGAGAGTAATAAAATTTCTATGCTTGTGGATCATGAAAAGAATGCTTTTTGTGATAGTTATATTGTTGAATTCCTTCATGTTGCTACTGAAAATTATCATGAGAGAGGGATATATGCTTCTACGTATCTCAAATATCAAGTTTCCTCTCTATGTGTTGAAAATCTTGAAGTTTTGCTTGCTTTACCTTCCTATGCTAGTTGATTCTTGCTCCCATAAATTCTTTACTCACAAAATCCCTATGCATAGGAAGTGGGTTAGACTTAAATGCGGTAGTCATATGCTTCATGATGCTCCCATTATGTTTCAATTCTTATCTTTTATGTGAGCATCATTGAAATCATCATGCCTAGCTAAAAAGGCATTAAAGAAAAGTGCTTGTTGGGAGACAACCAATATTTCCACCTACTGTTTTTGTGTGTTCAAATGATTAACCTACTGTAGTAATCATGTTTTATAGCTTTTGTTTCAATAAAGTGCCAAATAAAGCCTTTGGGGTAGTGTGGTTGATAGTTGATTTGATTCTGTGCAAAAACAGACATTTTTGCGTCCAGTAACAGAATTGTTAAAATTCACTGGAACGTGGAAACACACTGATTTTTTTATAGAGGATTGATATACAAATTGTCTACGTTCTCCTCATTTTTGGAGTAACAGAAGTATGATTTCAATTCAGGTATTCACAGACTGTTCTGTTTTTGACAGATTCTGTTTTTGATGCATAGTTTGCTTGTTTTCTAGTTTCTATGCCTTATATTGCTCAATATAAATTGTAGAAATGATAGGGTACAGTAGGCATCATGTGACAAAAAAAAATTAAATCTTGTCTTGACAGTACCAAAGTGAATGATTTGTTTTATCATACTAACGGATCTCACGAGTTTTTCGTTAAGTTTTGTGTGATTGAAGTTTTCAAGTTTTGGGTGAGATATCAATATGAGCAGAATAAGGAGTGTAGAGACCCTAATATTGGGGATGCCCAAGGAACCCCAAGGTAATATTCAAGGAAGATCCAAGCAACTAAGCTTGGGGATGCCCCGGAAGGCATCCGCTCTTTCGTCTATAACATTATCGGTAACCTTACTTGGAGCTATATTTTTATTCGTCACATGATATGAGTTTTGCTTGGAGCGTCATTTTATTTTATTAGTGTTTTCTTGCTGTTATTTAGAGTAATGTTTGCATCTTTTATTTCAATAAAAGTGTCAAGTATAGTCTTTACCATGCTTATTTTGCAAGTCTATATGTTGCTGTTTGAAAACAGAAAGTTTGTTGTTATGTTATGAATATTTCTGAATAGTCAGAACATGATAAAATCTTGAATTTTTTTCAAAATAAGCTAAAACAAATTTTATACAGTGTGAAATATTTTCAGAATTTTTGGAGTTAGGGAAGTATGAGCACATTTGCGCCCTTTACAGACTATCCTGTTTAGAGAGATTGTTGTTATGTTTGCATTGTTTGCATATGTTTGCTTGTTTAATGATTCTATTTGAGGATATGAGTATTAAATATGCAGAGGCATTTAGTATGCAATGTTAAATAATAATTTTAGTGATTTGCTACAGTAGAGAATGATAAGGTTTTGCATTTGATTTATACTAACTTTTCTCACGAGTTCTTGTTGAGTTTTGTGTGGATGAAATTTTTAAGATTTAGGGAAACCGTGATATAAAAGGAATTAAGGAGACGCAAAAGCTCAAGCTTAGGGATGCCAAGGCATCCCAATATAATATTTCAAGAAGTCTCAAGCATCTAAGCTTGGGGATTCCCCGGTAGGCATCCCACCTTTCTTCATCAAGAATTATTGGTTAGTATAGGTTGAGCCTAAGTTTTTGCTTCTTCACTTGATGTGTGCTATTTATAGAATATCATTTTATTTTGTTTTGCTTGCTGTTTTAATAAAATACTAAGATCTGAAATTCTTAAATGAGAGAGAATCTTCACATAGCTACTTAATTATTTGACTACTCATTGATCTTCACTTATATCATTTTGGAGTAGTTTGTCAGTTGCTCTAGTGCTTCACTTATATCTTTTTAGAGCATGGAGGTGGTTTTATTTTGAAGAAATTGATTAACTCGCATGCTTTGCTTATATTATTTTGAGATTCTTATAAATAGTATGGAAATTTGCTTAGGTTATGAATTTAGTCCTAAGATGATGGGTATCCAAGAGGGATATAATAAAAACTTTCATATAAAGAGAATTGAATAGATGAGAAGTTTGATTCCTTGCATTTGTTTTGAGATATAAATATGGTGATATTAGAGTCATGCTAGTGAGTAATTGTGGATTGGTAGAAATACTTGTGTTAAAGTTTGTGATTCCCGTAGCATGCACGTATGGTGAACCGTTATGTGATGAAGTCGGAGCATGATTTATTTATTGATTGTCTTCCTTATGAGTGGCGGTCGGGGACGAGCGATGGTCTTTTCCTACCAATCTATCCCCCTAGGAGCATGCGTGTAGTACTTTGTTTCGATAGCTAATAGACTTTTGCAATAAGTATGTGAGTTCTTTATGACTAATGTTGAGTCCATGGATTATACGCACTCTCACCCTTCCACCATTGCTAGCCTCTCTAGTACCGCGCAACTTTTGCCGGTGCATTAAACCCACCATATACCCTTCCTCAAAACAGCCACCATACCTACCTATTATGGCATTTCCATAGCCATTCCGAGATATATTGCCATGCAACTTTCACCGTTCCGTTTATTATGACACATACCATCATTGTCATATTGCTTTGCATGATCATGTAGTTGGCATAGTATTTGTGGCTTGACCACCGTTCATAATTTTTATACATGTCACTCTTGATCATTGCACATCCCGGTACACCGCCGGAGGCATTCATATAGAGTTATCTTTTGTTCTAGTATCGAGTTGTAATTCTTGAGTTGTATGTAAATAAAAGTGTGATGATCATCATCATTAGAGCATTGTCCCATGTGAGGAAAGGATGATGGAGGCTATGATTCCCCCACAAGTCGGGATGAGTCTCCGGATGAAAAATAAATAAATAAAAGAAAGAAAAAAAAGGAGGCCAAAGAGCCCAAACAAAAAAAAGAGAGGCCAAAGAGCCCAAAATAAAAAAATGATGACAGAAAAAGAGAGAAGGGGCAATGCTACTATCCTTTTTACCACACTTATGCTTCAAAGTAGCACCATGTTCTTCATGATAGAGAGTCTCCTATGTTGTCACTTTCATATACTAGTGGGAATTTTTCATTATAGAACTTGGCTTGTATATTCCAATGATGGGCTTCCTCAAATTGCCCTAGGTCTTCGTTAGCAAGCGAGTTGGATGCACACCCACTTAGTTTCTTTTGAGCTTTCATAAACTTATAGCTCTAGTGCATCCGTTGCATGGCAATCCATACTCACTCACATTGATATCTATTGATGGGCATCTCCATAGCCCGTTGATACGCCTAGTTGATGTGAGACTATCTCCTCCTTTTTGTCTTCTCCACAACCACCATATTCTATTCCACCTATAGTGCTATATCCATGGCTCACGCTCATGTATTGCGTGAAAGTTGAAAAAGCTTGAGAACATTAAAAGTATGAAACAATTGCTTGGCTTATCATCGGGGTTGTGCATGATGAAATATTTTGTGTGATGGAGATAGAGCATAGCTAGACTATATGATTTTGTAGGGATAACTTTCTTTGGCCATGTTATTTTGAGAAGACATGATTGATTTATTAGTATATGTCAATATTAAACTTCTGTTTTGAATCTTATGGATCTGAATATCCATGCCACAATAAAGAAGATTACATTGATAAATATATTAGGTAGCATTCTGTGACGCCCCTGATTCAATCGTACACTAATCATACACGCAAACGTGTAAGATCAAGATTAGGGACTCACGGGTAGATATCACAACACAACTCTAAAAATAAATAAGTCATACAAGCATCATAATACAAGCCAGGGGCCTCGAGGGCTCGAATACAAGTGCTCGATCATAGACGAGTCAGCGGAAGCAACAATATCTGAGTACAGACATAAGTTAAACAAGTTGCCAGAAGATGGCTAGCACAAACTGGGATACATATCGAAAGAGGCGCAGGCCTCCTGCCTAGGATCCTCCTAAACTACTCCTGGTCATCGTCGACAGCCTGCACGTAGTAGTAGGCACCTCTAGAGTAGTAGGGGTCGTCGTCGACGGTGGCGTTTGGCTCCTGAACTCCAGCATCTGGTTGTGACAACCAGAAAGAAAAGAAAGGGGGAAAAAGGGGGGGAGCAAAGCAACCGTGAGTACTCATCCAAAGTACTCGCAAGCAAGGAGCTACACTACATATGCTTGGGTATATGTGTAAAGGGCCATATCAGTGGACTAAACTGCAGAAAGCCAGAATAAGAGGGGGGATATCTAATCCTGTCGAAGACTACGCTTCTGGCAGCCTCCATTTTGCAGCATGTAGAAGAGAGTAGATGGTAAGTTCACCAAGTAGCATCGCATAGCATAATCCTACCCGACGATCCTCTCCTCATCGCCCTGTGAGAGAGCGATCACCGGGTTGTATCTGGCACTTGAAAGGGTGTGTTTTATTAAGTATCCGGTTCTAGTTGTCATAAGGTCGAGGTACAACTCCGGGTCGTCCTTTTACCGAGGGACACGGCTATTCGAATAGATAAACTTCCCTGCAGGGGTGCACCACATTACCCAACACGCTCGATCCCTCTGGCCGGGCACACTTTCCTGGATCATACCCGGCCTCGGAAGATCAACACGTCGCAGCCCTACCTAGGCCTAACAGAGAGGTCAGCACGCCGGTCTAAATCCTATGCGCGCAGGGGTCTGGGCCCATCGCCCATTGCACACCTGCACGTTGCGTGGGCGGCCGGAGAGCAGACCTAGCAACCTCCATTACAAAGGAAGTTGCGTTACACGGTCCAACCCGGCGCGCGCCGCTCAGTCGCTGACGTCTAGGAGGCTTCGGGTGATACCATGACGTCGAGTACCCATAACTGTTCCCGCGTGGTGGTTAGCGCGTATAGGCTCGTAGCCAGACTCAGATCAAATACCCAATCTCGTTAAGCGTGTTAATTTGAAGTAACCGCGGACGCCGACATGGGCCAGGCCCACCTGTCTCCTAGGTGGTCACAACCTGCCCTGTCGCTCCGCCACAAAGTAACACTCGGGGCCGTCGGGAACCTAGGCCCACCTCTGCCTGGATGGAACCACCTGCCCCTTCAGCCCCCATCTCTGAACAGTAACATAAGTATGTAATAATATACAATATAAACCCGTGATCACCTCCCGAAGTGATCACGGCCCAGTAGTATAGCCTGGCAGACGGACAAGAGTGTAGGGCCACTGATGTAATTCTAGCAACCTATACTAAGCATTTAGGATTGCAGGTAAGGTATCAACAGATGTAGCAACAATGTCAGGCTATGCATCAGAATAGGATTAACGGAAAGCAGTAACATGCTACACTACTCTAATGCAAGCAGTATAGAGGAGAATAGGCGATATCTGGTGATCAAGGGGGGGGGGGCTTGCCTGGTTGCTCTGGCAAGGAGGGGTCGTCAACTCCGTAGTCGAACGGGGCAGCAGCAGCGTCGGTCTCGTAGTCTACCGGAGAGAAGAGGGGGAAGAAACAATGAATACAATGCAAACATAAGCATGACGATGCATGACATGACAATGAGCGGTGTTAGGTGTGCCCTAACGCGGTAGTAGGTAATACCGGCGAAGGGGGGAAACACCCGGGAAAGTATCCCCGGTGTTTCGCGTTTTCGGACAGGTGAACCGGAGGGGGAAAGTTGCGTGTTTGCTATGCTAGGGATGTGTGGCGGACGAACGAGCTGCGTATCCGGATTCGTCTCGTCGTTCTGAGCAACTTTCATGTACAAAGTTTTTCCATCCGAGCTACGGTTTATTTTATATTAATTTTAAAAGATCTAATCATTTTTAGAATTTATTAAATTATTTAATTCTAACATTATCCAGAATAGTGTATGCTGACGTCATCATGACGTCAGCATGATGTCAGCAGTCAACAGGGCGTTGACTGGGTCAAACTGACATGTGGGTCCCAGCTGTCATACTCTATTTATTCTAATTAGGGTTTGGCTAATCTAATTACCGTTTAATTAAACTAACTAGTTAATTAGATTAATTAAACAGGATTAATTAACTTAATTAATTAACTAATTAATCAATTAATTAATTATTAATTTTATTAATTCATTTTATTTTAGTTTCTTCTCTCTTTTTTTTTGTCCTCAGGGGCGTGGGCCCCGTTTGTCATAGGTACAGGGGGCGGGGCCCAACCGTCATTGGCCCCGGGGCCTAAGCGGGCGCGGGCGCCCGATCCGGATGAAGCCCGAGTGGTCGCGGGCGCTGGAAGTGGCCGCCGGCGCGGCAGTGGCCCGTGGGGCTGGGGGCGGGGCAACACGGCGGAGCGGGGGCGGCGAGGCCGCGCGAGGTAGTGAGTAGGGGCCGGCGAGGCAGAGAGGCCTCAGCGGGGCGAGGCGCTGGGCGCGGTGACCGCTGGCGACGGGCACGGCCGGACGGCGCGGCGCATGGCCAGGGCACGGCCCGACCGCGGTGAGCGCGGGGCCGGAGCGCGCGAGGCGTGGTCACGGCCGGAGCGGAGCAACGGTGGGCGCGGCGGGAGCGCGGCAGGCGAGCGAGAGAGGAGGACCGGGGTCCTCACCAGGGTTCGTAGGGACGGGGCAGTGGAGCGCGAGGAGGAAGACGGGGACGCCGGCGACGTAGTGGAGGCAGTCCGGCGAGGTGGCGGTGACGACGGGCGATGGCGTAGAGGACGGCGGCGGCGGGCGCTGGAGGTCGTTCGGGGAGGAGGACGGGAACGACGGGGAGGCGAGCGGCTGCGGCGAGGGGCGGCTCCGGCGACGACGTCGAGCGGCGGGGCCGGTGCGCGCTGGGGGGGACGAGGGGAGAGAGGGGATCGATCCCGATCCAGGGGAATCGGGGGAGGGAGTGGGGCGAGTGGGGGGTTAGGGTTACGGGGGTGGGGATATGGAGAGAGTGGAGGGGCCGGCTGGGCCAAATGGGTCAGCCAACTGGGCCTTCTGGCCCAGTTGGCCAGGGGGGCCTTTTCTTCTTTTTTTGTTTGTTCTATTTTCTTTTCCTTCTTTTATTCTATTACTTTTCTGTTTTCTTTTATTTTAGTTTTATAAAATTTAAAAGCGACAACTAATTTGGTGTTATTAAATAGATCACAGCCCCAAATATTTTGGCACTTTAAATAAAGTATTTTGCATTTGCTTATTATCTTAAAAGCATTTTAGATAATTGTTTTATCGCTGTTTTAGTTTATTTAGTGCATTTAAGTATTTTATTAAAAGATGATTTCTTCACCAACATTTCTTATGGATTATTTGACACATTAGGAACAATTTAGTTTTGACTTTTGAAAACTTTAATTGTTTTGACTTTAATTCAAATTTGAATTTGGATCGGTTCTGAACTAACCCGAGATTATCAACAATAATCGAGGTGACGTGGCATCATTACCATAGGGTTACTGTAGCTTGATTACCCGGGCGTCACACATTCACACTTCATAAATTCTTTCTTTTATCATTTACCTTTTTTTCGAAAAGGGGCGCTTTATTACTTTTAAGCATTACACCCGGCCTCTGCATAACTAAGATGCACACAGCCAAATAAGATCCTCTCACACAAAATAAAAATAAAAAGGCGAATTACAACGAAACATGTAGAGTCCGTATAACGCCTAAAGCGGAGGGGGGCCAATTCTTAGATCATGCTGCCACCCATGTTGGGTAAAAGTATCCCTCGCCGTAGCCTCCAATCGTGTACACACCTCCGTAAACAGGCCTCGATTCTCCACGCATTGTAGAGAGGACCATAAACGAAGAGTTCAGGTACATCTGTAGATAACCTGCAACAGAGAAGTACTTTTATCATTAAAAACCTTATCATTTCTACATAGCCAAAGCGACCAAATAACGGCAAGCGCTCCCACCCTGAGAATAGTTCTAAACCTGTGATCAATCCCATGTAACCAGTTGCCAAATACATTAGCAACACTACAGGGAGGATACAAGCCAGAAGCTATTTGGATGACGAACCATATAGAACGAGCCAATTTGCATTGGAAGAATAAATGTTTTATTGTCTCCTCATGGTGACAAAAGACACATTGTGGGCTTCCATGCCAATTCCTCTTAATAAGGTTATCTTTAGAAAGAATG